>JBCNJP010000025.1:82799607-82856486 GCA_039602395.1 Deinandra increscens subsp. villosa | reverse complement strand
GAAAAAAAGGCATTAAAAAAAACCCTAATTTTTACAGAGATGCCAATACCTGCACTCATTCGAGGAGATTTATGTAGTTTGTTGATGAAAAAACGGAGCCCTGTTTATTATGACCTCATGTCGATCATCGTTAACGGTAACGGTATTAAAGTTGAGACTTCCGGTAACTGACGACGAGCGATTTGAAGTCGGAGCCGTCGAGTGAGTGAGTGACAGCTCCACTTGGGCCGGCTACGTATCCAATGGGCTACCGGTTACTGATGAAACTGTCAGCTTCATTCAATGGGCCTGGGCCTCTACTTGGGCCTTTCGGAAGGCATGGGAAAAAAACCATTTCATGAACCGAAACCGGTTCTTAATCTGCCCCGAGCTGTATGCACAAACGGTTCTAGCCCCTTTCGAAAAACTATCCAATTTTTTATTTATTTTATGTTTCTTTTTAGGAAGAATTTTCATATATATCCTTAAAGACATGGGCGATACTACATCAAGTTCAGGGGTGGCACGTGTCGCTCTTTAAACTCGTAAGCCAAGTGGGAAAATTTTGGATTTTTTTGGTTTTTATGTAAGATCTTTGTTTTTTATGTACGAGTGCTACCCCTAAATTTATAATCAGACTTTATAAATATTCAAACACGACAAATGTCAAAATAAACTTCAATAAAGTCCTAAATAAATTACAATTATAAAAAAAACATCAATATAAGTTTTAATCAAACTACATTTATCCAAAATAAACTATATTGGATTGTTGTATGCATCAAGGTCTTCATCATTTAGTTTGAATGTTTGGCTTAAGTTTTAAAAGTTGGTTCAATTAGCGGCCCGGTTCCGAGTTTCGGTCAATTGAAACGTAAAAACCGTCGGGTAAAAAATTAGCTCGAAGTTAAACTAAACCGGACACACCTGAATCAGCTTAACCTCCGGTCGCCGGTTTAACCGGTCAAACTGGCTAGTTCAAAGAGAGTTTGAAAACATTGATTTTAAAAAAGCACAATAACCAACAGAAAGACACAATGACGAGGCAAAAGACATAATGACGAGTAAAAAAACACAATGATGAACAAAAAGACACAATAACGTAATAGAAAACCCAAAGAGCTTAAAAACCTAAAATTTTAATATAACAACACTATACTCAGTTCAAAGATATAAACTTTCATTCTTATGGTGTAATTTAAAAATATAATGTCATATATAAAAGTTAAAACATTTAAAAAAGAGTGATATGTACAAATATGTATATGTTTTTATATCAAATGTTCCTCATAAACGGTAATTATTTGACCGATTATCTACAAAGCATTATGATATTGTTTCATTCAGATGTTATCTAGGCATAAAATCACAAAAAGAGTAAAAAATACAAGAAAACGAAGAAAAAGAAAAAAGATCAAGATTTCGGACCAAGCACGGGTTGTGCCTTGCCAGGAACGGGTCATGGCTCGTTGCAGATAAGAAAAAATGCTTAACTTTTTGTTTAAGCACGTGGCAAATATCTGACAACACGACCCGTGCCTCTGCTGACCATGGGCCGTGCCTCCCTGACACAAGACCGTCGTAGAAGATTTGAAAATCAGTCAAGATTCGTTGACTTTGGTCAGACATGGGTCGTGCCTCGCAATCCCAGCCAAGGAGTCTATAAATACTCAAGCTCATCCTCACTTTCAACTTGCTCAATTCTTTCTCCCCCTCTCTGTCTCTAGACTTTATTCATTTTGGAGCCACTTGGTTTCAAGTTTTGGTTCTTTTCTTCAAAGATTGTAAAATATTAACTTAATACAAATGTGTTTATGTTTGTCTATGAACTACTCATTTTTTAGGCAAATCGTTAAGACCACGCTTGGTTAAAACTTACACTCATTTGGGGGAAACTAACCATTGGTTGGTTGGTAACATGAATACATAAATTTAACCTTAAGGTGTGTAATAATGACTTTGAAACTGATATTTATATTGAAAGTTTATTATTGGCTCTTAAAAACAAAACATGCATTGTGTATCATGGACCATTTGTGCCATCGAAAGCACATTTATCGGTAAGTGACAACCGGTTATAGGGCGATGATTTGTATTGACAATGATTCGCATTTCATGGAAATGATGCATTCGTGTTTTTATGTCTATGTAAAATTCACATTATTCGCGCGTGAGCGGTTTATATTATTGGTTTGGGATTCTTGCTTGGTAATATTTTGCCACTTCGTAGATGCGAGATCAATGCGTTACTGGACTTGTTTTCGGTTATGATTGACTGCGTACGCACAAGATCGGTGCGTTATAAAAAAATTATTCAATAAAGAATCTGGTGCGTGAGTTGTTCCCCTGCTGGTTCATGACAACGTATCTGAGCGTAACGACACTTTGACCATAAGATCATACGAGTAAATGACATTAATTACATACTATATTAATTGTTTTGTTCACAGACGGTTCCCTTGAAAGTCATCCCTGCTGGTGAACAACGAGGGTAACGTATGATTGGGTTGCCTGAGAGGGGGACCTTTATACTTTCCTATAACAATCTTAAGGAATGTTTATATATTAAAATGTTACCAACACAACAATGAGAAGTCATCTCAAGTGATATTATCTTTTGATTGAATTAACCAAAACACAATTTATCTTTATTTTATTTTTATTGTTAATTATTTTCCGAACCTACTTATTGTTTGGGTTAGACGTTGATGAAATTTTACTATCAAGAGCTTACATGTATCCTTAGACGACCTCAGTATTTAAGACATGAACTCGAACACGATCCGAACCTAAAAATTATGTGAGACACGTTAACCCGAACACGACACGAATATTAACAGGTTGACCCGAACACGACCAGTTTGACCCGATTTTCTTTATTTTTTTAAAACATATTAATGCTCTAAAATTATATTTTTATATCAAAAATTAAAAATATACATAAAATAATTATATTTTAATCATAAAACTAATATGAATTTCTCTTTTTAAATTTGTAACTTTAATAACAATTATAATACCGTCTTAATTTATAACATTAACACATATAAAAGTATAAAATCTTAAATAAATAGGTTAAACGGGTCAACACGCCAACCTGATGGGTTTGACCCGAACACGACTTGTTTAGCTAAACGGGTTCCCAGACCGATCAAACCGAACCGGTTTCAGTCGGTTTGGGGGTTTAGTGAAGAAACCGGTTTTCAAACCGGTTTGGCCCAAACCAGTTTGAAACCGGTTTGACCCAAACCGGTTTGAAACCGGTTTTTTCACATGCTTTTAAGAGCCGTTATATATACGTTATATAGCCGTTGGGATGCTTTTGTGACCGTTTTTCTAGCCGTTTCTAGCCCTTTTATGCCATTTTAACCCTATATAACTCCCATTATCTCTTACAAACATTACCCCACTTCTTAAATTCTCAAAAACACTCAAACATATTACCTTCTTTCAATCAAGATGGCAAGTTCAAGTCATTTTAGCAATGCCAACGTTGATCCTCAACCCGGTAGTGATGATGACGTATTTGCCGTTGTGAAGATTGTAACAACCAAGAGAGAGCCGAAGTTGTTCGGTGTTCATTTCGAGTTGTGTGAAATGAAAAACGGTTTCAAAAAGACTCGGTGTAGGTATTGTGGAGCATTTTTCAACGGAGAGATTCGAACTCGATTCTACGAAACCATTTGAAGATCGAGCTAAATCGACGGAGGCAATAAAATAACTTGTGTTTGTAATGTTTTAAGTTTGAATTTAATAAAAAGTATGTTTTTTTTTAGTTTTTATAATTTAAAAAAAAAATAGTTAAGCGTAGGAACCGGTTTGAAACTGGTTTGGGCTAGGAACCGGTTTGGGTTTCAAACCGAACCGGTTTGGGCGGTTTGGGAATTTTTCACAAAGAAACCGGTTTCCAAACCGAACCGGTTTCAAGTCAAACCGGTTTTGACTCAAACCGATTTTGATCAAAACCGATTCCTAAACCGAACCGGTTTCTATTTCAAACCGGTTTTTGCACCTCTATTCGTGGGTTCGACCTGAAGCTAACCCGAACCTGTTTATACAAAACCCAAACCTACGAATTTTGAGTTTGATTCATGTCATGTCAAAAATTCACACCCCTACTTTTAATCGGTTGATAATTTGAAGCAGTTAAATATGTTGTCTATATACATAATTTTGAAATTGTTGCAGAAGCAATTGAATTATCACATGTACAAGAGGTACTAAATTATCATTTTTTTACGGACTCCTTGAATTTCACCTTCAAATTTTGTTCCATTGAAAAGAAAGTGTTAATGTCATAAGAGGTTCTTATTGACAACTACACGGGTACGTTTTCATTAATATATTAAGTGATCTCAAACTTGAAAGCTTTCTTAGTTCGTATAAGAGTTTTGAAGCACACTAATTACCAACATTTGATTTTAATGGGTTTGGTGTAATCATGATGGTCGATCTTTAACTAACAGAAACTTAATACTGAGCTTGAATTATAATATTATCTATTTATATGTTAGCATTTCATATATGTGTACGGATCATTGGAGATTGGACTAATTATCAATTTTGGTTTGTTATTAGGTTTTAAGGTAGTCCATGTTAGTATTTGTACGCATAAGAGTTCTCCGACATAACTCGTGGGCGGGCGGGGAAACCGCTAGTTATACATTATTATTACTTATAGAAAACAACAAGAAAAACACATTTTGCGTATGGAATCTAAAAGATGACTGTGTTTATTGTCCTGGGTGGGCTAACTGGGCCCATATTCCGTAGCCCATAAAGCTAGATAATGATGTGAAGTTGATCAATTATGACGTGAAACGATACAGTCCTACTCTGGTACCACAAAACCACCACACACCTTTGCCCCGTCACTTCATCATAAACATCTTTGCCAAGATTCTGTAATTTTAATTGTATTTCGAGAAAAAATAAATGGTTATTTACTACTTTAAAAGCCATGAAACCACACATGTAATGGTGAAAAACTAGTTTTCGAGGACCCGCGTGTATTGACGAAGCTTCACCGAAAAATTCGTGGGGGCGAAAAGTCACGGATCCTAATCCCGAGGGGGGGGGTTCTCAATATATATAAAAAAAATTTAAAAAATCGCAAAAATTAGCACTTCGGCCCAAAAAAGAGGGGGGGGGGGTCGTCCCCCGGGTCAGCACAATCCTTCGCCAATGCCCGCGTGTTGCCGCGAGAATAAGACAGATACATATTGTGGGGATAACGTGTGAGGAAAAATATCTTAATGTTTTAAAGACGTAAAAGAAAACCCGGAACAGTAAAAGCATTACAGAAAAAAACCAAAAAACAATAAAATCGCTTTACTATTATTCCAAAAAAAAAACACTGTAGCGACACTAATGTAACTATTCATTCACGGCAGTGGCGAAGCTTGGATCGAAAGACAGTTGAGGCCGAAAGTCATGTGACCAAAAATGATGGGGCCGGACTAAGTATATAAAATCTTTTCGGAATAAATACGTATAAATTTGCAATACTGAGCGAAAAAACGGATGGAGTACGGGTCCGGTCTGACCCAAGGGGTATCATTCGCCCTTCGCCCATGCATTCATTAAAGGTTTTCATTTGTATATAGGTAAATAACTGGTAAAAAGTAAATAATATGTATCTTGAAAGTTAACTAACTAAAACAAACAATAAAACCGATCATCGATTACATACGAGTTATAAGTGAAGTTAGAATTAGTTCCTCGTGAACAAGTGACATACACATGAATTATGATATGATGATGGATAGAGAAATGAAGATTGAATTGAAGCAGTGAGTGTATGATGAAGATGTCTGACCAATATTGAAGGACGACACCAAATATGTTGCACAAAAACATGAAAAGGGACGATCAAAAATGAGTTGGTTTAAAAGGACATGTGTTCTCCTGATATGATGTTGAATAATGACAATGGTACCAATTCAATTCATCCAAAGGGAGTGGCAGATCAATTGTGTTTGGTACGTACCATGGGACCCGACATACATGTGGACATCGTACGTAGATAACTAGATAATGAATTCAATGATGTTACTAACTCCTGTCACACTCCTATCACATTCCTATCAATTATATACAATTAAAAAAGTCTTTATGGTATTGATTTCATTGAATGAGTAAAGGATACAAGAGTTCTATTCGTACATAGATTACATATATAATTATACAATACACCCTCTAATTAACTATAATGATATACATGGACGTCCACATGTGATGGCTAATAGCCTCCACCAGTCGGAGCGATAGAAGAACGAACGCTCAAACTGGAACAAAAAGTTTAAAATAACTGTTGAGGGAAGATGTCAGCATATTGTGAAGAGGATGGAACATGCAAGACTTGTATGTGATCAGTTTGAACCTTCTCTTGAACGAAGTGAATATCCATTTCAACGTGTTTTGTATGTTGATGCTAAACCGGATTCTCGTATAAGTACACAGCTGAGACGTTATCACAATACATGATGGCGGCGCGCTAAATGGGAACCTGAAGTTCAAGAAGCAAATTTCGTAACCAACTAACCTCAACAACTGCATTAGCAACCCCCGCCATACTCTGTTTATGCACTAGGTCGTGATATAGTGTGTTGTCGTTTGGAGGACCAGGACAATTAGATTATCCCCGAGAAAAATACAATAACTTGAAGTTATTAACCATCGTGAGTTGGGACATCCACCCAATCTGCACCCGAGTATGTGGTTAAGGAGGAAGACGTGTAGCAGTGATCCGTTGACCATAATCAATAGTACCTGGTGTATACCGAAGAGTCTGTTTGAGAAAGGCAAAATGTGGCTTTCGTGGAGCGTGCATAAATAAGCAAACCTGTTGAATAATGTAAGAAATATCTAGAAAAGTGAACATGAGATACTGAAGAGCCTCTGCAAGACTTCGATGCATCGTTCTATATGATAAAAGCTACCTGAAATTGGCACTAAATTTGGACGAGGTGTCCACTAGTGTGTGGCATAGTCAGCCGGAATCACTTTTGAAGATTTCTTTGCATAACGTCTATTTCGATGTCAAGTTAAAAAATCTTTTGAACAATTGTTTTGTAAACTATTTAAACAAAACCTGCTAATGATTTTCCGTTGTGATGTAATATGAAACTCTTTCATCTAAAACGGCTCTTTTTGTTGAATCATTTAAAGGTCATTCTCTGTAACCTTGACTATAATCCATCCGTCACATGCCTAACATAGATTTTACAGGGTGTGACACTAGAGAAACCACCGTGGATGGGGGTGTGACATGGGGTGACCAAGACGGTTGTGCCACGGAGGATGAGAAGATGCCTGATAAGACGGAGGAACTGGTGGTGTAAAGGGGTACAAGTCCCCCAAACTATTGTTTCGGGAAAAGATATGCCACTCTTGAGGTCCTTTAAAGAAAAACCAAACACGTCAAATTCAGTTGAAACATGATTGTCACGAGTAAATTGACGACCGAATAACAAGCTTTTAGTAACTTTGGGAGAGTGAAGGATGTTTTGAAGTAAATAAGTTTTGTTTGGAAGATTAAGAAACCCATTACCGGATCCTTCTATTATTAAACATTGGTCATTCCCAACAAATATAGTGGTTTTAAGTAATGACAGGTAATCTTACCTAAATATCCAGTAATATGATTAGACGCACCTAAATCCATATACCAAGTCGGTTCATGATAGTTTAACTGCATATTTTGAAGGGGCGATCCGATGTTAGTTAGGCTTCTAAGAAGTTTTGGATTTTGTTCGGTCTGTGCAGGATGTACTCCATTACCATAATGATATACATGAGCACATATGACAGGCTAATAATATAATTAGATGAATTCACTCTAGCTTTTACTTTACTTGCATATTATAAATGTACCTATTCTATAAAATTCATACTTGTTATAACTAGATGTTGACACACGCTCGTTACTTTGTGTGCCCGTTTTGTATAACCCGCAATGCTTCATTACATTTGCACAAACAATAAAAGGAAACGGTGAATGATATTGTGTCGCATTAGTTGAATGAAACACTACAAAATTAGATACATAAAGAAATAATGTAAAACTAAACTAAAACTAAAAACAATTATAAAATATTTAAAAAAGTTAATAATGACTTATCACGTGATAAGTGATAAGTCATGAATAAATATGAACTACAGGTTTACAAGTTATGATAAGTGAAGTTACTATTTCTAAAACTTTCATTAATAGCATATTGGTATTAAACTCATCTATACAATTGTCATATTAATTGAAAACACTTTTGGTAAATAAATAACTAACTAAATTATATAAAATAAAAATGGTTCCATATAAAACAAAACATCTACAATTCATAGTGGGTGTCCGGGTGATGTGACAAGAAACACAACACACTAACATACTGGTAACATGTTTCAACAATTGATTGGTGATGTATCATATATATATAAAGGTTTAAAGAAAGTTTATATTTATATAAAATAAAAATGATTTTCAAAACTTAGTTAAAAATTGTTACATAATTATATCTCTAAATTAATTTTGCTATTAATTTTTATTCTATTATTATTATTATTATTTTCTCTATTTAATAACACAATAGACAAAGACGATTTTGTTCCCTTAAATTATTAAATTTTTAAGTAAATGATTAGTTTACTCTCATCAAATGTATTATAATATAGTATAGATAATTAGGATTTGATAGTTCTATATATATGTTGTTCATATTTCTTAGTTTTTTTTTTTAATTTCTTTTTATTGTTTATGAAGACAATAAAAATCTAGCACACACGAACACGAGTATTTTTGTGGGTTGTACAGAACCACAATGGGATTTTCGTTTATTAATAACTTGAAGGAAACTTACAAAACTCCTATTTCAAACTGAACATGAACCTACTATTTAAAAGACTTAGATAATTTGGAGAACTAAGTTCGACTCGTAAACTTGGGGACTAAGCTACATTTTAATTTTGTTTTTTTTCACATGAGAGGATATGATAGTAAAGGACAGGGTACGAATAACCTACCCTAACAAATATGAAATATATGTCTCCAAAATTTAAGAGGAATAAACTTAAGTTACTAGATATAAAACATAGGTCCTAAATCCTAATTTATTTTATATTTCATATACTTATTACTTAAATGCTTTAAAAGGAAAACGGAACGTATTTGTCACTAATTTATTAATTTAAGAACATATTTGTATTTGTATGTCTGCTTAAAAATGTTTACGGTTCGAAACATACAAGGATTTATAATAATAAAGCTCTCTTCTAAATCCATTGAACAGTTAATCTCGATTTAGATTTTGATTTGAAATATCTTGTGTGATCCAATAATGCATGAAAATAATAAATAATTGCTAGAGATTTGTTTATTTATTTGTTCCTATATTAGTAGGAGTAAAATAGTTTAAAGAATAAGTTATATGCTAAATGTAAGTAAAAGATTTAAGAATGCATATGTGTTTTGTGATCGAAAATAGAAGAGATCATGTGTGGATCAAGGAGAAGACAATGTCTAATTCGATCAAGAAGGTGAATTGTTTTGGAGTCGATTGAACTAAAGCAGATATGGTATAGAAATTAAAAAAAAAAGAAAAAAAAAAAGAAAGATGCAAGACATTATAGTGATTATCAATATGGTAGATGAAAAAGGGGTGGTGGTCCATGATAAGGTAATTAAAGATGAAAGATCAAAATGGTTTAAAAAATAAAGTAGAAGAGTTAATTAAGATTTTGTTAGAAACTAGAAGTACGTGTGTTGTTCTGATCGGTTAAAACATAAACATTGCTAAAATACTATTTTTTTTAACAGCAAAAGAATTTTATAAGAAAAAAATGCGAGATAGAAGACCTATCTCAACATCCAAAAAAAAAAACATTACAAGTAATTCAAAGGGTTCTGTAACCACTCTGTCTAATTAATTATGATTTTGTTATTTCTACTAGCTATCCACACAAAAGAAAAATGCTTGATCGTTTCAAGGATGTTGTCAATCTTCAAATCATTTCCTTTGAATATTGCGTCATTTCTCATCTTCCAAATAACCCACCAACATATGAATGCATTAATTCCTTTTACCATTTTCTTCTTTTTTGTAGTTAGGTCTTCTATCATTTCCTTCTACCGTTGCCTTTAGGTATCTACTTTTACTACTATCATTTTTTATAGTTATATTTTAGTTTTATATTTATTGATAATTCCGATTGAATGTATATGCATTTAATGTTATTCTATTGCTTATTAGTTGTTTAAGTTATATTTATTATTTATTAATTGGATATCTTTTTAGTTTTCCAATTTTATAATTTCTTGTAGCAAAAAAAGAAAAAAAAAAGGAGACCCACAAAACATGAAAGAATTAGAGATTCAAATAGAAATAAACGGTGCCAAACTGTTGCGAGTCGACTTTGATGTGGAGACCGATTGTTATAAGGGAGTTGGAACTATTACTCGTTTGTGAATTCGAAGTATCTCAAATATGGTCCATAAAAACTACCCGCTCCATTATAAGAAATGACGGGATGTTCCCATGGAGCTTAAGGAGAAAATAATTCTCACTCTTCATGTAAGCGACAGATCCGTCGTTTTATTTGTATTACAAATTCATCATTTATATAAAATTTCTAATTCTTTCATTTTTACAGACTTACTAGGATCCGAAGAGATATATACCGGTGGACACTAGGGGTGTTCATTATTCGAATCCCGTTCGAATAATTCGAAATTCGACTCGATTCGAATTCGAATAAGAAATTCGAATTCCTTGTTCGATTTATTCGAATCGAATCCTAATTCGATTCGATTAATTAAGTCGAATTCGAATCGAATTCGAATAAGATATAAATATATATTTTTAATATATTTCATATATATATAATTATATATATATATATATATATATATATATATATATATATATATATATATGGTGAGGTTCATTGTAGACACTTTCGCATGTGAAATAGCTTTTTTTCACATGTGAAATGCTCTGAACAATTAGAAAAAGGAAAAAAAGGAAAAAATGAAATTATCACAACCACTAGATCAAGAGATCTAATGGTGAAAAATGGTGTCTACATGTCTACACTTATGAGGGTGTCTACAATGAACTTTTCACTATATATATATATATATATAGAGGTCGGATCAAATGCGACACTTGGTTTTCCCTAAGTCCAGTGCGGCACATTCTAGGCCTTTAGATCAAGTGGATGGATGGATAAGATTGAAGGAGATGAGAGAGAAGGAGTGGAGGGAATCTTAAAGCTGGAAGGGTAAATGTGGAAAAACATATTTATTCAAGTTCCCCCCAATTTTTAAACGACCATAACTTTTTCATACGACATTATTTTCGAAAACGAATTTCACCATAATTCTAGTCGTGATTTTATCTTTAATTTGAGACTAGGTTTGTTCGATTTGGAGAAAAAAAAATTCACGTTTTTTACGACGTTTTTTAGAACGTTTTTTTTTTTTTTTTTTTGAATCTCCTAGTAGCGATTTATGACCCTGCAAATTTTCAGACCTTAATTCGAAGTGTAGGCATTTTTTTTTAATTTTTTAGTTTTTTTTTGCACACTGTGCTGGTCTATGCTGGTCAGTGCTGGGTCAGTGCTGTGCTGGTCATGCTGGTCTGTGCTGGCTGTGCTGGTGGAATTGTGCTCTTGTGCTGGTCTGTGCTGGCTGTGCTGGTGGATTTGTGCTGTTGTGCTGGTCTATGCTGGTGTACACTGTCAATGTTTTTAAAAAAAATTAAAAAAAAGATATCTACGCTTCGAATTAAAATCTGAAAATTTTTAGGGGCCTAAATCGCACCTAGTACTACTCAAAAAAAAAAAAAAAAAAAAAAAACTGGAAAAAACCCGGAAAAACGTCAAAAAAAAAAGTTTCTTCAAATCGAGCAAACCTAGTCTCAAATTAAAGATAAAATCACGACTAGAATTATGGTGAAATTCGTTTTTGAAAATAATGTCGTATAAAAAAGTTATGGCCGTTTAAAATTTGTGGGGGAAATGAAATAATTACTAAACATACAAATGGGGGAGAAATCTGGATATTTACTTATCTACCCCTGCCACACCGGACTTAGGGAAAACACATTGCCGCACAGGAACCGCCCTCTATATATATATATATATATATATATATATATATATATATAGGGAGAGGATCATTTGAGAACTAATTGGTTGATAGAACTTTTGAGAACCATTTTAAGCCACTAGTTATATTTACATATACCCCCTCCCATGAATTGTAGTGGTCCCCAACTGAAATTAGTGGTGGAGATTTAGTTCTCAAAAGTTCTC
The DNA here is from genome assembly GCA_039602395.1 of Deinandra increscens subsp. villosa. NCBI lineage: Eukaryota > Viridiplantae > Streptophyta > Magnoliopsida > Asterales > Asteraceae > Deinandra > Deinandra increscens. The sequence continues at coordinate 82,844,198 of JBCNJP010000025.1, read as the reverse complement.
AAAACAAAAAGTTCTCATCTGAACCTAACCCTATATATATATATATATATATATATATATATATATATATATATATATATATATATATTATGTAAATTATATATCAATATTTTAGTATTATTGTGCTCACATTTAACATAAGCCAATTTTAGTATTCTTTGGAAGAGGTATTTTGGTTGTTCGCTTAACTTATTTTTTGCTTATTTGTAGTTGTCGTTTGCTTGACTTTGGCTTGTTGTTTTGGTTTTTTTTTATCTAGTACATTGATACTTGTTTTGCCATTGCCTCGGACTTGTTTGGTACCTATCGTTTTGGATATGTTTGGAACTATTTTAAAGTTATTATTGGATTGTTATAAAAAAGTTATTGAAAAGTTAATTTTATGAAACTGAAGATTTCTCTTATTCGAATTTATTCGAATAAATTCGAATTCGATTCGAATTCGACTATGATTATCCGATTCGCATTCGACTGGTTTTAATCGAATTCGAATTTGGTTTTAGAAGTTCAGAATTCGATTCGATGAACACCCTTAGGGCACTGGCCTAACATAGTAAACAATATTTTTTATGATATGGGCAATTGTTATTTGGAGTGAAAGCACCGTATGAAAATACATTTTATTGATAACGGAGGCTATGAAAATATCCAACAGGCAAGAGACGCGTGTCCAAAAGGGTACATGCAAGTTTGAAATGGCTCATTGATGAATTGTTCTTAGATCCCGGCTACATTAAACTTTGTGAAGTCAACAAAAGAAATAGTATAAAACAGGGGAAAATCACCAAAATGACCAAGTTTGACCAAGAAAATTCAGAAATGACCCATCAAAATTATCCTAACTCAAATGACCCAAGGTATATCACCCAATAGAAGCCCTCCACCTCTCTACTTTTACCCAATTATCAACCTCCAAGTGTCCTCCATCTGACAAGAAGGCTAAAGGTGGAACTCACTCTCATCCAATAACTGTTCGACACTTGGATAAAAAGTCAGAATGTTATGGGTGTAACCCGAGCCATTCCGAGCCTCCCACCTGTCGATATGAAGCCGGCTCACTTACTGGCTTGGCTTGAGGATTACTCCCACCTGTCCATATGATTCCGAGAGCTACAGTACATTTCCCCAACCCCTCACTACCACACCCCTACCTTTAAATTAAAGTAACTTTTAAGGAATAATATTTATACTTCAGAACATTCTTTAACATAATCTTCATGAATATATATTTTGATAGTTTTACTTATGTTTGTATAAACTTAATCATGCAGGGTAACATGGGTAACGAACCGGATGTAGCGGAGTTCATATCCGCGATTGCAGCCGGAAACAACGCTCAGCTCATGGTGGTCGTGGGTGCCGCGAGCACCCGGTCAACCACCCTGGGCCTTGTAGCTGCAGCCGAGCAAACCGGTGGGCATGTGATTAGCATCTTTACAAAAACAGAAGAATTGCACTCCTCCAAACAAGCCCCACAATTTTTACAGATCACCATTTTCGTTTAGTCTTGAGCAAAATAGAGATAGATATTGACAGATTACATATGGGAACCCTAAAATTAATTCAAAGAGGGGGGAATTAGTGGGGGGATGAGGCAAGGGGGGAGTAGGGGGGTTGAGTCTGACAGAGGACTAAAGTAATCCTAAGGGGTGGAGCCCACATAAGCCATTCAAGCCAACCTCTCAAGCCACGACTCCTTGTAGGCCACGTGGCAGGTTTGTAGAGGTCCGGTTACCAACCTGGTTCTTAGCCTAATTTCTGACGATAAATCCACGTGTTTTATTTTAACTGGCTAATAGATATGTTCAATGATTGTTTAGTGGGTTCCACCTTTAGCCTTCTTGTCAGATGGAGGACACTTGGAGGTTGCTAATTGGGTAAAAGTAGAGAGGTGGAGGGTTTCTATTGGGTGATATACCTTGGGTCATTTGAGTTAGGATAATTTTGATGGGTCATTTCTGAAGTTTCTTGATCAAACTTGGTCATTTTAGTGATTTTCCCATAAAACAGCTTTATGCTAGTTCTCCTTCTATGTTCACCTTAGTATTTTATGATAATATGCGAAAAGTTTAAGGTGCCATTATATAACTCGATGGTTTTGTATCTCAACATTATCTCCGTAACAGTACGCGAATAGCAAATCTAGTTATTATTATATATAAGATTTGAAAAACCGGTCAAATATATCAAAGTACAATCATGCAAGTAAGTAAGTTAGGAGCCTACATATAACGTTGGCATCAGCCACCAAAATAGTCAAAAACAACAATGGCTGATACCAAAGCCACCTCTCTTCACTCTTCTCCTCCCTCCACCGCCACCGTCGCCGCCTCCATCTCGTCGGACTCCTCCCCTCCACAACCACCGTCATCATGCAAGATCATCAAGAAATCCCGTCGGAGCGACAAGCACCCCGTCTACCGGGGCGTCCGCCTCCGACGCTGGGGCAAATGGGTGTCGGAAATACGCCAACCGCGCCAAAAATCCCGCATTTGGCTCGGCAGTTTCCCGACACCCGAGATGGCGGCCCGCGCACACGACGTGGCCGCCTTATCCATCAAAGGAAACTCCGCTATCCTCAACTTCCCTCAACTCAAAGACACCTTACCTCGCCCCGCCTCTCATTCCCCACGCGACGTCCAAGAAGCCGCCGCAAAAGCCGCCACCATGCACGAGCTTTTCTCGTCCACGGTCCAACCGCCCCAGCCGTCATTAAACGGTTCTACCACATTGTTGTCTACCGATGATTATAATGATGACGGTTCCAATGAGCTGGGCGAGATTATTGAGTTGCCGAATTTGGACGGGTGGTTCGAGTCGCCGTGGCCGTCGGCAACGGAAATGGCGGTGGAGGCGGTGGATGGGTGGATGTATCCGTCGTGGGTGGTGGCGGACATTGAAGGATTTTCGGGATATTCGTCGGAGCAGGCGCGGTATTAAAGAATCGTGACCGAGTAGGCGAGGATGTTTGGGCTATATTTGTTTCAACATATTAAATGAAGAATTGCTTTGTGCCATGTGAGTGTAATGTGTTAGTTTTCGGTTATTCATCATAAGTAATAACTTTTTAACTACTTTATAATTGAATGATAATAACGTTGGTTATTCGATCTTGATAACCAAATTACGTATATGTAATAACGGTCACCTAGCTAGTAACATCTATACAACGTAAAAAGTTAATTATTATACTCGGTTTAAAGATGAAAATGCTATAAGTTTTGATTTTATAGTGTAATATTCTTTAAAAAAATAATAACACAAGAAAACTTCCTATAGAAACATTTTATAACATATTAGCTGCATTTTTATTCTGTTTTTTTTTTTCTTTCTTTGGTACATGAAAGTAATTTTTTATTCGATCACCAACATAACGCCATAGTTTTTTTATTTTGTAAAATAACTTTTAGATCGCGTTCGGTTTTTTTATTCTATAACATAGTCTTTTTGTATTAGCGTAATATATCTTTTTAACGGTGTTACTCGGTCATTTTATATTTACTCTTTCTTTACGTTACGTTATAGCAATGCAACTGTTTTGTGTGTCCACGATATCTCCGAGACAATATATGAACCGTAAAATCTAGTTTATTAACATTTACTCTTGAAAGTAAAGAATAATGGTTTTATATTATAGCTTTATAAATAACTAGAATAAAATCAGTTAAAAGTTATTTGATTACTACCATTAACCAAGCCACTATAAGTTAAAAAAAAAAGTCCGACATTTCATAGTCATCTCAACTAACATTTTCAATGAACTGTATTGATAGATATCCATGCAAAGGTACAAATGCCTCACTATTTTTATTAAACGACAACGTTTTTCATATGGCTAAAACCAACTGATGAAACAGAATTAAAATTAGTGACCTTTCTACCAAACATATACTACACTATTTAATACATCAACCACCTCTAATAATAACTCAATGGACAACAAAATCTATCTGTTAAGTTCGCCTGAAGGATCAAATTACAATAAAACAGATACCCGTTAAATCCTCAATCTGTACATAGATCATAATCAAGAAAAACGCTAAAATAATACTCCGCCATTATAAGATAGATGACAGAATGATGTTTCAAGCAGCCAAAGAAACAGCATCTTCAACATCATCGGATTCATCAACAACCGTTTCGTTTTTAAACAGCAGTTTAAGGTACGGAAGTACTCTTGGAAGCACATGTAGATCTGCAAAGTTTATGCTCATCATATCAAAAGCAATGCAGGTTTTATGCATATAGGTTTGATCAAAGACTGGGATTTTAGGGTATCTTTGACTGAAATGTGTAAGAATGATTCGATATGCCCCTGCAGAGTTCCCCATTTCAATGGCTTCTGATGTTGTACTGTGGTTTCTTGCTATTGCTTCATCCACTAAAGCATCCTCGAAAGTCGCCTAAAATACAAGTGATTATCTTTATCCGATTAGGCGATTATATCATAACTTCAAACAAGTCGAAACACTATTTGCCATGAAAAAAGACAAGTAAAAAATTAGAGTAAATTGTCATTTTCGTCCCTGTGGTTTGCACAAAATTGTCAATTCAGTCCAATAGTTTAAAAATTGCACCAGACACTCTATGGTTTGTAAAAAAAATTTGCCAATTTCGTCCATGTGGTTTTGCAAAAAATTGCCAATTCAGTCCCAAAAAAAAATACTGGTTTTGGACTGAATTGGCAATTTTTTGAAAACCACAAGGATGAAATTGACAATTTTTAAACTATTGGACTGAATTGACAATTTTGTGCAAACCACAGGGACGAAAATGGCAATTTACTAAAAAAAGTAAAATTTGTTTACCTCGTGTATCAAAACCGTTGCGCCTCTAGAAGCTTGCACTAATTCAGGACAAGGTCTAGTGTCACCCGAATAAACAATCTTCCACCCGGGTATCGTTTCTCCATCGCTATTAACTCTATCCATACCCTTCAAAACCACCCCAAAAGCTTGGGGGCAATGCACAACAGGAAAACTAATCACATTTTCTAAGCCCGCATCAGCAATCACGTTTTTCAAATTCTTGATGATTGGATATGATATGTCACCATCCACAGGACTAACCCTCTGCATCTGACTTCCTTTAGAAAACAAAGTATTTTCAGTTTTGTTTTCATTATTGTAATGTGATTCAAAAGAATCTAAAGAAGCTTGTGTTGTATGCCTACAATCAAGAAACTGCATGTCTAAATCTTCGAGCCTTTCGTATGCGTCTAGGAACCTTTTGAGTTGTCTAGGCCCAATAACGATTAAAGGGTCATGAGGTAACCCTTTCAGCAAGTCCCGTCTAAGAGTAAGTATTCTTGCTAAACCCGTGTGGTGATCTGCATGAATATGTGAAATCCAAATGCACTTTAAACCTTTGACTGCATTATCTGCGCCTTGAATACCAAATCTGTTCCATGAAAATGTTGGTGAATCCAGATATTAGAGGTGGCAAGAAGAGCGGCTCAGCTCAGGGTTCTAAAAATGTTAGTTTGTTAGGGTCGAAAAAAAGTCTATGTGGCATTCACGTAAGCAAAAAAACACGAAAGTGGCTCTATATATGTGCTAACTGTGCAAGTTATCGCAGTTACCACCAGTTTCAAATTTTAGCAAATAAAAATGTTCTTACCTTCTTTTTAGCTGACCGAGTGTTCCTTCACCGCAATCTAGTAGTAAACTACCTTTAGAGAATAAATTGATGAAGATAGAACTAACATTTCGGTACTTGGACGGTTGAGATGAACCAGTTCCTAGAAGGACAATTTCGACATTCTCTCTTGTAATATTTTCCAAACATCTAGAAACAATATTTTCACTTGCCCAAGGTTCTTCAGTTATGCTCATGTCACCTTCCACAAATGTTACCCCATCCGCTGCATCTTCTTCTTCACTGTCCCAAAGCTGAGAAACTCGCCTGGCAGCATCAGAAATTTCTGGAATTTCTGATATTAGGTCATCAATGATTTCATTGTGGCCCGCTTTAATTGGTATGCCAGATCTGTCCAAGCCAAGTTGTGCGTAAGGACGCAAACGAAACTGTTTTACCAAATAAACAATATAAGATTGTTAAGACAAGTGGTCAAGAACCGCAATATAGAAACGAAAGTTACACTTTTTCCTGGTTTTAGCAACCAACTTTAAATTAGGAGTAAAATAGAAACCAACTTATGATTTATTACTGATTTTAGCAACCAACGATATTTTAACTCATTTTACCTGTAAAGTGCTGATGTGGCACTGGTATGCAAAAATTGCTTACGTGACCATTTTTTTTTTTTGAAGTTATTGACAGTTTGAAAAGATAATCTTTTCTTATTAAAATATATCTAAAAACAATTATTAAATATCACACCAGATGCCACATGCATATAAATGTACACTCAATTGAAAAATAAGATGTCAATTCAACCGTTTGTAAATAATCAACCAAAAATGTAACATGGTTTCTATTTTTAAATTTGCTGCTTAAATCAGAATGAAAGAATGTAAAGTTTATTTCTATATTGTGTTTTTTTTTACCAAATTTGTATGTAGATCACTAAATATGCACCTTGAGAAGATTTTCAGCGGAAACAGTCTTGCAAAGCTTTAAATCAGTACCCTGCAGACATAAAACTGTACATTATAAGTAAACATATTCCAATTATTTTTTAGTCATTTATCTAAATATGTTATAGACTAAAAGATTACATCATTTGAACAATTCGGTTGTTGAAGAGACCAGAAACCTGGAGCTGGGAAAAACTGAGGACATAAATAATTCAGCCGAGCTGCAACTCTAGCACTAGATTGCAAAATTGGTATCTGAATATTCTTCCTGAAGAAGTGACAAGGAGAAACTTATATAAGACTATTCATTCATTGTTCATAGAAGTAAATCAACTTAAAAATTTGCGAAAAAATGAAGGACAAAATTACACGAAAAAGATATGAACTTTACACTTTTTCCAGGACTTAGCAGCCAACTTTAAGGTGCAAATAGAAACAAACTTGAAATTTATTAGTGATTTTAGCAACAAGCCTTACGTAACTAATTTTGCTTTAAAATTGAGGATGTGGCACTCATCGATGTGATGCATGCTACCAAATCAAATGTCATGTATGCAAAAAAATGCTTATTGTGAAAAATTAAATAATAATCTTATTTACAAGTTTGAAGTTATAATCACTAAATGTCTCATCAGACACCACATGGCATTATACATATAACCATCAACAAATAGGTCATCTGTTGCCATAATCGACAATAAAATGTAAGTTGGTTGCTAACTTGCTATAGACTTACACTTGATGGCCTGCCATAATATGCTCGGCCCCACCAAATCTTGACATCCACTTTTGATAATCACTAGAGTTCACAACTAATGGTGGACTTAAATGAATTACACAATTGACAATTTTGTGTGTTCCCTCTGCAATATCAGCATAATAATTCTCGAGAGGTTGTGCAGATAATATTTCTTGAAAATGATAGAGTGTAGGGCAATCTACAAGGAGAACAATGGGCCCGGAAACCGAAGGTCCAAGGACATCATCAGGATGAATCTAAAAAATACAAGAAAAAACGCATATCAATTTAAAAACAGATTAGGTGATGGGTCATTTTTGTATAAACCAAAGGGGACTGGGTTGTTTTCTTGTCCATTTTTATGAATAACTTGTTAATTATAAATATTATTAGAATATTAATATAAGTTGTTCAGTACGATTTGAAAAGTTGAATGCATAAAAAATAGACTTCGGATAATTTTAAACCTATTTGACCTATTCTCCTTGTTCCAACATTTATTTATTTTACCCGTTTGAGATAAAATACAAACCAAATAGACCCATTTATAAGTAAACAGGTCAAAACACGTCTCTTTTGCACAAGCTGTAACAGGTGGTTTAAGCGCCATAAGTGTTTTCTGCCCATTCTCACAAAATAAAATAACTAATGTGTCAATTATGGTTTAAAATCAATATTTCTTAAAATTAATATAAACTAAAACCATTAAAGGAAACCATTTGGGAGGTTGCATGCATGACAAATAGAATTTGGGCGACTCTCAACGTGTTTGACCCATTCCCTTAAATCCCTTTAACTAAACCTCTTTATTTGACCCGTTTAAGATAATATAACCCAAATCAACCCTTCATAAGTAAACGGGTCAAAATTGCCACACCTCTATTGTGGCCTGTGAATAAATAAAAAATTTGACAGCAATAAATGTACCATGATATCTTTTAAATCTGATTTCACAGATATTCCTTCCTGTAGTTCACGATATTTAGGCCCAGGTCTTAATCCAAGTGCTTTGGCCTTCTCCGGGTCAAATTTACCCCTAATCTCAGGCAACTCACAAATATATAGAACAGAAATATCACTAGACTTTATTGCAAACTCATCTTCTTTGAACCCATGGGCTTCGGGTCGCAACAAAATAGCTGATATTTTGACAACTTCATCATCGATAAGTTTAATTTGATCATTTACTTTTTCAGGATTATTATCCAGTAAAACCCTATCAGATTTGGGTGATGGACCAAAGCATCGTGTGTGAAACATAGCTGCATTTGGAATGAAAGATTTCATTGCATCAACTAAGTATTTAAAATCTGAGGGTCCCCATACATTTACCTTCAAATATCAACCAAAATTTATATGAGCAAATGAAAGATCATTTCGTAAATCAAACACAACATTTAGAAAATAATAATTCACGCCATCATCATATGGATGCTTACCGATATCCCTTCTTCACCGGTGCCAGCCAATGTCAACAAAAGACCTGCAAAATAAATTTCATAAGCTTCAGATCTAATTTGAAATAAATATGCAAGCTTGCGAATAATGCAATAACCTGGCAATCCACCGGCAGTTTCAGAGCAGACCCGTGAAAGAAATATGTGATCAATCTAAAACATAAAAAAAAAAAAAGAGTCACCCTCATTACTATTATATAAATGTAGATGTTATGTCAATCTTTTATATGACAGTTTTACCTTTGACAACTTAATCTTATGTTCTGTACAAAACCGTTGCAGTCCCTGAAAAATCACAAGTATGTAGTTTGGTATAATGCATAGTTAAATCTCCCAATCAGCTAAACATTCAACCAAATTAACTGATCAAAAAAGTACAACAAAAGTAGATTAAAATGCTTACTTCTCCAGCATTGAATATAAATCTTTGCTTATCAAAGAAGAGCAAAACTGATGGTGATGTGTCCTGAGTATCCATCCCTGTTCCTAAAATCTGAGTAAAGCATAAAAATTTAGCCTTTTTTCAATTAGAAAATCAAATTAGCATTCATTCTCAGAGAGAGTGATGATCAAGATATACCTGAACATAAGAACTTGTATTAACTGGATTCAATCTTCGAACTTTCAACTTTAGGTCTTTGGGCTTACTTCTATCTCCACCCTCTGCCCTTTTCTTGTTAAACCCAGAAGCTATTCCAATCTTCTTGGTTTCTTCCACTTCATATTCCATCTTGTGATCACTCTGCTTCAAAGAACCGAAGTTGCTGCTACTGGTTCTGCGATTGGAATTGAAGGATTTTGAATTGTATTTGTGAGGTTTGATTGATGAGAGACAAGTGACAAAAGGGTAAGAAGAAGAAGAAGAGAGGGATTTGTGATGTTTAATGAGGATTTTGTTGTTGAATTTCAAGATTGAAGGGGGGTTTAAAGAAGAAAGAAAGAAAGATGGATTAGAATGGTTGGAGAAGAGGAGAATGAGGTTTGTGATTTGGGGCATTGTGTTCATTGCCGGAACCCTAGAAAAGGGTTTTAGCCACCTGGCCACCTCCTGATTAAAAAATACAACTGCTCAATGAAAAAGATTAACAAAATTGCAACGAAAAGAACAGTTTCTAATAAAAGTTTGTAATCCATATTGTAAGACGCATAAGCTGGAATAGCTCAGTTGGTTAGAGCGTGTGGCTGTTAACCACAAGGTCGGAGGTTCAACCCCTCCTTCTAGCGTTACCTTTTTTCCTTTTCTAATTTTGCTCTTTTTCTGCTACAGTTTTTGTTGAGAATCAAGGGATAAATTGGTAAGCAGCCAGCAGATAAGATAGCATTATAATCAAGGGTGCCAAACATGATTGTATGTGTTCAATCAAGGGTGTCAATTATGGCGTGTTGGATTCATCCACACACTTAAAATCGTTTAACCCAAACACGACCTAGTTAACATCTTTATGTAAATGGGGTAGCGGATTGTTTGGTATAATCAAGTTGTAAATGTGTTAATCGGGTTGTAAAAAAATTGTTAAATGGGTTAGTTGGTCAACCTGTTGCATAAACAGGTTGGCGGTTAACATGTTTAATTAAGCGGGTTGTCTTCGGGTGGTCAACTCCATTTTTCATGTCTGGTATGAAATTGCAACCTCTAAATGCAACAACAATCATCTTTCTAACCATGAACGCTTATGGTGTATCTTCTTTGTAATACTCTAGCCATTAGCCTCAATTTGACCATTCAAAGACCTCACACCAAGAGCCATGGCTACTCTAGGTCCAGAATTTAGCCATGAGTATGGTCCTTGATGGTCAACCTGAGGCTGGCACCACCTCAAGAATCACCTTATGTCAATTTAGCTTTTGTTAGTGCATTAAGAATGATTGTAAGTTGGGGTTATGAGTTCATCTACCACGCAAGACAGTGAGTGACTGCACCCAAATGGGAACTTAAAAGAGAGGTGTATACCCATGTGAGTTCCAGATGGTACACGTCATGTGACCCAAGCCTCCTCCTTCCACGCTGTGAGTTTTTTCATGCAACCACTCACGCCTAGTAGGGTGTGAGTGGCACCCACCCCACCTGCCCACCCGCCACCTGCCCACCACCCACACTACAATACCGCACACCCTTAGTGTAAGTAATGGACATAACCATTTAGTTTCGATCCACCTTTTGTGTATATCACTAATTACGTTGATTTTTTCTTTGCAATTGGTGTTGCTACCACTTGGAATTCGAGACGTAATTTTTGAAACATGACTAATAGACAGAAACTTAGGAACATAAAGCCAAATTCTAATATCTAATCGTATGGACCCTATGTAATGTTATCTGGTTAATTGGTGTCAATTCTATGTTGTTTTTATAATCAGTTCTATGTATTCCATGATCTTCTATTCATAGAGGTCAAATGGGAGAAACCTTAATGGGCTTATTAGGGGACGAGGTATGGTGGTGGCATGGCTTCTTGAAGCCATGTTCACCAACCAATTAAAATCGGCCAAGTCAAATGTTGAGTTTTTGAAGCCATGTGGAGCCACACCACATGGTATGGTGGTGGTGTGGCTTCACCAAGCCCATCCGTTTTTTTTTTTAAAATTTAAACCACTTTTAATAAAATAAAAAATAAAAGTAAACAATATTAATTAAAATAAATACACTAGCAACCTTAAACAACATTCATTAAAAATAATAAAAATTACAACTTTTATTAAAAAAAAAATACAAATCTAGGGTTGAGGATTTGCGTTCACCTCCTCCTCGGTTAAAAACACTTCCATTGTGTTTTGGATGTGCTCGGTGATATCGAATCTGAGTTTAAAATGAGTCTCGCTATCTCGCAATTCGAAAATAACATTCGGGTCGAGAACCCGGTTAACCGGCGGATCTCGAATGTGGACCGGTGATATAGCAAGGCCATCGTCTTTGAGAGTCATGTTGTGTAGAATAATGACTGCGTACATAATGTTCTCCATTAGCTTTTTTTTTATTGGACGACCCTTTCGGTCAACTATTGCCCACTTTTCTTTTATCCGAGCAAACGCTCTTTCGACGTCTTTTCTAGCCCCCTCTTGTATCTTCTTCATTTTCTTCTCTTTAATCTCAAAAGGATGTGGAAATGCCTTCACAAAGACCGACCAAGGGGGATATATACCATCCGCAAGGTAATACCCACGTTTGTACTCTCGACCGTTGCAAACAAATGGCATTCTAGGTGCAACCCCATGCATCTCATTATTGAACAAAGGTGACTGGTTAAGAACGTTGATGTCGTTGTTTGAACCTGCAACACCAAAGAACGCATGCCAAAACCACATATCTTGGGAGGCAACTGCCTCGAGTGAAATTGTTGGTTTTTTATGATCGCCACGATGATATTGTGCCCTATACTTTCTAGGACAATTCCTCCACTCCCAATGAGTACAATCGATACTACCTATCATACCCGGAATACCATGCTTTTCTAAATGCGCATTATATAAAAGAGTAATATCATGGCTAGTGGGTGCACGCAAAAATTCATCTTTGTAAAGCTTAATAATGGCTTCACAAAAATAGTGTAGGGATTCACGTGCAGTTCTTTCAGAAAAATCTAAAGATTCATCATATTCGTCAGGAACGTTACCGTATGCGAGTTGACGAATAGCCACCGTGCACTTTTGTAAAGGTGTGAAACTTTCCCGCTTCGTCGCATCCAAACGGTGTGTGAACCACGGATCACTGTTTGTGATGTCGTCAACAATCTTCAAAAACAAACGTTTAGACATACGAAACCGCTCTTTAAAAATTCCCTCGTGGTAACGGGGATTTTCGGCGAAATATAGTTCCACCAATCGTTGGTGACCGTTTTCACGATCACGGTAAATACGTTTCCTTCGTTTAGGAGCGGAAGCCTCTTCTTGTTCTTCTTGTTCGATGACGTTAAGACATAGGCTAAAGTACTGCATCGCGTTCTGGTACGAACCATCGGAGCTACTTGACGATGTCGGAATCTCGGGTGGTGGAAAAAAGTCTTCTTCATCGTAAAGACTCATTTTTTGTAGAGTGAAAGAAATGAAGAAAATGTTTGTAGAGAAAAAGATGTGTGTTTTTAAAAAAAGTGAATGAGTATTTATAGTGTGTGTGTGTTAAATGTTAAAGAAAAAAAAAAAAAAGGTTCATAGCCGTTGGCTACCAACGGTCCGATTCCAACGGTCACAAGGAGGCCGGCTTCGAGAGGCTTGTGCGAGCCGTGGGAAACCGCCGAACATACAAACCGGGACACACGGTATCGTGAGCCGGTGGAAGCCACCCGGCTCCCTTTGGAACCGGGTGCCGGCTTGAGGACGATACCGCCTCCCCTTAAGGACCAACACTATTACCGGGCCTTGTTTATAGTTTTGGGTTATAATCTATGATCATAGGTTTATTAAGGGGACTTGGTTTATGCAAATGCAGAATTAACCAGACACTTGTAAAAGCACCCCTCAAGAATCTTGATTTTGTTCTTTAACTTCTTGATAGTCTTCTGATATCGACACATTCTTGAATATCTTAGAATCACTTGACTTATTACTCAATGGTAAGCTGCACTAGAAAGAAGTGGGTTCAACCAACCGGGCCTAGCACAGGCCCAGTCACTATAGGACCCTGACCAGTGACCAATGTTGTTCAAGTCTCCTCTCACCAAGTTTAGTCCTGATTAGTTAGGCCCTATCAGGATACCATATACAATCCACTTATCGCAATGTCACATGCACCGATTGGCCAGAGTGCCAGACCACCAACTATGTTCTGTTTTTTTTAACCCCATCGAAAACAACAAGCATAAGCTGGAATAGCTCAGTTGGTTAGAGCGTGTGGCTGTTAACCACAAGGTCGGAGGTTCAACCCCTCCTTCTAGCGAGTTCTTTTTTCTTCTAATTTTACCCCTTTTCTGCTACTGGTTTTCTTTACCCCTTTTCTGCTACTGATTTTCTTGAGAATCAAGGGATAAATTGGTAATCACACCCATAATGCTGAATGTAAGGTTATGCAACACGACCCATATTTTATTTATGTCAAAAATTGTGTAGTCTAACCCGTGTTAATTGGGTTGGTGAGTTGTAAAAAAAATGGTTAAAAGGATTACATGGTCAGCTTGTTGCATTAAACAGGTTGGCGGTCAAAATGTTTAAATTAGGAGGGTTGTCTTTGGGAGTTTGGGTGGTCAACTCCATTTTTCATGTTGTGTTGTGGGTCGTGTCTAAAATTGCAACCTCTCTAAATGTAACAACAATCATCTTTCTAACCAAGAATGCTTGTGGTTTATCTTCTTCGTAACACTCTTGCTGTTAATGTTTCAAGAACACCATTAGCCTCCATTTGACCATTTAAACGACCATATGTGATGTTATCTGGTTAATTGGTTCCAATTCATGTCTTTTTTATCCTCACTTCTATGTATTCAGTAATCTTCTATATATAGAGGTCAAGTGGGCAAACCTAAATGGGTTATACATGATGCGGGCTGGTTCAGGCCCGGCACTATAACTGCGCCTAGTTTGTAGAAGTCAGCTACAAACATGTCAAAATATAGATTTGAGTTATGAATTATGTTCATAGATCTATTAAAAGAGACTTGGTTTATGCAAATGGAGGATGTGATTCAGCACTTACCACAACTGAAAGCCCATGAATAGACATTTGTAAAAGCACCCCTCAAGAATCTTGATTTTTTTCTTTAGTTTCTTGATAGTCTTCTGATATTGACACATTCTTGAATATCTTAGATTCACTTCACTTGTTAATCAATGGTAAGCTGTACTAGATAGAAGTGGGTTCAATCAACCGGGCCTAGCGAAGGCCCAGTCCCTAGAGGACCCTGACCCATGTTGCTCAAGTCTCAGTCCTAGGGGTGCTAAACAAAAACAAGTCGGGTTGACGGGTCAGCCCAACCCGAACCCGATTAGGTGGGTCCTATCAGGATACGATACAATCCACTTATCACAATATCACATGCACTGATTGGCCAGTCCACCAAGTATATGCTCTTTTGTTTAACCCAATCGAAAACAACAACCCATAAAAGGCCAAAATACACCAAAGTGTGGGCCCTCTTTCTAGCTTCTTCGGCCTCAAACCAAAACAGTTCCATGACGCACGGATGGCCCATTAAACAGTAACAAAACAATCGGTTGAATTTCTCATTTAATTTCAAATAAACAAAGAAAAACAAGTACATTGCATTTCTTCTTATTTTTACAATTGAAACAGCTCGAAATCAAATTCAACACAAGAACAAAAACACTGGAAACTTAGTAGTCGTTGGTGAGGGGGATATGTTCACTTGAAATGAACACGTTTGGGTAGATAAGTCCGGCCAATCCACCGCCGATGAGAGGCCCGACCCAGTAGATCCAGTGTCCAGAAAAGTCAAAGGCAGCAACGGCAGGCCCGAAAGACCGGGCTGGGTTCATTGACCCACCCGAGAACGGGCCTGCAGCCAAGATATTGGCACCCACGATGAACCCGATCGCAATAGGGGCAATCGTGCCCACTGCACCCTTCTTTGGGTCACATGCGGTGGCGTAAACAGTGTACACCAACGCAAATGTGATGATAATTTCAAAAACTACCCCTTCAATCACTCCAACTCCCGCTCCAACACCGTGTGTGGGGACAGCCTGAAATTAAAATACAATTAGAATACAAAAACACCCCTTAGCAGTTTCATTTAATTACAAAAATGCCACTAACTAACTAGCTAACTAACTGACGGTATAGACGGTTAATGGTATGGAGAGTAATCGTACCAGGCCTCCGGTGACGAAGCTGAGGAGGAAGCACGCGACAACGGAGCCAAGGAGTTGAGCGATCCAGTAAAATAAACCGGTTAGGAAGGTGATCTGACCGCCTACGGCCAGTCCGAAGGTGACAGCTGGATTCACGTGGCCGCCAGAGATGTTGGCCGCGATTGAGACCGCCACAAAGAGGGCGAGGGCGTGGCAAATCGCGATAGCTACTAGACCGGATGGGTTGAGGTCAGCATCTGCTGTTAACTTGGCTGTAACGCATCAAAAAAACAAGTTAGTTAGTTAGTTAGTTAGTTTGGATGTCATGTTACATATATACATAAATAAGGGGTATGTGAAGTCGAAAATAAGCACCGAAAGCGATGGCGGAGCCGACACCGGCGAAGACGAAGAGCAAGGTGGAGATGAACTCGGCAATGTAGGCCTTGATGGAGCTGGAACTGAAGGAGTCATCAAAACTACCAACCGCTATTCCAGGCATTTTTGTTGAAAATGTGAAGAATATGAAGATAGAAAGAGGAGAATTGGTTGTGTATAGACAACACTAAAAGATGCTTTATATACACAAAGTTTCCAAATAAAATATACATATAATTAATATATATACCACTTCTAACCGATTTACAACCTGTTTAACCTTTTCATTACTTTTTTTTTTAATTTCTTTTAAACGACAAATTTGAATCATTAACAAATCACTGTCTCGCCCGATTATTCACCATTTCCCGAGTACCAAAACACAGTCCCGGCCCAAAGACCCCTGTTTTTAGTTAATACGTTGTCATTATGTATGTTTAGATAAATGAATTATATATATCATGTTAGGTTAAATCGTTTTAACGATATCTTTTCTGATCGTGTTTAGCTCTCCTGAATTCAACCCGACATGATTTTTATCCTATAATAAGCACATAGTTTGTGAGGAATCCGGACTTGTGATATAGTTAATAAAGTGTGTTTTTTAATGTTATTAGTATAAGTTAAGATGTTATAATTTAAAGGATTAGATAAAGATTAGGTGATGGGAAACATTGTAATTAGATGATAGATGATTATTATTTTTAAATAGTTTTGCTTAGATGGGATGGGCCCATACCGAAAATGATTGAAGGGTCACGCCACAATGAAATGGGCCCAAACAAACCGACCAAATTTGGGAAAATAATAGCATAATTGTCGTTGTTAGCCGTAGTCGGTAAATAGGTTTGCTTGTGGGACTGTTTTTTTCCACGAAAAATGGCCGGCTGACGTGGATGGATAGGTGCCAACTGTAAAATGACTTTTGGGCTATTATAAATTATAAAACCTAAACAAAATACAATGACTAAATCAAATATAGTGGCTTATTATATTATCAAAGCATCATGTACAACCTCATATGCATGCTAAATCAAATATAGTGGCTTATTATATTATCAAAGCATCATGTACAACCTCATATGCATGATAAATCATTAAAGCATGGTGTACAACCTATTTGCTTTACAGCCACCATATCCACCTCTCTTACCGTACCTCAGACCACCATACTCCCCATTCTTACGCAACAACTGATCATCCTAGATCGCAGATCGAAAACCCAGGTACGTAATTATTTTGGTTCATCCTTCCTATTCGATTTCGTCTTCTGTATGTATTGGTGATTTCATTTGTTTTGGTAGAGGATGTTTTCCGTCATGAGTTCTTAACCCCTGAGATCGTTCTTCTTCTTTCTCTTCTCCAAATTTGATTCTACACAGCGGTGCACTCACGTTGATTCTTCGTAGTTGGCTACCCTACGTTTATGCGGTGTATCCTACAGGTATCTTCCTTCGATTCCCCCAATTTTCTTAAACCTAAAGTTTTAAAACCTGCAATTTTCTTAAACCAGATCTGGATTGGTTTCATATGTGCTTCAATTGATTTTTTTTCCATCGCTAATTGACATACAAACATAGTAAGGTTTGTCAATATAGCTTGCTTGGTTTCATCGATTAGCTTAGTTCCATCAATTATATGGCAACTTTTTCACCATAGTAGCACATAATGGTCGAACATGGTGAGGCTTACTTCTGCCATATATTTTGTGAATAAAGGAACAATTATAAAGTAATAGTACAAAATATATCTACTAAATCGGACATATAATTACTCTCCGTGTCTACAAATATCAACCACATGTTGGTGATTTTGTTATGTAATGATAGTAAATGATAATTTGTAATTCGTTGAAGGTTTCTCTTGGAGCGTACTTTTCCAATCAACATTCCTTTCGGTATGCCCTGACTTATTTGGTTCGCAGATTAAAGATTTCAGATGACTGGTTGTTCTTTGCTCTGTTTTTTTTTTTCTTAAACCCTAGAGGCATGTGTTATAGGAATTATGGTAGGTTTTTAGATTTTGTTGTGGGGGGTTTTAGAAAATTTATTAAAGATAACTTTGGAGTGAGGTTGATGATCGAGCCTGAGTTAAATTTGGCCTTTGAACTTTGCTTAAGAATTCAAGATTTGTGTAAAAAGATGGAATATTGTAGTATATGGTTGCAGACCTGGAATATTATGGCCATGACCTGCAATAAAGGGTAGACACAATGCTTAATTTTGAATGTTTTTATATATCTACAATGTCTTTGGAACAAATATAGTTCTTTGTAGAGAAAATGATTTAGTTTCTGATTCAAGGTTAGAAGTTAAAAATCCATATATATTATGATGTTCTTGCTAGCCGTGTTACAATTTCGTTTTGATTTGTGCTTTGGCTATGGCTTCTAATTATGCATGCTTTGTGTCCTGCTAGCCATGTTTATGATGTTCTTGCTGGAGGACGTTTACCACAATCTTCAAATGGTATGAAGAAGACATCCCAGTTCTGTAATTTGGAGGTAGAATATCATTATTTCAACATAATATTTGCTTGGTTATATATTCGGATCCTCATACCTAACACTCATATATTTTTTTTATTTAAAAATTGGATCCCAAATCAATTACAAGTTTTGTCTAGCATATAGATTTAGTGAAGGAACACAGATTCTCCACTAGAAACCTTGCAAACATGGTTGAATGCACGATTATAGGGTAAGACAAATGTGTATACCTTTGAATTTTCCGCATGTTGTTGATTTGTGTCTTAATTTCGTTGATTTGATATGCGACAGGAAACCATATTATCTTCTTCAATTGGGATTTCTTTACACCAGGTACCGTTTCTAAGTTCATTCTCAATTGTGTGCCCTAACCCCAATCTATGTTATCAAATTGAGATTATTATTGGTGGTGTTGACTAGAATTATAAGTAATTGAAGCGTAGGTTCCAACATTTAGTAGTTATTGAATAAATTTTCACACACAGATCCATTATCAAACAATCACTCTTTAAAAGCATACTTTAAGACTTTCACTTTAACTTCCTATTACATAGTTATTTTGTCATGAACGTTCTTAGGTTATTTTAAAAAGTCATCTTTACAATTTGCACTTTATTGCTTATAACATTTCATGTAGAGACTTTAATCCATCCTTGGACTTGACTAACTACATTGACTCGGTGAGTGTTGAAGCATTATTTATGTTCAATTTCACTTTTTATGTCATATATATATATGAGGGAAGTATGGTGTACAACCTATTTGCTTTACAGCCACCATATCCACCTGTTTCCATTCACTAACCCTAACCATCCCGCCTCCGTGAGACAGCAAAACCCTGCACCGACTCATCTCCACCGTCTACCTCCAGTTCGTAACCGTCGGGATTCCACTGACCCACCAAGCGACACATAGTGGCCCACCTTACCCATGCCCCGGACCCTCCTTAGAAGTTAGAACTTGATCTTAAATCTTATCAAATAACTATTGCATTCGCATGCTTGATTAGTTCTTCATTTCTAAATAGATTTTCTTTACATATTACTTTAACCATAAAAACGGACCTGTACGATGATTTCTAAATTATATATAGACATATAGTTACTGCTGATTTGTAACACGGGTTCTATTAACTATGTTAAAAACCTTTAGAAAGGTAAAGAATGATTGAATTAAGATAATTTATTAATTTTATAATAAAATTGTGAGACATGTGTCTCCTTATAATCACACTTACACAACTCTCAACGGGACTAAACTTAAAAAAATCATTTATTAGCTATTTGAGTTATATTTGAGATTATGATTGGAGGTACTCTCGAGAGGGAAATCTTTAATTTTCTTTTGTGTTATAAGTGCATTTTTAGGTTCATTTTTTACTTAATGAGTTTTCAAACAATTAAAGCATTTAATGTAACATGTGTTTGGTTTTATAATCTGCTAAATTCCACCTTTTTGGTCAATTTCTCAATTTGCTAAAAAAATGTTCTCTTTAGCTACTTATTTTGATTTGTTTTGACGTTTATTTTGATCATATTTGTGTGCAGATATGAGGTTATTTGTATTGCAGTTGTCCTATTTGTTTGGTTTTTGTGAGTTTTTGCTTTTCCCTTCTATTGTTTTCCAACCACATTTGTGTTAGTTGTTATCCTACACAGGAAAGGGTTTTAAATGGATATTTATACTAATAGAATAGGATTTATACATCAACAATGGTTTCAATCATCTTACTTTGATGCATCATTAAGATCATAAATTGGAGATCATGTTTGTTTTTTATATTGTTGGATTTTGATATAAATTTGGTTTAAATTTTGTTTCTTATTGAGTTTCTGGATGTTTTACTTAGATATAGTTAAATTATTTTTTGCGATGAGCATTAGTGTTAGGGAAAATTTCCTAAATCTAATGTTTATTTTCCTGTCATTTACTTTGAAAAGCATACCAATATTGGTAGAAATATCTTAAATGATGTTGCTGAATCTCTGGCTACTATTTGCAGGTTTGCTTTTGGCCTCTTTGTGTCACCAATGTATGTAATACGTATCAACAAAATACCACTTATTCATTGTGTTTATACAAAGCAATCAGGGATGTGTAACAACCTGTTAACAAACACATGATAGTTTGGGTGATGGTATCGCCAGACATATACAAAGCAATCTCATTGTCTACATAACAAACAAATGATAGTTCGGGTGTATAATTCTAGGTAAATAAATGATACTGCAACGGTACATGTGTGGCAACCCGTTTTGAAATATTTAAGTGGTCCTTGATTCGTAATAAAAGAGACAACACGAGGATTCTCAAAAACACCATCAAAATGCATCCACGGCGAAGTGTGGATCGCAACATCTAGTTACAAACAATAAAAATTTGGAAGCAGCAGAGTTTTCACTTGTGCGAACTTAGCTCGCTTTATATTTTAAAAATCATAAAGATATATAAATAAATAGATTGATAAAACTTAAAAGTCTTCCTTCTATTAAAACCATTGAACTATTGAAACAACTTTAAATGATGTTGAAACTTAGAAGTCTTCTTTATATTAAAACCATCGAACTATTGAAACAAGTTTAAATGATGTCATTTGAGTATGATAAAAATGTTGGCGGTGAAAAATTAGTTTACTAGTGACATTGTAACTTGTAATTGGGCATTGACCTAAGTTATAACTATAAAGACTTGCTTCTAATGAGTTCAACCTGACAATGAAGACTATCCCTGGTAAGAAATTACTCAAGGTTGCAAATGAACCGAACATTTGACGTATAATTTGTGAACAGTTTGATGAGAAGCTTATTTCAAGTAACTTTGTTGTTTTCAAGTGATTCCGGAACAACTTTCAGCACGACTATCACCAGGAGATTTGCCTCTAGGACTCTGCTACAAGGTTAATTAGGACCCTGCTACAGGTGAGCTACCCGTAGATCCCCATGATTCATGGGGTTTTTGCCCAATTGAATTATCAAGGATATATATATATATATATATATATATATATATATATATATATATATATATATATATATGTATATATATATAGGGGATGGTTATGGTGAAAACCACTCTAAGTTGTGAAAACTTTCAAAACTCTTTAAAAACGGGGTCAAAAAGTTTTTTTTTCATTCAATTTTTTTATGGTGATTCTTTAGGTTATAGGCTACCCCTAGGTGGCAAAAAATCAAAAAAACGTCCCGGCAATTTTTTTTAAAAAAATCTCAAAAAACGGTTGTTACATATGTAACCAATATATGTATACAATGTTACATATGTAACAAGACCGTTTTTTGACATTTTTTTTTAAAAAAATCCCCAAGGCGTTTTTTTGATTTTTTTCCACCTAGGGGTAGCCTATAACCTAAAGAATCACCATAAAAAAATTAAATGAAAAAAAAGAACCTTTTTGACCCCGTTTTTTAAGAGTTTCGAAAGTTTTCCCAACTCGGAGTGGTTTTCATTTTACCCTTCCTCTCTCTCTCTATATATATATATATATGTGTGTGTGTTTTTTCAAAACTTAGATCATTCTCATATCAATCTTTATTATCATTTTTCATTTGCCCTTTTAATTACACTACAATTTAAGGATGACAAAAGAACTCAAATCCTAGCATTTCAAACTTTCATTTTTCAGTTTGCACTTTAACTTTCACTTTTCATACGAAGATAGCAAATCAACGTAACATTTTGTCAGCTTACAAACTGCCTCCGGTAAAAATACTAGAAAATACTTTGTTTTTCGAATGATAAAACTCTCCTATTCATACAACAAAACCTTCAGCTAGAACCAGAAAATAACCCAATTTTCAAAACCAAAAACCCTCGATGGTCGAATTAGATGACATATTTGAAGATGAGTATGCATATAAAGACGAATATGACTCATTCTATATGGTTGGCTTATGATAATCCTGGTTTTGACCCATTCGAAGACAAGTTCCATAACTCATTCGACTCGATGACAAGCATGATTTAAATAACTGATTCTTGTTGAAATAATTAACAATTACTATCTAATTGCAGTATTAGATTCTGATATGTAACTTTGGTTGTTTTTAGTATGTATTTTTTCAAATATATGTTGATAACAATAATAATGAGGAGGAGGATGTGTTGTAATAACCATCTACTCTAAGGGTATTTTAATCTTCTTAGAAAAACTAAAAATCATTTTATTAGCCAAAAGAACTTAAATAGTTAAAGAATTTAAAACCACATACCATAAATAGCTAAAATTATAAGAATTTATACTCAAGTTAGATAGTTATAGTATAAACATCATGAACTCAAAATAATAAAACTCAAAATAAAACAAAATGAAAACAAAAAATATTCTCTTAAATTGTATTTAATTAAATAATTAATTTTTAACTTAATGACTGATTAAAAGATGCTTTTCTAAACGGATTAAAGCAGCATTTTTAAAGTAAATCAATGAATGATTAGAAAACCTTTTTCCTATTAAATAATGTTCAAAAATGTTTCTTTTTTCTTGATTAAGTGCTCGTGATTAGTTAAATTATCTTCTTGATTGATAAATGGTATTAGGTGAGTAAAGACACGTATATGTTGACATAATTAATTTATATACAAATAAAGTAATAATATACGTCTTAAAACTATCATTATCATTTAACGTTATTACATGTTTTTATATAATAATTTTGACGATGCATAGATCAGATTTTTAATACTAATATATACACTATAAGAAAAACCTAATAAAATATTTAAAAATAATTTGTACGATTCGAAATGAGATTATATTTCCTGGCCGGTATACAAAATGTTGAAACGTTTAATTGGAAATTCTAATAATAATTGATTATGTTAGAAGAACCTAGGTATTTACACGACATAAGATTTTGAAAAAAATGCTTTAATTACTAGAAGATCTTGAAAAAAATCGTTAACTACAAAACACAACTAAACATAAACGAATAATTAAGAAATGTTAGGAACATATAAGCATTTCTAACAACTTGTACATCTTGTGACGAAGGAGGAGAAACGGTTTTGTAGAACCTCAGTTCTTAGTTACTTTCTTTTAAAAAAAAAACACTTGTCAAATAGTCTTCTAAATTTATCTTTAAAAATGACAAACTTACTCAATGACAAAAACATCATAACAAAGCATATATAAGACTACGAACCATTCTTCTTCGATGCAATAATTATAATAATATATAAAAAATAACATCTTCAACTCTACACAACAAATAAACGCATATGAACTAAATTTTTGGTTCGTCTGTTTCATTTTGTGTTAAATAAATAAGTTGTTGTTGTAAACGAGAAACGAAATTGAAACTAAAATGATGAAGAAGAACTTCGTTTCATTGATTCAGCAAGAAATTACAAACTAATTTCTACGAATTGAACAAGAAAATCGATCGCCCTAATTGACAGCTGATTAGTATATATAAACACCTCCTAACGGCTATCAACAACCTAAGTTCAAGATTAACATAAACAGCCCCTCAAATATGACTAAAATGACTCCGAGCACCAAACTTATACATAGTGTAAAGAACAACACTTTCAGCCCTTGAACTTTATCAGCTAATCAAATAAAACTAAAACTTCAATACCAACTGATTTGAGCATCACTATTAACAATCTCCACCTTGATGCCAAATCAGGTTCTCAAAAAGGAAAAACCCATTAAGACTATAAATGTGACACCTTGACATTAGCAACGAGCAACATTGACCCCATAGGATTTGAATACTCTATTGTGCCAAGATCCCACACTTAATAGTTATGGGAAAACCTTGAATAACCAAAACAATTAACCAATTCCAGCTTCCTCTACACAAAAGTCAAATTTTCCTCCTGGTAAAACTTTTGTTAACATGTCAGCTGGATTAAAATCAGTGCTGATCTTCTCAACCTGAACTTCCTTGGAATTCACCACATCTCTAACAAAATGCCATTTGACAAGAACATGTTTTGTCTTGTCATGAAACATAGCATTCTTAGACATATGTACAGCACTTTGATTATCACAGAATATTATACTTCTTCTAATATTTTCTCCAAGTTCAGTCACAAACCGGCTTAACCACAGTGCTTCTTTCACCCCTTCAGTCAAAGATATATATTCAGCCTCTGTGGTACTCAGAGCAACAACAGGTTGTAACTGAGCCTTCCAACTAACTACACTGCCTGCCACTTTGAACAAATATCCTGTAATGGACCTGCCCCTATCAAGATCTTTTGCAAAATCAGCATCCACAAACCCATTGACTTGATCTGTATTCTCAGTATTAGCACCAAATACTAAACCTTTATCTCTAGTCCCTGACAGATATCTTAATATCCACTTCACTGCATTCCAATGAGGTTTTCCTGGCTTTGAGATATACCTACTAACCAAACTGACAGAGTACCCTAAATCAGGCCTAGTACATACCATTATGTACATTAAGCTCCCAACAGCATTGGCATAAGGAACATTTTCCATGTATCTCAATTCACTAACACTTTGAGCAGCATCTTTTGCAGACAGCTTAAACTGAGGTCCTAAGGGAGTTTTGACTGCCTTACACTGATCCATGCCATAATTGACAAGCACCTTTTGAATATATTTAGCCTGAGACAACTTTATAATTCTCTTATCCCTATCTCTGCTAATCTCCATTCCTAAAATTTTCTTAGCCTTACCTAGCTCCTTCATATCAAACTCCATCATCAACAATTTCTTTGTATCATTAATGATCTTTTGATCTTTACAAGCTATCAGCATATCATCAACATATAGAAGCAGAAATACACTACATCTTTCCTCATAATTCCTAAAATATACACAACTATCATAAGAACTCCTACTAAACCCCTTAGACACTATATAATCATCAAACCTTTTATACCATTGCCTAGGGGACTGCTTTAACCCATACAATGATCTTTGAAGTAAGCAAACCTTATCTTCCTGTCCTGTAACCTCAAAACCTTCAGGTTGGTTCATAACAATAGTCTCTTCTAGGTTACCATGAAGAAAAGCTGTCTTAACATCCAATTGTTCTAACTCAAGATCATATAATGCAGTTAAAGCTAAAATGACTCTTATAGAAGTATGTTTAACCACAGGAGAATAAATCTCATTGTAATCTATTCCTGGTTTCTGAGTAAAACCCTTTGCCACTAATCTAGCCTTATATCTAGGAGAATCTCCCTCATTTAACCCTTCCTTAAGCTTATATAACCACTTACAAGCTACAGGTTTTTGATCAACTGGCTTATCAACTAGGGTCCAGGTTTTATTCTTATACAGAGACTCCATCTCTTCATCCATGGCTATCTTCCATTTCTCACTATCCTTAGAACTCATAGCCTCACTATATGATATGGGTTCAAACAAACTTTCTTCTTCTGCAGCTGTAAAAGCCACAGCAGTTAAATCATCATCATCTCTAAACCTTATGGGTTTGACAATTTGTCTCTTAGTCCTGTTCTGTGCTAGAGAATATGGCTGTGATATAGGCTCACTCCCTTCTAATCTAGCCTCACTCCTAGAACAACTTTTGTTTCCTACATCCTCCACCTCAGGCTCAACCCTATGATCTTCCTTTCCTGATACACTATCATTCTTATTACCAATATCATCTACATCCACCTGTGTTTTACTAAACACATCCTTGTACATGACATCTTCCTTGAAGATCACATTCCTGCTAATCATAACCTTAGGACTTTTATCCTCAATTCTCCAAACTCTATATCCTTTTACCCCATCAGGATAGCCTAAGAATATACACTTATGAGCCCTTGGATCCAGTTTACCTTGACTAACATGAGCATAGCATAAAGACCCAAAAATTCTAAGTCCCTCATACTCCTGTTTTATTCCAGTCCAAACTTCCATTGGAGTTTTGTTACCTATAGCTCTAGATGGAGACCTATTAATCAAGTATGTAGCAGTATTGGCAGCTTCTGCCCAAAATCTCTTAGGCATTCCTGCAGCAGTTAGCATACACCTAACTCTTTCTAAAATAGTCCTATTCATCCTCTCAGCAAGACCATTTTGCTGAGGGGTTCCAGGAATGGTCAAATGTCTAGAAATACCTTGTAATTTACAGAAATCATTGAATTCATGATTACAATACTCTAGCCCATTATCAGTCCTAAGTTTCTTAATCTTTCTTCCTGACTGATTTTCAACTAATGCCTTCCATTCCTTAAATGTTTTAAAAGCATCATTCTTATGTTTTATAACAAACAACCATACCCTTCTAGAATGATCATCAATGAATGTCATAAAGTACCTAGCCCCTCCTAAGGATTCAGTCCTAGCTGGTCCCCACAAATCAGAGTGTATATAATCTAGGATTCCTGCTGTTACATGCTTACCCTTTTGAAATTTTACCCTCTTATGTTTACCCATTATACAATGTTCACAGAAAGATATCTCACAACTGTCCATACTACCTAGAACCTGTTGTTTGTTCAACTCAGATAAGCCTTGGCTACTAATGTGACCTAACCTTTTATGCCAAAGTAAGGCCTGTTTATTACCTTCTTCAGTAACCATTGAAACAGCTCCTATCTCTACACCAGCATTTTTATTTCTTTTTTTATTTCCTTAGTTAATCGACTAGTCAATTTCCACATATTCCCTTGGTTCGATAACCCTAACTTACCACTACTACAAATCAATCTAGTTGGGGATTTGAAACGGCCTGACAAACCGTTATCAAATTGGCGCCGTTGCCGGGGAATTAGTGCGCCTATTGATTCGTTGATTTTAGTTAATTTTTGTTAATTTGCATTTTTTATTTAATTTTTCAAAAAATTCCAAAAAAACCCAAAAATAGTGTTTTTATTCCAGTAATTGATTTCTGCATCTAAAAAAAAAAAAAAAAGATAAAAAAAATAAAAATATATAAGAAAAAAAAATAATAAAAAAAAAAATAGAAAATTTATAAAAAAAATAAAAAAAAAAATATATTAAAAAAAATATAAAAATATATATATATATAAAAAAAAAAATTTAGTTAATTTTTGTTAATTTGCATTTTTTTATTTAATTTTTCAAAAAATTCCAAAAAAACCCAAAAATAGTGTTTTTATTCCAGTAATTGATTTCTGCATCTAAAAAAAAAAAAAGATAAAAAAAAATAAAAATATATAAGAAAAAAAAATAAAAAAAAAATAAAAAAAAATTAGAAAATTTATAAAAAAAATAATTAAAAAAAAATATAAAAAAAATATAAAAAAAATATATATATATAAAAAAAAAGAAATAAAAATAATATAAAAAAAAAGAAATAAAAATAGGAGCTTCAATGGTTGAAACAGCTCCTATCTCTACACCAACATTTTTATTTCTTCAGTAACCATTGAAACAGCTCCTATCTCTACACCAGCATTTGAAATCATTCTTCCCTTTGATACACCAGCAGAGCCCTTGATACACCAGCATAGTCCAAAATCATTCTTCCCATCAAATTTATCTATTTCGAATTTCGTTCCCACCATCTTCAACGATCAATTGCGGAATGACTGATCGCACATCCCAATCGGAGCCCTAATTGGCTCTGATACCAATTGTTGTAAACGAGAAACGAAATTGAAACTAAAATGATGAAGAAGAACTTCGTTTCATTGATTCAGCAAGAAATTACAAACTAATTTTACGAATTGAACAAGAAAATCGATCGCCCTAATTGACAGCTGATTAGTATATATAAACACCTCCTAACGGCTATCAACAACCTAAGTTCAAGATTAACATAAACAGCCCCTCAAATATGACTAAAATGACTCCGAGCACCAAACTTATACATAGTGTAAAGAACTACACTTTCAGCCCTTGAACTTTATCAGCTAATCAAATAAAACTAAAACTTCAATACCAACTGATTTGAGCATCACTATTAACAGTTGTCTGTATGGTAAATAAGTGTTGAATCAATAAGGTGCTGAATCATAATGTTCGGTTTGTTTGGATATCTGAATGACTATATAATCAAACAAAAAAAACTAACAAATCATTGTGAGAACAAAAAAAAACCATTTTTTTTCTTTCATTTTCATTTAGCTTGTCCCATATTGGTGTGATAACAAAACACTAAAATTTTCCTTCATTACCTTGTCCCATATTGGTGTGGGAATAAAAACTTTATTTTTTTCTTTCATTTAATTTGTCCCACATTGTGGGAACAAAAACATGGTTACCTTATATATGAAAACCTACATGACATATTAAGTTCTTATGTTGTGTTTTACTCCGGTATCTACCTGTGCGTATGTTTTTGGTTCTTTCTCTTGGTTCCTTATCTGAATCGCTTAGTCTCTTAACATTAACTATGTACCTCTAATGCTCACAAATAATGATTAAAATGCTTTAATATATATCCAAATTTTATGTTCATCGTCACCATCGAAGGGTAGGGTCAACATATGTCCATCCTTAAGTAGCGGCTTATGATTCCTATATTTCCTATCGATGAGTCGTGCCCTATTTGCCGCAAGGCTTGTTTAGATACTTTTGGCGAGCATGCGGTTCATTGTAAGGAATTTACCTGGGTTTAAACACAGACATGATTGGCCAGGGATGTGCTGTTTGATATTCTGAAGCGTGCGGGTATCTCTGCTAAAAAGGAGGCTCCTGTGAACTTCTTGACGGATCCGCTCGAAAGGAGGTCCACTTTCCGGCTGGCTGATGTGCTTGTGTTTGGTTGGGCAGGGGGGAAACACGCTTGTGTTGACCTTACCGGTGTGTCCCCTCTTGTTGAGCTTAGGGACAATGGGTTTGTAGCGGGGAAGGCTACGTTGAAGCTAGAACTTGGCAAAGTGGCTAAACACGAGAGAGCTTGCCTCGAAAATTAACACGTGTTTATCCCCGTTTGCTTTTGATACATTTGGGTTCCTTGCCCCTGGAGGCGGTTGAATTTTTACGTCGCGTTCAACAGGTCGTACATAGTAATCTGTCATCCCCTAAGGCTCATAACTTTGTCTTCAGTAGGATAATTTTTGCTATTCAAAAAGGATTGCGGCGTAGCCAGTTGCCCGTTTACCCACCACATCTTAGGTAAACCACATCTTTGTAATTGTTGTTCTTGTGAAATAAAAATGTTTTATGAGACAAAAAATTCCAAGCAAATGGCTCTTGTGTTGAGATTGACTATATGAAATATACTTCATTAGTCTAAGATGAATATCGTCAAGATATTAAAACTTGAATTGTTTGGAGATTATGCATTACCTTTAATCTCTTTTCTCACTATATTAATTAACAGATCTGCATCTCAAAGATGATTATCTTGACCGCCATCTATCATTCAATGGCCTTGGTAGCCTTACAACATTATACATATCTAGAACAAATAATGATTTGGGAAGATACACTTCTAGTCTTTTATCCACTTGTTCATTTCTTAACAAGCCTACCCTTATAATTTCTGCAGAATAATGATAGACATATCTATGTTTATCCCGATTCCACTATTACTGATCTCATAAAGTGTTTACCTGTCATTAAATATTTGTCTATTTGGGTTTACATCGCTTTGGTAACTTTATCCACATGTTATATACTTGATTATACTTTGGTGTGTTTATTAGTTATCACTAAGACACTAATCTTTATTCACATTTTAACGGGGAATCATTTGGTGTAATGTAGCGGGAAACATGTATAGATTAAAACAATTTTTATTTATTTATAGCATTTAATGTAAGCTAAATTCAAAATAAAGTGCAGGAAGTAGTAATTGAAATAACTCAAACAATTGGGGCAATTTTCTCGTATGTTTTTTTCAACTCAAGCAACTAGCAAGCTACCACTAAACCTAGAATAAAAGAAACAGGAAATGAAAGCATGGAGTCATGGAACTTGTAGAACAAAACAAGAATTAAAGAAACGTGCGACAATCCTCCATTCTTTAATCCAATAATCCAATAACCTTTTGGGCCTGCCTTGTGGATCTGTTGGGCTAATGGTCACCAATTTAAATTAACACATGGGTTGAATCTAAAAAATGTGTTGATGCAAGGAACCTCTATCTATGAGTTCACATTCAAATTTTGCCCCAAAATCACAGACTATCGCTTCACAAGCAAGCTCAGAATGTCGGTAAAATTTTGTTATGGTTACAAAATTTAGTGGGCAGATTTTAATTTTCTAAAAATTATATTCATTAAAACAACGTTATGTTCAAGTTATATGAAACTGAAAAAATATATATAATTAATAACTCCGTACATAATTATCATATTTTTAGGCATACATCGGTTACGTAAAGGTATAAGTGTTAGAAATATCAAACGGTAAATAATCAAAAAAAATTTTAAACGACTACAAAAAGCTCGGCTTTTCAGAGTTCCAATACATAACACGGTCAGTTACTTATTTATTAGGAATATCTTAGTGTTAAATATGACTAAATTGTTTTATTATTCTGATTATAAAATAACAATCTGAATATATTTATTTGTATGAAATTTAAACTTAATTAAGGCGACTTTCTATCGATACGACTTCTCATTTTGGACTACTTTTGTTTAAATTTTAACCCTTTAACCCGCTAGATCAATCATAAACCAAAGCTACCCGTTAATAAGAAAATTGATCGAAATTGTCACATCTACAAAACATATATAAAATAAAATTAAAGAGCTAAAATAAGACATGGCATTAACTTACCATGGTAAATACCTCAAGCACGTGCCACAAAAAAAATTAAAAGAAACATACAGATAATAAGAAGAAAAAAAACAAGTAAAATCTTAAAGGACTTACGAGTTCTGAATCATATTCATTTAATGTATATATCAAAATGATAATAAATTACTTAAATACTTTCAGCTATAATAATATGAAAAAAAAATAACATGGGATTATAAATTATAATAGTATTAGATATTTTAAATTGTAAACATATGATGGAATGTTTTTTAATTGCATCATATTTGATTATAAAATTGTTTTTAGTTTGTAAAATTCATCAAAATATGATTAATTTTTTTATTGATAATAAAAAAAATTAATTTTAAAGTCTGTACATAAAAATTGAAACGAATAATTAATTAATCTAGTTGTCTAAAATAATAGAGTTACTCAAAATGTAAAAAGCAACAGCAACGTGATGGCATAGTAACTCCATAACATAAATTAATTCTAGAAACCGATAAGAAACGTTAATTATCTATAGTTAAGTTGAAGTTAAACTCATCTAGTTGATAATATAATAGTTATCTGAAGGAATCAATTATTTTCCAAAGTGATTATCACATTAATCACACCTCATTATATAGGTTACATATTTACAAAGTAAACCCTATACAAATAACAAGAATACAAGAATTATACAAAATACAATTCTAGTCTATTACACCCCCGCAGTCGAAGCGGGAGGAGGTCGAATGCTGAGACTGGATCGAAAATCTTCAAAAAGTATGCGCGGAAGGCCCTTGGTAAAGATGTCAGCAACCTGGAAGCGAGACGGGACATGAAGAATGCGTACCTTACCGCGATGAACTTGTTCCCGGACAAAATGAATGTCAAGCTCGATATGTTTAGTCCGCTGATGCTGAACAGGATTGCCGGAAAGGTAGATGGAGCTGATGTTGTCGCAATACACCAGGGAGGCATGATGAAGCGGACGGTGAAGCTCTAACAAGAGGTTACGGATCCAAGACAACTCAGCAACCACATTAGCAATGCCACGGTATTCGGCTTCCGCACTAGACCGGGAGATGGTGGATTGGCGTTTAGAGGACCAGGAAAGCAAGTTCCCACCGAAATAGACACAGTAGCCGGAAGTCGAGCGGCGAGTGTCGGGACACCCGGCCCAATCCGCGTCAGTGTAAGCAAGTAGGGTGGTAGACTTGGAGCAACCCAATGTCAACCCATAGTGTGTAGTCCCCTGTATGTAACGAATTATGCGCTTCAGCGCATTCCAGTGAGCCAGACGGGGGTCATGCATATACATACATACCTGTTGGACCGCATATGTGAGGTCAGGGCGAGTGAAGGTGAGGTACTGGAGTGCACCTGCGAGACTCCTGAAAAGTGTGGGATCCTCAAAAGGAGGCCCCGAATCTGCTCCAAGTTTGGAGTTGGTGTCGACGGGGGTAGCCACTGGATTGCACGATGTCATGGCAGCCCGTTCTATGATGTCACGGGCATAAGAGGCCTGAGAAAGGAACATCGTATCTTTATCGCGAGTGACAGATATGCCGAGGAAAAAACTGAGGTCACCCAAATCCTTCATTGCAAACTCCTTGGACAAGGCGGACATGAAATGAGACCGCAGCGGGGCAGACGATGCGGTGAAGATGATGTCATCCACGTATATTAAGAGATATGCCATGTCACGTCCATTTTTGTAGATGAATAGCGAGTTGTCGCATCGACTCTGAGAGAACCCCAAGGAGATTATAAAGTCAGTGAAACGCTGGTACCATGCCCGAGGGGCCTGCTTCAACCCGTAGAGAGATTTTTTTAATAAACAGACGTGATCTGGATAGTCGCGATGGCGAAATCCCATTGGCTGATGCATGTATACTGTTTCATGGAGATTCCCATGAAGGAAGGCGTTGGAGACATCGAGTTGATTGACGGCCCATGAATTAGACAATGCAAGTGATAAGACGGTCCGGATAGTTGCAGGTTTGACCACCGGACTGAACGTATCACCACAGTCAATGCCCACCTGTTGCGTCCGTCCGTCACATACCAACCGTGCTTTATATCGTTCCAGAGACCCGTCCGACCTGTACTTGTGTTTAAACAACCAAATGCTCCGTATAATATTCATGTCAGCACGACGTGGAACCAGCTCCCAAGTCTTATTCTTAATAACGATGGCCTAGGCTACTCAAGATAGGCGAGGTCCACAAGTCACTATGGATAATATCAAAAACATTACATGTGATAGAAGAAGAAGAAACAAACGGTAATCGCACACTTTTGCCAAAAACACATGGTTGACACATGTTCTTATTATTCTTAACAAAGGAAATAAAATTATTATTCTTGAGCTTGGAAAGAAGTTGAGGTCCCGGATGGCCGAGACGACGATGCCAAAGGTCTTGAGAAATAGCCAGAGAGGTTGAGGGAGACTTGAGAAAGTTGATGACTTGAGGGTGAAGTGGATATAGATCGCCCGTACTATTGCATCGTAGGATAGGAGCCTTGGTCTTGAGATCCTTGACACAAAAACCAAACGGGTCAAATTCGATAGATACATGATTATCAGTAGTTAAACGACGCACAGAAAGAAGGTTTTTAATTAAGTGAGGGGCAAACAGGATATTTTTGAGGTGAAGGGGTGGATATGGTGGTGAGAGGGTGTGATTGCCTTGTTTGCTCACGGGAACAGACATGCCATTACCGACTGTTATGTTTCGTAGAATGCCAGTGTTAAGAACAGACGTGAGATTACCTGGATTGTTTGTCATGTGATTGGTAGCACCCGAGTCAAGATACCAATAATTGTCCGGAGGATTGAGGGTGACAGAATACATAGAAGGATCCAGAGCTGTTGGCACGGCATTCTGATAAGGGGAGTAATCCGGAAATGCATGTCCATATCCTGCAAAAAAATTGTTAGCGGGCCGAGGGCCAAGAATCCCCGGAGCGCTGGATGATGGTGCACCGCTTGTCGGGTACGGGCAGGGAGGTGGGCTCGCGGTGGGAGCTGGGCTCCAGACAGGCCTTTGCTGCTGCCACGGTTGCTGAAGTGGGCCGGCCCACATATAATGGGGAGACCAGGGTGGCGGACTGAACCCGTAAGGAGTTGGTGGGCCACGAGGTTGGGCATTGCCTTGTCCCCGGCGCCCCGGGCGCTGTTTGTTGTTCCTGTTCCGACTATTTTGCCGACCCGGCTGAGAGTATGAGCCCGAAGGTGCATCGGGGTTCGCCGGCGGAGGAGCAGCCGCAGCGTGGAGGGCCTGGCCAGCGGCCTGAGCAGACTGGAGCGCCTGACTCGCTTTTCTCGTTTCTTCGAGCAGGAGTTTGGATCGGGCCTCATAAAAATCTGGGAGTGGGGCAGTTTGCTGCAGAAGCATCGCAATGCCCTCATACTGCTCGGAGAGACCAGATATGAGTTGCAGAACCAAACGCTCGTTCGATATCGGAGCATCAACATTTGCAAGTTGATCGGACAACTCCTTCAATTCTTGACAGTAGGCAGTGATGCTCGGGAACTGTGAGAGGCGAGTGTTGCACAGTTTTTGATTGAGTTGCAGTGCCCGAGTGTTCTTGTTGTCTTTAAACATACCAGCGAGAGTTGTCCAGGCAGCGTGGGCGGTGGTGCCGCCCTTCAAGACGTTGCCGAGAAGATGCCTAGAGACGGTGCCATAGATCCAGGTGAGAACAATGGCATCAAGCCGTTCCCAGTCCTCTTCGGATTTCTTGTGGGCAGCAAGAGCGACAGCCTCCGTAGGAGCCACCGGAGTGACACGAGGCTCAAGGTGATCAGCAACCAAGTAGGCACGACAAGCGGTTTTGAACAACTCGGACCATGGCCCGTATTCTTGCGTGCCAAGTTCCAGGGTTAAAGGGACGAGGGTTTTGATGTTGTTAACAGTGGTAGCGGGATGAATCTTACCGTCCATGACCGGAAAGAACAAGACTGAGGCAGCGGAAGGAGAGGTGAAGACCGGTCGGTGATGGGCAAGGGGAGGAGAAAGTGACGGCAGACAAGGGAAAATTAGGGTTAGAGGATCGAAATTTTAGGAGGATGATACCATGAAGGAATCAATTATTTTCCAAAGTGATTATCACATTAATCACACCTCATTATATAGGTTACATATTTACAAAGTAAACCCTATACAAATAACAAGAATACAAGAATTATACAAAATACAATTCTAGTCTATTATTATCCATAATTAAATTTATATTAAATATCTAAAAATATATTTTTTAACATCAATATCTACCTAGTAGTCTAATAAATAATTACAATTGTAGCCACATATCATTTTATATCCATTTTCATCTCTTTTTTCCCGCCTCACTCTCATATTAAATACTAATTTTCTTATGTATTAATTTATTAAATAATAGCAATTCCAAATAGTTATATTACTTAATTAAATATAATAAAGATAAATCTTCTTATTCTAATAATTAAATTACACTCAATAAATTATAATAAAATATTAATTATATTTATATCTTATCTTAAAATATAATTTCATATTGTTTAACTCTGTATTATTTTTTTTATTTTTAAAATATTCATTATTTTTATTTCACAAATGGTTGATGACTTCTAATAGACAAATCTTTATAAAATTGTTGTTTATAATAATTACATTTATTTAACTCATGTAATACATGGGTTCTAACCTAGTTTTTAATATTTGTATAATACTATATAACATTTCTCAACTTTTTGTACAACTACTGATGCAGCCCTTACAACCTCAAAGCATAGATTACATATTACAACGCGGCCTGTACAAGTGTAATGCATTCATATAAGACTTTTGCTGACTTTTGCTTTTTGCTTTAACGTATGAGGTTGTGGCCTCACCGTCTGTCTTTCCTTCCTCACCTAAACACCATGTCTGTTAACTAAAAGCATGTGAGAAGGACCACGTACAATAGATGGTTGAATGAGTGGCACGGTGCCACAAGGACGGTATGGTGTCTCCTTCTTAAAACGAAGATTTAATTACCCAACGGTAATCCGTTCTGCATCATAAGCTAGTCAATCAAAGAAAATAATCGTGATATTTTCCAACCTCCATCATATATATATCCATCTTCCACAAACCTCAGATAACCCTACATACTCTCAGTTTTTTTTCCTCCAAGAAAAGCAAACAATTATATCTATACAACCATGGCATCATCCCAAACCCCTCTCTTTCGAAACTTCAACACCGACTCCAATAACCAACCTGCCAATGTAAACCCATCATTCTATGCCGAAGATGTTCAGATTATCATTGAAGCAATCAGATATTCCCCAATCCTAACTGCTCTTATGGTCGAAACAGAGATATCTAAGCAACTTCTAATGAACGTCTGGTCCACCATCACATTTACATCAGAGATTACATATGGTAAGAAGATAGAGAAACTCGAGACCTTTGTAAAGACGAGTGATGATTCCATGATGAAATCAACGTTCCAAGAAGAAGATCTAAGAGAGGTACTAGATCTTGAAGTGCCTGAAAGACAAAAAAAAAAACTCACCCTCAAAGATGGGGATTCTAAAGACAATCAATGAACTGAACAAATAAACTTCTTTCAAGACTATCTCGGCCATAAACATCAATAATCTGGAAAGGAAATGGAAGCTGATGATCAATCTACTCAACAACTCTCTCACAGCAAGAACATGATCATTAGATCAGTCTAATGAGTTTGTTTTCTCAATAATGGTAAGACTAATACTTAACAAGAAAATAGACTATGGACCGATTCTCTAGAAAATCTGATAAAGAGAGTCCAAGCTAAACAAAAGGGGGGAAAAGAGACATCATACGTTCCATACATCAGATTCCTTGCTTTGCTGATTCACGAAAAGGCTCAAGGAACAACTATTGTCTCAAGTGGAGAAACCTACCAATCAAAATCTTCGAAGATTCTCCATAAATCTGACTCATGTAACTCTCAACCTTTCTCATCCGTACCTTCTAGTTTGATAAAGAATATTCCATCAAAATCACAAGTTCTGATGGAATACAAAATAAAAGTAGAAGAACAACACCAAACCTCAACACCAGCTAACATTCACAAGCCACAAGTCTCTCACTTTTCTGAATATGTGAACCTACACAAACAAACTCCCAAGTCACTATCTTATTGCTCAGTTTCATTTTTGAAAAAGCATCCCCCCCCCCCCCCCCCCCCCCAATTTAGTGCTCTCCGTGTAAGGGTTTTTTTGTCACCTTTCTTCATCATCCTCAGAATCACTCATACAATTATAACCAGTGAGTTCTTAGTCATCCTCAGGATCGGAAAATTCTAATGATGAATTGAAATTCCTTTGTTCCTCTGAAATATTATCATGAATTGAATCTTCTAATGAACCTTGATTTATGTCTTCCATGTGATTTTGATGAATTTACTTATTGAATTGATCTGGTTTACCATCTTAATCGATCGCTAATATGAATTTGGAATTGGAAATGCTTCAATTTACGCTTATCGTAATTTTAGGAAACCGGTGAATTATAAAATGGGAAAATATCATTTGAGTTTAGTTTTGTAAAGAGTAAATTATTGAATTCGTCCTTTATAAATATTTGAAATTACTGATTTTGTTTTTTAAATTTAATAATTACCGATTTCATCATTTAAAAAAATTGCATGATAATTGTCTTTTCACCTGAGGGATATTTTCATCTTTTTACTTTTTAAATTAATAGACATCTCAATCCTAATAAAGCAATAAAATTTATGCCACATGTCTCATTTATAAAGGGTCCACATCATTATCGCCACATGTCAAGCTCATAGTGTGACGCCCACTCCCAGACTTGGCCCTAGGAGCGGTCACGCATCGGATTTACTCATGAACACAAGGTACAACAGAGATAACCAAAGCAGCGGAAATAAAAACTTTTATTCATATGCCAATCATTACATAGTAAGAGATACAAATACAAAAGAGAAAAATATCTCCATGCCAGTCTTTGAAAATGTCTTCTCTTGATAGTTTGACATTGTCTTGAT
Organism: Deinandra increscens subsp. villosa; assembly: GCA_039602395.1. NCBI lineage: Eukaryota > Viridiplantae > Streptophyta > Magnoliopsida > Asterales > Asteraceae > Deinandra > Deinandra increscens. The sequence goes on along the minus strand of JBCNJP010000025.1, from coordinate 82,806,205 downwards.
AGTGTACGCCCCCTAGTTCCTACTCACATCTCAGCTTTCCCTTTTCGATCCGATGGTCCAGCCTCATCTGACATACATAACTTAACAAGTCAGCTTACGCTGGTGAGTTCTAAGTTTTTAAAACTTTACCTTTCGAACACATACTATTTGGGTCAATCAAACCATTTCTGCAAACAGACAATTAAGCATAAAGTATCATAGGTTTACACATAATCATCCATATACTTAGTAGATTACATCTACCCTATCATTCTATAAACCTCGTGAATAGAATAGCCTTCTATAACCTTATCATCTTCGCCTCACATTAAGAACCTGTCCTAATGTATCTTTTTGTCACTTCTCGTCTCAAGTACCATCTCGGGGAATAGTGTTGTTTGATCCTCACATGACAGTGGTCTTTCATTCCTGCTTTGCCGACACTCCAGGAAAAACACTATAAAACTCCCTATTTCAGAAGCCCCCACTTAATACTTGACAACCCTTGTTACCTTACTGATTACCATCCTTAACATGTTCTACTTAGCTAAATAGAACCCTGTTAATGGACATCTTACTTTCCCTGGTGGATTACTACTCTTAAAGACGTCTAATCATCTGATTTAAAACATCGTCCTAGTAATCCTACTTTCCACTAATCCTTTCATTACTTAGTCACTAAAGGCAAGTAACATCGTAAACATTTCGCATATATCAATACTTTATAAACAGTAGAAAGTATTTACACAAGACGTTATGTATATCAGCCCAAAACAATTTAAAGCATTTAAGCAATATAAGACAGGGCTCATAGAACTCACCTTAGGTTGCGAAGTAGTTACTTGGCTTATTCCTTCGTGAATCTATTTGCTTTAACGTGATGTCCCTAGAAAGACATCCTAGAGATTACAAATGGTCATTAAGACTAACCCTTTAACCCAAACCCAACCACTTGTTGGTTTAACATTCATTTGTAAAAAATGACCGTTTTGCCCTTTATGGGAAAAAATATTATTTTAGTGATACTTATGAAGAGGTGCATTCCTATAAGTAAACGCTCACTCCGGGATCGCCCAGTGAAGCGTATGCCATGTCCCAGTTGGAATTTATGCGACAACGCCACTATGCCAGAAACCCTAGTGTACAGGCGCCACCCTTCCAGTCCGCACCAACTTCTAGATATCCGAGTAACTCGGTACATTCAATACTTTATCAAAACCCATGTTTTAACTTATATATATACTTAGTACATATATATAATTATGTTCTTTTGTTGAATATCATTACCCTTGCCCAAGCCTTTATGTCCTTGATGAGTGATTCTCATGACCGACCGTATAGGCGTTATCACGACCAGGAGGCGGGATTACTATGAGATATCACCCATATTTGTGTTTTAGTTTGGTGATGATCATGACCGACCGTATAGGCGTTATCACGACCAGGAGGCGGAATTACTATGATCAAAACACCAATGTTTATGTTCTTGTTCTTGGTTTACTTGTTCTTGATAAACCAACATGGTGAAACCATACCAAACCTTCTTTAAACATGAACTAACTTAAGGCTTTCTAAAAACATGATTATTCTAAGGCTCACACCAAATTTCAACCCATGATTCCCACTAGAACTCCCAATCTCAACAAAACATGTTCAAGAACCTTAATCTTGCATTATTCTTAAAAGGCATATCTAAGTGTTATGAATCATGAAACTAATTGAAGGCTTATGTTAAACATACTTTAAATTGATCTATTCCAGAAGATGGGCTCCTAACTCCCTTTGAATCTTCAAAAATGCAAGCTAGAGTGTTCTTGGTGTTCTTGAGGTTTCTTAGAGGTTTTAGGTTGATTTTAGGTGAATTAGCAAGGAAAAATGGATGGATCCATGGTCTATTTATAGTTAAGAGTGTCTCACATGCTTCTTACAAGTGTCCTAGTGACTAAGCATGAGAATTGACACCTAGCATGGTGACTAATCATGAGAATTGACACCTAGCATGGTTACTAATCCTTCAAATAACATATATTTATATAAACATGTAATTTTTCTTAATAATCTAACCCGATAAACACTTACCTTATGCATAGTTTATTGTTACGCATTTCTTAACATATTAACATGTTAATCACATAAACACATATACGACACATATTCTCACATATAAAAAAAAATAAAAACATATATATTTATTACCTTTAGATTTTGGGGTGTTACACATAGTCATTTACTAATTTAGTAAATCATCAATTAAGATTAATTATCAATTTTGTCAAAACTAAATTTTTATTTCAAAAATTTAATAAAATTAATGTAGATTTGATTAGTTTACTTAATAATGTTAGTCTTTTTTGTGAAAAGTAATCAACAACTTGTCAAACATAATAAATCTCTTAAATGTATTAAATTATTTAGTATATTATAAAGAACTAGTGGGGTACCCGCGCGTTGCGGCGGGCGACAGTTTATAGTGCGTTATTTGTCTTCTATTCGTGCTTCCGGCGGCGGAGACAATTTAAAACACGATATATGTTTCTGCTAGCGTGATGTGGTGACGATGACAATCAACTAACACGATATTCTTTTATTGTTAGTGTATCAACACTCTCCTAATATATATTGTATTGCACGTCTGTTAGTTTTCGCATTCGTATCATCGATTTAGTTTATCTAACCCTTTAGAACTCAAATAAATAGTAACGAACACCCGAATAAAAATGTATATTGGTCACAAACATGGTAATTTAAAAATAAATGTTCAAACACAAGAGTAATAAGATATAGGTCATAAACATAGTAGTTTTGAATATAAATTTTGAGTCCAATGTCTTCAATTGTAAGGAGATCAATTTGTTCAATTTCTTTATTCTCCTCTATTGGAGGAGCTTCTGCCACTGAAAACCAATGTTAAGTAAAACCAATGTTAAGTCAATCATATTTGCTATCAAAACCAGAAATATTATATATTTAGTATAGATGGATAAATCAAACTATAATTTTAAATGTTAAATTGATACTTGAAATATAATTTTAAATGGATAAATCAAAACCAGAAATAATATCTTATTGGTTTTGTCCATCTTTAGTAACTTTTTAATTATGAAAAAACAAATATGTCAGTATTTTGTAATATATAAATATTAACTTAAACACATAATAATCTATTAACTTACATAACTTGTCAATCATGTAACACTACTCGATAGACAATATTTAAGGTTAATATTTAAGGTTTATATTTATTATCTTGGTCGACTAAATTTTTTTTTTTTGAATGGCTAAATCTTCACACCTGCATTTAGCAAGATTTGAACCCACAACCTTTTGATTGTAAGGCCACCACTTTACCACCAAGCTATCCCCTTGAGGACAGACTTTGAATCTTGGTCTACTAAATTAATATTGGGTTCCAGAGAGGAGAGAGACGGATGTGAAGGGGTTATGTTAATTGGATCATAATAAATTAAGGGTCAAGTCCAAAAAAAAGGCATGAAGCAATAAGATTCAAAGTCCTTGATATTAAATTACCAGACTTTAGAGGGAAAATGCTAATTCTAGTTTTTAATTAATAGAAAAAGGTGCCAGAAAATATGACCCTTATTACATGTAATGTTAGAAAGTATTAGTTTTTAATTATTTCATTTTCTTTTTACAATAGGTAGTATACGTTGGTGTAAAATAAATAAATTAGATATTACTGTACAATATAACATCTTCTAATCTAATCCTATCAGTTTTTAATCTATTTGTTTTTCTTTAGGCGTGTCATTGCTAATTTTACTACACTTCTATTTATTTTCTTTAGCACCATGAGCCGTTTTTTTAATAGATTATGAAAATGGCATATATCCTCTAAATAAATTTTGCATACATCCATTTTATGCTTCTCATAAAGTATCCATTTTATGCTTCTCATAAAGTATAAGTATAATTTATCTATCAGAACGGTTGATTTTGAGTTTCCAATTCATTTAAATATTAAGTGAAATTAATTTAAAATTTTGTTTTAAATATGAACAAAATTTATTTTAGATTATAATTTATCTATCATAACGGTTGATTTTGAGTTCCCAATTCATTTGAATATTAAGTGAATTTAATTTTTATTTTTATTGATGTCAGAACAATTGATTTTAGATCTCAATTGATATGAATAAAAATCAAGTATATTTCTTTTTTAAATAATTTGAGATCTCAATGCATATGTGAAGCATCGAGATGTGGAGCATTGAGTTACGGGTCGGTTAATTTCAAGAGACAGGTTGTATCACCATTGACCTATGAGAGGCTGGTAGATGACCTATAAGAGGCTGATAAAAGCTGCAACCCAAGCAACGCTACAGACAAATTACAACAGAAAATAGACTTTTACTTTCACTTTAATTTGTCATTCTGTTTTTTTTTTTTAACAGCAATTTTATAACCACAAGGTAGGGCAAACAAAAGGAAAGCCAGTCAGCAGCTGGGCAGAAACAAGACACCACAAAAATGGCTAGAACATCCCAAGGGACATAAAATTGTCCTTCTATTAAGTTCTTTTAAACAGGAGAAGAACTTTATTATACAAAATTACACAAGCACTAAAAAGGGTGATCTAGCCAAAAAAATCAACGATGATGGATCATTTGCTTCATCGGTTCATCCTCTTTAACGAATCTGCATCAACATATTCCAATGAAAATAGATGTATGTTCAGAAAAAATAATATAAACATCGAGCAACATGAAAGTCAAGCAGTGTTTGATGGTTTACCGGAGCCATGTTCGGATTTGAGCCGGATTCGTTGTCGTCGTGCTTGAGAAACCGTCGCAACGTTCAACTAAGTCTGTTTTGGGGTCTCTGGCATGTAGAGTTTGAATCCTTTAGAAGATAAGACACCTGAATAGTCAAAAAGAAAATTCTCACTTGGTTATTATTAATGTTCTTTTTATGAATAATTTGCTGATGAATCTCTATAAAAAATTCATAAAAGAAACCATATATTTCCCTATCATTAAATCTGAAACATATGTAAAAGAATTATATGAAATAGTGAGTACTCAAAGAAGATTTCAACCTTGCACAAAGCAAAACTCATAATTTAGGTGTCAAAACAATTTTTGTTCACTTAATGTCCAAACACATCAGTTAATTCACAGCATAAAACGCCTCTAAAATTAATATTAGCTCATGATGACTTCTATCCTTAAAAAAATACAAATATAAAATGAACGTGAAGCATAAGTATGCACCTGCATCACATCTGAACTACCCTGCATCAAATCTACACTTCTAAGAAGTGATCCATATAAGATCTAGTATAAAAGCTTTACTAAACTTTGAGACCTACATAAACACAATAAGGTGAGCAATAAGAAACTTTGAGACCTATATAAACTGTGAAGCATTATTGAATGCATCAAATCAGAATACAATCTGAACTTCTATAAAGCTTTGGTCTTTTGCTTTGAGACCTATATAAACACAATAAGTTGAGAAATAACTCAATAAGAAACATTTTGCCCAAAATCCAGACACAAAAAAGTTAGTTGCTCTTCATAAAGGAGACTTTAGTCTGAGATCAATTATAAATCCAATCACAAAAACAGTCATCTAAAATCTAGTCATAAGAATAGATAGTTGTGAAGTCCTACCATGATTTTACCCAAAATCTAGTCGCACGATCGAAGAGCAACAAAAAAGTAAAAAAAAATAAAAAACTTATAAGAGGGGTAAATTTCATAAATCCACAGATTCTAAGAGCTACTCCACTATTAATGAACAAAATATACTAATTATTTGGGTGTACCTTATGTCGCCTCTGAGATTGCATTGTGAATCTCGGCGCAACAACCGTTGATGTTGCTTGCCGGCAACGACATGTATTGTGGAGCGGCTATTGGTGGTTTTGTGCAAGAGAGAGAGACACCTGTAACATTGAGAAAGAGAGAACAGATAGATAAACATTTGTGGAATAAGTTAATACTAATCTTAAATCATGAACCCAAACAGTCGGAATATGTGCAAAAGTGGTGATACCGACCTTAAACAGTCAAAACTAACCATGAATACCACAGATCCGTGCAATGGAAGGACACGCAGTGGAGGACCAGGTCGTTTGAAGCTCGCCGGCTATTTTCGGAACCCAAGCCGGGGAGCGGTGACCGGGGCCTTTAATCGTTGTTCCTACGCTGGGTATCCTTATCACCATGGCCGGGGAGCGGCGACCGGTGGTAAGACATCGCCGGTGGTGGCCAGACCTCGGACGGAAGTGGGTTGTTGCTCACGGTGGCGAAATCTAGAGAGAGATAGCAGAGTTGTCTAGAAATAGGATCTCTAAATTCAAAATTTAGAGAGAGAGAAAGAGATACAGACATGCTTTTAAGAAAGTGTGTGATCCGTGTGAGGTGACCTAATTGGTTCTTTTAATAAACGGGAATGCTTTTAAGAAAGTGTGTGATCCGTATGACCGCCAAAACCCTTATTTTCAACTGGTTTGTTTGGTTGAAGGCATTTGTGAGTTGTACGTCATGCTATAAATCTGGTACCTCTTAAGAGATTCAATATTGTGCATAAATTGTTTGTACATTGTGCATTAAAACTTGATTTTTCAACACTTGATTTTCTCTCTCATATATGT
>JBCNJP010000025.1:82771766-82799107 GCA_039602395.1 Deinandra increscens subsp. villosa | reverse complement strand
TAGGGGGGTACCCGCGCGTTGCGGCGGCGACGGTTTATGGGGCATTATTCGTCATTTGTTCGTTTGTTATGGCGGCAACAGTGTATAGCATGTTATTCGTCTTCTGTTCGCGTGTTGCTGCGGCATAACAAACTACAACGCGATATTTGTTTATTTGTTCGCTTGTTATGGCGGCACGACAATTTACATCGAGGTATTCGTTTTTTTAGAACTCAAACAAATAACAACAAACACCCGAATTGAAATATATATTGGTCACACACATAGTAAATTTATCCTTTTGATTCAACTTGATTGAAAAACACAAAATTCAGAGAAAAAAAATATTACACCCTAAATTAGATATTTTTTTTTCTTATAAACACAAAGAAAGTGACTGGCTGCAATCCTTCTTTAAATCAAAATTTCATTCATTTACTTCTTTGTTTATTATCACCTAGAGCAGTCCATCTACACATATATTACACATACCTTCCTGCACCATCAGTTTTGAAAAATCTTGTCAGATTAACCCAGCGAAGCTTCATTCACCACCATGTAAGCACAGAGTACAAGCAGCAAAATCTTACTGTCAGAAGTGTTAATTCATTTGACCAGAAAGTTCCTTGTTAAACATTAACTGGAAAATACAGCAAAGAGATATCTAACCTTAAAGAACACGTTGATTATGTACAAATATTTATGCAGTCAACAAACTCATTTCAAATGAACACTAAAAAACAACCCGGATGATTATATTAGTAAACAGTTCGATAATATAAATATGTAAATAGATCAATGTAGGTACCAAACCTCATCCGAAGAATCATGATCCCCAACTTTCAAGCTTTTCAACAACTCTTCATACAAATGAGCAGATCCCACGCTCCGAGAACTTCATAAAAATATAGCCTATAGCTCTATACATGAAACCAACCATCATCAGACTGTACGTAAACGATTATAATAATAAATAAGAATGAAAATAAGGGGCAAAAGATTCAAACATCAGGTACATGCTTAGTTTAACCAACAATATCACAATTAGACATTTGATTGCGTATTAATCACACCAAAGTGATCGTCACATGCTAATTTCTCTATCTGAGAAGCACATACTGTCAAATGTAAAGAAAAGCTATCTTCATAAATAATCAATTAGTAAACTGTATCTGTATTCTTCTATGTATAAAGGAGTAAATTTAGTACCATTTTGGCTTTTTAATATACCATGTCATAAGGTTTACCTATCTTTTGATCCATTATTAGTATCACATTTGTATAGTTCTTCACTTCAGTAATCAAATTAAGAAGAAATACAAAACCTTAATACCTCCATGTATGTAATGCTAAGAGCATACCACCATTTAATATCTCCATGTACCGCAGCCGGGTTGATTGCTAGGTTCTCAGTTTAATAGTAATCTCAGTTTACTAACCATCTGTCGGTCTTGATTCCCTTTTTGATGACCTGCAAGAACACATGATACTATATATATTAGCATAACTGGCATGTAATAACCACATATTAACTACATAACTGACATGTAATAACCAATCTTTCCTCCTTGAGCAACGTAAGTTAGTTTAGTTCCATCTGGTAATCCTCCTTTCTTGAAAACCGATCAATGTAACTACTGATTCTTGTAAATAAACATCATGAACTCCATTTCTTACTTAGATTCTTTCAAATCATCATTTACGTGGAAACCATTGCTAGCATTACAATCCAAAATAAACCATATATCGAGATCAACATACCAAAATTCCTTATTACAAAACTCGTCTAGCATAGTGATTAGCATTGAATCAAGCTTCTTTAAAGATGGTAGATTTAGAGCCAAATGTGCCCATGCACATGTCGTCAATACTTAATAACTGCCACAATATAGAAAACAATGCTTAAATCATTAGAATTGTCACTTGTATATAAATCAAAGATTTTTATATATAAATTTAGAAAGCAAGTAGATAGAAAGTAATACCAACCACAAAACCAAATTTGTAAGCATATTCTTCATAAAAGTTGTTTCAGCACCACAGGAATGATTTATGACAAAAAACACCAAATTAAACCTAGATCCCTACAATAACCACCTGCAATTCATTGTGGTTCATTTTATTTTAATATTAAATCCTTCAATACCAGTTAATAATCAATATCAATAGCACATAGACATAAGATTAGATCTCTAAAAAAGAAAACAAAATGAGGTGAAAATCAAATAGAAAAGTACCAGCGGTGATGGGTCTGGGTAAATCTTAAGACCAGCGGCGATAGGTCAGACGGAAATAAGAGAAAAAGTGCCACCAATTATGAAAAAATTAATTATCCAGAAATCAATACCTGTTGCATCAGCAAGAATTTGGTAAAACAAATGGGTCAAATTCTGTAATTCTAATATCGGTTTAAATGGGTCAGCCACCTACAAAACACATTTTGTCCCTTACAACCATTTCTTAACTGAAACAAGTTTGAATCTTTTTATGCATGTTTACCAGCCATGTAGGAAGGACCGAAAGCACCACGACATACTTTGCGAAACTGCATTAAATTGAGAAATAAAAGTTAGCTTATTAAACTGTGAAAAATTAAGCCTATTAAACGGTTAAAAATTAAGCACTCTTTCTTCATCACATTCAGTCAGTAGCATTGGTGGCGAAAGGTTCTGCATCAGGTTCTAAGATATCAGTTTGACCTGCATCACCGTAAACAGCAGCACAGACTTATCATATAGCTCATTAAGAAGAATCAACAATTCTTAAACTGCACCAGCTTTGGAACAGCAAGCACCTGCTGCAAATATAATCCCCAAAAAACAGCAGGATACTCCTAAACATGACCAGAAGACAAGCTTTGCTAGTAGAGGACTTCCATTAGCAATTATAGCAAAACAACTCACCGAAAAATATTATATTTACCAATCCTCGACCCTTGAACTGGTTGAACCCTCAAAACATGTCGACTGATTCTATTGCAATTTGCAAACACTCTTATCATCTAACTCAGAGCTGTTATCCTTCCCAGAAAAATCTACAATTTCCAAAAGGCGGACAAGTTTACTCTTTACTTATAAGAAACACATTATAATCACATTCATACCACCTACACATTTAAATAGTAAAATATCACCTACAAATCTTATAAAACTGACTTCACAAATTACCATCTACAAATCTTATAAAATATCAAAACAAGATATATACACATACACACAAATCCTTTTTTAAATATTTGACAAGAATAATCTAGAAGCAAAAACAAAATTGTACCTAAAAAGGATATACACCAATCGTCTCTCAGAGCTTTTTACTCCTAACATCAAAAAGTTTCTCCAATGACTTCTCCATAGTCCTCGTACAAAAGCATAAACTTAGTGAAGACATGGATTACATAATAGAAATATAAAAAGAGAAGTGAATCACATACACCAAGTTTTATACTCCATTCATCTCTAGATTAACAGCCATAAGACATCCTATATATAATAATGTTGCTATTAACATCCATAACATATTTTGAGAACCTGCAAGCAAAGAAGAGAGACGCAAGATACCACATTCAAATTATAATCCAATACACAATACAAAGTAGAAGTTGAAAGAAATCACATCTAATGGAGGCAATGGATCAAAATACCTCATTAATATGCTCCTTTTTGAATCATTTTCTTACATATTATAGCTTGATTCAATGGTACTTCCTTCAATCTGTTTCTAGAAATCAGAGCAGCCAAGAACAACAACCTAGATTCACACACAAACAGCCCTAATTAACCAAAAAATCACAAACGGGCAACCTGAAGAATGGAATGAAAAAATTAGAAATAACTGAAAATCAAGTCAAAGAATCGAGAAAGAAGAAGGATGAGTACCTGTGTCAGTACGAACCAGTATTAGGGCTCTTTTTACGGATTTCATACCTGAACACGGAATTAAGAAAACACGCAATCAGATGAAAAACCAAATGGAATCAACTAAGTGAACACGGAATTAAGAAAACACGCCAATATGAACCACCGTAGCTCCGCCGCTGGACTGCCGTGAAATAGCTGGAAGTCGTTGGCCGAAGAACGGTGATTAGATCTGAGAGAGAGAATGAAATAAATTTTTGAAATTTGAGTGAGACGGATCTTGACATATCTGGCTTTCTATGTACAAACGAAGGTGCATCTGCAAACCCTTTACCCGGTTATGGGACTGTGTAAAAGCAAGGGGAGAAAGACAAAGTAAAGCTTACCAGATTTGGGTTGGGATCACATTTTTGGGATCACATTTTTGGTCCTGCAAGTCTGCGATTTCAGAAGGATTTTGAATTAGGGCTTCATTGGGTATGGATGTATGACTGATCAAGTGGTTACCTCTGAAAAGGAAACGCACAAAGCACGCTCCCAAGGAACCCGATTTGAATGAGAATACCCACATTGAGGACCCGGTCATGAATTTAAGACATTTGGGCTTTGAATAGTTGTACACAATGTTTCTCCTCTTGTACCTCTTAAAGATATTGCTTTAGAAAATTGTACACCATGCATGAAAACTTGTACATCTTAATTTTCAACAATCTCTCTCATATATGCTTAATAAGGTATATAGATAATAAGATAGTATAGATTTATATTAATCATAATTTTTAAATTTCTTGATCATTATCTTTTTTCTTTTTTATTTATCTAATATTATGAATCAATATTCAACCCGTGTAGTATACGGGTTACTAACCTAGTATATAATATGGTAAAACAAAAACTATGTTTTACGAGGTTCAAACTCACGAACTCTTGTTGTTTTATGGCAATAGTAGAGCTTCTTGACTTCTTCCCCATTTCAACAATTCAACGGGAATCCCCCATTAAAACCCATTAATAGAAGAATCATTACAAGAGAAGAAGAGAGGGTGATTTCATCTTCCAAAAATACTACCACATACATGAATACTATTTTAAACAATAATCTTATTAATTATTACTAAAATTTCGAAGAACCAACCGTCCTATGATTTTGTTAGTCAAAATTAATCAATAAAATAATATTTTGTTTATAACTGTTTTTACATTACCATTTATATTTGAAACATCTAAAATTTGAAACCCTACATTTGCTGATCGTATTCACTTAAACTCTTGTTTATCTTCTAGATATGAATTGTTGTGCATATATGGTAAAGAAACATTCAAATTTGATATAAAAATACACCTAGCTAGCTAGTACATGAGAAAATGCTCTTCTTCTATCTAATATTTTTATAATTATTTTTATCCTCTTTCACTCACAATCATAAAGGAATCAACAGTTTTTAATCAAATATATGTGTAACAGTAACTTTTTTTCTCTCTTCTACTCACAACCAAACCTCCAATTGCACTCACATATTTAGAGTGTGAATGCTCTTAAATATAGTGCCATATTTTAACAATAAAGAGATGAGAATTTTGCCATAAAAAAAATATGTTACCAATTTATAAATGTACATAAAGTATTTAACAAAAGTTTCGTTAAAATGAAATCTTATAGAAATAACTACTTTACGGAGGTAGGATAGGTGCGCGATGTCCTAACCCATCGTGACCAACATCGCCGTTCCAAAAAAAACTACTTTTGGTTTATATAATCGTATATTAAGTGATCAAATTATACCTAAAAATAAGATATGCAATATTATTTTAACAATTCGCCTTTTTATCCTTATGTTTTTATAAGATTAACACCAAAAAGGGTCTTAAAGGCAAAAAGAAATATTATCATAATAAATATGGGATGACATAAATTATTTATATTTATTTTTACAACAAAATCACCATCGCACCAACATTATACAAAGTTTCAAGTTTGAAGTTTGAAAGCTCGTTTTGGGCTTATTACATCCCGGGTTAGACGTTTCTGTTATTTTTCCGGCCATGCCCTTCTTGGGCCTATAGACCCTTCATGGAATAATCATAACATAGAAAGTAGGCCCAGAAAATATGACCCAATTCTAATATCTTGCAAAAAATCACTCTATTAATCCCATCAAAAGCACTCCTTGCTTCCCCCACAACTTCATGATACAAAATGTACACCTACAAACAATGATTTTCTCTAGTATTTACGAATTGTAGGTTTTATGGTTTAGACATCACTATTGAATCGTGTGTGAGTTCAAATTAAATAATGTATTTTGGTGGTATGCGTGATATAACATATACTCCAATTTTAGATTAAATGCATTATCCAATAAATAATACTCTATTTCCCAATTTAACAATGAGATGACAAAGCTAATAAAACAAGACATAATTTGATAGTACAAATGCTTGAAATCGACATTCTGCACATTTATCTAGCTTTGGTGGTTGAATAACTGGAAAGTACACATTTCACCTAATGGTGGGACCTCTAAGTTAATACTTTTATGATCTTCTTGATTTTTAACAAGTTAAAAGTGATACACCTGAATAAAGAGAATGATTATATTCACCAAACAGGAAATGTACCCTATTGAACAACAGATGCACTTGTTTTTCGGGCCGGATAATAAGAGAGTGACATTTGTTAATGATAACTGAGTAGTGGTAACTATTTGATTTTTTTTTTTAAAAACACCATATCTTGATGGTTTGTGACTTTGTGTCAAGATATGCTGAAAGTCGTGTCTTTTCAATCAACCCGTTTTGACCCGTTAAGAACTGAACTCCGCAACCCATTTTGTCATCTCTTTATGTTGGGTTATGTGGAGGCTTGGTCCAGTTGGGACGACTTAGGCCCATTACTATTATTAGGCCCAGTTTACCAAACGTAATGTTTACTCCGTAATATTGAGCGAGGCAAAAAGCAATATAGAAGTTTCCTGGTTGCAGTTCGTGAACATATGTCAGGTTAGACGTTAAATCTATGTGTGTCTACTATATTCATCTTAATTTTCTAGAGTGAATGAAAATGAAAAATAAAGGTACGTACGTACACTTTTTATTAAAAAAAAAGAGAAAAAATAAAGATAGTGCTATAGTTAGGGTGGCCTTATATTTATATATCAAGAAACAAATATTCCTCCAAAATAAAGCAATTTATCTAGCTAGTGCGCTCATGATTAACATTATACATTGTGCACATTTCAATTCAATAATAGGACTACTTATTACTTGTAGAAGTCAAACACCTTCTTTCTTTTTGCTACTAAAAGGAACAAAAGAAAGTGAAAAAGTGTTTATCTTTTTCAGCACAATGTGTGGATTGGTAGGCCGGTCTTAGCCTAATTAGACGCGTGTGAGCATCCGTTCTTTTCGATAAAGCACCAGTAAACTGTAAGAGGAGGTTACTAGTTGATTCGGGTTGTGTTTTAGCCTTAACATGTTAATCGGGTAAAATAAGAAAACGGGTTAAATAGGTATATAGAAAGTACTCCATATTGTATTTATAAGTCATACAACCTTCTAACCTTCTAACTATAGTCCTAATTAAATAAAAAATATTGATTTTTTAATAATATAAATCTTTGTAATCATACTTTACCTACCTATTATTCATGAAAAAAGGTTAAAAAGATTTGTAGAATAATCATCTCGGGTAAACCTGATTTGTCGTCCCCTCTCGATCTGACCAAAATTAAGAATCGCATTTTTTGACTCGTTACCTTATAAAGTAGACCTGACCCGTCCATTTTTCCACCTCTATAGCTCGTGCGACGAAATCCGTAGTAAATCATGTCATGGGGTGATGGCGGATTTGTGTTTTAATTAGCATATATGTTTATCTAGTTTTGGCCTTGAAGTGTTACAATGGCTCCAGAATAGCAGCCTTGAAGTGTTTCTTTTTTTTCCTTTTTGCTTGGGTTTGATGGGATAGGTAGGAGTGAGAGAGTGATGGTTTTAAATAATATGGCTTTTTTGTTACTTTATTTGCTCACCCTCCTCAAGTTGGAGTTATTTATATATTATATGACTAAGTGCACCAACTTTTCTAGCTATGGCCACCACCTTCCACTTAGGCTATGTGTAATGGTTAAAGCCCCATAAAGCCCCACAAGGGGCATTATGCGCCATGTGGACGCTGACTGGGCAAAGGGCTTTATGGGGCTTTATGGTGTAGTGGATAAAGCCCCCCATAACGCCCCATAATCATTTCACTTCTCCCCTCTCTCGGCGTTACCTGGCTAACGCCCAAGAAATTTTTTTCGTCCATAACGCCCCATAACGCCTAAGCGTAGTGGGACGGGGCGTTATAAGGGGCGTTATAGGGCGTTAAAGAGCCCAGTAACGCCCCATTACGAATAGCCTTATTGGAGATGGTCTTTCTGTATTTTATGAATCATTCACCAGTTTTTGGGTCTCTTATTATGCCCCATTGGACACATAAGTTATAACATGAGTCTATATATGAAACTAAGAAAGTGTTTTAACACTCACCTCTAAAAGTAAAAATAATATACCATTGAACAATGACGCATATATATACGTCACATAGGAACATCGAAATGTTGACGACAAGAGGGCACTTAATTGACAATACCAGTAAACATGTGAATAATCTAGGGGTGTTCTGTTTGGAAATTTTAGTAAAAGTATGTTTTTTTACTAATTTTTGGACATAAAAAATATTTATTAGAGGGTGAAAAATAATTATTTGAGGGTGCTACTATTCGTATTTCATATTCTTAAATTTTATTTGTTGCATTCGTACTTCATATCCTTAAATTTGTTGCATGACCACCCCCTAAATTTCTAAATAATATAACCATCTTTGACTTTGAAAAATCATCAATAACCATCAATTTTATTCTAACTCAAATGACCCAAATTTCTCATACAACCAGCCTTCTCCACGTGTCCAATTTAGCCCGCCACCTTGATCACTACAAGAAATTGAGTTTTTGGTGGCGAGTGCTAAGGTGGCGACTTTTGTCGCCACTAAAAGGTTGGTTTAGGTGGCGATATGCTCTACCCTACCTCTCAAGGGTGCACACCCTATGCCGAGGCTTAGACGGAAGGCAAAAAAGAAGAAGGGTAAATGTAACACCCCAATTTCACAGGTACATGATATATTTAGCTAGTAAATACGTGTCTATATTATTAATACGTAAGTTTGATTGATAAAAACGGTAAACTATGCATTAGATAAATTGCATATGTTAGAAATACGTGTTTAATGGCCAAAATGATGAAATTTGTATAAACGGATGAGTTAAACGGTGAAGAAAGTAAAATATGAGGTAAATATATGTTTATACAAATAACATGATGATATATGTGTGATTTGATAGTTACATATATGTGTTAATAGTTAATGGACAAGTAGAAGGGCCAAAAGTGTAATTTATGTAAAGTTATCAACGTATATGGATATTATACGTATCTATAACTATTATAAACATTTTAAGGCTTAGAATATAGTAAAAATATATCCTTATATGATCCATTACATGAAATAATAAGTGTTGTAAAGTTTGAGGGGCTAGAACGCAAAATAGCAAAAGATATATATAAATCAATATATATATATATATATACGTATGTATATGTATATTATCGTACGTGTCCCGAGCATTAGAAACATTAGAAATATATCCTATAATGTTTTAGTACATAAAATAACAATTTAATAGAAGTTCAGGGGGGTTAAAATGCATAAAACCGAATTTGGGGGACTGAAAATAAAAATAGTGGGGCTGGGAAAGCATGCGGGCCGCATGCATGCACGCCACGAACCCTATGCGGTCCGCATAGCGCTGCTGATCGTGACAACTTGCTTATTCACGGTTTGGAAGCCACGTTTCACTCATATTAGTGTCCCTAACGTGTCATTTTCGATTCATGAGTCACTATAACACGTGTCTAAGGTCTGGGGCGGTCCTAACATGTATAAATAGCTCCCATTAGACCACAAACAAGCTGCCAATTTCGAAATCTAAACCGAAAAACCCTAAATTCGGACCAGAAACTTCACGGGTCGATTTCTCTCAAACCGTAAAGAGTTAGCAGCCGAAATTCAGCAGTCAAGCTTCTATAGGTAAGATCTAAAATAACCTCTTTCAGTTTTGGCTAAATCGATTCCTAAGTATGATTTCTAAAACTATGCTCAAATTAGGGTTCTTGAGCTTGTTTGGGTAAAATTGGATGATCGGATGGGAATTAGGGCCTGAATTTTGGTAAGTAATCCTAAAATGATGTGTTTTAAGAAAGCCCTAAACTTTTTTCACAAAAAGAAAGGGTTTGGTATGATTTTTAGAAGCGGGTCAAAATTAGGGTTTTCTAGACATGGTTTTGATAAAATTGAATGATCGGGCTTGAATTAAGGTTCCATCTTTTGAGGTATATCATAAAATGATGTTATAACAGAAGCCCTAAGTTGGTTTGATGATAAAAGGAGTTTTGATGTTAATTTGGGAACGACGTCAAAATTAGGGTTTTGGAGGATAATTGTCAAGTATTGGGATGACCATAAAGTATTGGATGTTGATTTTTGGTATTGGAGCATGTTTACATATATATTAAATATATATGAGTTCAAATTTTGATAATTAATAATTAAGCTACTCGGTGCAACGATTGTAGTAATTCCGCCTCATGGTCGTCAATGACGCCTACACGGCCGGTAACGATCGTCACCAAATTCCAAACCCCGTGACTATTCCTCATAGTAATTCCGCTAAATGATCGGTCATGAGGAAACACGAGCGGTAAACGTTAAAGAGCAAATACTTGAAAGATATATAACAAAATATGTAAAGGGGGCAAAATGGTCATTTTGACTATTAAGAATATTAACCAATAAAGAGTTGGGTATTGGATAATGTGGTAATTCTTAAATATGATTTGTAACCTTTAGGATGTCTTGATAGGGACATTACGTTAAAGGAATTAAGAAACTGATTCACAAGAACTTAACCCAAGAATAATAGCTTTGCAAAGCTAAGGTGAGTTCTATGAGCCCTCTTTTAAATTGTTTAAATGCTTTAAACCGTTTTGGGCTGATATACATAACGTTTTGTGAAAATACTCTCAATTGTTATAATTGCTTGTTATATGTATTGATTGTACGATGATGAGTAGAGGAAATATAGATTGCCATTTCGATGTTTCTAGTAAAATAGATTAAGAATGGTAATCGAGGAAAGATTGGTAAGTAAGGGATTTCTGAAACAAGAAGTTAAATAGTGTTGTCCCAATGGTGTCAAAACCAAGCGGCGTCAAAGCCAGAAAGCGTCAAAGCTAAGCGGCGTCAAAGCCAGATAGCGTCAAAGCTATATAGTGTCAAAACTAAAGGGACCATTGCTACACGATGTGTTCGTAAAGCAAATAGAAACACTATTTCCCTAAGATAGCATTTAATATGAGACAAGGATGACAAAGCAACAGAAGGTTAGTCTATTCACGAGGTTAGAATATGTGAATATATGTGCTATATGCTTTGTGTTTGATTGTCTAATTGCAGAAATGTGTTTGACAAACCTAAGTGCCTTCGAAAGGTAAAGTTTTCCCAAAACGTAGAACTCACCAGCGTAAGCTGACTTGTTAAGTTATGTATGTCAGATGAGGCTGGACCTTCGGATCGAAAAGGGAAGGCTGAGATGTGAGCAGGAGCTAGGTGGCATATACTATCAAGACAATGTCAAGCTATCAAGAGAAGACATTTTTGAAAACTGGCGTGGAGATGTTTATTTCTCTTTTGTATTTGTCTCTCTTACTATGTAATACTTGGCATATGAATAAAAGTTTTTATTTCCGCTGCTTTAGTTATCTCTGTTGTACCTTGTGTTCATGAGTAAATCCGATGCGTGACCGCTCCTAGGGCCAAGTCTAGGAGTGGGCGTCACAGTAAAGTAAGCTATATTGAGATCTGGGAGGAGGAACACAAAAAGAAGAATGGTCATTGGGTAAATGCTAGAGCCGCCGCAGACTATGTAAGTAAAATAGTTTAATTTGCATGATTAAAGTAATTTTGACCCGTTTAGATGGATATATTAAGTGTTTAGAAGTTGATTCGAGTCATTTTGACCCGTTTAGTCATTTAGTTGGACATCTTATGTGAATTCAAATGGGTTTTAGTCATTTGACCCGTTAAGTATTTTAGTTGGATATATTTGGTGTTTGGAAGTTGGTTCTAGTCATTTTGACCCGTTTAGTCATTTAGTTGGACATCTTATGTGAATTCAAATGGGTTTGATTCATTTTGACCCGTTAAGTATTTTAGTTGGATATATTTGGTGTTTGGAAGTTGGTTCTAGTCATTTTGACCCGTTTAGTCATTTAGTTGGACACCTTATGTGAATTCAAATGGGTTTGAGTCATTTTGACCCGTTAAGTATTTTAGTTGGATATATTCGGTGTTTGGAAGTTGTATCTAGTCATTTGACCCGTTTAGTCATTTAGTTGGATATCTTATGTGAATTCAAATGGGTTCGAGTCATTTTGACCCGTTAAGTATTTTAGTTGGATATATTAAGTGTTCTAACACTTGATATTGCTACTATTGTTTATTAACACTTGATATATTAATTATTTTTATGATGTAGGAAAAAATATTGTCAACAAAGAATGAAATGCAACTAGAGCTTGGATCAGAAGAGATTGATGAGATGGAGTGCCTCAACCGTGCTTTAAAACCAAGAAGTGGGCATGAACAAGGCATTGGTCGTGTGGTTGCCCAACCATCTCTAGGGTTCGATGTTGGTGATTCCTCGTCACAACAATATATGGAACTCGAACAAAAATGGCAAGCGCAACAAGAAGAATTGGTAGCCAACAAACAACAACTACAAGCAACACAACAACAAGTTGCTCAAATTATGGCATTGTTGAACCCCCAAATGCAACAACAACTTCAACAAAACCTACAACAACAATCACATAACGATGAAGATGATGAAGATGATGAAGATGAATATTAGTTTAAGCCTTTTCTATGTTCAAAACATTAACTAATTAGTTTAAGTCATGTTTGTTTTAAATTATGGATCTATGCTATGACAATGTTTTATTTAGTTATATATCAGTTTGGGTTATGAATTGATCTTTAAAGTTAATTATGAATTGGGTTTATAAAACCTGGAAAAATATAAAAAAATTTATATATAATTTTTAGAAACAGTAGCCTATGGTGGCGATTTATGGCCACCATAGGATTTAAAAAAGCACTGTATATCACATCTATGGTGGCGACTTATCGCCACCAAAACCTCCTGATAAAAATTAAAAAAATTTATTTAAATCTAAGGTGGCGACTTATCGACACAAATATAATCTGATTTAAAAGTTAATTATATAACTTATATATTTAGTGGCCACTTATCGCCACCATAGCTTCAGAATAAAAAACATTTTAATTCATGGTGGCGATAAGTCGCCACCAAAAACCTGAATTAATTTTTTTTTAACTTTTTTTTATCTCAGAAATTTATGGCGACGGACTTTTCTGTGACGATTTATCGCCCCTATAGATATGCCTATGGTGGCGAAACTTCCGGTGGCGACGTTTTTGAGTTATAGCGACGGACTTTCACTGGCCAGGGCTATGGTGGCGATTTGTCGCCACCTAGTTATGGAGTGGCCACATATCGCCACCATAGGTAAACAAAATAAGGTATTCCGATTGATACCACCGGGAGGGGGAAAACAAAATTCCAAAGAATACAAAAAATTGAAAAAATGGCTCTATATCCAACGAATGAAACTTTCCAGGTATGAAAAAAAGTATTTTGTTTTGGTTCAACCTGTAATCCCATATAAAAAAACAGATGGTATAAATTTATGAAGACTTTTCCCGGCAGATCTCTTGCAGGAAAGTGATAATCTACAACTTCGAGTTGTCAATTATATCCTTTATTACGACCCAATTCTTGAAATTTGGGACACGAGTATTCAATTAGTTCGGACTTGTTTAGTGTTGAATTGGGACCAAGACAAAAAGATCGAAAATGAATTTTGCCACCAAAAACAATATTTCTTGTAGTGCTTGTAGCTCTTACCCAATGAAAATCTCACGTGTGTCCTCGTTCTGACAATTAGGCAACCAATGGGACCCATCCCCTAACCATCAAACATTTCATGGACCCCACTTCTATCCAATAAGATTACTCCACGTGGATTTTTTATAGGATAACAAGATCTAGAGTAACCATTTCCCCACCCAAGGCTATTTGTTACCCGAACCTATACGAGCCTGACACGTGGATTCATAAAGCCAATTAATTCAAGTGACAAGCCGATCGTATTTTTTTAGTACTCAAATAAGTAAATAAAAAAATTTCCAAATATCTAAAATTAACAAATAGTTATACTCCCGAACACATATAAAATTATATATACAGTACTCAGGTAAGTAAATACGGTAACCAAATCTTAAACTTTAACCCATCAACCCTAAAAAATACGAGTGAATAAACTTTGTGTTAAAAAAATAATAATTACAGGTCCCATAATTAAAAGAGTACCAAAAATAAATAAATAATTAAAAGAGTACAAAAAGTCAGGCTCGTATAGGTTCACGTAACAAATAGCCTTGGGTGGGGAAATGATTACTTTAGTTATTGTTATCCTTTTAAAAATCCACATGAAGCAATCTTATTGGATAGAAGTGGGGTCCATGGAATGTTTGATGGTTGGAGGATTGGTCCCATTGGTTGCCTAATTGTCAGATCGAGGACACACGTGAGATTTTCATTGGGTAAGAGCTGTAAGGTGGCGGGCTAAATTGGACACTTGGAGAAGGCTAGTTGTATGAGAAATTTGAGTCATTTGAGTTAGGATAAAAATAGATGGTTATAGGTGTTTTTCAAAGTCAAAGATTGTTATATTGGTGATTTTCCCAAGTTAAAATGTTGTTATAAAAGACAAAATTTGTTACCGAAGACACTTTTTTATGGCCAAATAGCAAGGAGGTAGAAAAGAAGGATCATATCAGAGAAAGAGAAAGACAAGAAAAACAACGCAAATTCTTCCAAACCTAAAAATTTTTCTTACCTCTATACTTTAACCAAAAGAACATAAATGTTCTCTTCAGTATATAATTTCCGCACCTTCGATTTGAGTTGTTTTGAAAACCTAGGACTTCATTTATGGTTCGGTGAATCGTGAAAATCACAAACTACAAGCAAGTGTAAAATATGATTTTCAAAACATGCAAATTCTTTTTAGAACATACGTAAGCATATTTCGAATTAAATATATATTTTATACTTGAATGATTGGTGTGTTTTGCGTTGTCATATAATATAATATAATATTAATATAAAAGATAACAATAAAGCATTTGTGTGTAATATTTTAATTTTTTTTTTAATTTTTCTCTATAACTTTTTAAGAACACCTAGCTTTTGATCTTTTATAACATAATAAAATCTAGATAACGATTTTCTCAATTCTTTTTTGATGACGATGTTTATGCATTCGTTAACCCGATATATATGCTTTTCACCATTATCGTTTTAATTTATATATTTCTAAGTTTACTGTAAATAAAAAATTATATACAAGATAACCTAAGATCATGACATGATGATCGAACTTAGAAAGATATTATCAAATCTTTATTGATGATAAAACGGCTTGGAGATCCCTGTTGAGTTTGAGGTTTCTAAAGTTAGCAGGGAGCTTCAAGCTATCAAGTTATTGACAGTTTTAACCGGTAAGTGTCACCCATTTTTATGAAAACATGTTGCGTATGAAGTTACATTGCAAAAACCATAAACATATCACATACGAAGTTGTAGTTATTTCATCATGAACCTAACTTTTAGTGTAAAACTGTAAATAGACTTGTTCAAATAGCTCAAAGCTCGTTTATAAATAGCTCGTAAAAAGCTCGCTCAAAATCGGCTCGATCGTGAAGAAGCCGAGCTGGCTCAGCTCGGTTTGGCTCGCTTGATCGCTCGCTCGTTTGGCTCAAGTTATTTTATATTTAGTTTATTTATATATATATCAATTGTGAGTGCTAGGTGTACTCACAAATTTCACTATTCTGCACTATTCCCCTGTCACGTCAGCACGTGTCGTGCTG
Source organism: Deinandra increscens subsp. villosa (assembly GCA_039602395.1). Classification (NCBI taxonomy): domain Eukaryota; kingdom Viridiplantae; phylum Streptophyta; class Magnoliopsida; order Asterales; family Asteraceae; genus Deinandra; species Deinandra increscens. The sequence goes on along the minus strand of JBCNJP010000025.1, from coordinate 82,783,159 downwards.
ACACGTGTCATGGCTATATATATATATTTTTTTCATTCGGTAGTGAGTGTTTATTAACTTAGTGTTTGAATATTCTCTCAGTTGTTAATGTAGATCAGCTGGTAAGTTTCCACTTTGCCTCCAGAGTGATCTCGGCTTCAAAACCCGGTTGAGTCTTTTTCTGTTCTAATATTTTTTTCCCAGTTTCACTTCTCAAATACCACTGGCTAAAACCAGGGATAGCCACATGTTTTGGTCAATACCAGGTTGTTAGTCTCTAACTTTTCAGAGCACACTTCTCTCTCAATCTTCATATTCTCTGCAAATACATCTTCATCTTCTCCACAGCTCCCGCACGCCATCGGTATAAAACGTCATCGTCGAACACCCAAAAACCAGTCTCCCCCGATACACGACGACGATCGGTGGCGCTGCTGCCGTTTCTTCGTCTTTTGCTCCGATTCCGGCGTAGGCAGGCCGCCGCTGTCGGCTTACCCGCCGGGCGTTGGTGCATCTGTTTCGCCGCCGGGGATGGTGGGTGACTGGTGAGGGTGATGGTGTGCGGCGGCGATTGCATCGATTTGTGTGGTGGCTGTCGGGTTACCGTGAGTCTGAGAGTTTGATTCATACAAATCGGTCACCGTGATGTTATCTTCTTCCCATCTTATAAAGCGATTACAGAAGAGAGTATACTCGATGCGACGCCTTTAGCCACTTTCGTCGCCGGTCATACATGTTTCCGGTTGGTTGTTTCGTGTTGTTGCGGCAGCTAAGGGTTAGTGATATTATACAAAGGCCGCCATCAAGATCCATTTTTACAATTGAATGGTTCCAACTGAAACCCTAAAACTCAGTTTTGGGTGATAATCAGGTATTGGTTGATTTTTACTTGGTTTGTTTCAGTGTGTAGATTTTATAAGAGAAGTTCGACGAATCTTTTCATTTAGGTTTAATTATATCAGAGAGGGAATATTATTTTGGTTTTGTGCGATTTAAGGTGCATTTAGGTTCAATATACAAATAATTTTGTTTGTTATGTGTTTGTGTCACACCCCGGTCAACGGTTTCGGGTGTGAGCGAGAATGGAATCATAGTCGAGGATACATAGAACACTTCTAATAATTTAAAAACTTCATAAAACATTAAATTCATTTCATTGCAGCGGAAAAGGTAGTGGAAACATTAATGTCTTACAATTTAAAAACATAAGTCTTAAACGATTATTAAAAGCATAAAACGGTTAAGTTGGATAGTCGGGACTATGACTCCAAGGACAGGTCCGATAGCGTTTGTAAGCCCCATTTGCATGTCTTCAAGAAAGTCTCGTCAATTACCTAAGAAATCATGAACATAAAACGGGTCAACATAAAGTTGGTGAGGTTCACAGGTTTAGGACTCGATAGTTAAACATTTGTAAAACAGTGGTAAAACAGTTTCGGTATACTTAAATATTATCAGGGTTTATTGTTGTGGTTGTATGATCTCACCTGAACCTTGATTTCAAATACTAACGGTTTACCCACCCGGCATCTCTTGCCCAGAGATGTTAAACAGTGCAGAATAACTGACGTGTACCCCCAGACAATCCGGAGTCAGAACTGGAGCTACCAGTTAGGGTAGGGTTGTCAACCCAAATAGATCTACTCACTAGCTATCGTTTCGTACAGAACTAATTGAAATCAATTAATGATGGGATTTTCGGTTGTACAAACGTTTATAACGATAATGTACCAAGTTGGGCAATCAGTAAGAGAACAAGTAGTCATACGGCTAACAAGTAAACCATAATATTAAGTAAAAAGCATTTAATCAGTTTTCATGATTTCTCCCCCAAGTATAAAACAGTTAAAAGGAAAAGGGGCCGTGAAACTCACAGTTTTAGCAGATAATCGGAATTTAAGCAGCGAAGGACGGTAGCACGTAACGTCCTAAATAATTAAATAACATATGCATAAGGTCTATGATCATTTGAGTAACATAAGTCACCCAAGTGATACCGGTCAAGTCTTGACGTTTTAAGTCCGTTTGTATTATTGAAAACTCGTTAACTTGTATTTAATTAAATTAAATACGTTCGTGGTTATTTATATTTATGTCCAATAAATATAAACAAATAATCATCTCATCAATAATTCAATCAAGTCTTGAACATTGAGTAAAAAGAAATAATAATGTTTATTATTATTTTCGTGAGTTCGAATAATTATTTTAATTAAATAATTACCTATTCGATTTGCTAATCTTGCAAGTTATAATTATTTTAAATAATTACGATTAACAATTATTTGGTGAATAAAACAAAGTCTAAGTCCTTTGCAAATAATTATTTGTCAAAAATAATTATTAACGTTAGTCTTATTTAAAACATGAACTCTTAGAGAAAAACATTTAAGTTTTTAACATTTAATCGTTTATTTTCGAAAACGTTTAATATTTCATTTTCATGAAATATGTGTTTCTCAAAATATCTTAACGACGCTTGGATTTATATAACGTTGTTTTTATAAAACTTGACTTTTATTTAAAATCTCCAACGAACGTTAGTCCATCTTTGGATACTTTGTTTTCATTAAAGTAATATTAAAGTCCATGTAAACATTTAAAGCCAATGATTTGTCTTTGATTTATTTTTATAAAAATCCTTTTATAAAAATATTTATTTTCAAATGTGACCTTTTGTAAAAATGTCCATTTCTAGCAAGTTTTTAAGAAAGGTTAAAACTTGTAATAAATCCAAGTATTTATGTCAAATTAATCATTTGACATAAATATTATTCTTACTAAATCTAGCAAGAATTTAATATATTCCTTTTGTCCAATCATTTAATCATTTGTAACATATTAAATATGTTACATGACTATTTTAAGAAATATGTTCTTTTTGTTTTTGACATGTTTATAACACATTTAATGTGTTAGTTTTTCCAAATCAAGAAATATTCTTTTGTTTTAGTCATAGGTTACATATGTAACATTTGTTTAACCATTTTATCTTGTTCTTATATTGTTTTAACATGAAACATATATAAACATAAATAACAATCAACTAACACATTGGTGTTAGGACTTTTATAAATGTAAATAAACAATCAACTAACACATTGGTGTTAGGACTTTAAATATAAATAACAATCAACTAACACATAATAATGTTAGGACATGGAAAGTAAATAATAATCTACTAACACTAATGCATGTGTTAGGACCAAAAATAAATAATAACAAGTAATATTATTTAATCATATTTTATGAAGAGGCTTAAGATTTGCAAGCAACTAACTATGAAATCCTTGGATTTCATAAGTATGATCAAGGTGCACATATGCTACTATCCAAAAGGTTTCACAATGTGTTTCACCAAATGATCTTTGAAAGAATGGAGGTTAAGAGGAGAGTTTAGTTAGTTGTTTCTTGCAAACCAAGCATTCAAACATTAGAAGTTTTGATCATGGTGGTTAGTTGTCAAGACTTGGGGTTTTCATTTGGGTGGTGAAATATTATAGAAATATAGAAGAAATGGGTTTAGAACACTCACAATGGTTTGTGAGCTAAAACCGGCAAGAAAAGGGAGGAGGGGCGGCGGCCTTGCGGCGGTCCGGCGGCGGAGTAGGGGTGGTCCGGCGGTGGTTGGCCGGCGGCAGTGGGTGGCCGGCGGTGGTGGTGTGGCCGGACAAGGGAGAGAGAGAGGAGTGAGGGTGTTGGTTGTGTTTCTTGGTTGGGTGCAAGGGACCACAAGGGTGTGGGTTAACCTCCTTTTATAATCAAAAGGTTATGGCTATTAACCTTTGTGTAATTATGTGTTGTCAAGATTACAAAGCCTCTAGCTTTATTCAAGAGTAGGTTAATTATTTTTATAAATCTTGCAAGAGTTTTAAAATAATTCAATCACTTTTATAAAATATGGAGGGGTTAGGAGTTTAATAAAATTATAACTTTTTAAAATATAATCCCATTATATTTTATCCAATTGAAAAGTGGTTTTTTTTTCATTTTTATAAACGTTGTTAACCCAAATTTTATAAAAAAATATTAGTGGGTTAAAGAGATTGGGATTAACTTTTATAAAACTAGTGGGCTTTAAACAAATTTTATTAATTTGTTTGGGTTCGTGGGCCGAGGCCCATATCGGATTTAAGTAAAAGGACTCGGGCCGAAGCCCATTAGGTCGTCGGGAAGCGAGACTGGGCCGAGGCCCATGCGATCGGGCCGAAGTCGGGCTGGGTTTACGAGGTGGATTGGGCCGAAGCCCAATCGGGTTAGTGAAGTGGATTGGGCCGAAGCCCAATCAGTTTTTGTGAGTGCGGGCCGCGAGAGAAGAAAGGAAATGGATTTGGGCCGGTTCGGCCCAATTCGATACGGGCCGCGGGTCGGGTTTCCAAGTTCGGGAAAACACTCGGGACGTCGTTACGAGTGATTGGTGAAATTTTTAGGTTTAACGGATTTAAATTGGGCTTATTGGGCTTACCGGGCCCAATAGGATAAATGGTTTGGAAAAATGGCTAAGTCTTGACCACGTAACACTTCGTATTTGTTTTAAGTTCGTGAAACGACTTTATCAGTTTATAGTCGGTTGGATAAAATATAAAATGTCAAATTTTATATTTATTTTCTTATTATTGAAATTCCACCGTTAATATACGAAGGACGTATTATTCTACGTACGTATATATGTATATTTAGTTTAATGTGGAATCGAAGTCGGTTAACCATTTAACTATCACAGTTAATCACGTATTAAAGCAGTAAATCACATAATTATTACGTAATTTAAAAGTCAACGAAAGTCAACGGAGAGAGGTTTGACCTGATTTTTGGACGGGTTGTCACAGTTTGGTTCAAAGTAACATTAACGATTTTGGTTTCAATTTTTTTGTTTTAATTTTGTCACTCTTTTTCTGTTATGTAGCTACTAAGCGAGACAATCAGGCAGTCGTATTAACTGGTATGTACACATAGAGTTTGTATTATTTGATAGTACTTTGTTTGGTGGTTATTAAGACGATTCTTTAGCAGAGTTGAAATGGTTCTATTTTGGGGTTTTTCAGAGCATGCAACGGTTTTCATACGGCGATGGACGGTTGCCTTTGTCGACGTTGAAGCGGCTCCCGGAGAGGCGTTGCTCCGTTAACGCGGTGGCGGTGGTTTTTTGTGCTACTGACGCCGTTGCTCTGTTTCTTACGACGTGAAGATGATGCTTTATCGTTCAATTTGACCCAACTCTGTTCTCTGTAAGCGCTATTCCGTGTCCTTGACTGTTACGTGTGTTGGTTTATGACCCGTTTGACAGTGGCTATGATAATATTTCTTACTGATTTGAGCCTACACTGGTTTCTATAAGGGTTTCATTTCTATGAGGCTATGATGATTTTATTCTGACCCTATGTTACTACTTTAGAAAGAATTCTTTGGCTAAACTTGGATCATGATTTGTTGACTGCTCTTGATGGTTCGTATGAGGCTGTGATGGAACTTTTCTGAGCCTATGTTGCTGCAAAACGAGTTACTTAAACTTGGCTGCTGATTTTTGCTTCAAAGTCGCTTCATTTCTTTTTAGTTGATGGTGACTTGACAGTTGACATTCTTGATGGCTTATGTGAGGCTATGATGAAATTTTTCTGACACGTTCAATAAGCCAATAAGGTTATATGATTAATGAGGCTATGATGATTTTACAGAATTGGAGTTCAAAGAAAATCTTGGCTTCTTTTGGCATGGCAGTAATTTATGCAGCCATAGGACCATAACTCTTACGAAGTTCAATGATGATCTGAGCCTAACCACGAATGCTTAAGAGACTACCAACCTTTATGTAATTTATATACTATTAGTTATATAACATTTTCGGAATCCTATGTGTCCTCAGTTTTGAAGTTGTTTTCTCCATCTCATCAATCATTTTTGGAAGCTTTGTTGCTCTCTCATTTATCGCGGTAGCCTCTGCTGATTGGATCTCTATAATTTGTCCATCTCATCAATCATTTATGGAAGCTTTGTTGCTCTCTCATTTATCACGGTAGCCTCTGCTGATTGGATCTCTATAATTCGAATCTGGTATGGAATATATTTGTATTAGGCTATGATGATTTCTGATGACTGGCATGGCGTTTATTGCAACCGTTATTCAGATCTGAGACTTTTTTATTTTTTATTTTTACTAACCTTCTATGTTTTCTAATTCATTTTGTTTATCTTTAGCAGGTGCATTTTAGGCTTCGACTAACTTTGAATTGTAAAAGTTCGATGGGAAGAATGAGAGTTTTTACTTTTTCACTGTACTTCTCTTTTATTCCACGCATGTATTTCTTACATACGGCTCTTCTAATTGTGGCAGTTTTCTTTATAGGAGACATTGATGCCCGTGTTGCCTTTTATGATAGTAGTTTCTTTTATCAGTAGGTTCACATTTTAGGCCTTCAAAGGTTTCTCTTTCCATATATGTTTCCTGCTCTTTCTATTATTATTTTTATGTTATCAGGGACTTTGTTCACGAACTAATATTTGTTCACTGCAGAATGCAGATGTTTGATTTAGATGGATGTAGCCTCAGGGTGGGATAGGGAGAAGAAGGGTTGTCTGAAGCGGTCGTTTGTGCTGTTAGATGCCTCAACAGGTAAAGGAACTGTTAGATTATTTTCACATATTTAACTGCGTTTTGTTTAGTTAATTATTACATGTCTGTCCTTTGTCAGGTAACCTTCCTCCATAATTACGCACTGCACCTATAAGGTTGGTTCAGATTCATCATACTCTCATTTGGATGTTGTTTGTAGGAGAAGCTAAAGGAACTTAACCAAATATCACTTCTTATTTCATTACCAATTTGCAAATTATAATCATTGAGACATGAAAATAATCATTGAGGTTTTTCTATTGATGGACCAAAGATGAGTTCTCTCTTTAGCATTATTCAATGGTGGATTATCAAAGGTCTGCATCTGATTTCCTATATCTTAATTCCGTCTTTATAAAATGGAGATTTCTATTATGTTTTATAACTTGACTACCGTCACAGTTATATATTTCAGATTTTAGTGCTTTCTTACATGGAATAACTACATACATCTATAATTTTCTTTTGTGCCAACAGGTTGTAAAGAGACTTTGGGGAGACTTTGATAGGAGCTTATACAAATCTGACTTTAAGTTTCATTGGCAAGAAAGATAATTTTGACTATCCTCAGGTACATTATAGGAGTATATTTACTAATAAAAGGGTAGCAGTAGCAAATCCAGGTGACAAGTCTTAACATTGATCGTTAAAATTACTGCCTCGGCCCGCCGCAAAGCGCGGGTCGAAAGTCTTCATTATAAAAAATGAGTCTAATGCAACACTTAAAAAAAACAACATTTAATAAAAGTGTTACATTATCTAAGAGAAATATTGTATTATCTAATAAAATTGTTGCATTATCTAAAAAAGTGTTGCATTAGATATAATGCAACATCACCTAATACAATAGTTTAAAATGTTGCATTACTTAATATTGCATTAGATCTAATGCAACATTTTTTAGATAATATAACACTTTTAATTATTAAATGTTGCCTCTGTAAGTGTTACGTTAGACTACTTTTTGATAGTGATTATACATATTTTTAGATTTTGAATACTTATCTTATTAATTAATTAGTTTATATATAAAAGTCATCCTAACATCTAGTATCTTTTTTTCTTCCTATAAAAGGGGTAAAAACCTAATTAATTCATTCCATTTAGTCTCTTTGTATTCTTAATTTTTTTTTTGTTAACGGCAAATTTGGATCACTGACGGGGACATTACATCGCTCACCCGATCATCTCCAATCTCCATTAGGGGAGGGGGTATGGTTGCCTTGTGGCTTCAAGGAGTCATGCCCATCAACCAATCATCATCGGCCATGTCAATTCTTGTGTTTTTGAAGCCATGCCAAGCCACACCACATGGTATGGTTGTGGTGTAGCTTGGGGAAGCCACCGAAAGAAAAGAAAGAAAAAAAAAGGTTTCAGCGGCTAAGGCAGGCTTCCGGAAGCCAGGAGGAACCGCGGAAGAAAAGCCAGGAGGGTGATGGTATGGTGAACCGGATGGAGCCGCATGGCTCCTTGAAACCGCCATGCGGTAACCCCCTCCATACCGCCTCCCCATAGGAGGAAACTCACCACTAATGAGAAAACCCTGACCCAACTTGTAATCCCAATTTATATATAAATTAATTTATGTCTTAGTTTTAGTCAAATACACAATACTAATTATTACCCACTTATCAATAGTAATTAAGTGCAAGTCTAAAGATGTTCAAATAGCTCGTTTAAAAGAAAGAAAAAAACAAAAAACTAGCTTGAAATCAGCTCATGAGCTAGCTCGGTTCCGATTATTTACAAATCGAGATCGGCTTGACTTGGCTCGCTTACTAATCGAGCTAGCTTGGCTTGACTCATTTACAAACCGAGTCGAGCACACAATGATACCGGCTCCGCTGAACAATCATAATCATAAATATAAACACAGTATGAGACCTTTTCACAATTTTACTATTTTCTTTCATTTATTTAATTGTTAATGAACTTCTAATAATTTGTTAAATATATAATATGTTTCTATCATCAGTTTCTTTTGTATTATTATTGTAATAACTTTTATTTCTGTACTGAGAAGTTAGGAAAAAAGCAGTTGCTCATAGGGCAACCTTTCATAACCCAACTCTTTACAAATAAAAATAGGCTCAAGTGCTCAACTTTTCTTTTTGATAATTGAACATAAAAGAAACCAAACTTTTTCTATTCCTTTACTTTCATAATAATATGAGAGAGGAGTGTAAGAGCCGGAGCGGTATGTTTTGAGGTAGCATAAAAGCCACTCTGGGTTTGTGAGGGACGTTGTCCTTGATCGTAATTAGAGACATTATGATATACACCCCACGTTAGGTAACGTACATCTATGTATGTAGTATGTGTTTATAGTCGAAGGGTAAAATCGAAAACCTCTTAAGTTGAAAAAATCATGAAAACTCTTTAAAAACGGGGTAAAAAATGTTTTTTTTTTCAAATTTTTATGGCGTTTCTTTAAGTTATATGCTACCTTTAAATGAAAAAAAATAAAAAAATAAAAAACCTTGTAGATTTTTTTTCAAAAAAAAATGTAACATATGTTACTTTTCTGTTTTTTAAGGTACACACGAAGTAACATATGTAATATTTACTTTTTTGATATTTTTTTATAAAAAATCTACTAAGCGTTTTTTTGATTATTTTTTATTTAAGAGTAGTCTATGACCTAAAGAACCACCATAAAAATATTGAGAGAAAAAAAACAAATTTTTACCCTATTTTTGAAGAGGTTCCACGGTTTACCTTCACTTAAGAGAGTTTTCATTTTAACATTCCCCTGTGTTTATATACATACATATATATATAGGGTAAAGTTTTTTTAGAAAACTACTTTTATTTGGGGAACTAGGGAACCAAAGAAAAACTATATTAAATAAATGTTATTTGGATAATTTGACATTTTTAAAAAATTTAATTTCATGAATATCCACTTATACCCTCATAATAACTTTGTAAAAACATTTTTTTTTGTTCATCTTGTCCGTCCAACTCTGTTGAATATATGCAACATAGTATGTAACACGATATGTTGAATATGTTGCATATATGCAATATATCATGTTGCACATATGTAAACAGTCGAACGGACCCCCCCCCCCCCACCCAAAAAAAAAAACACGTTTCTTTTAAGGTTGTTAGGTGGCAATCACGTGGATAGACACAAATTTAAAAAAAATAAGATTAACACTAAATTTATCTATATAGCTTTCATTTAATATATTTTTTCCTTTGGTTCCCTAGTTTCTCAAATAAAAGTTCCATTGATCTTTATCATATATATATCACTGAAAAACTTTTTACACGTTATTTTTTTAATATAACATATTGAAGATAACAATTCAAACTTTTATATGCATAGCACATGGAAAAAAATTTACATGTTTTTTTAAATATAACATATTAAAGATAACAATTCTGTATGGTCTAAATTTAGGTTGTTTCATAAGATTGTATTGATATTTCTGTTTGCATTGTGAACTGGGAAATGCATGTGACTTTTCACAGAACTAGTGCGAAATGTATATGTTTAATTATGCGAAAAGTAAATAATGTGCGAAAGTCTGTAAATTAAGACTTCTCGCACATTATGTCTATATATATAGGTCGATCAGGTCAGTTTCTGCAACTAAGCAACACAAGCGATAGCGAAGCTCTGTCCAATTGTAACCTCGTGTTAGGAAATCTCAATCATTCAATATATTTGAGGAGTTCGCATCATCATTCGTGCGATTCTATTTGCTCGTATTCAATCATTTACTGTTTCTATTTGTTCTTCATCGTGTTCGAGTTTTTTGAGTTTCAGTGAGCTTATTTATGATTGAATCGAATCCAACTGATAGCAAAAGATCGAGAATCTGGACCTTCAAGTGGTATCAGAGCACTAGGTGCTGAATTCAGTTGGATTTGTGAAGAAATTTTGTAAATCGAGAAGTTTTCTAAGTTTTTAATTTGCGATATCTATCATGTATTAGTTCACTTCAACTTGTTCTACTATTAATTCTTGATTCATTTCATTACTAATTTCTTGTGTTTGCTTTGTTTTTCAGGAAATTCGGATCAGATTTTGATTCGAAGTGTGCTTGTCGTGAAATTCTGTTGAATAATCATTTTCTCTGCGTAATCTGAGTTTTCACGAAATCTCGCTAAATTCACATTTGTCATTTTTGCGCAAACGCACATCTGAAACACCGTGTTTTGACTTTTCCCTGAATGTTTTAGCGAAAAGGATTCTGGTTGCAAAAAACAAAACTCTGAACATTGCGTTTTAAGTTTTCGCAGACACTACTTTGGCGAAAAGAAATTTTTATGCGAAATAGAGAAAAGTTTTCTCGAATCTTTTCTGATTTGCGAAAAGGTTTATATGCGAAATATTGAACTTGTTTCTCACGTATTCTGTTTTTGCAAAATCTAATCTTAGAAGCTTTTGTTTCAGGTGCTTTTGGAAATGGCAAATATCTGCAATAAAACACTACTAGAAAAATGGCCTTTAATGATGTGTGAACGATTACACACACTGGTTTTATGACTCGCAAAAATGCGTGTCATAAAAAACCCGCATGATTTCTGCAAAATAAAGAGTGGATGACGCGCATATTCGCGTGTCATAAAGTTACCGTTATAAAAAAAACACGGAGTACATTGTTAAAAATGTGATCTCACTCCGTTACTTTATATTTACAACCGCTACAAAATCAATATAAAATTAATGAGTTCCTGCTTTTCTATCATCTCCCCTCAAATCAAGCCCTAATCGATCTCACTCCATTCTTTATATATTCTAGTTCACTGTGGAAATCCATTTGCTCCAAACATCATACACACAATCACC
>JBCNJP010000025.1:82498465-82771266 GCA_039602395.1 Deinandra increscens subsp. villosa | reverse complement strand
GAAAGATATCGAATTGGCATTTGGTGTCTTTAAAAAAAGTGGCATATAATCGCTAATCCGACACGGGCTTGGGAACCCAAACATCTAAGAAACGTAATATATGTTAATATGTTATTATGATATTTCAGAGTATGATGGTGAAAGCGTGTAAGTACACGGAATGATCTTACTACTGCATGTTTCAATCAATCTACTGAACGAAAATGTAAATAAGTTTTGTTCTTATTAATCACGTGAAGATTACAAGAAGTAAGCTCTGGTTTCTCTCTCTCGAACACACACACAGAAAGGTGTAGAATGAAGAACTGTTTAGCTCTCATTCTAAGACAATCTATCTATAGGTGCAACATACAAGCTGACGTACCATGTAGCGGACCAACTGGTACGCCCGTACAATTGGTACGGCGGACCAGTATGTTACGACCCTTGGTATATTGACACTTTGACTCACACAAACGCTCGCTTAGATACAATACACGAGACACTCTATAGCATATGAATATGCTCTAACAAATCAAAAGGCGATAATATGTGTATCTACATCCTCTCAGATGTTAACTACAAGTATTTGATGAAACTAAACAAGAGATAATTAACCAACAAATTTGTGAAGCATCATCTCAACCTTAAGATGGACTTGATGGATCATATTATATTATACATATATACATTTATTAAAGGGTGAATAGTGTGTTGCTTATGTGTTTTTTTATTATTAGGTTATGTGGCTCCATTTGATAGATGCCATGTGGCAACTTTAGATTATTATTTTTTTAAATGTTTTCTTCGTAGTTAAACGTGTGTAAACACAACACATAGGTAGTGTATTGGTTATAGCCGTGTAATGTAACTTTTATGTTTTAGGTTCACTACTTCGAGCGTTTGACTTCTAAATATTTTTTTGTTATATTTTTTGCCTTTTTTTTCCTATCATTTTAGGTTTCCTCGGTTTTAATTTCACACCGTTACGTTTACGTATTGATTTTTTCCTCAATTATTTTTGTTTAACATCTTTGCACAATCCTTTTATATTTAAGTTTTCTTTACGTCGAACTGTAACAATTCAACTGTTTTATGTCATCATGTTATCCCGTCGCAAAGCTCGGAAAATAAAATATTTTTTCACATTTGTATCTAGAAATAAAGGGTTTTGAAATGTGATCATTAAATTAAAAACTACTAATATAATAACAACATATTCATTGCCCTCTAGGCTTTTACACGTACATATTATGCTACCTGCACATTCACATATTTTTGGTTTTATTATTATAAAAAAAAATACACATGCACCTATATATCTTATGTTGAGATATAAAAGAATTGTTATATTATATTGTTTTATCTACATAAATATGTGCATGTTACGGAAAATAATCTAGCCGGTAAATGTGCCTAAGACCGTCTATTATGGGCGTTAACGCCACGTCGCCACCATAATTTTCGAATACGCCCTTTGAGACGTCATCTGGAGCTGGCGCGGTATTTTATTAATTTTTCTATCGAATTTTTAAAAGATAACAAAATAACATTTTCACCCAGAGGAAACTAAAACTTCATATAACAATACTCAAGTTTCTTTTATGCTCTAACAAAATCACTCAATCCCTTTTCTATATGCGCTTTAAAGTCACTTAACGTTTAAGAAATAGGTGGATGATAATGACACGGGTTTTAAAAGTTAAATGTAAGTTAAATATATGTTAAAACTTAAACTACAACTCGGTTTAATGGAAAACAATTAACGTCTAATTCTAAATGTTTGCATTTACGTATTATTTAAATAATACACAAGAAAGTTTATCACATCAAATCATATATTTTTTATTTTAAATAATCTGCATAGTTTTTCATCTTTGCATGAAATGCATAAAATTTTACTAAGATCACCAATTTGTGTCTATTGGGTTGACTCAAGTGTTAACGGGTATCCGGTTTACAATCAGTCAGATATTGTATATGAAACAGACATGCAATGCATAAAATGATCTATTTACTAGCAATTAAGTCTAAATGCACATATATTAATACTAAACACACAATTAAATAATGGACGTTTAACCTATGATTATACTGGTTGTCACCACGACAGCCCCTGGCAAGGTCCAAGAGGGGGAGCCTCTGACCGGGGTTGAGTTTTGATATGAAAGATATGGAGGAGGCTAAATTGATTCTTGGTATAAGGATCAAGAGAGGGAACAATGGTTTGTCCGTCTCTCAATCTCATTATATTGAGATGATTTTGAAAAAATTAACTTTGAGAATTGTTCTCTTGTGAGCACGCCTATTGACCTAAATCTTAAACTTTTACCAAACAAAGGTGTTGTTGTTTCTCAACTTGAATACTTGAGAGCTGTAGGTTCAATCATGTATGCAATGATTAGCACTAGGCTGGATATAGCCTATGATGTTAGAAAGCTTAGTAGATTTACTAGCAACCCAAATTCACATCATTGCCAAGATCTAAACGACTATTTTTAAGTATTTGAAAGGAACCAAGGATTATGGTTTGAATATTTTGAATTTCCTTCGGTTCTGGAAGGTTATTCTGATGCAAGTTGGATTACTAATATGGAAGATCTTTCTTCTACAAGTGGATGGGTGTTTCTACTTATGGTGGTGTCATATCTTGGCCATCAAAGAAGCAAACTTGCATCACGAACTCAATAATGGAATTTGATTTTATAACAGTAGCAGCAGCTAGTAAAGAAGCTGAGTGCTTAAGGAACTTAATTTATGAAATTCTATTGTGGCCCAAACCATCACCTTTAAATATTAGATGCGATAATGCTGCTATTTTGGCTAAATATTATAGCCAAACGTATAATGAGAAGTCCAGACACTTAGATGGTAAACATAGTATGATGTGTGAGCTGATTATGAACGGTGTGATATCAGTTGAGTTTGTGAGAACTCAAGAGAATTTAACCAATCAATTTACCAAAGTGTTAAGTAGAGATCTTAAGCACAAGGACGCTACTGGGATGAGATTAAAGTCCTTCTAAAATCTCTCATATTAATATACCTAATTCTCACCTAATATGACATTAGGTGCTAAATTCAATGTGGAAATTTTTTAATATCTAGAGATTGAAACACATAAAAGAATCATCTTACGGTTTATGTTCAGATCTGCAAGTCGAGGAGGTTGAAGTTCATCTTCTTAATAGTTCTTTTAAAGAATTGCATTTGCGATGTAAGAGTAAAAGAACTACCTGTGTGAGCATGAAATTTAGTTATAACTACTCCAAAATAATAACTAATATATATTTCAGAAATATAATTGTGTAATTATTGCAATTTTAATTCAAAATTTGAATCAGATAGCTCCAGAGCATTTATGCGATTATACACTCCTCCCTGAAAACGTTTTTGGTCTTCTTATTCTATCTGGTTAGAATTCATCTTTACAAACAAAATTTCTCTGGTTCCTTTTTCTATTATGAATCGTATCCGATTAAGTTTTCAACTGAGCCATCAAAATATTCAATCCGAAAGTGAAATCACGCTTTCTAAACAATTTAAAATTCCTAAGAAATACGAATAACTATAATAGTGATAATAAATAAATAAATAAATGTCTGACGCATTTGTATGCCTTAAAATAAATATATAAATAAACAATTACAAATTAATTATCAAATAGTCCCTAAGAATATGGAATTAACAAAGTCCTTAACTAAATTATACTATATGTAAAACATAACATATTATAGTTTCTCTATTACATTATGTACAAGTTTCTTATAATTATAAGGTGTTGTTTTTTATTAGAGAATATACAAACTTTTTAAGCATCTCAATTAGTGGTATTCTTGTCTTTATTATTGTACGTTTTTTCTTTTGTTTTTTTAAGTTTTTAGGTTTTTAGTGTTTTTTTTATATTTTTCTGAACTCAACAAGTTTAGCAAAAGAACTAATGGTATAATATGTATAATCGTGTAGCATAATTCTTTTTATCATCCGAGCTTAACGAGTTTATCAAAGGGGCCAGTTGTGGTTTTAATTTTTAGTTTCACATTATTACCTTTAGGTATCTAATTGTTTGTAATTTTATATATAACTAGATTTCTAATTTCAACTTGTCGCATTATCTTGTTTTCATTTTCAGTTTATTTACGTTACGTTTTAACAATCCAACTGTTTTGTATACCTGTGTTATCTTGAGACAACGTTCAGATAGAAAAATATAGTTAGTTTTCAAATGGTATTGTAAGACATTCATAACGAAAGTTAATTTAATCCGTATAATGATTTTGAGAATTTAAACCCAAAATCTTAAAAAATTTAAACACTTGAAGCAAATTAACCACATGAAACCATTTGTGTAATTAAGTAACTATTATATTATTTAAATATCATACTTTTGTGATAGATGGATAGGCACCCAAACCCTCTTGACACTTTCTCTAGTCACATATTCAATAATTAATCTACGTTTGTTTTAGCAACTAATGATGTGAATTAACAACCTCAACTATATGACTTGAAATAATAGAAGCTAAAGATTAATAATCGGTTGATGATGCATGTTAAACCTATAAACGCATAATTAAGTGTCCATGCACTTGAAATGATTAATAAAAGAGTTTTGCACATTAATGTGTTTTTCTTTTGGAATATAATATTGGTAACTACTTGTATGCACGTGAAGCAATAATTAGACTCAAATATGTAACTTTTGGCTAGATGATCGAAAGTTGTAATTAAGGCTTTGTTACAAATGATTATTGCTAGCTAGCTAGCTAATATTTCTTTTAGTTTAGTTAATTACGTGGATTACTAAATCCATCCATACATATGAATATGTTTGAACCGGTATATATCATGTTTCGATTTGAGCAGGTAAGTAGTACGTGTGTTATGGTGGTGATTGCTTTATGTTCAGTTTAATTATTTTCGTGGTGGTAGCAGTCTCATTCGTTGAGGCGGGGCACCGAGGGTGCACAAAATAAATAATAAATAGAACTCCATGTGAATCAGGGCTAAATGACATCTAAATTGCAACGTAGATAGAAAAAATAGAGTAAACTGAAAATAGAAAATTGATCAAGCCTTTAGCCTTATATCAAAACATAAATATCCAAACAAAATTTCAAAATATGAAAAAGAAAAAAAGTGACAACAGATAACACATCGACATAAAACACTATAATGTATCACGTCATAAAATCAACCATTAGAAGCGAGTATTAAAATAAAAAAATTGGCCAATTATAAGCCGCCACGTAGGAAATTATTATTCATCAATATTCGTGTTTAAATATCTATGATGGTAATATCTCACACATACGTTAGATATCCTGATGGTTAAGATGTAAACCTCACGATAAAAAGACTGGGTGGTTCAAATCCCGGTATTCGACATACATGATATTTTGGTTTGACTCCTTTTTTTTCTTAGTGAAGACTTTAGTTGATGTAAATAGACAAATGTAGAAAAGGTTGGTGATGCCATTAAATGTATCTTTTGACCAAAGTTGCAGTCGGGTCCCTTACAAGCTCAAGATCGATCTTTTTATTTTATGTTTTTATCTAGAGTTGTTTTTATAGTTTTGAATTTAATGCAACCTGCGAAATTTAAGGAGTAAATATGTCGAATAATTTATAGAAATGATTGAATGGAGACTACTAATTGGAGGAATGATTACGAATGGAAGATTCAATTAATGAGGTTGTGTACGGCGGCGTGTGGTGGCGGGGCGGAGGCGGTGGCCGGAGGGACCATGAGGGGTCAAGTAAGTCATCATCGGGGTTGCCAATTGCTTTTGGGTAGAAAAGATTTTCGTCCCACCATGTGCACAAATGAACACATATTATCTCATTATCATTCTAAAAGCAAAGTTTATAGCCTTTTAAACTGGCAGCATGGCTTCTTGGCCCCATCTCTTTCTTTTAATTACTCGTTTATTCTTCTTAATTAAATAAAACCTCATTAGATGATCTCACATATTATATATATTTACAAAAAGGAATGGTGGTCCAAGACACAAAATCCACTATTCCTTTCGGCTACCAATGAAGGCATGACACGTGTCATGCCTAACCACTAATAACATGACACGTGTCATGTCACAACCACTAATAACATGACACGTGTCATGTCTAACCAACACATGTTTTCCACCCAATAATTAAATGACACGTGTCATGTTTTTTTTTTAAATTTTACGTTTTATAGCACTTAACTTTTTTACTTTCGTTTTTAGTATACTTTTAGAGTTTTCAACTTACGTCATCCTTTATAGTCGTTAAAAGGTGACCCGTCGCAACGCGCGTGGTCAACTTTCAGACCACTTTTAGAGTTTTTGACTTTGCTCACAGCGTTTTAAAAAATGGGTGTTAGGCCGCGTGTCATGTACATGTGGTATTTTTTTTCAGACTTAAGTGCAAGTGGTCAACTTTTAAATCACTTTTAGAGTTTTCGACTTGGCCACAGCGTTTTGGAAAATGGGTGGCCCGCCGCGAAGCGCGGGCGGGTCACCATCTTGTTCTTTTTAATGATGAATCAGTAGTTTTACTCCTACCGCTAAACTACTACACAAACTATATTAGAATATTTACCTCGGTCTCTGGGTTTGAACTAATCAAATTAAGTATGAAAAGAATCAAAACTATATTGTTTTAATTAAAACTACTTAAAATTAATTTCGAACTAAAATCCTAAAATAATGCAACCTTAATTGATTTTCAGATTTATATGTGTAATTGATGAGAGGGAAATTAACTATGTTTTAAAGTAATTTAATTGTGTGTTTTTAGTTGTTTATTTGCATGGAGCATAGTTACTTTGAGATTCTTACGAATTGCAGTCTTGAAGCTTAATTTAAATGACTCATTTTGGATGTAATTTAGGAACCGAGGAAGCATAGGGCTACAAGACAACGTTGAAAGGCAAAAAACCGAAGAAAATATATTGTGGACGTAAATTACGTTTAGAGGGGCATAACTTACAGCCTGGGTGAAAATTTTGGCGTAAACTACAACGTAAATCAATGGCTTCGGAGAGGTTTTCCAAATAGTGCGGTAATTACGTCCTCCTAGGCGTAATTTACGTCCGTAGTTGGTTTTCTTCACGGTTTTTAGGGATTTTGTTCCCCTATTTGACCTAATTTTAGGGTTTCGAAAAATAACTTTCCCTCTGCCGTTTTTGGTGTTTTTCAAGGTCATGATTTTGGAACTTTTAACCATCCTGAATTACAGTTTCTTCATGCAATCAACAATCAAGTCAACCACTTTTGATTTCACAATGACCATGAGTAGCTAAATTAAATAACCCGTGATATACGTTGGGTGTAAGGTTTGCTTTGATTTTTCGTTGTTTCTAGTTCACTTAAACTACTGGGATTGAATTTTTTACTCTTTAAGTTTTGATCAATTCAAGTTTGGTTTTTCATTTAAGATATTCAGTTTCATTGTCTTTAATTTAACTAGATTGGTGGTTACCAACGAGCAATTGTCAATGGTATCTGGGGGAGGGTTGAGTTTCTGACTGAGAGGTCAGGGGTTCAGTCCTCACAGGGAGTTTTCTAGCAGTGAATCAGTTTCCCCTTAAACTGGTGTCTTGATTGAGTGCAGGGCTGATGTACGAGTTTCCCCAAAGGGGACGTGCCAGTCACTGTCACCCTAGAAGTGGAGATGAACGGGTGGGTGGGTAATAATTAGTAGTAAATATATAAAAGTAAAGATAAATGAGCGGAAAACAATCAAAGAACAGAAGAAGTAGAGCAAGTATGACAAATACTTGACGATGTTATTAAAGACACGATTAGACAAATACTTAAAGGGAGGCAATAAAGTTATGGGAAAATGGAAAAGAAAATAGGAATTAGGGAGGCAAAGGTAGAAGTCGTGAATATGGATATGCAAATTGAAAATAAAATTAGAGGTTTAACACTGGTTAGATTTAAGTGGGAGGTGCGTTGAGTCATAGAAATGAGATAATATGCATCCATAGTTGTGTTATAATTTTTAATATTTTTTAATTATATATAAATATGTACGACCCAGACAAACGAGCCAACGAGCGAGCCACGAGCCGAGCTGACATTGGCTCGGGCTCGGCTCGTTTACAGACCGAGCCGGCTCGGCTCGTCTACGAACGAGCCGATTTCGAGCGAGCTTTTTTCGAGCAAGTTTCGAGCGAGCCACGAGCCGCGAGCTTTTTGAACAACCCTACTTCTGTGGATTCAACACATTAGTTACCATAACTAGCTAAGTGAGTTAAGACCCTAAAAATAACTTATTTTTTAATGGATTAGTAAAAAAAATCAAACTTAGATGTGTTAGGGTGGGCAGTGTGCATGTTTTGCCCCTCGGCATGGGGGCGGCATACATGCAGCCTGAGCTCGGCATGTATACCGAGCACCGCATCATCCGCGGCATCGGCATATTCACCCCCCCCCCCCCTAAACGGCATTGTGTCGCCAAGAGAGACTTAGCCGTTTTTTTCAACCGTGGATTCATCAAGGAAGAACAAGTCACCCGCCACTGGAGGGGAAAAATTCCAACCGAAAATCCGGAAAGATCGAGGTCAATCCTCCAACGTTCCTCAACCACACCCGCAACCACCACCAAACCAAACACCTGTTTTCTACTCACAACCACCACCTCCGCCACCATCACAGCCCGGTTTCTATCAACAACAATCGTTTGTTGATTTAGTGGGTGGTGTGTATGGACCACAACCACCTTTTTATACGCCGCATTTGTCGCAAATTCAACAACATCAATCGATGTATCATAACACCCAATATCGTGAACCTCGACGAGTTGATGTTGACTCCGAATCGGAGGATGTTGATGATGAAATTGAGGTGCAAGAAGCAGAGGAAGAAGAAGAACAAGAAGCCGCTATGCAAGACGATGCTGAAGAAGAAGACGAGGAACCTACACAAGCGGTGAATGGTGGCAAGAAGAAGAGGACCTATTGGTCGCCCGCGGAGTAAGCGATTTTGGTGCAATCCTACATCTACATCACCGCAGACGGGAGAGTTGGTGATCAACAATCACGTGATTCGTTTTGGCAACGGGTCCTCAATCACTTCAACGGTTTGAGTGGACGTGATACCGGTCGAACCGTTCACATGGTTAACACCAAATGGAACAACTTGAACAAGGCGATGTCGAGGTTCAACGGGTTGTACACCCAAAATGTAAGTATTTTTTATAGCAAAAAAAATTTTAAAAAATAATTTTTAAAAATATATTTAATTTATTTTTTTTAATCGTAGACACATGCGCGCGCTAGTGGTGCGAGTGATGTTAACGTTCGTGAGAAGACGATGCGGGAATATCAACAAATGTATGAGAGGAAAGGTTGCACGCACGTCGAAGCTTGAAAGGTGGTGAATGATCACCCAAAGTGGCTTGCACCACAACAAAATGTTGGTGGGGTTGCCGAGTCGTCGAAGAGGACCAAGGTATCGGCATCGGGCGAGTACACAATGTCAAACGATGCCGACTCGGCACAATTGCCGAGTCGTTTGCCCGACTTGAATGAGAACTCGATGCCGATGCACCCGCCACGAAGAAAAGGCTCAAGCAAGAAGTCGGGTGGTGACTCGTCGACAAAAGGATCGACGAATGCTTTGAAGGTGATGGAGATGTTTGAGTTGAATGGGAGGATGAAAAGGTCGACAAGCGGAGTGTTCGACATGAAACCGCTCAAAGGAAGAGGGAAATGTACGAGAAGGTTGCGAAGACGATGGATCGGTAACGGGAGACGATGGACGAAGAACAACGGGCTCGTGACCTCGAGTTGTATTTGAGGCCTCACGAGAAGGTGCCCGAATCACTCCTCCCGATACTTTTAGATGAAAAACGTCGAGTTGCGGCTAGATACGGATGACCGTGTGATTTTTAGATAGTGGACTTTGTATCGTTTTTTTAGGACTTGGTAATTTTTTTTGATTTTATGAGTTGGTAATCTTATATTTTTAGGACTTGGTAAATTTTTTTATTTTTAGGACTTTGTAAGTTTTTTTTTTAATCTAATGAATTGTTTTTATTTTATTTTATATTAAATGTTTAAGTTATGATTTTTCTCCCTTCTGTTGGCATCACCTCATTGATCAGAATTTGATGCCTAAACCATGCCTTAAGCAAGCATACCCTCTACCCTTAATAATCAAAACAACGTAGTTTTAATTGGTTTCACACCTATCTGATGTGTGTGATTGTCTCATATAAAAATTATTATCTCTGTCTTAATAAGGCCAATCGGTCACATGTCACGTGACATCTTCACATTCATTTTCATCATAATTTTTCTATCTCTCTCCTATTAAATACCAAATATATCTTTTATTAAATACTAATTATTTTAAATAATTAAATTCTATAATTGAATATCAAAAATTTAAATTTTCTTGATTTAATATTATTTTTTTAAAACTTAATAAATTATAGTAAGAATTCAACTATATCTTAAATATAATGTTATAAATTCTCAAATCTTCATTATTTATAATTTTAAATATTTGTTATTTATTATTTCACGAATGTATGGTTAAAAATTCATTCTTTTTTATTCGTTTACGTTTGAGCTTATGTTTAAAATATATAATATTAATTACATACGAAGCTATATTAATTATATTATTTTTTAAAAATTCTGAATAATATCCGAATTGATATAACTAGTATAAATATATATAATAAAAACATGTATATATAAGTAAACTAATTATTGAAATACATTCATAACTAAATAGTATATATCTTGGTACGGGGTGCATTAAACAGTGTCACTTTTTTTTCTCAGTGAGTTAACTGTTAATGGTTCAAAATTATTTATGAGCTAAAGCTACAGTTTCTTTTTTTATAATTCACAATTTCATAATAAGATATACATGAGAATGCAGCAAGCTAGCTAGGATTAAAAACAAGGTAACGTGGGGAGAATGTCAAACAGGAAAAGTGGAGACAATTATTATACTGAATGGGTGTGTCCTTGCAACTACTTTTTATTTTTTAATAGAAAAAGAGTTAATATTAAAGCTTGTACTGTTATGATATTCCTTCTTCATATTATCAGCTCAACAGCTTTTTTAATATCATTTTATTTTAGTCTATTTCAATATATACTTTTATTTTTTTCTGAAATAAATTACATAAACCCTTTTTAGTTAAAATGTTTCTATACCCTTCCCTATCCTCACTTATTAGCTGTCACCTAGGTTCAAGTCTCGGTCAAGTCATTTTTTGAAACTGTCACAAATCTCTAAGGGTGGGCGGTATGGGGGATAAATTTTTTAGGATGAGTAAAATGGGATAAGTTGATGGACCAATAGGAGAGTGACACAGGAGAGAGAAAAAAGTATATGTCTTTTTTGTTTTTTGAAGTGGTATGGGTGGGATAAGTTGGGTAGGATAAGTTGAATGTTTTTTTGTTTTTTTATTATATTATATTTAAACAATAATTTATTAAATAAAACAACAATTTATTAAATAAAACATGACGATTACATTACTTAAAACAAACGACAACATTTTTATTTCAAAGCTAGAACTGTTGGTTTATTTCTTGCTCAGTTAATACGACCTCCACGTTTTGCTCGATGTGCTCCGTTATGTCTTGTCGTAGCCTAAAATGTGTCTCAGCGTCGCGTAACTCATACAACACAGTTTCGTCGATATGCGCTTGTACCGGAGGATCACGAATGTGTATCGGTGATATTGCCCTGCCTTCGTCTTTAAGTATCATGTTCTGAAATATCATGCAAGTGTAAATGATGTTCTCCATTAGATCTTTAGAAACCGGACGCCCTTTGCGATTAGTAATCGCCCACTTTGATTTTAACATGCGAAACGCTCTTTCAACGTCTTTTCTTGCACTCTCCTGTATTTTCTTCATTTTCTTCTCTTTGATCTCGTATGGATGACGAAAGGCTTTCAAAAAGACTGACCAAGTAGGGTAGATGCCATCAACCAGATAATAACCACGTTTATATTGTCGACCGTTCACAACAAAAGGACATCTCGGAGCAACGCTATGTAACTCGTTCGCAAACAATGGTGATTGGTTAAGAACATTTATGTCATTGTTAGCACCCGGTACACCGAAGAAAGCATGCCAAAACCACATGTCCTGTGATGCCACTGCCTCGAGAATGATCGTTGGATTTGCGTGATCACCTCGATGATATTGCCCATGATACTCCCGTGGACAGTTCCTCCACTCCCAGTGAGTACAATCGATGCTACCGATCATGCCAGGAAGACCATGATATTGCCCATGCGCCTCATATAAACGCTCGATATCATGGGAGGTAGGAGAACGAAGAAACTCATCTTTATAAAGCTTAAGTATAGCATCACAAAAATTTATCAAACATTCACGCGTTGTTCTTTCCGACATCGAAAAGGTTTCATCGTACTCGTCGTATACGTTACCGGTCGCCAGTTGGCGAATAGCTACCGTACACTTTTGTAAAGGGGAGAAGCTTGTCCTCCCCCTTGCGTCTTGACGTAATTGAAACCATTCAAAATTTTGTTCAATGTCGCTAACAATTTTTAAAAACAACCTTTTAGACATTCGAAAACGGTCTTTAAAAATACCTTCGTTGAAACGAGGATGATCGGCAAAATAGAGTTCCACCAAACGTTCATGCCCTGCCTCACGATCTCGACGTATACTTCTCCTTCTCTTCGAACGTGCCGTATCCTCTTCTTCTTGTGAAATTATGGCTTGGTAACAAGTTTTCATAAACATCAGCGCCTCCGTGTCCGAGTCACTAGAACTACTAGACGAAGTCATTAACTCGGGAGGGAGGATTGGAGGCATGTTGAATAAAAATTGTGTATATATAATAGAGGTAGTGTGAAGAGTGTTTATAAAAATTGTGTGTATATATAGAGAAAGAGTAGGAAAAAAAGAAAAAAAAAAGGTTGAAACGGTCATGTGACCGTTCAACGGTAAGATTTTTTTTAAAAAAATTTCGGTATCACTCGGCGAGTAAATGCCGATTTTGTCTCCAACTTTGCCGAAAAAACCTTTGCCGAAATCAGTGGTATACCACTTATCCATTTTGCCGAAAATCTTGATTGCCGAAAACCCACTTGCCGAATTTTTTTGTCCTCCATACCGCCTACGCTAATATATGAGTAAGTTTTCATAAAACGGGATTGCAACTATCCATGGTAGATTTAACACTCCTGGATTGACTCACCATGAATACCAATAAGAAGGAAAGTAAACCCATCACTTGGAAAAAATCACCTTAAGTCAGGTTAGAAATTGAGATCACAAGGTGCGGGGATGATGGTTAGAGCCATTTAATTCAAGTTTCCTTTCTTTTTATTTTTTGTAGTTTGATTTATATATATTTTCCGAGGAATGAAACACAAATGCAAGCTAGTTAGCACAATTGCTACTAACTAGGACTTGTCCTAGTGGTATTGGTGATGATGGCAGACTAGTTAACTGAGAGGTCGTTAATTCGATCCTTGAGCCCACCGGTTTCACCACTCGGTCGTTCTCGGAGGTGAATTTTCCTTGAATAAGCTCGATTGTTATGTATTGGTCACCCAAGCACCCATGAGTGTATGACTATATACTCTGCACTCCCGGGTGTGAGTATCCTTTAAGCCATTAGGGTTTACCTCAGACGATCGGACATTATTAATTGGCCGTTCAAAAAAAAGTTAACACAATTGCTCGTTCCCGTAGTATATATGCGGGTGGAAACCTACGACTTCTACTTGTATGTAGAACTTATTAGTACAACTTTGGACACATCAAGTTCACATATGTTATATGTAACAAAGTAAATATTCAACCGACTGATCCTTATAAGAGCATGTGGTATACTTTTCACAAGTCCCGCCAGTAAAAAGATCCGTGTCCATAAAATTGAGATGGATCGAGGCTTCGAGAATAACATGAATAGTATTTCATGGTAAAGAAAGTATTATAGAAAGCGAAAAAGAAATATTAATTGGGATGAAAAATTTAGGAGTAAAAACTTAAGGGGCCGTTTAGTTGTGGAAAATGTTTTCTAGTTTTTCATTTCTAGTTTTCTAGAAAATTAAATGAGTTTTCCATCTCTAGAAAACACATGAAAATTTTTGAAAACGCGTTCAAATTTGAAAGATGGAATTTTCATTTTCAAAATTAGAAAACTAGAAAACATGTTCAAATCAACTGTTTTCTATATGTTTTCTATCTCTACATTTAATTAGATTTTCGTCGACGATGCGGTGGAGCAGACGGCGATGGAGGTAACGGAGGAGAGGTCGAGCGGCTGTGCGTATAAACCCTAGAAAATGAACGCCCCTTTTCTTTTGTATATATTTGGAAAACGAAAATAGAAAACAGAAAACAGGAAACAGAAAACAGAAAACAGAAAACAGAAAACTAAGAAAAAGGTGTTTTCCATTTTTAGTTAAAATTTAGAAAACACAATTTTCTGTTTTCCTAGAAAACGTTTTCCAAAAAATACAATTTGAACGCGTTTTCTGTTTTCCTTATTTTCTTGGAAAACATAAATGGAAAACACCCCCTGTTTTCCACAACTAAACGCGCCCTAAGCATATTCAAAGTCAGTTTTCTCATACATGCGATAGGTCAATCTAATTTCTGTTTGCGGGTTATTAAATTGGGTTGGTGGAGGGTGTTTTTGAACCCTACAAAAAAGCGTGTACGAAACTCTATGAAGAAATTGTGTCAGAAGATATAAGATTTGAAATTGAGGTGTGAACTCTGACAGATTAGAATAGAATAGGGGTAGCTTTTGGAAATAATTGAAGACTAGTGATCGTGTGAAAACTATGAAAATTAACCTCTACTTTTACCCTTTCTATACCCTCTATCTTTAGGGTTTAGTGTGTGAACAACCCTCCCTTTAGTTAGATGTTCCCATTCTCTACGACCATAAATTGCTTTCACAATTTGGGTTCATCTAAACCTGCTCAAACCTTGTTATAATCAACATTATTATAAAGATTGACATGTGATTTTGGTAAGGATTTGGCTTTCAAAGTTTTCTAATATATAAAAATATAACTAACACCTAAAGTGATATATCTAAAATTATACATCTTTTCTACGTTTTTACTTTTTATTTAATCATTTCTAGGGATCAGAATATTGTTTAAAGTATCCGTTGCTTATTGTCCTTAAGTGGACATCCTAGGGCTGATGATAAGTGTGATATGACGTTGATATAATACAAATGGTAGAGAAACTCTAAGGGTATATACCCCATAGTCTCATTCTACATCACTTTTTTTAATTAACGGTACCTATAATCTCTTCGAATGTTGTTAAGGATCATATCGTTTTCTACCCTCCAAATAAACCATAAGGATTCTAGTATAATTTTTTTTTTCATTAATAAACAGCAACTTACAAAGATCTTCTTGATTGTTTGTGCCACATTCTTCAACGCTTGTCATATTTTCAATACAGATTATTTTGAAGTTGCTATAATTTCAATACCAATAATATTTGGCAATACAATTATTATAATAAATTATTGAACTAAACAATTATTTATTACAATTAATTTTAAAAGTTGAAATAAAAGAAAGGAACGTACATATAGATAAAAGTAACGGGGCCATCCTCATAACATTTCACGTGTGCCTTTGGGTCCTCAACTTTACAAACCAGTCTAGTTAATTAAATGTACGTATCAAACAAATATATACAAGTCATATATATATAATCTTATTTAAATAGAGGACATGTAGCATGCCAACTCATCATCTAAACGTAAATACAAATAGAAGCACACGAGGGCATGATGTTAATGGCTTATGTGAGTGCACATCACACATGTTCAAGTTAATTTGGCCTCGAGCCATCAAGGTGCATACCAACAAATAACATATAAAGAAGTGGGGTCCATAACAAATGATACAACTTCAATTCAATTGATCAATGGATTGATATATGAGGGCTCAATAATGCAAGAATTGACCACAATGAGTCCTAACATCTTACCTAATCTTACTACTTTAGCATTTGTATCTATGTGTTTAATATCTAATAAAGGATTATTCGGATTTAACTATCGAATGGACGGTCAAAGTTAGGTTTCCCCAATCATGCTTGACCAGTGTCGTTTTGTATCAAATTAGCTCTTGTTTATCAGATGACGGCTCAGAGAAGAAATCAGTCCCGACCCACGGGATCTCAAGATCAAGCTGCTCTAACAAAGGATCCGAGATTTTAAGTTCCAATAAGACATGCGCAACATGGAAATTGAGTCGAGTACCCACGTCTGGGACAAAGGTGGATACGGAGATGAGTATCCTTCTATACTCTCGGTTCCTTGGACCAATCTATGAAGACAAATTTAGCCAGGAGTGTTTACTAGACACGAGCCCAGATTCGATGAAGACGGATTATATCTGATGAGGAAGAATGTTCGTTGGGCAAAAAATTCGTAGCAAATTTATGTACCGGTCAAGAAGACGAACAAGTGAAAGATAAAATGGATACTGATCATGATGCCATAATTGAAATGTGGGGATATTCAACGGTTTCTTTAGATAACAATGAATAGAGACCCGATATCCCAATAGACCTGAGACAAGACGACCTCTATGATGCCGACCTAGATCGAGCAAAAACCATGAAACTGAATTATCTAAGCGGGTTGAATCGATAATGAACAAAAAATGATTTAATGTTTACTTGAGCCATGTGGCTTTGGTCTAGAAGCAAAATCAAAGATAAATGTAATGTTTTTTTAAGTCAGACAATATGATTAGTTAAAAGTGTCAGGATTTAACTCTTTAATCTGCACCTGATGATAATATGTTAATTGACAATCATATGACGATTGAATGTGGACGTGCAAGATTTTTAAGATACGATTTATCCAAATTTTAATTTTAATCTTTTATTTTTATTGTTTAGATGACTTGTGTGTTTATTTTATTTTCTTTTTTCAATTTATTTAGTTATTGTACTTCAACTTATCTTTTATATTGCCCTTTCCCTTTTATCTTTTGACTTTTTACTTTTGGTCATTTCACTCTTTTACCATATACTAAACAACACGGGTGTCTAGCCAAACGTACTTGTTTGGTTTGGTTCTAGATATAGCAACTTGGTTATCGATAGGACAATATCCATTTGGTGTGATTTTATTTTGGATACAAAGTCAATTTGATTTTCCTAGCTTTTTACATTTTTTCTACAGTAACTCCTTTATTTTTACCTTCTCTAAAAGTAACTCAATTTGATTATTTCTTTTTTATTGGGGGGAAACATTAATACTATCTTTATCTTTTTTTTTTAATTAATACGAATTAATCAATCATTCCATTTAATTTTGATTTTGTACCACCGATCTTGAATCCCCACATCTCTTTCACTTCAATCTTTGAACCGTTTGCCCCACCTTTCTCCCGATCTTAACCCTTGGTCACACAAGTCATTATCTTTATTCGGTATACTTGATCTTGACATCTCCTTCTTATTCATCATCATATTATAACAATTACCATAACTTGCATCTTCTTACCTTTTGTAATAAGACACCTTTATTTTAACATCATCATTTTTTTTTATATATATGAAATATTTAATTATAATTTAATAATAGAAATAATCAAATAATAAAATATAACGACTAGTTTTTTTTAAAGAAATAACTTTTTTAAATTCAAACAACAAATACATAGATGAAAGTTATAACAAAATAATTAAACTAACTTATTGATATTCGCCCAAAGATACTCAACTGATCGTTTCGTAACGTTTGGTGAAGTGTCTTGGCTATGCAAGCTTCTGAATCTTTCCTGTCGGGCCTGAAGTTTTGTCGTTGCCCCAGTATTGTAACTTGGAGGATTAGGTTCATGCTGCTCACATGACTAGTTTCTTACCTCCGGATTTTCATCCTCTATAATCATATTATGTAAAATAATACAAGATAGTATTATATCATCTAACACTGGTAGGGTTGAAGATCTTGCTGAACCTCGTATCATTCCCCACCTAGCTTGAAGGTACTGAAAGCCCTCTCAGCATCCTTTCTTGCAGACTCTTAGCGGCTCTTGAAAAACTTCATTCTCAGATTATACTCTAGTGAATGTGTGAAACCGTTCACTATTATCGCCCAATCAGGATAAATGTCATTCGCAAGATAGTACACTTTCATGTAGACGTTCTCATTCACTTAGAAAATACAATCCGGTGCATTCCCCTCTAAGATTTAATTAAACAGTGGTGATTGATTGAGCATGTTGATATCATTGTTTGACCCGGCCACCCCATAGAATGCATGTCAAATCCATAAGTCTTGTGATGCAACTACCTCTAGCATAATGATTAGATGCACGTGATCACCCTGTGTGTATATTGACCTTTCCATGCAATTGGACAATTCCTCCAACTCCAATCCATATAATCAATGCTTCCAAGCATTCAGGAAAACCCATGCACCTCTAAATGCCTTGCTAATAAACGTTCAAGGTCATCTTGGGTTGACCTTATTAGATATTCGTGTTCAAATATTTCTACAACCGACATGCAGAACTTGTGTATGCACTTGTGCATTTTTTTCTAGGTGATAACTAGCATAATATCTCTATTAATGTTGCAAAAATCGCTAGGCGCTAGTCGGGCGGTCGGGTACAGCCTAGGGATAAATTATCGGGAAAAATCGCTAGGCGCCGATTAATCGTTTATTAATTCGGATTTTTACAACACTGATCTCTGCGTAAAATATCTATAATGTTCAGACTTACTTAGTTCAGAAATAACTTTAAAATACGATTAGACAGTCAGATCGACGCCGAAAGAAACTCTCATCATACACCGGTGTGGACGCAAAGTAATCATTCCATAATTGTAAGTCTCAGCAACACAACCTCTATCTATCTCTTTGCATTTCATCTTTTGTTGTGAAAATCTTGTCGCTCCTGCTTCTTCATGATCCCATTGATTGGCGATTGTTTCATCTTCTGCTTCCGCATCTGAACATATTTATATTGTTCACTTAACATTTTAAAATTATTTAAGATCCGATTTCCATCACTGAAGTTCATTTTGTAAATACTTAGGTGACAGAAGATTGTGTAGTTTGAGAGAGTTTGTGTGAAAATGAAAGAGGTGTGAATAGATATATATATAGTTGGATGAGAAATATATAGCCGTTAAAATCAGTTTTTATAAAGTACATAATAAATAAAACAACAAAATAAAACAAGCCGTTAATTTTTACAAAGTAAATAATAAATATATATTTTAAATCAAATATGACCATTAGAATTTAATAAATTAAAAAAATAGTAGTGTCTGTTAGGATGTGCAGCTCGAACAAACAAGAAAGCTTAACGCTGCACGCCTGACGTGTGACTTCACGATGAACGGAAGAACTAAAAAAAAGCGTTTTGAGGCGGTCTTATTAGTTTGTAAAAAAACATTAATTCCTTGAAAATAGAAAGGGGCACATATTGAAATTCAAAATAATACTTTCTAAATACTGAAACTTTAAAAATAAAAATCAAAAAATTTAAAACAATACTAAAATAATAAGTGGTTGATAAATCATATATATATATTACTATTTTAAATTTTTGGTTCCAAAATATTTTTAAATATAAATATTTGGTTGAGGTTGATGCATGAGATTGCGGGGACTGTAGTCTTCGTACATGCACATGGATTCAACCCCATATACAGCCCCCACAAGCCACAGTCCAGTGAAATTCAGCTCATTTTCTGTGAAGAAACTCTAACTAAAACTTAAAACTCTGGTTATTCAGTTGACATTTTATAATTCGAAACCTATACATGTTTCCTTTTACATTTATCATTTGTTGTCTTAAAAATATAATTTCTTCTTTTAAATTATTTTTTATAGGGATTCATTAGTTTTAGTGTTAGTTTTACACCGTTATCTAATTTTGTGTATTATATAATATATATATTTTTGTAACGGCAATATTATATATTAGCACCAAAAACCAAGCCTCACTAGCTAGACGCTAGAGCAAGAGGACACAAAACACCACAATAAAAACAACAAAACTACAACATACTACAAGTAGTCCAATCAACGGTCCTCTTACAGTCTTACTACGATTCTCAAACCAAAGTTTGCTCCAAGTCTTAGACTTCTTTTATGACATTGTTGGTCAGGTGTTTTCCTTAGGAACCAGTGACGAATCTTGGAGTGAAAGGTAGTTGGGGCCGAAAATCAAGGGACCAAAAAAATTTAGGTTATTGCTATGTTTCGGGTTATATGTTCGGAGTTGGATATTCGGTTTGGGTCGGGTCACACAACAAAAACTAAAAATATCTATTTTTTTTCGTTCATTTAAAGAACCGTTCTTAAAACAAAACAAAAAAAACAAAACGATATGAGAGAAAATATAAGTACCTGGAAAAAGAATTACAACTCAGTCTGACAACCTTTAAGATCTTTAAAGTCGTATTTGGTAAGGCCTTAAAGAAAGATAAGCCCGTCTAATTTCTTCTCTTAAATTAACCACACACTCTCACATTGGTTTTCAATTAGCTGGATCTCTTTCTATATGCTTAAACTTCATGAGTTTTCGGATGCTTTGGTGATTTTCATGTTCTTGTACGTTCTTGGGGTTGTTGTTCACTTGTGGTGGCTTTTTGACGTTTACTATCTTGATTTTCATTATGAGTTTGTTCATCCATGCTTTTGAAAAAAGAATGAATGGTTTTCGGCTCTCGCATTATATCTAAAAGTATCAATTAGACAATTACAACAATTAATTCAACAATCGGTCATTTTCCCCAAATTCAATTCAAGATTAGGGTTGTTCACGATCCGAACCGAACAGAACGGACCTCTGCTCGTGTTTGGTTCGTTTACAAACCGAACCGAACCGAACCGAGCATTTTTTCAACCGATCCAAAATCGAACGAGCGACTTTCGATTCGAGTATTTTTCGAGGGATCACCGAGCGAATTTCGAGCGTCCCAGAACAAAAAGGAAAGTGACGTGGGTGGTGAACTGACATAACAACTTCATTCATGTTTTCAGTTTTAACACATTTTGTCCAATAACTAACACACTAGTCTTGTTTGTATTTTATTAGACCAACTAACACTAATATGAACTGATATAATTATAATGAATGCACTCTTTCTTTTTTTTACCATTTTCCCTTTGTACATGTCCTTGATGTCTACAAAATTTGGATGTGCTTCAGAACTATTCTTTCGCTTTCCCTTTCTAGTTGCATTAACATCTTTACTTACGTTTTCCTCAGTTTTTACTTCATCAACTAACTCAAAACTCTCTCCATCACTTAATTCAACATGAGAAGTCTCGATACCATTGAATTCTTTGTGAAAAGACATTCTATATAAGAAAGAATTATACAAAGATTAATAAAAACAATAAAAATGGAGGAGGCTAGAGAGAATGGAAGCTACAAAGATGATAAACTAACATATTAAACTTACATCCAAAGTCAAATATTAAGTGCAAAGAATTTTTGGAATAATGGAAAATTTTAATTCCAATCCTAATTCCTTACATAACAAAATTAAAATTGATAAAATAAATAATAAAAATATATAAAATAAATAACTAAATGTATATATATAAATTCGAGCGAGCATCGAGCGAGCACACCTATGCTCATACTTGGTTCGTTTTACAAATCGAACCGAGCCGCTCGGTTCGTTTTTAAAGCGAGCGACAATCGAACGAGCATTTTGCGAATATTTTTCGAGCGAGTTCGAACGAGTTTCGAGTTTCAAACTTTTTGGACAGCCCTATTCAAGATCCCTAATTTTGATTCTCTAGCATCCATAGATTGAAACTTTAATTTAACATCCGAATAAAGCTTTAGAAAATAAATATAAATCCAATTTATGCACAATTTCATTCATTCATTCACCCACCCAAAATCTAGGTTAAAAACTTAAAAGACATCTAAAAAATAAAGAATGGTTACCTATTTGGAGCAATGGAACTGGCACTTGGCAGCTACGAGCGGAGGTGAGTAGGGCGTGGCGGGCGGAGAGCGGCGACAAGCGGATGGTAGCAGTCGAAGGCGGGAGGTTGTTATTCACAGGAAGTTGACTTTTGATTTTGTGAATTTTTTTTGTTCACGGTCGAGAGGGCTAAGGGATAGCAAAAATGAATTCAATTTTTTTAATTCATTTTCTATTTAACCCTCTCCACTTATAACTAAATACATTAACAACTTTGTTTAATTGAGGTTTAAAACTCAGAGATATTGTAAGTTATGGACTTAATTAAATAAGATTTTGGATTTAAAAAATTAGAGAGTGGTCGACTCAGTATATAAATTTTTTTATTGAAAAAGATATGGCCAGATATATAAAAAAATTTATTGAAAAAGATACGGCCAAACTAAGTGTATATAAATTTTTCGGACTGAACGGGTATAATTTTACAATACTGAGCAATAAAACGGCTGAGACCGAGGCCAATTTTATTTGCATTACGCTTTTACAATGTGGCTTTTTTTTATACCTATATTATCCCGCTACAACGCACGAATAATTAAAATATAGTTAAATAAAAAATAATAAAAATAAAAACTCCTAGCTCGGTAGTTAAAATTAAAAACCAAACCCAATCTCTTTTCATCCTTAAAATATTAACTCTGACTCCAACGACACTCCATTCCTGAGAAATTTCAAATCATAAATTCAACAGTTTCTCCAATTTTCAAATCATAATTAATTAACCCATAACCAGCACCGGTATATAAAGGGAAAGCCCACACATTCTTTGTCTTGCAAGCGAGATAACACCGCGAAGAAAATGGGAGAGCAAGTGGAAGAATTGAACCATGAAATACAGCTTTCAACAAGAAAGAAAGGTGGCTTAGTCACCATGCCTTTCATCATAGGTATGTAACATTGTAACAATCCACACATTCCTGAGGTTAAATCCTGAAACTTTTTTGTAATCTTTACATTTTAACATCATGGGTTTCTTGAATCTTGAAGTTTTGTGCTTGATTTGATCTGGGTTCTTGGTAGTTTTTTGAAATCTTGGATCTTCTTGCAGCAAATGAGGCATTTGAGAAGGTGGCCAGTTATGGGTTGGTGCCAAACATGATACTTTATTTGATGAGTGATTACAAGATTGGTGTAGCTAAAGGCACAAACATACTCTTTCTTTGGACTGCAGCTTCCAATTTTGCTCCTGTTTTGGGTGCATTTCTTTCAGATTCATATCTGGGTCGATTTCTCACCATTGGTTTGGGTTCCTGCTTTTCACTTCTGGTAATCATTTCAACTTTTTTTTTCTTTAAAAAAAAAATGAAATCTTTAAAGCTCTTTTGGATGAATTTATTGTAGTATGAAATCTTGGATTAATAAGTGAATCTTACGTTGTTGTTGCTGGTAGAGGTTTTTGAATCAATAAGTCCAGTAGGGCATTCAATTAATTAAGTCACAAATGTTCAATGAACCAGAGAAATGTTTCTGCAGACTGCAGTTTCTGGTCCACATGCCCTACCTCGTAACTTTAACAAAAATTTGTTGTTGAATTGCCAAATGATCCTGATTCCTGCACTCTGGTTTTAAAAAGTTCTTGCCTTTAGTAATCTTTTACAGTTCTTTTTAACTGGTCCAGGTTAAAACATAGTTGTTTCCAATGTTTAAGGTGTACAAAATCATCCTAGGATGCTGGAGCTCCCTGATTTTGCAAGAATCTTGAAAATTAGGGGAATACTTGAAATAGGGTCCCCAAATGATGGGATTTGTGCACTTGTAGCCGTCTGAGATTTGCAAGAATCTTGAAAATTAGGGGAATACTTGAAAAAGAATCTTGAAATCAGGGGAAATTTAGAAAATTAAAGTCCCAAAAGATGTAGTTTTGGCTTGCCTTTATGTTGGTGATTCCTTGTCTAGCTTCTCGCTAGTTAATAAATTTCTTGCCGTTCGAAAGAAAAAGGAAAAAAAAAAAATTTGCTGGCTCAATATGCTCATTTGAAGTTCATGCAAACATCTTGAAATTTGAGCCCCAAATGATGGATTTTGGACCTAATACTTTGTGGATCTGTGAGAGATAAAAAGTTCAGGCACATTTTGCAATGTTTTCATTATTCTATGGATTTCCTCATTTCCATTTCCATTCTGTATCATTAATTAAGCATTCTTGCTCACGTTTCTTTTAAAAATAATCATACAACTAACTTTCCTGTTAATTATTGTTATATAGGGGATGTTCTTGCTCTGGTTAACAACAACTGTTCCACATCTAAAACCACCTCCATGCAATCAATTAACGGAAACCTGCAAACAAGCCACACATTCCCAGTTTGCTTTCTTGATCTTTGCTTTCATATTCATCTCAATGGGGTCAGGTGGTGTAAGGCCATGTTCTTTAGCATTCGGTGCCGAACAAATAGATGATAAAAACAATCTCAACAACGAGAGAGCATTAGAAAGCTTTTTCGGGTGGTATTATGCTGCTGGTGCAACTGCAATTTTAATTGCTTTCACAGGCATTGTTTATGTTCAAGATCATGCAGGATGGAAGGTGGGATTTGGGGTTCCTGCAATTCTTATGTTGTTATCAACACTTTTGTTCTTTGTTGCTTCTAGACTTTATGTGAAAATGAGAGTTAAAAAGAGCATATTTACTAGCTTTCTACAAGTGATAGTTGTTGCTTATAAGAACCGGAAACTCCCTTCTCAGCCACCGAATTCTGATGGGTGGCAGTATCATAAGGATTCGCCCAATGCTCTGCCCACCAAGAGACTAAGGTATTGTTCTTCTTTCGATTGAGGCTAGTTCGTTTATAATTGGATAACATTTTGTGAATTTTGATGAGATACAAACATAACCAACAAAATCACACTCAAACAGTATGGTCCGGAGAGGGTGAGAATGAGACCCTCTGGTTTTGTCCAAATTTCACCTTTCGTCCCTAGGTTTTAAAAATTACGGCTGTGGCTCGAAGATTTGCACTTTTGTAACACCTTTAGTCCCTGACACTAACTTCCGTTAAAATTTTCCGTTTAAGTCAATGTGAATTGACAATTATACCATTACCCTTTTGATTTAAAAAAAATTAAAAATAAATCCTCTGTGACAATTGTCACCACCACCACCGTCACCATCATCCTTATGTCTTCTGGATTCTTTTAAACAAAAGGTTAGGGGTATAATTGTTATTTTACACTGACTTAACGGAAAATTTTAATGGCAGTTAACGCCAAGTACTGAAGGTGTTACAAAAGTGCAAACCTTCAGACCATAGCCGTAATTATTTAAACCTAGGGACGAAAGGTGAAATTTGGGCAAACCACAGAGACAATCCCCGTTTACTCTTTTTATCTTTAAGGGGGGCGAGTTTTGCTAAGATATGATCTTTATATCTTTTTGTTTTGTAGGTTCTTGAACAAAGCTTGCATCATTCAGAACCCAAAAGACTTGACCCCAGATGGAATTGCATCAGACCCATGGAGTTTATGCACAGTAGAACAAACAGAAGAACTAAAAGCACTCATCCGAGTTCTACCACTATGGTCTTCAGGAATAATGATGTCTATAAACGTTAGTCAATCTTCTTTTCCGGTGATCCAAGCAAGCATCATGGACAGACACATGGGATCAAGCTTCCAAATCCCAGCCGGGTCCTTTTCTTTCTTCACAATTGCGGTAATAGCCCTGTGGGTCATCTTATACGATCGTGTTATAATCCCGTCTGCATCAAAGATCAGAGGAAAACCAGTCCATCTTGGTGTTAAATTAAGAATGGGAATCGGTTTAGTCTTCTCTACTATGGCCATGGTGGTTTCTGCCATTGTTGAACAGGCTAGACGAAAACAAGCAATTAAACAAGGATTAGTCAACAACCCGCAAGCGGTTATTGCCATGTCAGCAATGTGGTTGGTCCCACAATACTGCCTACATGGATTAGCCGAAGCTTTTAGCGCAATTGGTCAAAATGAGTTTTACTATTCGGAGTTCCCTAAGAGTATGTCTAGCATTGCAGCCTCTCTTTTCTTGTTAGGAATGGCGGTTGCTAGCTTGTTGGCGAGTCTTATATTGAGCACGATTCAACGGGTCACGAAGAATGGCGGTAAAGAAGGATGGATCACAACTAACATTAACCAAGGGCGTTATGACAGTTATTATTGGGTTCTTGCTATTATGAGCTTTGTGAATTTGTTCTATTTTCTGGCGTGTAGTTGGGCTTACGGCCCATGTGTTGATGAAATGGTGAAAAATGAGCCCAAAACTAATGACCCAACTGAAGACATACAAAGAGCAAGATCTGCAAAGGATGAAAGTCGAAGTCTTTTCAAAAGTTCTCCGTCATAATCGAATTCTTGAAAATATAAGGTGTTTTTCAAGAAAGGTTCATATTAGTAATTAGTATATGATCAAGTTAAAACCCGAATGAAAAATCGAGTGTTGGTGAGTCAAGAAACTGATCCAATGGCTCGACAGTCGGGATTGTTTAGTTCAGTTTGATTTATATTTTGACGCTTGGTGAGAGAGCGGTTGTCTGTGGTGTTGATAGGTTATGGTTATAGATTTATATTATGATGTCGTAATGGTTCGGAACGTAAAGTACAGTTGTAAACATGAATATTAAGTGTGTTTAAGGTTTTTGTTTGTACCATGTTGTTAGATGTTTGAAGTTGCAAACAAGGGTATTCTATGTTGTATTGTGTTCTCTTATATTGATTATAAACAACTTAAACTAGCCACGAAAACCAGACCACAAAATTACTTAAGTGTTTTAGAAGCTCGATTGTGATTTCTTTTTTCTGAAACGTTCAACTAAAGACTATTTACACCAGTTGAGCTTATTTCTAGGGAATACCATCTCCGTAAACGGTCGTATGAAAACCTTTTAGGCTCAGTGATCGAAGTCATGACCTTTCATTCTTGAGTCTTCCCCTCATCACCACTACCATTGGGCCAAATGTGTGGTTTCTTATAACCAATATTAATAGTTCAATTATGATTATATTATGATTGTATGTGCACATGAACTAATGAACCAAACTCCATATTCTTCACTATTATCAATATAATAAAAGTAAAGAGGTTTCAAGTAGAAATATACTAGTGCCACCTTCACTATCATCAATATAACAAAGACAAATTACTGCCAATAATAGTTCATTATAAAAGCCATAGCCATATTAAGTATTACTTGGATCTTAAGAGAAATTGGTTTATTGTTCTTCAGCAGCCAATGTCGTCTTCAGCTCCTTTTTGTTCACCTAAAATGTACACACAAAATGATCGATCAGGTTTTGGCTGGATTCTAATTTACAAATTCGATCGCGCAGGTAGCAATTGTCGCTTCAGAATGGACATAATTTATATCCTCGAATCAAGAAAAGTATAAACCGGATTGATTTAGGTTATGTTTTATCTCTAAGAGGTAAAATTACAAAAAGAAAACAAAATAGTAGCTTAAAAGGAAACATGTCAAATGAATCACAAGTCAGCCAAATGCTTGATGCCTCCTAAAATTTTTTATTCAAAAATTAAATTATTGGCAAAATAAAATAATATAAGTTAGCATATTCAAAAATATTGGTCAAAAATGTTTTTCAGGTTATCCTACTGTGACATGTTTCAACTCGTAGAAAAAATGATTGTTTTAACCTATTACCCGACCAACTGATTTTGCTACTACTATTTTCGTGTTAATATGAATGAATTATACACCATCATATGCCTTTAAGAAAACAGAAAGTCATCAAATACTATGTAATACAAGCTAAAATGTATTATATTTTACCTTTCCCATGGCATTTCGAGGCAACGAGTCCCACAAGAATAATCTAGTTGGTAGCTGGAGATGGTAGTACAAGATCAGTAAAAACTTTACATCACTGTAATCTAAAATGAAAAAATATACAAAATAGTTCTATATCCCCTGATGCACTGAGAGGACTATAGACTATAGTCTCATACCTTGTATGGTGCAAGTTTCTGTTTGGCCCATGAAGATAGTTCATCCAAGGTTATAGCAGGCTTTAAATCTTTCTCACGAACTTTTTTTATTTCCATATTTGGCACAATTATCGCAGTTACAGCTTCACCATAAGTTTTATCTGGTAACCCTAACACACAACATTCTGAAACGGCAGGATGCTGTGTACAATTAAGAAGAATTTTGAATTATTTAAAATGCATTTCCCATTTTATCATTATTTAATGGATAAAAACTGGAGAAGGGAACTTACTTCTAAAAGAATTGCCTCAATTTCTAATGCTGACAATTTGTATCCGCCTACCTTCATTATGTCAGCATTGGTACCTGATTGCAGGATAAAAATGTCAATTGAGTATTTAAGTATTTATAAGTTATAACAATGTGAATATAATATTTACTGAAGAAGACATATGACAGAAGAATAGTAAACGAATCTTACGTCCCAAAATTACATAATATCCATCTTCATCTACTTTAACAGCATCACCAGTTTTAAAATACCCACCTTCTATAAATGACTCCTTGGTTACCTAACAGGTAAACACATTCAGAAAATCAGATATTAAATTATTAAACGCTAAACAAATACTTCAAGCAATTAAAGCTGTAGAGTGAGTGACTGAGTGGTAACGGGTCAGAACAGTTATTTTTTGTACCTGTCAAAACAAATCAGGTAGGTTGGGATGGCATGAAACACGTTTTGTACAAAAATTTTAATCTTTATATAAATAGTTGGTGTGTCAAATTACAAAGATATTATTTCAAAAATAATAAGATTTTTAATACAATGATTTAAAAGGTTTATGCATTATAAATACACTAGTCTTTGGTAAAGTTCGACTCGTTTCCTATAATGCTATTTGTTTTATTTTACCAATTGGACACATTTTTTAACGGACCCAAACAAACTCATTTGTGAGTAAATGGATTGACATTGTCAACTTTAGTAATTACCTAGCACACAAACATACTACTAGCATATTGCAGATTGGTAAACAACAATTACTATTAGCAAATTTGAGACCTGACTAAACATTCTGTTAATGAAATTTGTACATGACAAGCATGTCATATTTGGAAATTTAACATTTTAAATTGATTCAATATTATATCATAACATATGTGGCACGATACCATTAATCTTAACAATAATAAAAAGATATAAAAGTACCTCGGGACGCTTCCAGTATTCCTTAAACAACGAAGGACTTTTGACACAAAGCTCACCAACCCCCTCATTACCATCATTGTCTGCAAGAATCTTGACCTATACTTACCAACAATTAACTGCAGTTAAATTCATTGGGTTTGTATAGTTTTCTCGCCTTTAAAAAAATTTAAAAAATAAAAAACCCTGATAAAAGTCTGTGCTAACCTGCACGCCTGGAAAGGGCTTGCCAACAGTGCCTCCTTTTCGTATCCCTTTTAATGGATTTGAAATTGCCATGACAAACTAAAGTCACATTTAGCCTTACTTATTAGAAAAATGCATTAAGCTTTCTAGAAAAATAAAAAAATCTAGTTTACCTCTGTCATGCCATATCTTTCCAATAGTCGATGTCCTGTTATGGCTTCCCATTGTTGCATGACAGGTAAGGGTAGAGCTGAGGAGCCACTCATCTATTCAAAACAATATATTCGTATTGAAATAATATAAATATTGGAAATAAGAAGTCAATAATAAATATCCGGAAGAAGAACAATGAAGCAAATTAAGTACAAGAAATAAGAAGTCAACAAGTCACCCCAATGCCATGTGTTAGTAGTAGATGGTGCTTTTCCACCACACATATACACACACACACAGAGGATGGAAATATACGAAAAAGGAAAGTTGGGTAGAAGGGGTGGGGAGGAATCCAGAACTCCAGAAGTGCATGTGGCAGGAGGGGATGAGCAAGATTCATGGAACAGAAGAGAGAGTATGGAGGGGATGAGAAGCCAGAAGCGAAAAAATGGGACATGGGTTGTCCTCTACTTCATTCCTACCCCTTTTCCCAAAACTTCTTTCTATAATCATATTCCTACACAAACACACACACACACTTAGGACTAACTCGACCTAATCCATTTAATGCTTGACACATTGCATGCATATTTCGGTCTACTTATCTTTCTCTTTGATTGTATTACATGTCTTAATCTCATTCTCAAGGCTTTATTTTTTAGGTCTATCAATCAATTAAAGTTATATACACACACACAACTGTAGGCACAAAATTTATTGGAGTAATCACCATTAGACGCAGCTGGCTTCCAGCTGAAGCAGAAGCTGCTTGCAAGTCTGGATCCATAGCCTCATAGCCTTGTATCAGCCTGGAATACATGGTAGGAACCTGAAAGCAAAAATGATTTCAGATATTAAAGCATGAAAAGGAAAAAGGTATCTGAAATTTATATTTATTCTAAAGAAGAGAAGCAATA
This sequence comes from Deinandra increscens subsp. villosa, assembly GCA_039602395.1. NCBI lineage: Eukaryota > Viridiplantae > Streptophyta > Magnoliopsida > Asterales > Asteraceae > Deinandra > Deinandra increscens. The sequence continues at coordinate 82,740,945 of JBCNJP010000025.1, read as the reverse complement.
ATGCATTGTCAGGATATGTTATTCTCGCATGGGAAATTGGTAACATACACATGTCTCAAAGATAGAAATAAACATGAGATTTTAGTAGAATAGACGGTGTTTGATAGAAAAGTTAAACAACACGCTGTTTCCTTATCTTGAATAAAAGGTGCATACCATAAAATGCATTAAAGAAAGAACAGCATACCCCTGTAAATACAGTTGTTGCGTCATTACGTTTAGTTCCATCTTTTGGATATGATTCACGCCATTTTTGCCAGATACCCCTCACACTAAACTTTGGCATGAATTCAACCTTCAGATATACATAAAAAAAAAAACTTAAAACTTTGCCTTGCTATAGTAGTTAACTCAACTGCTAATAACATAATAACTGTAATAACTAACCATGGAACCGGCATAAAGAGGAGCAAACAATGCGTTGAAGAGCCCATGCACGTGTATAGATGAAGTTAAGGATAAAAAAACTTTAATAAATATTAATCAACGAGTATAACATGATCCAAGTCAAAATCGGGTAAAGATTTGAGATTCCCTGTTGTGTTTGTTTGGAGCCAGAGGTCTCACTGGGAGCAGCCTCTCTACCCCTAGGTTAGAGGAAAGGATTTGTCCACATCCCACCCCCGTAGACCATACCAATAGCCCTTGCTTGTTTGTTTGTTTTGTTGAAGTATAACATATTAACATCCAACAGAAATATGGTAACATTTAGATTAGGATATGATGTAATGGCAGGCAATGCAGAAAACAATCGTTTGATGTGTACTCCCAAGCTGTTGCTAATGTTTTCACCTGAAATTAAGCAGAAAAGCAACAATTACAATCGAACCGACAAGTTTTTTTTTTCCAAAATAATAATTTGCATCTTTTTTTATCAAGTGTTTCCTTTCACAGTAAAGTACACACAAAATTACCTGTGCTAAGATACTATTATGTGTATGAACAACTCCTTTAGGTTTCCCAGTTGTACCGCTAGTATACAAAATCAATGCTGGATCATCACCTGTATGAGAAACAACAATATGTCAATATCAGGAACTAATAAAATATATTGATATCATAACTGTGCATAATAAGTAATTGGGATTTTACTTTTTTTCCACATTTTAGCAAGCAACTTTAAAAATTATTGTTTTTTTTTTGGAACAACAATTCCAAGATTCTCTAAGATAAAATCACCACAACTTGCACCCTGCAAGACTAAACCACAACCTTTTGGTTGGGGGAGACCTTATTGACCACCAAGATGCCCCTTTAGGGACAAGCAACTTTAAATAACGTGCAAAATAGAGATCAACTTACAATTTATTACTTATTTTAGCAACCAACATTTTTAACTGAACTTCCTTGTAATTTATGTTGTGGCATTGGTTGATGGTTTGTCATGCCAGCTACTCTACTACAAAAAATCTATTAATATACAGGTTCAAAAAATATCTCTTTAAATAACTTTAATTGTCAAATCAGATGCTACATGGCATACACATATACACTAAAATGACAAATAAGACTACACGCCAGTAGTCTTTTAATAACCAACAAAAAAACAACTTCCTATTGGTTGAACATGTCATTCGTTGTTGCAAACAGTAATAAAATTGAACTTGATTGCAAAAATCGGTAACAAAGTGCGAGTTGATTTCTACTTTGCAATTAACTTAAAGTTTGTTGCTAAAATTGTGAAGAAAAAAATCAAATCTGTTTCTTGCAGCTTGCCTACGAAATTATATATTAATAAAATGAATAAACACCTTTTACTATATTGGAGAACTGAATTTCTTTCTGAAGTACACCATCATTGACATCATTACTAGGAACAACAGGTATCAGAGAAAATTGAGCTGCAGTTTGAGCTGCAACTTTTTGCATAATCTCGCTATGATCCTCAGTACTCAAAATCATCGATACGTCCTATAAAAACATGTGTTTTAAAAAGTGACTTTGTCACAAAATAAAAATATAGGAAATGGTAAAAAAGTAGGAAAGGTAAAAGTTGTTTTCAGTGCAAACCGAATCAGTCATGACATGCAAGAGCTCAGCTTCTGGGTAGCTTAGTGCTAGCGGCACTGCTACACCACCACTCAACCATATGGCTAGCACTCCAGCCACAAACTCGGCAGAAGGTTTAGCCACCACACCTATTCTAGCACCATTCAGACTCTTATTCTCTGTGGTTCCATCAACCTGCAAGAATGATAACCAACGGTAGTTTACACAGCTATAACTTATAAGATATTCTTAAAATCCCATAAAAATAATTTAAACTCATACAGTTTTTTGGTCATGGCTGGATAACATAAGAGATATTCTCCAAGCAGAAGAAACTAGATGACTGTAGCCATAGCTTTTGTCATCAGCTTTGAGAGCAACATTTTCATGAGACAAGCCGTTACTTGCAATCGCTTTGACAACTTCCATGAATGTGCTACAACCTGAAGCTATGAAGTTCATAAAAAAACCTTAATTTTCATTTAAAAAAAAAAAACAAACTTAATGCTACTTATGTTCATGATTCAACATTTAGACACTGGGTCATTTTATGTATACTTACTCTTTAATATTCTAAGAGTGTTAATCATAAATTCATAATCTCAGATATAAAACTCCACCGATTCAACCATTCAAAATCACTGAGCATAAAAGGATCATTTACATACCAGTTGGTTAGCAAAAATGAAACAATTCGATGATCCCTAATGATGTTCAACTAAGCTCAAAGTAAGATAGTTCAAAACATAGAATTATTAAAGACTCCATTGAACAAGCATTTTGTCGAACACTTGGTAGTCAAATCACAAATGTAACAGTAAATTAACAAATTCCCATCTGAAACCCTAAATCTTTAACAATTACACTTGGAAGGTCAGCAAATGATTTAAGAAAAGGGAAGAAAACAAGAAATTAATGATTTCAACAAATCAATGATCAACGGGGAAGGGGAGCAACTTACTAGAAAATCGACGAGATTGATGGAAGGTAGGAGAAAACAGAGGATTGTAATTGTAGTGGGTGAGGAAGTGGTTGAAGAAGAAGGTTTTCTTCTTGTAGTTATTAATAATGGGAATGGTAATAAATGATGAGCATCTGTTCATCGCTATTAGCGGTGAAGGGGTCAAATTTATGGCGACCCAACTGGCAAAAATTAGTAAATTATTGAAGCACGAAAGATGTTTTTCCACGTCTCTTTCATGGAATCGTGAGCGAGTGAAGAGACAAAGATTTCTTGATGAAATTAGCTACGTACGAAGAAGCACAAACCAAATTTGAACCCGGCTGTTAAGTGAGATTTTGACTCGTCCTGCACTTTTGTCAGCATAACAATCTGTTTGTAATGGGTCATGGTGTTTTTTCAAGCCCACGTTTCTTTTTTTCTTTTTTCTTTTTTTTTGTTTTTTCAAGCCCACGTTTCTTTTTTTTTTCTTTTTTTTTCTACATAATAATCACCTTTCCCTTTTATACTTTACCCTCTTCGTATCTCCACCATATTACATTTTTACGTTTTTTAAAAATAGACACAAAGAGGAAGAGAGTAGTGATACGGCGCTTCACCACCGCTTCACTCAACTTTTATTATGTATTTTAATCTTTTATAATTTTATATGAATGTTAAAGTTTTATAAACTTAACTTACGCAAATGAATCATATAAAAATGTTGGTTAATATTTGGTGATTAATTTTTTAAATTCAACTTAAATTGAATAGTTATTAAACTCGGTTATTATTTAATAGTTTTTGTTTTATTACAATTGTCTCCTATTCCGGGTTAAATAAAAAAAAATAATCACCAATTCATATATGTTTCATTACCTAAGTTAATTTTATAAAGTTTTAATATTTATTAAAAAAAATATAAGATTGAATCAACTAATTAAAGTTGGGTGACTTTAAAAAAACAAAAAAAACTTTGAATGACTTTAATGAAACATTTAAGAAACTTTGTTACTATTCTATAAAGTTACCCATTAATGTTCTTTGAAGACATACTATAAAACTAAAATATTTAGTGTTTTGTTTTTCTCATAAAAATCCCTTTGAAAATAGAGCTTGTAAAATCACCTTGTTTCTTTTTATAATAACGACTCTAACAATTGTTAAGTTTATTGCTGAATATCCAACACCAATAAAAGATTGTGATTGGACGTTTTTTAGTTATGAAAGATTGGAATGTGTTTTCGAGTTTTTAAGAGGTTAGATTGTGTTTTTGAAGGGGGTTATTAAACTAACACATCAACTACAAATATATACTAATAAATAGGAAGCAAAACGGTCATTTGGATGGTTTTAACTAAGGGTGTTAAACGGGTCGTGTTTGCGGGTTGATGGGTCGACCTGGCCCGAATCTGAAAATCATATCACACATTAACCCGAACACGACATGAATCTTTGTGGGTTGACCCGAACATGACATGTTTGACACGAATTTTTTATATTTCTTTTATTTTTTAAACATATTAATGCTTTGAAATTATAACTTTACACAAAAATTACAATTGGTACGAAATAATTATATTTAAATCATAAAAATTTGTGTTAATTTCACTTTTAAGGTTTAAACTTTGGTGAAATTTATAATACCAACTTAATTTATGGCATAAAACAAATTAAAAAAAATTAAATAAATAGGTTAAACGGGTCAACCCGTCAACTCCGACAGGTTTGACCTGAACACGACCCGTTTAGCTAAACGGGTTTACGGGGTTCGACCCGAACCTGTTTATACTAAACCCAAACCTTCGAATTTCAGATTTGGTTCGTGTCGTGTTTTCAGGTCGTGTCAAAAATTCGCACGGCTAGTTTTAAAGATAACAACCAATTATTTTTTCCTAAAATAGATATGTTGACGGTAACTGACGAGTACTTTAAAAACCAGGTCAAAAATCATATCTCAAAACAACTATATACATGAACCAATCCCAAACCAACGGATCAGATCAAGTTAATCCAATTTTAATAGCAAATTAGATTCAGATTCAAAAGCTGATCTGAATCATGATCCGGTTTTTTATTGGGAAAAAGACCAAAATGCCCATTTTGAAGAAAAAGGAACGAAAATGCCCATTTGAAAGTCAACACCCCCAATATGCCCACTGGTGCACGGTCGTCACGACCCTAGTGACGGTCTTGACGACCCTAGTGACGGTCAGACGACCCTAGGTCCATCCAGCCAATAAAAAACAGCCACGTCACCACTGGTGCACGGTCGTCACGACCCTAGTGACGGTCTTGACGACCCTAGTGACGGTCAGACGACCCTAGGTCCATTTCCCCAAAAAAAGACATGTCATAAGTCTTCGACGACCCTAGTGACGGTCAGACGACCCTGCAGGAAGCGTCGGACGACTCTGCAAAAAACCTTAAATTTTCAAAATGCAATATCTCTCTCAATTTTCAACGAAAATCACTTCTGTAAATTGCTATGGATTCGTATGAACGAGACGAACATATCTAGCACCATTGTTGATATGTTTTAAACCGATTTGTAGGTCGTCAAGACGTGTCGGGGGTGGGGAGCTCAAAATCGGACCTACAAATCGGTTTAAAACATATCAACAATGGTGCTAGATATGTTCGTCTTGTTCATACGAATCCATAGCAATTTACAGAAGTGATTTTCGTTGAAAATTGAGAGAGATATTGCATTTTGAAAATTTAAGGTTTTTTGCAGAGTCGTCCGACCTTCCTGCAGGGTCGTCTGACCGTCACTAGGGTCGTCAAGACTTTATGACAGGTCTTTTTTTGGGGAAATGGACCTAGGGTCGTCTGACCGTCACTAGGGTCGTCAAGACCGTCACTAGGGTCGTGACGACCGTGCACCAGTGGTGACGTGGCTGTTTTTTATTGGCTGGATGGACCTAGGGTCGTCTGACCGTCACTAGGGTCGTCAAGACCGTCACTAGGGTCGTGACGACCGTGCACCAGTGGGCATATTGGGGGTGTTGACTTTCAAATGGGCATTTTCGTTCCTTTTTTCTTCAAAATGGGCATTATGGTCTTTTCCCATTTTTTATTTCGCCTCTAAGACTATTTGCTATTTTTTTCTCTTTGATCTTGTCCTTGAGGCCTAAAGAGGCTACCCCCTCCTTTCAAGTTTCAAAACTAGATCGGCCTCTTTATGGTTTTCTTGTTTTGAAAAAAACAATGTTTATAATTTTTTGACACCTTTCTCATAATAATGCTAGAAAGAAAAAAATTAATAGTATTCTCCTTTAAAAATACATTTTGCAACCAACCATAACCTTCACTTCCAGTGGTGTCATATCACGTGATGATTCAGATAGAAGTCATGTAACACATATAATTTTTTATATATATATTTTTTGTTTCCTATCTATTTAATTCTTATTTAAGGTGTAACAAATTTAAGATATGATTTTATAGTCCAATAGATATAGTAGTGTGTGTTTAGAAAATGAGTGATGTTGAGTTAATGCTATTATAGACAATATTGTGTAGCATAATTTTTTTTCTATTTCCAATCACGACGACTCTAGCAAGGAAGTTTATAATATGATATGTAAAGTCGGGTAACATAGTTTTTAGATCGTTTACTCAATACTTTAAGTGTCTGGATCGTTATACATTTTTTTCGTTCTCTTTACGTAGCGTTATAGTAATACAATTGTTGTGTGTAACCGTGTATCCCCGCAGCAACACGCGGATGGTAAAATCTAGTTTAAAATAAAGATAATTCTTTTTAAAAAAATATTAATAAATGATTACTAATATAATAAGAAATTAAGTGCCATCCAATATTAATTTAAACACACCATCTACATGTGCATGTCATCTTCCATCATTTTATCAACTATTTAAATCACCAAGATTTATTTAGCACTTCTAATTATACAAATTCAAATAAGAAAATCACATTTAAACACATTTTCTCGTGTTATATACGCACCAAAATCCATAATAACCTGCAAGTGACAAACAAGCAATCATTAAGCAAAACCGAAAATGGATCTAAAGAAACTCATAATGTTAGAGGTGACATGATATGCGGGTTACATTTCATGTAAGGGGCCAAAACAGCTTGTTGTGAGATGGAGTTTAACCAGTAAGCACTCTTTAGTTTCTAAAACCTTCTTATAAACAAAGTGTTATTTATGGTTACAAAAACAAGTATTATTAAATTATATCTTATATTTTTAGCGAAAACAAGCTGGGAAGTATCATTAAGCCTGTTCTACCCTTCCTCTTCTAGCTAACTTTTTTATTTGACCCGTTTAAGATTAACCACAACCTAGACAACCCGTTATTAAGTAAATGGGTCAAAGTTATGATCAATAAAACAAACAATATACCATTAACTAAGCTGGAAGGAGTGCCATCTCAATCTCTTGCAAAGTTTTTCCCTTTGTTTCCACCACATTTTTTCTGACAAAGAAAAATCCCACCAAGCAAAAGCTTGCAAAAACTGTGTATAGAATCAATGGCCCAAGTTGATCCAGCATCCTCAAAAATAGCAAACCAACAAAGAAATTTATAACCTGTAATAAGCACATAACAAGGAAAGCAATTTAACAAAAAGCTCCAGAAAATATATGAAATGAAAATAATTATAAAAACATGTAAACATGCTATAAACAAAGAAACCAAATATTGATGTGAAGGATTATGCATTTACCCAGTGTACAGCCATGCATATTGCCATTGCCTTTGCTCGTATTCGGCTTGGAAAAATTTCTGACAAGAGAAGCCCAGGTACAGGCCCGACACCCATGGCAAATGACAAGACAAATCTGCATTTGACAACTATATGAGTCACAGGTCCCAAATGTCACATGTCGAAAAATTTAGTAACATTCTTTTTAGTTTATATAAACTTCATTTCTACTGACTGCAAACCTATAAATGAACCATTAGCTTATTGACCACAATCTTATTTTGACTTCATTTTTTTTAGATATATTTCCTCTTTTTATTTTGAATAGATAGTAAAGTGGTTGGCTACTCACAGAAGGATGCCACCCACAGAAAGGTACACCACCAAAGACCCCGGTATTAAGGTACTTCCTGCAACTGCTTGCATGGCCATTGACATTGCCTGAATCAATCAAAATATAAAAATATATACAAAATATAAGGATGGAAGTTCATACTCTATAAGCTAAATTATCGAGAGTAAACCTACAAGAATGCAAATTGATGTAAAAGCAACAGAATTACAAAAGGGCTAACTACATAAAAAGGTAACCAACTTTCTTGGCCAGGAAATCCATTGAAGCTTCTTCAAAAATTTGAGTTATCGCAACTAATTTTATTGATTTAGGGTAATCTGATATTCTGACCAGGTAACCAATCACAAATGATGACGATGGCAGCTGATGTGTTGTTAACTCTTGACCATGTTGGATTTTTTTATAGTGATGTGATGTGTCGTCTGCTATCTAATTACCTAACATCTAAAGTTTTTAAAAACTTCCATATTTTTTCTGGCCTAGAATAAGTTGGCTACCTTTTTATGCAACGATCATGTTACAAAACTAAGACCATGGATCACAAACTGTACTGAATTTTTTAGTATCCCTTAGTTATTATCTTAAAACAAAACATATAGTTATGGAACGAAAAGCGCGAATAATCTAGATACCATGCCCAAGAAACTGCCAAGAAGAAGACCCTTCCTTCCCAATTTATCCATCAAAACCATTGCAGCAATTGAACCTATAAATAATTAAATTAAATGTCAATTATATATTCAGCAACAGCCTCCCAATGAAAAACATGATGTCACGTTGTGATACATAACCTGATAAGTTAACTACTCCAACAGACATATTGGCAATATCTGAAGGTACTCCAGCACTCTTAAAGACAGTTGAAGAAAAATAGAAAACAGCATTTATGCCAGAAAGTTGTTGCAGAGCAAGCAGAGCAGACCCGATGAAAACCACTGAATAATGGTAAAAGAATAAGAGATAGCTTAATATAAAAAGAAAAAAAAAGTATTTTCATCCGGAAAGAAAATATCGTCAATGCGGACTGCGGTTACATACCTCTGAAATGGCGTCCATACAACAACTCGGAAAGCTTTACTCCGTCTACTTCATCTCCTCTGTCAGGCTTGGACAATTCTGCCATTGAAGATTTGACATGTAAGCCTCCTAGAAGCTTTGCAAACTCTGCTTCAGCTTCAGCACTTCTTCCTCTCTAGATATAGATCAAAGAACAAAAGGATACTATAAAAACAATAATCATGCAAAATATGTCCGTGTAAAAGAGCAGAAACATCAAGATCAAGAGGCACATTTAAAGTTCAATTGATTGCAAGCACTTTGAAGCGTCACCATTATAAGAAGTTTGGTGTGATCAGATATTATATATATAGGTAGGCTGATAAGACAAAGGGTGGTCATTAATGGTTAAGAACAATATAAGAGTTAAAAGGGATTAGCACAATAGCACTTGAGTTAGAAGAGCATCACGTACCATCTCTCTCTACCCCCCCCCCCCCCTCTATTTGGACTGTATGTTACAGATACAACGCAACATGTACCACACACAATTACAAATCATTACAATGTACCATGTAGGTGCCATAGTGGATAAACATCAAAAAAAAAAAAAAACTGAATGAAACCAAATATCCAGAAAAAGAGAATGCATATCCCAGAGCGATAGTGGATAAACATCCAAAATAACTGAAGATTAATCTTGAACTACAAGTCGACAAGCATCTTAATCAACAAGTAGTGGTGCAAACCTCCTCATAAGACCTAATGAAGATACTAGGTAATTTAGCATGTGTTAATAAAGATGTACCCGCATGGACCCTAGTAGATATGACAGGAATCCACAAAGAAATTGTTGGACTTAAGCTCAATATCCACGGACTATCTGACATACATTCCTAGTGTGGCCGAAAAGACAAGTCCTGGGCTCCTAGCATAAGAAAGCAGTTGTGTGGCCTTCCAAGTTTGTTGAAGCATGCATACTTAAGTCGTAAGACAGTATTTTTTATATATTGGAGGGTTGTAAACCAAGTTATGATGCGCAAATCAGATTAAAGTGGTGCATGTACATTGACTTCATCAGCCTGAATGCAACTTGCATAAAGTATAGTTATCCACTACCAGAAACTGATCAGAGGTTCTAAAGTTAGGTTTTAAAACATAAAACAAGAGAAAGTTATATCAATATATACTAAAACATTCAAATATATATCATCACATACCATAACATACTGAAGGGCGTTTAGCTTAATGGTATCTTGGTGCCTTAAAGAGCATTTAGCCAAATGGTATCTAGGTGTGTTAAATGGTGCCCCCTCCCTTGTGGGTTGAGGGTTCGAGTCCCGCTGTGGACTGTGGAGTAGATTAGATGGGTGTGTGAGTTGCCATTCACAAAAAAAAATTACCATAACATGACAAGTTTGATATGGATAAATGTGCACCAAACAAAATGTATATGTGGATAATGAAAGGGGAGGGACGGGCAATTCGTACCTTCAAAAGCCAGTGAGGACTTTCTGCACAGAACTGCATTAGAAGAGCAAGCAAGGCTGCTGGAACAGTCGATACCCAAAAGCAGACCCGCCACCTAATCCAATAATCAGTTTAACATTTTCTCAAATCCGAGTCATCATGTCCCATTTAATCTTGCAATAAATCATCAACATGCAACAGATATACATATTACGCTCCTTACCATTGAGTGACATCCTTTGCTGGGATCCCAATGAAGAAAGAACAAATAAGTCCAAGACATGTAGCAATCTGAGTGAAGCTTCCATAAGTGCCTCTCACAAAAGCCGGTGAAACCTAACTTTTAATAATAAAAGGTCAGTAAAACGATGCAAATGACAACAACCAAAAATTCAATCAAGTTTCATACTTCTGTAATATACAAAGACGCGACAGGAGGGCTAACACCCATTGCAGTTCCAACAAGAAACCTTCCAAGAAGCATGCCTCCAAGATTATCCGATGTGGCACTACAAATTATAATTTAAAAGCATTATGCACCTCCTAATGTCGGTCAGTGAAGTGATCTGTCTATGATTGTACATCTTTGTATGAACATTCCAACAAAGTTGCATGCTGTCAAATAGCATTTCAAGGATCAAACAAGTATGATATAGCATAACATAACCTCAAGATCTAATTTACCACATTAATGAATCAATTGGCTTGGTTTATGATTTCCTACACATATTATTATGAAACTACCAAATATTTTAGCAATTTTTAAGGATACTTCAGTGCAGTCAAACAACTAAAGAGCATAACTGCATAAGTAATATCAACACCTCACTGAAGCACCAAGTATCAGTGGTATGGCGCACAATTGGAACGACCTCCGACGTCCAATCCCATCAGCAATCCACCCACTCACTGTAGATCCAACAAAAGCACCTCCTAAGCATGTACTTACCACCAAACCTTCATATTATAAATAATGAAATCAGTAATGCAAAAACAATATTAATCAGGGTTAGGATACAGTTAGAGCCCATTTTAAAACATACCTTCAGCCATTGTATTCCCATGAAATCCAAGATCCAAAGAAATACTTTCTAGTGTGTCATTAACCACCCTGGATTCAGAAAGACATTTGAAAAAATTATAAACTTAATTTGTCACCATTGCAACAACCTCATCGAATTAAAAAAGCGCAAGTTTTGATAACTAATGCATACCCAAGGTGGTAACCAAATAAGAACGATGAAAGAGCTGCCACAATGACATGTGGCAATGACCGAATCCAAGGGGGGTTTCCAGAACCTTTTGCTATATCATTCTGCACATGATTTGGATTCCCTACACACAAACAAGTCAATTATCATACATGATACATCCATATGAAATACCAACTCCTAGAAAATAGAAGAATTCGATTCATATCAGACTACACACAAAAAAAAAAAACCCTAGAAAAATCTCTTTATGTTCCAGGATACACGTCATTCTCTGTTCTTAGCCAGCAGGGTTTAACTTGTAACAAATTCTCAACTTAGTTATATGACAAATCAAATTATAAACACAAAGTTGCACCGCATTCTATCACTACAAAGGGGGAGTAGAACTGTAGAACTGTAGAACTGTAGAAATGAGAAATACCTCCTAAACCATCTTCTCTGTCTTGGACAATCAGACGATCCTTCGAAGAAGAACGCTTGTATGTAGTGTGAATGTGATCCCTTTGGCGCCCTCTCATATTCAGATGGAACTGTAACAGAATCTGCACCAGCTGCCAATCAATTGCACATCAAATTTCAACAGGATCACAATTCAAAAATCTAGATCAGAAACAATACGATTCACCGGAACGTGCAGCAGAAGTGATAAAACAGAAATCGAACTATCGAAGCATACTACCTGAATGTAGAAGTCGCCGGGGAGTTCCGGCGAAATGATCGGTGGATAGCCGGAAAATGCGCAGATGTGACGGAATAGAGGCAGTGGATCTGTCAGAAGCTGGGAGTGAGAAGTAAAAGGGAAGCATGTAAAAGAGGGGGGAGTGATAACGTGCGCCGTCGGTTACGAGAGTTGGCTTTACACCCGTACAGATGAAGAAGAAAGCAACTGTGTGGGTTTTTGATGGAAGAAGGGAAGCAGGAGAGTGACACGTGGACCCGTGATCTTCAGCTTAGATCTGGTTGGTGATTTCAAAATTTTAATCCAGCGGTTAAATGAGTGACACGTGGAGAGCATCCGATTGATGTTGGCATGCTGCCAATCGTCCTACTTTTTCCCATAAAGTTGGATCGTTATGCACTTCATATACCTTTTTTTTTAATTAAAATGCATTTTTTTAATGCTAATCCATCATTTTTTTTTAAGAGAGATTTTATTAAAAACCGGCAAGCCGCTAGGGACGCAAACACAACATAAACAAGAAAGGGATATTACATTCGGAATCGACACCAATCTTTTCAAAACACCGCTCTTGAAGTATCTCTATTAACTAGCCAAAGAAAACTTAAGCATTTAATCTCGTTGAAGAAATGGCCCATTAACGGACATTTGTTGTTAAAGACAACTTCATTCCGCTCCCTCCAAATGACCCAGCAAGCCGTAAAGATAACCGCCTTTATCAAATCTCTTCTTTTCCTATCCAAATTTAACGATCCATCTAAAGTAACAAGATCTTAGACTGAGAACAAAAAGAAATGAGGGACTTTACACCAGCTCGATATGAAACTCCAAATTCAAGCCAAAAAGGCGCATCCTGTAAAAAGATGCGATGACGTTTCCTCATAGTCCCCATGCATCGGACATAAGGAGGAATCAACCAGAACCCATCTCTTCAACAATTCAACTTTAGTAGCCATCATACCTCTCAAGGCTCTCCAAAGAAGAATATTCACCTTAGCCCGGATAAGTTTACACCATTGCATCCCATATAAAGAAGGGCCGGAAGAAGATGAATACACCACCTTCCTTAAGGATTTAACAGAGAAAGCACCATACTCGTCTCCAAGCCATTTGACCTGATCCCCATTCTTGGAAATTTAAAACTTCCAAATTGACATTTAGATTGCAGAGTGCATCTTCAATCTTTGACAAATTATTCCACACCCTAGGTATCATACGCCTACACGGGATGAACTCGACTCTACCTCTAATACAATGGATAGCCTCGATGACCCGATGCCACAACTTTCCCGGCTCACTATGGAAACGCCAAAACCATTTGGCGAGCAAGCATGGATTGGAGACGTCTAGAGGAACCAAGCCCAGCACCCCCCCCCCCCCCCATCCACTTTAGATCTACACAGCTAACCCAATGAATACATTTTTTTTACGCACACCACCTCCCCACCAAAAACTGAATCTGATTTTTGCATGTGCTCTCGTATATTGAAAAAAAATTAGATTTCATCCACTTTTGTTTAGAAAAAAGTATCTTCATTCGTGGAAAACATAATATATAAATGTCGAACAAGACCAAAAATAATAAAATCACCAATCAATATTATTTTAAGTTTCGCTACTAACAACATGGTTATGGAGTAGATAGATCGATTTAAGAGTTTGGTGATCATTTTAATGAGGTTAACATGAAACTACTTAAAAATAAGGTATTATGTGCCTCCATGGCTCTTTCTTTAACTTTGATGGGCCGCTATAAATATGTGTTTAAAGGACACACATTTTGCTAACTTGAATGGTATCGCTGACAGGGGAGAAACTTATGCATGTCCAGTAGCATGTGCTACCTTTTGAACTTGTACACGAAGTAAAACAAATTTTGATTTTTTTTTATTTTTGTGTTTTTATATATGTGTAATACCTCTTAAAAACTATTAAACCATTAACTAATCTAAATATCCCTTAAGGTGGATCTCACATTATAAAATAATAAGAAGTTTGAAAAAAATCTTAGGTCATTTTTCGATCAAATTAATTTATGATGTGTTTTTCATTAAGCAATTTGATCAAAATAAAACATTTCCAGCTCCCCAGCCAGAAACTCTGCCCCTTGGACCCCGCTCTCTTGGAGACAATGCCCTCAAACCCGTCAAAATTTTTGTGCTACTCCTTAAAAAAACTCTAGTTCCGCCCGTGACCCTAATCCAGGTCTACTCGGAGTGAAACTCGTTAAGGCCTACTCCGCTTATTCCAATGGTTGCACTCCAACGGATCTGAAACATACTTTTCACATCTTGTCTCTTCATCAACTCGATCACAACAACCGGTAGGTTGACAGCGAAACAGCATAACAACCGGTAAGTGGACAGCGGAACAACATCTCACATAACAAACGCTGGAGGTAATTTCTCATCATATTTCAATAATGGTCATTTATCGAATATTTTGTTGCCATTGGTTCTAGAATTCCAATTGTAAGCATCCGTACACAAAACTTACCCAACCCATTTCCACCCCAACCTACTTCCCCTACCCAGCCCAAGCTGAGAGGCAGTGGGCTGCCCAAGCTAACACCACTAAACCCAAGCATTTACTAATAGGACTATTAAGTAAAGAAGTGAATTTGTTTACTGCATTTTGGATCATTTCAAATCCTAAAAAAACCAATACATGTTTAAGCTCAGAAAATGATTTGATGCTCAAATTCTGAAACAAGGGTGATATCATGCAAATTGAGGTGCAAAAATATATATCGAATAAAGGATGGTGACAATAATTTTATTTTCTGTTATATGATATACAAATGTATTGCATGATATACATCCGAACCTGTACTATGAATATGATCTTCAGCTAGAAGAAACTGTCACGGTTAATGGCCTCCTTAGGAAAAATTAACTGATGAACCCTTCTGGATCTGCAGGAATGTACATTTAAAAAAAAAATGAGATCAAATTGTTTTATGCTGTTTATTTACAGCTTCATGACTGCTTGTGGAGGATATATTACCTTGTTTACAAGCATGTTTACTTGTTCTCTGTACATCTCCTTCAAGTCCACGATATCAGCCCGAAGTTCTTCAAGCTACAAAAAAGGATTTTTTGTATTCTTTTTAATTGTTGATGCACAAAATGGGTAGGTCTAGTAATGTGTCAAACGGGTAGTTATTAATACTGGTCTAACTCAAATTGGTTAAAAAACTTTTTGTCCAAAAAGTTTTTAACTTTTTTTAGTTAGTCTGTAAAATATGCATTCAAACACAACTGGACAACTTTTGACTCGTCTTGCATGTTCAACATGTCAACCAGTTTGACCCGTTCATAAGCAAATGGATCGAAATTACCTCTTCATCTCGTTCACCCATCAACTCTAGTGCAGCAGAGTGTCTGAATCTTAGTGCTTCTAGCTCTGCTTTAATGCTAGGTAACAAAGCCGCTTCTGACCGTACTTTTTCACACTACAGCAAGAAAAATACGCATGTCAATGATTAATAATAATAAAAACGTTCGTGGTTTTGTATTTGCTTGCTTGATAAGAAAAATGAAAGCAGGTAAACATACCTCCTCAGTCATTTTAACCAACTCCTCAGAGAGAGAATCACGAATTGTTTCCATGGATGCCTACAATAAATGAAAGAACAAAAACTCTTGGAATTAGTCACATGGGGATGAGGGTGAATGGTAAAATTAGATTTGCAGATTTGGCGAGACAGACGGGTCAGGAAAAATGGGTAAGGGTTCAAAATGGTAAAATTAGACGGTGCAGATGTGGCTGGGTCAACCCAAGAACAGATGTGGGTAAGGGTTTCATCCATTTATTTCGTAGAAAAAAAATTATGAATAACTAATGTTGTAGTTATAATTATATAAACATGTGATATAATAGAAAAATCTTGGAATAAAACAATTTATGATGCTGTATGCATTAAAAAGACTATGGGTTAACTTCAACCCTTTTGACCCACTTGCCCTTCAACGAGTTTTGTTGATTAGTTTGTGACAAAGTACAACCCATTCATAAGTAAATGGGCCAAAATTGTCACCTTTAGATAAATTGTCTTGTCAATATAATAACCACTTTTGAATGTCATAAGCAATATATATGGTTATAGATAGTTTCATACTAATCTAGATATGTAAGATGCAAGTTCACCCTCCTTTTGACGTAGA
The DNA here is from genome assembly GCA_039602395.1 of Deinandra increscens subsp. villosa. NCBI lineage: Eukaryota > Viridiplantae > Streptophyta > Magnoliopsida > Asterales > Asteraceae > Deinandra > Deinandra increscens. Next base: position 82,724,458 of record JBCNJP010000025.1, on the reverse strand, counting down.
GCAGCTTGAAAAGCATTTGGGGTCATGCTCTTTAGATAAAACGGGTTTACGTTGGGCTCCCAGGTGCTTCTTTCAGAGAAATTATGAGATGAGTTTGTATATGCTTGCGGGAAGAAACTCTCTTCCATACTACTTAAATTGCTAGCACTTGAAAGTCTGCGGGTCAAGCCTGTATAGAATTAGGTACACTGAGAAAATCAAACAAATCATTAGAGATGCCAAAACGGATGAGTCGGGCAGGTTGCGTAACGGGTCAAAACAGTTAATTTAAGTAGGGGTAAGGTTCGATTGACCCAAAATACTTTTTGACTTTAAAGATTTAGTACGTCAAACATGATTACAAAAAATGGTTGATTACACACAAAAACGTAACTTGCTTATACTTTGTCATTGTGTGTAAGAAAAAGGGTAGTTTGTCTATTGTATGTATGTAACATTTTTTTTTTGTTTTACCATCGTATGTGGGGTAATCTTTCTATAACAAGTAAAATGGCAATGTGAGCATGTGATGGGTTTTCATGTCACCATTACAGCAATAGTAAGTTACATACAATGGTAAAAACCTTGAAATATATGTTAGATTTAATGAATAAAAAACATTTTTTTCTTACAATGACAAAAAAGATGAAAGTAAGTTACATTTTGGTGCGATAAATCCTTAAGAAGTTGTATTATTTCAATAATTTATTTACTAAATGATTTAAAAGGTTGTATACATTAAAAATACATTATAAACATACTTTTGACCTACTTGACTATTTCATTTTTATCAATATTTTATTTTACATGCCTGTACTACCTCCAAATGGACCGAAATTGTCACTTCTAGGGATCTTATTAAGGAGTTACTCTCACCATTCGCCGAGACATGCTTGGTTTTGGCTATAGAATCTTTTCCATGAATAGTAGAAACCTGAAGTTGTTTTGTCTTTTCTAGTTCCATACGTGCAACTTTTTCACGTTCTATATCCTGTGTATAATCATCAAGAACAAATCTATGTAAGTTCTGTACTTTTAAGTACTTTAATAAAGAAAAAACGGAAGGGGTCAAACGGGGCAAGTCAGAAAATTTAGCTAAAAAGGGAAGGTGTCACACGGACTGCAAGTTATCGAAAGTCTTTCTAAAACCAGCTAGTTCAGTATGGCTAAGCAACCTCTAAAGCAGCTATCGGGGCAACATCAGCTAGGAATTAATGCATATAACCTCCTAAATCATATTACTAAAAAGTTTATTGTTGTAATAATACGGTATTTGTAATCTAATAAACTCATTCATTACTTGTAAAAGATCTTTAAACGGACAGAAAAAGAAATTACAGATCATCTCGGCCTGTTTCAAACTTTCAATCCATACTAAAATATAACCCATCTCAATGTGGACCTGTTTTGAACAGTTACCAGCCCCACGCATCTTGCCACATCTAGATACAAATATTTGTGTGTGCATCTTCAAATATATTGATTCCAGAAGTGATACCTGCTGAAGAAGTTTGCGTTGTGTCAGTGCCTCCTGCATCTCTAGCTTATGTTTCCTTTTGAGTTTCTTCATTTCTTCTTCGACTTGGTTCACATGACCTTTATGAGTATCAGATTCTTCTTTTAAAGCCAAGTAATCCTGCCTACTTTCTGATGCCCTGTGTCTTTCCTTCTCAAGAGATCTAGTTAGTTGTGTTTGCTCAGTTCTCAAACATGATATCTGCAACAAAGTATGAATGTTTTAGACCCCAGTTAATCATTATTAGTATGGAAATTATTAGTTTAATGTTTAGATAGATGTTCATGTAGTTTTATTATTTATTAGATAGGTATTATCTTACATAAATATTAGGATATTTAGTTACATTAGGATATGAATCCATAGCCACTAAAATTTATGGTTAGGGGTTAGGGCTGCAATTTCATTATGCTTTATATGGAAACTAATATGGTAGCAATTGGGAGAGCCCCTAACTTCGACTAACCTATCTTGTTTGTTTATTTTACTTGGTCTGATTTATGGCTTGATTCGGGTAATTTTATCTCTCAAACAGGTTAAAATCTCTTTAATCCATTTAATAAAAATATAAAATTATAATCGAAAATTTATGTAATCATATTTAACAAATTAACTATTTATGAATAATTAAATATTTTGTACAATAAGTGTTTGGGTCAACCCACCCCCATCCATAACAAAATTTTCGTTAAATTAAACCGTTACCCAACTCGTCCAAAATTTCCATCTAATCTATCAAGGAGAGGACACCAAAAGCACCTGAGCTTCAAGAACATTAATTCGGGATAATGTTTGGGATAAATGTTCATTAACAGAACGGTATCCTTCCTCTGCAGCTTCTGCTTTGGCCTCTGCATCCTGCAAATTGAGCTATCAGGGAAGTTTATAAATATAAAGAATTTATACTTCAAATAATATATATATATATATATGCACACACACACAAACATATACATATATATTATTTATGGGACCTGAAGCTGAATGTTTAATGATCTCTCTGCTGCATCCCAAACTTCTGCTTTTCTAGCAGTTGCTTCCTATGAAAGAAATATCAGTGTCCAAACCATAAAGCTCAAAGTACAATGTGCTTTGAGAAAGAATACTTGCATAGCCTCGATTTGCCTCAAAAGTGGCCTTGTAGATTCAGGAACTTGCATAACCAGCTCTTCACATCTACTTTCACTGGCCTGAAGTCAAAATGAAAATGGTAGCTTATGTTAAGAACAAATAAGGTGGAAATTTCGACCATTTACTAACAATTAGATTGATTTGGATTATATTTCTCCCAGGCGGGTCAAATGGACACTTCAAAATATTTGGACTAGACCTAAGGACTTGGATTATAGTTGTAATATTTGGTTTTCGTAAACATATTTAACGCATCAATTATTGATAAAAAGACACTGACAATAAAGTGCCTGCGTATCAACTCTACCCATTTTGACATGTACTAAAGATTGTTTATTTCGACCCGAACCAGCATTGGCCCATTAACCCAGCTCTTCCAACCAGACTAATTGCCAAATCTACAACAGAGGACTAGCGATGCAATATAAAAGGAGCACAATGTGTTCTTAATTCCCTACTTATGGATGCAGAATTACAAACATACTTGATATCGTTTTTGTAGGTCATCGATGTCTTTCCTAAGCATATCTTCTCTATAAACTGCCTGCAACAAGGCAAAATAATACTAAAAATGGCAATATCAACCCATTTACTTATGACTGGGTAGATTTGTTTCTGTTTACCGCAAACAGGTCAACTAGAATAAATCAGAAAACATTAGCTAAAGGGAACATGTCAAACTAGGAGGGATCACAAATGTTGAAAGTCCCCTGAAGTCTAATTTTAATGCACATAACCACCTAAATAGTTTTATTCACAGATTTAGATTACTTTTTAAATAATATTATTTCTTAATCATAAGTTCAGCATCAAATTATTAACAAAAGGTTCAAATAAATAAAAAATATGTTTAGACATCAACACAACCAACTTGGCCCGTTTTTTACCAGTAGACATATTTAACACGTTTTAACCTGAACTCATTACACAATCCATCTAACACACCCATCTTAATAATTTTAACCTCCTAAGTTTTTTTATTTGTAGACTTAGATGACTTTTGTAATAATAATGTTTTCTAATCATAATTAATGAATTATTAGGTCATAATAACTTTCGGATATAAACAGATAAAGTATTTATGGAACAACCCAAACCAACCTGGCTCGTTCTGATCCGTGCTTAAAAAGGCATGTTTTTGTTACTCGATACATATTTATTAATATATATATATTCATATATTGTATTTTAGTATCGTAGTTGTATTGATCTTGTATTCCTTATTTATCTTAGAAGTTTGTTAGGGGTTATTGTACTATATAGATCCCTTGTACATCAATAAACGATTTTAGTATTATTCAAGATACTTTCAGTTTTAACAACCCGTTAACCAACCTGCCCGACCCCATCATCTTGACATCACTAACATATATTGATCTTAGTATATTTAGATGGAAACCTGCTGTTCCTTTCTGCTCAGAGTTTGCCTTAATTCTTCCAAAGTTTGAATTAGCATAGCTTCTCGTTCTTCAGTCTCCCTTAAACAGCTCTCAAGTTCAGTTCTGGCTTCATTGTTGGCTCGTGCCTCAGCTAGTGATTTGTCTTTCTTGGCTGCATTCAATGCATTCATAAAGTGCTCTTTTTGTGCTGCAAGTTCAGCTTTGTTCTTATCTATTGTTTCTTGCAGCAGCTTCTCTGAGGCTGCTTTCTCTTTTTTTGAACTTGCGACTTTGTTCTCTTCAATCTAAAAGTTATTTGAACATGTTATTATTTCATGATAACTAGTCCTCTACAAGCTGCAATGATCAGATATTCAGATTCAGCTTCTGATCAGTTCAAATAATCAGTTTCGGGTAATCAATTTCTTGGTAGCTGCAACAAAAATGGCTATCAGTTTATAGAACGAACTTACCTATTCTTTTAAGCTGATTTCATTTGACAGACCTATACTCTCAGAAGACGTACCTTTTCTTTATCAAGGTAATGTCATTTTTGGTCATTTATGTATCAGTTTATTAGATAATCAGAAAGTACCAACCATTCATATAGTTGAACATCTGATATTAGAACTTCAAACATCAAAACAGACTCCTACGGTCTGTATTTTTATAACTTGTTAACTGATTCAGTGATTCTATTTCTTGAAAATCCTACAATCACTTACAAAACGCACATCCAAACACCCCCTTGCTACACTGGTTTTGTACACTAGTAAGTGGAACACCTGTGTTCCTCATCAGTTGTTAACAGTGACAGTGAAATTCAGATACATTATTCATGATTTTAATAGCATTATTCTCAAATGTTATTATCATTTAGAGAGATCCGTAATGGACATAACTTTTAAATATAAAACATAAGAAGTTCTGAAAGAAAAATGAAAATTGCTTGCAAGGTAAAAGAAAAGTGAAGGTCCAAAACCAGTAGAACCTTTTCCAGCTGTAATTTATCTTCAGTGGTGATTTTATGAAGAGAACTTTCTGAAAAATAATTTGATAAATATATATTAGTTTAGAAAAGTAATTACCTGTAGCTTGCTTATCAATCCTTTCTTCTCTTCTTCAAACTCTCTAATCTAGGGTACTCAAAAATCAAAATGTAAACAAAAGGAACATGTGCAACAAAACAGTTTTAGCTTCTAAAGGCAAAAATGATATATTCTATCAGGTACCTGTGCCCGTAGTTTCCTAATTGTAGATTCTTGAACAGCTTGTTTCTTTGAAAGCTCTTGGCCTATTTAATTAGAAGGAATGATGATCCTTAGAGAATGCTACAACTAATTTAGCAAGTAGTAGAAATCAAATGTATATCTTTCAGGCATAACCATAAACATTTGAGGTATATTTAAATCGATACTTATAAACAACAAATATGATACTTTTGAACCCCGATTTCAGTTTGTGGCTCACACCAATGATACAATTGTGTACCTTCTGCCATAACTTGAGTGATTATCTCGTCTTTTTCCTTTAAAAGAGTAGTAGCATCACTTCTTTTATTTTGCTCTCTACGTAGTGTATCTCTTTCCCTCATGAGAGCATGGACCTGAATTACTAAAGCTGAGTTAACACGTAGCAACAAAATATTGGAAACGGTAAGGACCTTTTTGTTGAATTTCTAGAAGTTAAGGGACTTAAAACATATAACAATAAAGTCTAGTGACCTGTGTGCGAATTCAGCAAAAGTCTGTAGGTTTTTATGTTTTTGGCATTAGGCCTTAAACAGATACAGCAGATACAAACTGTTTAGCATTCTTTCATGAGTCATGCTTTGATGATAAAGACTATTTTTTATGTATAGGCCATCATATATCTTCAAATACTTTCCAATGGTATTTCCCGAACATAGATGCGTTAAAATTAAATTTCTAGAAATATACAAACAATTTACCTTTCTTTCGAGGGATGACACCCTTTGATGATACTCTTCCCGTAGAGACTCAATATCAGCATTTGACTTTCTCTGCATAGAAACCAAGAGTTAGTAGAGAAGAAAGGACAGATGATGCATAAGAGAAGCTTGTGATTAAAATTCAGGCAGCAAGCAACTGCATCAAGTAGGAGATAATAATTTGGTTAAATTGACATTAACAAAACTTCCAAGATTGTTTATGCAACTCTCTTTTGACGCCCTCTTTAAGACGATAAGTGAGCATTTGTATTAATATCATGGTAATAGTAGAGAGAGAGAGAGAGAGAGAGAGAGAGTAATCATAAACTGATCGACCAGAAAACAGTAAGATAGAAGCCATGGATAAGTAGGGAACTATAATTTCAGGTTTCTCAATGACAAGCATAAACTTGTACACACCTGCTGATCAATGGTTATAGATTTCAGCTGCTCATTCTCATTCATCAGTTTGTCAATTTCATCAGCTTTTGCCTGTAGCAGATAACTATAATGATTGAGGACAATATAGGTTAAAATTGCAGCACAAAAAATATGTGAACAACCATCAGATTGTTTAAAAGATGAAATTATTTTTTGATCTAGCTTGTAGCATAAAAAATAGTTAACTATCCTGGGCAGAATTCAGAATATATTTTTTCCACATTGTTTGGAACATATAATCCAATTACTACCCAATACTTATGCATCAAGGATACCAGTTTATAAAATAAATAACATGATTATTCAAATACCTGAGCTTGTCTAGCAGCACCTAGAAGTGCAGTCTCCATTTTCTTTAGTTCCATCTTCAGCATCTCCAATTCAACTGTAGAATCTTCATAGCCAGACAAATTTCTTCCTGATCTCATATTCTGTTCTTTTTCGTCACCAGCAAAGTGGTTCACAATATGAACTTCTGCATTTTCATTCTCATACTTAGAGACTACATCAGGAACCATCTCAGAAACATCATCTGAACTTGACAACAAATGAGGATGGCCTTCTGCAGCACTTTCATGCACTTCAGCTGCATAAGATTCAAGCCCGTGTGGCTCTGACTCAATTGCATCATGCCCATCATATGATACAAGCTCAGGGGAAGTGGTAGCAACTTGGTCTGCAAAATTTCCCAACTCGTCTTCTATTGTAACAATTAATTTGGTGGAGCCTGTTTTTGAGTTTTCTTTACGTTCTGATGCCCCAGCATCGTCAGCACTTGGTTTGGTCTGTGAATCAGCTTCAACTCCAAGGTGACTGTCAGCAATGGCAGCTGCCTCATCATATGTTGCAGTATTAGTTTCTACTGATTTTTCAGCAATGTTTTCTGCTTCCTCAGGAAGTCCAACAATGCCATCCGTTTGATCACAAATACCATCGTTTGTATCCACAGGTTTTTCAATGCTCTTATCTAGTTCCGCATGATTTTCAAAGTTTGTTTCCACAGATTGATCTTGATGTTCTTCAGGATTTAAGGTCTCTACACTCGGCTTTCCCTCAGTAGAGTTGGTTAGACCATCTGCAACAGCTCCCTCCTTCGGATAACTTGAAGATTCATCATGTTTTTCTGAAGATTCAGCAGTGCCAATACCATCGTTTTGTCCTGCAAAGGCCATGAACTCGGGAGACCATGAGTGTGAAGCTGGAAGCAAGCAATTATAACTTTAATCAAGGAAAAAAAGAAATCGAAAACCCTCACTAGTCATGTCATTAGGAGTGTGCATGGGTCAGTTTAGATAGTTTTTAGGTCTATGATAACCAAAACCGAAAATTTCGGTTATACAATTTAGAAAACCAGCTGCTTATGGTCATTTTGTTTTTGGTTAATCGGTTATGGCTAGGTGGTTAAGTCGGTTAATCTGGTTACAGTTAGGTTACAAACAAGTCCAAAAGCACACATAATAGAGGGCACATGTGAGGCTACAGGGCCACCTAACAGTATAAGGAGACCTAATTAAAGGAAAAACCAGTGATAATTAGGTTATTTGCTGAGAATATTTTTGTATTTTGGTACCAAAATCATGAATCGTTAACATCTGCATCAAACTCTACAAATGACATATTAATAGATAGATTTACGATCGATAAGTCCGTACTATCGGCGATTGAAGAAGAACCGCCGGATTGGCCTTCGAACCCAAGGGCATTGTCGAAATTCTTCTCGATATTTTTCACACTCTCGCTAATCTTGTTAACTGCTCCAGCTAAATCCGGGAAACTCCCTAACGCGACCTTCCCGCGCAACCAGGCCATCTCCAAATTTTCAATTTAGATCTTCCGGTTTTCTCAAACAACGTGAATCAAACGCATCGCGAAACCCTAGAAGCTGTAACGATAATTTCACAATCATCAACATTGCATTGCAGGAAAAACGAAATCAAAATTCACATCAACACCTTTTGATTGATCGGCGAAGTGAGATTGGATTGCGATACCGTGCTTTTTTAATTATGTACGCGAGTCATTATTGAGATTGTGAATCGTCGGATTTGCCAACCGTTTTAAAATCTTGAAGATGTTTACCGCCTTCGTCTATAACCAGATTACATTCCAAAAATCAACATGATATATATTTTTACCCTCGTTTTATATATAGGACTAGTCTGGAGCATCATAGCTGTATAATTGTTTCAGCGTAATCTTTAAATTTTTTAAAGTTCGGTTATAAGTGACTATGAGCGGAAGAGGGATAAAATATTAATGTTTGTCTGTATATTTGTCAAAACTAAACACTGTATCTATATCTTTTTTTTAATATATTTTTAAAAGAATAGTGAATGAAAGAGGAATAAAAGATAACGATAAAAGTATTAAACAGTATTATTTAATTGAAAGATAAAGAAAGAAAAGTAATATTAATTAGGGTGGGCGGTGTGGGTGTGGCTTCACCCCCATCGACTTCACCGGCTACCACCCCTTCTCTTGCGGATTGTTTCAAACGGCTTGAAAAAAAAAGGAACCGCTCTGCTTGTTTTAGCCGAAGGTAGCCGTGAGTTTTGGACACAGTTTTGAATTGAATTGTTGTGTGAAGTCTAACCGTAACCATCCCTAAGACTTCAAACCCACCACACCGCTCATCCTTAGTTAATTATAAGGATAGGATAAATAATGGGTTGTGTATTTAGTATATATAATATATATTTAACTACTTATATATTAACCATATTAACCCATGTATTACACGGATGTCTTGAAAAATAAAAAAATTAACAACTTCATATATAATTATTATAATATAATATAGTTTAATCATAAGTTCAAGCGTAAACATATAAAATGAGCTTTTTCCTAATACACATGTGAAATAAGAAATAATGAATATTCAAAATCATAAAAAAAAAATTAAGAATTATAGGAAAACTGGCCTGTAATAATACAAGTTTTCACTCTTTGGCCAATTATAATATGAGTTTTTGAGTTGGTCTGTAATAATATCAGTTTTCGAACTATTGGACTGTAATAGTATGCCGTTAGTTTTTACTTAACGGGGTTAAATCCCTGCCTACGTGGCTGTCCACGTGGCTTCATTAATCATACGTGGCATTTTTAAGTGGGGGTTTTAAAAAGGAAAATTGGCCTGTAATAGTACAAGTTTTCACTCTTTGGCCAATAATAATATGAGTTTTTGAGTTGGTCTGTAATAATACCAGTTTTCGAACTATTGGACTGTAATAGTATGCCGTTAGTTCTTACTTAACGGGGTTAAATCCCTGCCTATGTGGCTGCCCACGTGGCTTCAATGTATTTCTTTTAACAAAAGACTATAGTGGGGGCTGTTACATTAGCTCTGCCTATGTGGATTCCGATTTCTTCTTCAAACCTAGATCTGAACTTTTCCCCTTTTCTCCCTCTTTGCGGGGGCTGTTACATTAGCTCCGCCGATGGCGGCCGGTGGCGATGGCGGCGGACGGGTGGGTGGCGGCAGGTGCGATGGCGACGGAGGGTGGTTGCGGCTGTTTGTTCTTCCTGTTTTCCTTTTCCTTTTTTTTCTTTATATCTTAATAAAAAACAAAAATGAAGTTTAGAAATATTACAAAACTAGTCCTTATACTATAGTCTTTTGTTAAAAGAAATACATTGAAGCCACGTGGGCAGCCACATAGGCAGGGATTTAACCCCGTTAAGTAAGAACTAACGGCATACTATTACAGTCCAATAGTTCGAAAACTGGTATTATTACAGACCAACTCAAAAACTCATATTATTATTGGCCAAAGAGTGAAAACTTGTACTATTACAGGCCAATTTTCCTTTTTAAAACCCCCACTTAAAAATGCCACGTATGATTAATGAAGCCACGTGGACAACCACGTAGGCAGGGATTTAACCCCGTTAAGTAAAAACTAACGGCATACTATTACAGTCCAATAGTTCGAAAACTGGTATTATTACAGACCAACTCAAAAACTCATATTATTATTGGCCAAAGAGTGAAAACTTGTATTATTACAGGCCAATTTTCCAGAATTATATTATATTTTAAGATAAGATATAATTGAAATTTTATATAAATTTATTAAGTGTTAGAAAAAAAATTATACTTTTGATGTTTAATTATATAATTTATTAATTTAAATTATTTAGTGTTTAATATGATAAAAAGATTGATATTTAATATGAGACATGTAACAAAGGGCATTTGGGCCAATGGTGTGAGGATGATGGTTATAGTTTGGAGACCTTGAGGTCTCAAGTTCAAACTTGACTCAATGGGGGTTTTCAAATTGTAGGTTACCTCCTTTATGTTGTTTTTGGATGAGTCAAGTCTGTAGAGTCAAATCCAGTATGGACAGTTACAATCTCGTCTCAAAAACGTTCACTCACATATTGAAAATTTGGGGGTAGTATCGAACGTTGTTAAAAAAACCTTGAGGCCCATAAAGAGGAATATCTATCAGGAAAGCTCGCATATGATCAGTTAGTTGATGAAGTAATAGAATTAGCAATACGATGGTTAGTAGTTGAACTGAGAACATGATTAATAAAACCATGTCTGAAAATGACTCAGACTCCTATGATAGAAGTGGAGATTTTCTACAAAGGGCGAAAGACTGGCAGAGCAATATTGTATAAATGTAGATGCCCCATAGAACATGAATTTTTTTCCGAAGAAGAACAATGATAGTATATAGGGAATAAGCATCGACTAGCTCCATACTATCAAAGAACTTTAAGAAGAATTAGACATCACATTGTATTTAATCGGTGGATGTTATAGCTCACTCATTGTGTCATGTAATAAAAGATATATCAAACATATGTTAAAATAAGCGCACCAGTTAAAATAATAAATAGTTTTTAGAAGTTATTTGGAGCGAATAAGTTTATATCAAAAAATAAATAAAACTTAAAAACTTATATAAAATATCATAAAAATAATCATAATATTAAAATAATAACCGTTTGTAGAAGTTTTTTTATTGGTTTCAAAAACAATTTTTATTAAAAATAGATAAAACTTAAAAACGTTATGTCTTCAAAGTTTTTAGAATATCACGTCATATCTCTAGACTTGTGATAAAAAATAGGAGTTTTATGTTGGACATGAGGTTTTCATATATGATGGGTTTCTTTTTAAGTGTGTTATTCATCTCCCATCCGGTTACGCAAACCTGACTCAATCCATATCGGAAAAATAAATCATCAATGGTAGATTAAAGAGATAATGTAGAAGTGTCCATTAAATAAACAAGACCTATAAACCGTTCTTTTACATTTATATATATCCACATATCGGATAGCCATAGCCATTTGTTCCTTTTTAGACACGTCACTTGATTCATCAACTAGTAAAAAAAACACATCATCCCCTAGATCTTCAAAGATTTGTTTAAGTACCTCTTCTACGACCGTCGTTTCCCAAATCCCACTTATTTTCAGTTTTTTTTGTTTCAACCTTTAAGGTTTTGGACTTTGGTTTATAATTAATTGGTTTGGGTATGAGCAATTGGGTTTAGGTAAGTGGGTTAAAAACAAAACTATAAATATTATTCGGCTTATTACTTATTAGCGACTTGAAAACTTTCTTAATACTACAAATTCATTTTTTTTAAGTTGAGGGTCAGTATAAAAAATTTCATGGAGTTCGGTTTATAAAAATCGAAAAAATACTACACTTCAAAAAATTTCATGGGGTGTCAGACGAACCCATCAATACATGCCTAGATCCGTCACATTACTCGAGGAATTGAGGTGATCACGTGATTCAAGAGCTTATCAGTGATCCAAATTTACCGATAAAAATATATACATAAAACTTAGACAAATTAAAAGGTATTTATAAATTTATAAATTTAGAGTGAGAAAAAATTGATATAATATAAACCACGTTTCCGGTAGTTTGGATCAGACAGATTTTCTTAGGATGAGCCGGTGACTGATCGGACCACCAATCTCCGTTGCCGGTGGTGTAACTCCGGCGGCAAACTCTGTACCACAAACTCGTATTGCGTGATGGAGAAAATAGGCGTATGGTTAACCTGCCCGATCTCCAAATACCTCCAAGACGAGCTCGCTAAACGATTCCATCTCTTCAAATCATGGGAGATCCCAATCCCATCCCCATCCAACGACACCGATAACTTCTTTAACCAGCACTCCCACTCAATCAGAGCAGTCGTCGGAAACGGAGCCCACGGAGCCGACTCCGCTTTGATCCAATCGCTCCCGTGTCTAGAGATCATTTCGAGTCACAGTTCCGGTTTGGATCAGATCGATCTGGTTAAATGCAAGGAAAAGGGAATTAGGGTTACATCCACTCCTGATACGTTGACCGATGAAGTCGCTGATTTGGCCGTGTTGCTGATTTTGGCTACCGTTAGAAGGATTTGCGCCTGTGATCGGTTCGTCAGAAATGGTATGTGGAAGCAAGGAGACTTCAAATTGACTACAAAAGTATGTTCATTTCTTCGTAAGAACACAATTCTGCTCTTCACACTACTTGAAAACGCCTAATTTTGCTACCAGAATTTCCTGACGCAGTTTTTTAAGTCGAAGATAGAACTCAATTTCGACATAATTCTGCTTAATTTTGTGATAATATACACATATACATCAAGATTCTAGGCAGTGGCGGATCCAGGAAAGATTATCAGGGGTAGCGGGGACTAACGGGGGTTCGGGGGCAGCGCCCCCAAAAAATTTTTTAGGTAGTTAACGGGCTTTTAATCATATTTTTAAGGGACTTTTGATCATATTTTTAAGTAAAAGCCATAAAATTTCTTCCAGGGGTCGCGAAAAATTCGTTTCAGGGGTCGCGAAAAACCGAAAACCTATAAAAAAAAAATTTTGCACGTCGGGGTAAAAGTTCAGGGGTAGCGGGCGCTACCCCTGGCTCTATGTGGGTCCGCCCCTGATTCTAGGTTTACCCGTATCAAAAAGAACAAAAATACTAGCCCCTGAATTTAAGAAAATTATGTTTCTTGGACGGCTATACGAAACGTATAGGGCTATTGTTCGACTTTTGACTATTGTTCTATCAAAGTCACTCAAATTCTTTTCTTTTTCAAAGTCACTTGACTTTTATTGTATCTGTTTTTTTATAAATTTTAAATTTTATAAATTAAATTAGATAATTAGATAAATAAAAGATATATAAATATTGATTTTTTTTAATTGAACTTAAATTTAATAATCGTAAGACTTATTTATAATTTAGTAATTTATGTTCTATTACAATTACTTCCTATTCGTTAATATTAAAAAATATTCACTAAATATTAACTAATATTTATATATCTTTTATTTATTACACTTAATTATATAAAAACCTAAAATTTCAAAAAAATAGGTATCTGAATGGAAATACCTAATAAAAGTTGGGTGACTTTAGTGGGACAAAAAAAAGTTTGAGTGACTTTTGTAGAACAGTTGAGAAACTTGATTACTATTTTGTAAAGTTGCCCTGAAATTTATGACCAAAGCGCTACATAGGAAAAAGAAAAAAAAAACCCTATATTTAGTCACAAAAGCGTGTAATTTACGACGCATTTTCGACACATTAGATTTAAATTATCCAACGTTATTATGCATAGGAAATGTTTCCAAAAACTTGTATTTTTTATTTATTTATTATACGCTAAAAAACATAATAAAAACGTAGAAAACGAATAACCTTAGTTTTTTCAACACAATTGCGACAGAAAAATAGAATATAACTTAACTTGTTTAAGATTGCGTCAGAAATGTGTCGTAATACTTGTATTTCTTTTTTATTGTTTATTGTAATTTGTATGTATATAATGGTGGGGGGTATGTCTCGGCATACCCTTCGGCATGATTTTCGGCGACCTTAGGCGACCATACCCCCTCCCTTCGGCATCCCCATCTCGACATTTTCTCTCCCAAATTTCGGCATATTCTTGCCGATCGGCATACCCCCATGTGTGTGTGTGATGTGGTCCCACTTCACAAAATTATCCAAAGTTTACCGAGAATTATGGTTAAGCAAGCATACCCACTACTAAAACATCAATTCTACATAAATTTTCTCTCTTTTGTTGGCAACCCTTGATTGATCAGATTTATGTTTCAAATGGTTGCCTTAGGCAACCATACCCCCCACCCTAAACGCATAATACGAATAACAATAGTGTAGGACACAAATTGTGACACAAGTGAGAATATAACTTAGGTTGTTTATTGCCAATTCCCTGATTGTTAATTGCAGGTTAGTGGGAAACCGGTGGGGATTATAGGGCTAGGGAGAATCGGCTCAGCAATCGCCAAGAGACTGGAGGCGTTCAATTCCCCAATTTCTTACCACTCCAGATCCGAGAAACCGGATTCGGGTTACAAGTATTATCCAAATGTGGTTGAATTAGCCTCCAACTCTGAAATCCTAGTGGTTGCCTGTTCATTAACAAAATCAACTCATCACATAATCAACCGTGAAGTCATTGACGCTCTGGGGCCGAAAGGGTTTCTCGTAAACATCGGGCGAGGGGGTCACGTGGACGAGCCGGAGCTCGTGTCGGCTCTAGTCGAGGGTCGACTCGGTGGCGCGGGGCTCGATGTGTTTGAACACGAGCCCGATGTGCCCGAGCAACTCATTGGACTTGATAATGTGGTTCTGTCACCACATGTGGGAACTTGCACAGTTGAAACCCGTGAGGCTATGGCTGATCTTGTTGTAGCAAATCTGGTGGCTCATTTCTCTAATGAACCGTTGTTAACCCCTGTGGTGTAAAGGGTTGATGCATGTGAAGGTAATTTGTAGAAAGATTTGATATTTTACTCTCATTGTGCATATTCACGACACCCTTAAAATTGAAATAGTTGTTTCTTGATTTAGTGACTATTGGTGCTCATAACTAGTGACTGATTCAGGGTTTCGACCAGATTCTGCCATATGTGATAGTCTTTCATTGCATACTAGTGATATTACATGTCATATAAGTTGGGAAAAATCCATCTTATATCAGGTTGTTTCAATTCATTATTAATCTTGTTTTCTAATATTTAATATATGTTTATATGTGTAGTTTTTTTTTTGGATCGACTTTTATGTGTATAGTTAGGGTGGGTGGAAAGAGAGGTGATGTGGGGCTGATGTGGTCATAAAAAGTGAGAGCGGTAGCACCGCTTCCGTCCTATCTTCTCAGGTTCGTGAATGATATAATTATAATATAGTATAGATAATATAAGGCTATACGTAATGGGGCTCCATGGGGGGCGCCATGGAGCCCATAGCGCCCTTCTCCCACCCCCCCCCCCCCCCCCGGCGCCATCTTGTCCCATATCCCTCCAGGCGCTATGTACATAACACCTCCCCCTCCTCTCTTGATTTTTCCAGCTTTTTTCTATTGGTTACTTTTTTTTAAAAATACCATATAACCCCCCCCCCCCCCCCCCACAACAAAACCATTACACCCCATTTTTCTTATAACCCCCCTATGCTGACTCATCCGCCACATGGCGCATAACCCCCTACTCCACTCCCAAACCACTACGAATAGCCTAACGCATGTTCTTATGATTTTACCATATAGGTTATGAAAATGGCGTGGGAAAGATTTATGCTAGGTATGTTCGCACATAGAGGTTTTATTCCTCACTTTACTATGACATGGAGTAATGGTGTCACAAGAAAACCATGGTGTGGTATGCATGGTATGTGGTATGCTAAAGGTGTTCCTGCTCAGGGTGAAGATGATGCGTAGTGATTAAGACTTTAAAGAAGTGAAAGGGTGAAAAAGAACAATGATACCATGCCACTGAACAAAAGAAACACTAACCTTATATTTATACCGTCCATGTCAATAGTGATATGACAGATAACACCACCATTATCTCTTATCATTTGGTGGAGTGGATATCCCTTAACCTTTCAATGCAGATGTCAAGAGATCAAATCCCACCTGACACAAATATGTAAAAATTATAGAGGTGAGTTAGAGGTTTTATCACAGTGGGTCTTTGAGCGGTGGGTTTCCTCTGGTATGGATGTGGTCATGTGAACATCGGGTTACCACACTTTCAAGCTTTCAGTTTACTGGGTGGAAGGGAGAACCATCATGCATTGGGGACCCCGTGTAACCGGGGATAAGCTGTTATAAAAAAAGATAACAACACCATTGATCCTTATCTGTTTAAAGATATGCTCTCATGACTCAAACAAGTGACATGTAGATTAGAAGGAGGTCACGTTTTATTTTTAGCTATCGAGTCTCTAGCGAATCGTCCGATCACGTTTTGTCCTTTGCCCTTTTATTTCGACGTTATGTGAATGCGTTAATAGGTGGATTAGTTATGTAGTATTCAACTTATCAGTCCTCAAAGTCTAAAACATAAATAATATTTTAGAAGGCTTTAAGAGTCTTGATGGTTAAAATGTAAGTTTTCACATTTAAATATAATTAAAATGTTGGGATTAAAATATGTGTGATACATTTATGATGTAATTAATCCTATAAAATCTAGAAATTTCTGTAACAATTATACATTTAAATAAAAATAATATTTCCTAACTCTGAAAAAGACAGCAGGAAGTTGATATTATCAGTTTCAACACTTGTAAGCAAAATAAGGGCGATTGCTGGATTTTAGATGACTATGAAATTACTCATTCCGTTATTCTTAAAAAAGTTCGCATGAAATAACGTCACCATCTATAATTATAAATCACTTTCCCCAATTTCTCTCTTTTTCATATTCCTGATCATATGACATAGAAACACCCGACTGCTAAACTGCTGTTTTTATATATCACTTTTCTTATATATATTATAAAAACCACACAATTTGTAGATAAGATTCTGAGGAAAAAGATGTTGGAAGGGAAGGCACTGGTGGAAGACACAGACATGCCAATCAAGATGCAGATCCAAGCCATGGCTTCTGCTTCTCAAGCTCTTGATCTCTTTGATGTTCTTGACTGCAAATCCATTGCTGCCCATATCAAAAAGGTACCATTTTTACCATCAAGATCCCATCTTTATCTGTTTATGTGTGTATATATGCATCTGGGTATTGTGAATCTTGAAGAAAGATTTGCATTTAGCGTAGGGTTTTGACTAATTCTATGATATGGAAATGAATGGTGACAGGAGTTTGACAAGAAGTATGGGAGTGGATGGCAATGTGTGGTTGGATCAAATTTTGGATGTTTCTTCACTCACACCAAAGGAACTTTTATCTACTTCACTGTGGAGACACTCAATTTCCTCATCTTCAAAGGGGCATCTTCTCTTTCTTCACCCTCCTAATTAACAACCCACCTCCGCCTACACCCACCAACTACCACCACCATCACCAAGAGGAAAAAAGAACTTCAAGATTTCCTAAATTATTGAAAACCCAAAAAAGTTTGGTAGAATTTGTTGTCCATATCTTATATTTCCTATCTTATCTAATAGCTAGATAATAGCTAATGTTAGAGAAATTAGTGGTTTGACAGATTGTAATGCTTTTTTCCTATCTTATCTAGTAGCTAGATAATAGCTAATGTTAGAGAAATTAGTGGTTTCGCAGATTGTAATGCTTTTTAGCTGTCTTTTATGTGATTCTCCATATCATATATATCCAGGTTCATCTAATTAAGAACTGTTTGATGAATTTTGTTTTCTGAAATTAACTAAATATGATCAATTTTCCAATAGTAATAAAAGGTCAAGAAATACATGCTATGGTAATCATATAAAAAGCCTAAAACAACATCAAAATCTTGATGAAGTATCCGCCTATGATCTGGTTTCTTTGATCTGGACTAGTTATTAGTTAGGGAACCAAATGCCTCTAATCTTTAAGCGAATCTTGAACCAGTTAACCCCACCGCTTTCCTGTTGACCTGGAAGTAAACTTACAAATGATTAATGATTCTATGAAATCTGAGGATTTGAAGGATATTCGGTTAAGAAAAAGAAAAACACGTTTTCTGCTAGAAACCGAAAAACACGTAGTTTGTCTCATTCTTGAGACCGACTCTCTCTTTTACTCAAAAAATTAAAAAAGTGAGAATCTATCTTTTATCTTTAAATTTTAAAGCCTATCTTACTATCTTTATCATTAAAATTTTAAATTGATATTTATTAACTATAATAAATAAATTTTAAAGAAGCATCCAATGCATTTTGATCGTCTATTAGGCTATTCGTAATGGGGCGTTTTTGGGCTCCATAACGCCCCATAACGCCCCGTATAACGCCCCGCCCCACTACGCTGGGGCGTTATGGGGCGTTATGGTGCCCAAATTCGCCTCGGGCGTTAGGGATAAAACGCCGAAGGAGGGTTTAAAAGTAATGATTGTGGGGCGTTATAGGGGCTTTATCCACTACACCATAAAGCCCCATAAAGCCCCTTGTCCAGTCATCGTCCACATGGCGGATAACGCCCCATTTGGGGCTTTATCCACTACACTTAGCCTTAGTGTTATAGGGTAGGGTTATAATTTAATTAGATTTATATTTATATATATGTCGCTCACTCCCGACTTGGAATCAAGATGGGTCACTAATCGGATTTACTCGTAAACATATGGTATAACAGAGATAACTAAGCAGCGGAAAGTTAAAACTGTTCATTTATACATAAGCAAAATACAACAGTAAGGAAGATACAACATAATCTAACGACTAGATTTTCTCTATGTATACTGTCAGTCTACCACCGAGTCCTTTCCTGATAGCTTGTCCATCTAATTTGTCATCACCAAAGCCCTTTCCTTGCTACCTTAAACATCGTCATCACCTGACATACATATGTTTTTGGAAAGGTCAGCTTACGCCGGTGAGTTCTATGTTTTTTGAAAAGCGTTACATTTGTCTCGAAAGTTTATTCCTACGCTTGGGCCTAACAGCCCCGTTTTTATCAAACATTTATCAAGTATAAACATAACAGAATTATACTGTAACTTTAAAACCATTATCCTTAAACATTTATCAGGTATAAGCATTATACCAAAATATAACCTTTAAACATTTATCAGGTATAAGACATAACAGAGTTATACCAACACATATAACCAATTAACCATTTAACCAGTTATCCGTTTAACCATTTAACATTTAACAAGTATAAACGTAATAGTATTATACCAAGACATAACCTTTAAATCATAATAAAAACCATTTAATACTCCAAGTACTTTGGGTCTCCTACACCCTCTCTTGTGCAAATAATCATTATGTATAAAAGAGTTATACGAAATATTATAAGCAGTCATTATTTACTTACTAAGCATTGTCTATTGGAAGTTTGGAACCACGTTAGTTCCTCAGACAACCGTCGCTACCCGAATACCATTTCAATGATTAGAGTAATCGTCGCTACCCCGGAGAATCGTCATTCCCCGCTTTTAGTTGTACAACCACCATTCCCCTTTTCTCTAGACAATGTCCGCTTAGATTAAAACATTTTCAACATTTTCAAAAGTCCATTTAAATACTCTTTGTGTTTGGCCTCATAACATTTTCAACACCAATCTATCACCCGTATATGGAAATAAGCTTTTCATAAATATAATGCTATGGGTCTTGTTAAACTTCAGTGAAACCTACACTGGACTGATTCTATAACATTTCTGATTGTATTACGGGTGTTTATATATAGCAAGTACCGCAACGTATCCACCCCACCTTAAATACAAACGGATATGATAGAGAATCATCCCAGTATAGATTACATATTACAATCATAACAAGGTTAATAAGATCTTATTTACCCGACACATATTCACATACATAAGCTTAGACCAAACAATCACATTTTCCGTTTCTCAAAACTTTATTTAAAAGTTTCATCCTTTATATTACCCATTCATTATAACCTTCCCGAAAACTGTTAATGACAGGTAATAATCATTTATAACATATATATGCCTTAAAACGTTTCACGTATGTGTATCAGCACAAAACATGTAAAAGACATTTTAACACATCTCCTTAACATTTCTCATATATAATATTCCTAAAGCAATTTAGGAGTTTAACATGTTAGGGCATTTCACCCGTAACTATTATCACAACCTGTTCACGTATATTTCAAATCAACAGTCATTTAACAGCTTAATACTGTAAAACATTTCATCAATAATCATTTTCATAGCATTTTCATAGCCTTTTCACACGCTGATTTTAATTACAATTTGGGCGATACGCCCAAGACCTGTTTTGGCAGAAAACCCTAATGACCACCTATTTAAGCAACTTAAGCCTCCATTCTCTCCTCATTTCACCCCAAATCACTCTCAAACGACCCAAAACGGCTGTAAACCCTAGAGATCAAGTTTCTTTAAGATTTAAGGCCCAAGATCATAGCTTTCTTGCTTAGGATCAAGCCAATTTCATCCCTTTCGGTATGTAATCTCAAAACCATGAAGTTGGCTCCTTAAATCTTCTCTTCTTCTCCATCAAGATCTGAACTTTATGTGTTATCATGCTTAGATCTATGTTGTATATGATAGATATAGGGTTTTATGATTAAAGATTCAATCTTTTTGCATAATATTTCAATCTCACATGAGTTTATGATGAAACCTCCATGATCTATGTTTTGCATGCAATTTAGTATATGGATCTACATGAAAGTTGATGTTTTGGTTATAGATCTAGGATTAGATCATGAGAAATATTTGATATTCTATAGATCTAGGGTTTACCATGTAAAGATTGAATTTTTATGCTCTAAAATATTGAGATCTATGTGATGTGTGCACTCTATGACTAAATCTAGGGTTTTTAGTGCAAAGTTTGGATTTTTATGATGATGTTGTACTAGATTTACATCATGCATGCTCCTAAAATATAGATCTAGTGATATGATTATCAAAAATTGAATTTTTATGGTGTAATCAAACTAGATCTAGGGTTTCACCATGAAAATCTATCTTTTTGTTGCTTGATCTTGTATGTTATCATGGAAATGATTGTCATGATCTGTAGATCTAAAGTCTAATCATATTAGAATGCTAGATCTAAACCCATGATTTTGACCTAAGTTTGACTATTGGCTAATGATTGACTCTATTGAAATTTCATTAAATTGAATAATTACATGACCAATAGATGTTGGAATGTGTTACTAACTTTGACTTAGACTAGGGTTTGACCCCTCCTTTAGTTGGCATATCGTCCCCGTACGTATCATCACATCAAGTCACCAACTAGTCGTGTTTGTCCATTGTGTCTGATGTATCATTTTAAGTAATGGAACCTTATCCATTCACTTATTTATTTATTTATTTCTCTATCTTATTTGGTCGTCAAGGTCATCATCGGGTCTACTTTTCTCATTTCGTGGTGTCGTTCTTTCAATTGTGTCTCCATATCAGGTGAGTATTCATAGCCCCTTTTCTTTTACTGTTTTGGGGTGCAACATGTATGCTATCAGAACACAAACTCTTTATGTTTTATTCTGAAACTAAATGCGATCGATGTGATTGTTATGTGTATACTAGTGTGGTTAAACTTGTGTGGATTATTGATTTGAATGATGGAACAATTTGACGTATCTCAATAACTCATTGAGCCAGGGTAACAATAATAAATTAATTGGTGTGGCAACCCACTTGGTCTGTCTCGCGTGTGGCGCCTTGTGATTGAAAGTCTAAATGCCGAGGGCTTGAGTGCGTCGCTTATTATGTGATTTGACTCATTTCATGTTTATCATATCTGCTTACACTTAACGCATTGAATCGCATATTTTAAATCTATATTGTACGCTACACCTATGTTAAGTCACCAACTATTCGTAGTTGACCTTTATTTTGTACATGTTGCTGGCTTTGCGGTTGATGTTGTTGATCGCGTTGATGACAATTTATGATAGATGTGGACTTAGTGAGACCTAAATTAATCAAGTTAATATGTGATTCATCACTTGACTGTATTGAATTATCATGTATTATTCATTTGCTATGAAATGAGTTGATTAAGAATATCGCAACATTTAACTAGTGTTGTGTGCATCCGGACAATCATTATGCCCCGGCGTATTCCGCTGTCGGTTGTGGTGTGACAGTGACACACCCATTTGTTCATCTTTTAAATAATAAAAAAAATTATCTTTACTCATGCCACATGGCAAACACCTGCTCCACTAGGGGTGGACAAAAAATGAAATCCGAAAAAACCAAGAAACAAAACCATATATGTATCCTAATAAACCGATTGTATGGTGAGTTCAGTTTATTAGGTTCGGTTTAAGGTTGTGAATTACGTTTTATGGTTTGGTTACGGTTTTGTATTTTTTCAATTCGGTTTATTCGGTTATCCGTTTAAACCGAATAAGATTTTTTTTTACTTTTTTTAAAACCATGTAATTAGTTCGCACATCTACTCATTTACTTATTTAATTTATATTTTTTAGCCAACATCTTTTTTATTATATATTATAGGTTAACACATACTAGAGAGGTTCAAATTAAAATTTTGATTTGGGTAAGAAAGATAAGAAATAATTTCAGCAATCGGATTTTGATCTAATAAAAAAGGAAGGAGGAATATTTTAGTCTTAGTCATCTTTGTTGACTTTTTATATACTTCCCCCACTTTTTTAAACATTCATAAATTTCACATACGAAATTATTAAAAAAAAATTACATCATAAAAACAAGTGTTTTTTATCTTTAAAACGCGTATAGTGTTGCTATATAATTTTTTTTTTTAAATTACTCTTTCGATTTTTGACACAATGTTCAGATCATTGTGTCATTGTGTCAAAATGTTCAGATCATTGTGTCGTTGTGTCAAAAGTATATATATAGTGTTGTTATATATAATATTAAACAAAAATTTACTATTTTGGTTTTTGACACTATATGACACAATGATCTGAACATTTTGACACAATACTCTGAATATTTTTTACACAATATGACACGATGATCTGAACATTCTGACACAATGACACAATGACATAATGATCTGAACATTTTGATACAATCGAAAGCGTGATTTTTTTTAATTTTATATATAATAACACTGTACGTATTTTAAAGATAAAAAACGCTCGTTTTTATGGTGTAATTTTAAAAAAAAATAATATCGTATCTAAGAGTTATGAAAGTTTAAAAAATGGGGGGAATTTGATAAAAAAGTCAAAGATGCCTTTCCATCTTTTGTTTTCTTTTGTTTTTCTCTCTAATTCTACACATGAAAACTTTGGGCGATAGATCTTTATTTAATTGAAGATCTAATAGCTATGATTCCTTCTTATTTTTTTCTTATCCAAACTAAATTTCTCACAAAAACCACACCGTAACGCATACTATTTTTTTTACTTGTTTTTGTTTCTTGTAGAGATGAGAAAGATACCGATCGAGGTCGATCGAAGAGTTACACTACATTGTGGCACGATAAAGACACTTCTTCATCTTTGTGTTTTGTTCACGTGTTGAAAATTTTAATTTTCCTCAAAACTTTGAAACCTTTTTTTTGTTTAAGAGTATCGGAAACCGGTTGTATGTCGTATTATGCTTCTAAACTGTTAGGATATGTTAAGTTGCTTGTTGTTTATTTGTTTTTTCTTGTTAGCCAAAAAATATGCAATATATTTTATTCGATTTAATACGATGTATATGGTTGAATACGGTTTATGCGATTCTGAATCGAAATCGAACCGTACTGAATACGGTTTATTCGGTTCGGTTTGAAAGTTTTCCAATATGGCTTGGTTCGATTACGAATGTGATGAAAAAATTCAAACCAAATAAATCGTAAAATGAACCGATGAAAGTGTTCGGTTCTTAATCGAAATAAAACCGTATTGAATGTCGTTTAGTCTTCCAATACAGTTCGGTTCGGTTATGGATGTGATAAAAAATGCAAACTGAATAAACCGTAAAGATCTTATATTCGACGGCTAATTTATATTTTTAACTAATGTTTATTAAATTTTAATTATCACAAATAACATAACTGTGACAATCCGTGTTTTCAGGTCCCTTCCTGGCATTAACTAAACGTAAACTGTATTAAATGTTGTATGCACATTTATGTGTTCGACTTGTTTTGACTTAGGTTGACCATAGCAACTAGGGTTTGTGTAACCATCACTATGCGAGCATGCACTTGAGTCTGGACGTTTTATATTCTATGATTTTATGTGAGTCATACGTTATGGTTTCAAGTGAACAATTTGTCATTTTACGCTTTGATATTTTAAGTGATGACTGAAGTTATGATTATATTTGCTACACACACACACACATCCTAATATTTGATGTGACGAGGCGTCACGCAAATATACACAACGTTTCTATAATTTTATGGGAGTTTAAACGTATCTTTACGGTTTCAGATTTATCATTTTATGTGATCTCAAAGTATACATTTGTGGATTTATATTCATTATTTTATGTGGCAAAACAAGATTTATATATAAAAAAAAAAATTCATACGTACACTTGCGTGCTCATCGTTAAGTCATCATCTACTAACTCCGTTAGAGTTCGTTAGCGATTTATAAATCTTGAGGGACCGGAATGACCAATTTATAAACTCATTTTGATTAAAGAAACCTGGAAGGACTAGTGTCGCCAGTTACTAAACTAGTTTCCCTAGAATGTAAATTGTGAGGGACTGTTTCTGTCAATAACCGAATTTTGTTTTCCGGTAACCGCTCCTTTACTTCCTTGATCAATTCTAGTCGGTTGCCTAACCCATAATCATCAAACCACAATGGAAAACACAAGTCTCACACTTCCGAACACTCCTTCTCTCTCGTTTCCTGTTTTCCGGCGAAGCAAAAACCCAGCAAAACCACCACTGTTCCGCCACTATTACACCACTATTCGAGCACCGCTGAGATCGTAGACCACTGCTAAGCAATCCAGGACCAACAAGTTTGTCAACAGAGAAACGTTAAGAGGTCCGGGTCGAGATTTTTCGGGTTCGGGATTCATCGTTTCGTCGCCAAAAACATATGAATCTCTCATCTCCAGTTCAAGGTAATTATATCCCTGATGAAGTAAAAGGGTTTTTGGATGTGTTTACACATCCGACCCGGTCTCATCAAGTCCTCTCTTGCAAACGGATGTGTTATACCGAGGTTGACAGGATGACGACAATATGATTATGAGGACAGGTGCTAGAGACGGATGTGCATGTGCTGGACAGGTGCGAGGACGGATGTGCATGTGCTACCGGAACATGTCGAATGCTCTATAAATAGCTGGGACCAAGGCTGGAGAGAGGATCTTCGGAATATTTTACTTTACACCTTTAACTATGTGGTACTACATTTTCGTCTGTAACAACACTTGCATCAATAAAATCATTAGTTTCATCCTATCTCTCAAGATCTCTCTTATTCTCTTCTATTCTGATAATCCAAATCATCTCTACCTTGTTCTTTGGGGGATAATTTGATTTTTCAGTGGCGCCATCCGATAGTGACACGAATTTGGCTTTTGCTTGGAGATTTAGGAAGATTTTGGGGATGAAAGGAGTTAAGATGTTCATGAAGAGCTATTTTGTTCAAATTTGGCTTGATTCAAGTTCTGTTAATGATGTTAGAATCGGTAACTTCTGGATCTATAAACATATGAATTTTTTCATATCACGTTCAGGTATGAATTTTCAAATTATATCTTTCAGATCCGTGTTTAGAACTGATTATACATATGATTTTTTAAATAGAGACAAAGTTCTCGAATGTCTCTTACAATTTCGTGACATGAGAATGGTTTTTTCCTAACACACACTTAATGTGTAAATGTGTGTGAGAGATAATAGCTTTCATATATAAAAAAAATCTCTCTTTTTCCAGATCTAGATCCATTTGATTTCATTTTCATCTTAAATAGTTAAATCCATGCTTCGATTTTGATTGGATGTTGTTGTGAAATTATTTTGTTATGGTGTCGGTGAAATTTTTTGACAATCGGAGATAATTCTTGCTTACGACAGTCATTTTTTCCGATTTGTATAAACGTATCATATATTTTCTGGATTTGTGGTGATAATGAATGGATATATGTGGGAAAATAGTAGATGTTTGATCGATATTTTGTTTCGATTTTGTTCATGGTAGTTTTTAGCTTGATTATTCAACATTCTCTGTGAATTTCATGAAGCACACACTAGTGTGTGTTCTTGGTGTTTTTTAAAGTAAAGGCAAATGTTTTTGTTGTACATTCGGTTTTAGATCGGTTGTTTTGAAAATTTTTATTGATTCAAGGATGATTCATCGCTCATAACAATGTGATATGTGATCAAACAAGAAGGATTTTTATCAATTTAGACTTTTACAAGTCAACTGTTACAAAAATAGAGAAGGATTAAAAGTTCGATTTGGATTAAGTTTCCGGAACGGTGGTACCGTATTTGTGATCGAATCAGGTCACAAGCTTGATGTCAGTGTTCAGTGTTCGTTTCAGTGATCATTTTCAACTCCTCCAACTCATCTCGCCTTATCTTAGGCTTCTCGCTCGGCACCGCCTTACTACGATGGAGATGAACGATGTAATCAAATTCGGATCAAATTCGATTCAAGCTTGAGTTTGATCACTCCTCTAAATTTGTCTCCAGGAATGAAAATGATGGAACTAGAATTGATAAGATATGATGATGACGATTTGAAGTTTCGAATAATGAAAAATGGTGAACTAGAACTTTAAACAGTTGTATCTTGCTCAAATATCGATCAAAAGACGAAACTGAAAGCACCGCTGTGTTCGAAATTAGAAGACGATTCCAACTAGATGTGCATGGATATGCTTTCGTGATGATTCGAGAGTTCGGTAATATACGCGGTGTGACGGATAAAAGGCTTGAGATTTTTGAATCCATCAAAACAAAATTGAGACTCAAATCTCACGGTAGCAACAAACTCATAATCAGAAATTGAGTAAGAAGAGTGCAGGTAGTTGTGAAGTGTACACCGAAATTTGGATCGAAAGATCACCGACACTTGATTAAAATAAGGAACACGGTCGATTCTCTTGGTCGGTTGAAGGTTGGCAAATTTATATTGATATGTTTCGATGCCAATTAGATGATTCAATCATAGGACTCGTAGATGGAAACCGGATCAAATGAGATGAGAATTGATGTAAATTGTTGGAAAGTTGAAGATATGGGGATTAACACACACAGTGCTAACGTTGGGAAAGAAAACAAGGAGGTGATAATCGAAATTCGTGAGCAAAGTTGATAGTTATGAAGATTTGAGCTTGATAATCGATTTAAGGTTAGTAAAAAAAAAATTACGGTTAACTGGTGATCCTATTGAGGGTTTTGGCAAAACCGTCAAAAGTGAAAATCCTTGCGGTGACTTCAATGACGGAAGGAGACATACTTTTTGCTCGGAACTATTTAACTACTTGTTTTGAGTTTGAGCACTTAAGACGCCAAAATCGTGAGTCATGGATTAGATCCAGGTGCACATTTTGTGATATTTACACATGGTTGTAACGAACGAGGCGTCATCTACAAGCATACGATACGGTGCACAACGAAAACTTAAGAAATCCATTATGCAAATAAACCAGGTACGCTTATTACTCCAATAGGTAAAATTATGAAAAGG
Organism: Deinandra increscens subsp. villosa; assembly: GCA_039602395.1. Classification (NCBI taxonomy): domain Eukaryota; kingdom Viridiplantae; phylum Streptophyta; class Magnoliopsida; order Asterales; family Asteraceae; genus Deinandra; species Deinandra increscens. The sequence goes on along the minus strand of JBCNJP010000025.1, from coordinate 82,696,539 downwards.
ATGTTTAGATTTTGTAATGTGTAAAAAAAAAATGCATACGCAGGCTTGTTTAAATTGGCATGGTACTTGACAACGTGAACGAGATCGAAATATAATGTTTTTGTTGAAGTTTTTTGTTAAACAAAAAAAAATGGACTTTTAAGTTTACATTCGAAAAATAATGTTGCTTTTTAGAAAATAATATTGTGGGCTTTTGCTGTAATGGTTTGAAATATATTGGGGTTTATGATTCTATTAGTTACTGTTACATAACTAACCATTTTTCCGTTTATTGTTATTATTATTATTATTTTAAAAGAAAAGTATACTTTGAGGTTGTTCAAAATTGCGCATCAATGTCATCACTTCCGATTATTTTAAAGTTTGACAATAAATGTAAGGCGTTTGGTCCATCCTGGGTTTATGGATGGGGTAAGTTGAGTTAAGTTGAGTGGAATAATTTCTCAAATACAAGTTCATTACCGGATCACGTCTACAACGATCTTGTCTACACTACACTCTTCGGACCTCGGAGGTATGGTCTTTAACACACGCATGTTTTGTTTTTGGTATTAAGATTTTTCTTAATTAAATAACTTGTGTATCGATTATATTTTGGGAAGGTGTTAAGTTTATTTTTTATTTTCTTTGAGTCAACAATTTTTGAAATTCTTCTTTTTTAGAAAGAAAAAATAAAAAAGAAGTGTTAATTACTTGAGGTTTTAAGGGTCTTTAGGATGGTGAACTTGGGGTCTTTGAGCAAAAAAGTTATTTTGTACAAATTACATAATTTTAAGGGAATGTTATTTTAAACTTTTATGCAAATTCTTCTTCATCCATGTTAATATTCGAACATGAATGCATGTGTGTTTTGGTCTTTTCATCTACGGTGTGTTTTAGGTAGGTTGTTTATGATTCATACGAGTCATGGTTGATTGAAAACATTAAAGTGTCTCTTAAAAATCCATAACACATATGCAGTATGAACGTTTAGATATTCTAACCTACTTGGGTAATATGATTAGGTATATGGTTTGGTTTTGTAACGATGATGTGATTCATTTGAGGTATTTGTATTTCATATTGGTCATGGGATATATCATATATTGGGGTGTTGCTTGTAAGTGTTGTTGAGTAGGGGATTGGTAGCAATTTGTATGGTTTCAGGGTGCTTTGAATAGATGAAGATGTATGCTCTAGTTTTTGAACCGGTAACCTATAAATTTGGTTAGAATCTCATGGGAAATAAAGTTTTGTTAAAGATTTACTTTATACAACTATTCTAATATGTTTGTTATTGGCAAGTGCAAAAAGTATTTTTCTTTTAGATCCCAAGCGATGGATTTGGTAGTGATTGATAAGGATTTGGTGTAAGGTTCTTGGATGCAAATGCGAATAAAGAAGAGGTTACATGGCGAGCAATGGATGGAAATAGAAGTGTAACTGGTTTCACATGGAATTTTTAGGTTCATAAAATAAAAAAGTGAGTGCTAGGGTGAGAGAAAATGTGGATTACATGTATAAATGGTTATCTTATGGAGTTCAACTTTGCTATGACCATGGAAGGCGGTGAACGATTCAACTCATGGTACAAGTAATAGAAGGAAACGTGTGGATATTACATGTTTACAATCACGGGTGGATGTGCATCTTAGGATTGATTCAAGCAACTATTCACTCGATGAATATGTGGTTTTCCGAAGATTGGGAATAGGAAAAGATAAAGGCATGGGTTAAAGCTTTGTTGAGTATGATATGTGTACTTATCTATATATAATGGTTATGATGCGAGTAAAGGGAAACTGCACTTGCAAAAGGAAGTGCGAATGGAAAGGATTGTCTACACTTGCGTATGTTTCAAATATGGTTCCACCAAGAGATTGTGTCGCCAAGACTATAATCACTTGCATTATAAGAGGGCTTTGAAGGTTTATCAGAAAAAGAGGACACTTTCATTCGCGAAAGAATCAACTGGTGAAAGGAATTATCTTTACAAAGGTAAATGAAAGAGCTATATTAGATCGGATCTGTTCTGGCCATAGTTGTCATCGCATCAGCGTCAGTTTTGCACTTGCGACACAAACTATCAATTTTCCGAATGAGGTAATTCTCTTTTTTCTTTATCACATCTGATTATGTTTGGTCTTATTACTAATTTTCCGATCAAAGTCGTTTGTTCACCACTCTTGCTTATGAGAAACGGTTTTTCCTTATCCAAATTAAATAAAATTCAAAACTTGATATCTCTCTTATGCGTTTTGTGAAGGAAAAAAAAAGGAAAGGAAGATGGGTTTTAATTAATAAAATTAAAATACAAAGTGAAGTTTTTAGAATTATGAGAACTAAGTGATTTTTGATTTTGAAATAGTTCAAGGACGAAGGGGAAGTGCATATGCATATGATTGGATAAGGAATATTGGGTACACCTCATAAAGTAGTAAAGATGTTAATACTTGGAAAATCTTAGATTAGTGATTATTCATTTTTAAAGTTTGGTTGTTAATGTCATCTTCTGAGATATATGAGAGTGAAAGGGGTTAACAAGTTGGCTAATTTGATCCAACTTTATTCAATGCTTGGCCCTTCAATTGATATGGTTGATATATGAAGAAATGGAAGTGTGGGAATTATGGATTTTGGCTTTAGAAAGTGTGGTGGTGCTCACTGGCTAGTTTTAATTAGGGGTAAGTCTTGTAAAGAAAAAGTTTAAGGATGGGGATAATGAGGTACTAAATTTTTATGGGAATTGTGAAGTATTGTGGATGTGGTAGTAAGAACTTATATATAAGAGATCTACTCGATGGGATATGCAGCTTTTTGTCTTTGGGATTTTGGTATAAGCTATGAGAAGATTAAAGGTAAAGAAACGACCATGACATTAGGTGGCAAAGGCTAGGTTGGAAGTGATGATATTTGGGATAATTTCGGATATGTGTGGATCTGATGATTTTTGGGGAAAATTTCGGATATGCACTGATCTGGTGGTTTTTTGGGGAAAGTTTCGAATATGCACTGATCTGGTGGTTTTTTGGGAAAATTTCGGATGTGTACTGATCTGATGGATTTTTAGCTTCAAAAGGCTATCAACATGGGATTCTTACGACGTCTCACTAAAATATGAATTGGGGTATGATAATATAATTTTTGCAACTGTGTTTCTGGAAGTGTAGTCAAGTATAAAGGGGTTTTCGATAGTTATGTAGTTATCAGTAATGTATAGGCAGTTGGTGAATGGGCATGTAAAGGACAGGTTGAGAGAATTTTTGTGAATAAGGAAGACGGCATAATCATGAAAGTGGGTCAGATGTGGACGTGTAAAAATGGAAAGTTCCATGATTATAAGGATGTGTGAGTTTTGAGTCCCAAGGCAACATTTGATAAATAGGAAGTTCGGATACATGCATTTGCTTTTGTGGTGGTCTTGGAAGTGCAGTGAAGGATAGGAAAGTTTTTGATGGTATAAGAAGCAAATACAAGTTCCTGGTAGTTTCTGGTAGCATTTTATGTTTCAATGGTATGGGTGATATGGGAAATTTTGGTGGTATTTGGAAACTTTTATGAGATTTGATAAAGTTATGGTGATAAAATGGAAAGTTGGTTGTGGTACTGATTCACGCATATGGGGGCTTAAGGTAGATGTGGTGATATTATCTGAAGAGTTAAGTGGATGTGGTGATTTATGATGCTTGTGAGCTGGGGTTTCTATGATGGTTCTGAGGAAATATTAATGAGTTCAAGTAGGGTGAATTAGCATATGCATGAGCAACTTCTTTGGAGGCGGTCCTAATAATTAGATAAAGTTCGCAGTTCCTTTAGCATGTGATGCTTTTGGTTCGTGATAAAGGATCAACACATGCTATGTGGCATTTGGTTGGGAAGTAAGTTAGTAATATGATTCGAGAATGAAGATGGAAGGGTCGTGGTTCGTGATAAAGGATCAACACATGCTATCGTGAAAGATTTTCTATTAGTAATTACTAATTATCTTATAGGGATGGATGAAAAAGAAATTTCTTGTGTTAATAAATGGGAAGCTTGTAAGGAAGTGTATTGTTCAGATGAAAAGAAGTTTCCGTTTATTGTTGACAGTTGTAGGAAATAATTTGTTGGGGGTTTTATTCAAAGAGGAAGTATGTTGTGTTAAGGAAGAAGTGTGGATAGCAATAAAGTGGATATGGCTGCATGATGCTAGGGTAGATGGTTCATGTTAAGTTGGGCTTTCTCAAGAGTGTGTTGCAAGATGGTGCGGATGGGGGGAAAGTTAAAGTGAATTGGAAATGTCAAAGTCTTCCGATACAAAGGCTGGTAAAGAAAACATGAAATGTTGCATGTGTTGTTTAAATGAAATCAGGCTAAGGTGCTTCAGGTTTGAGATAAATTACACTTGGGGTAGTGGCATATGCAAAGAAATAATCATGAAGAAGCTTATACTTTGGTTGGAAGGCCTGATGAACATGGTTCTCAGATATGGAATGATATTCACTTGCGAATGAAATACATATGCGAAGGCTTCATATGTAGAAGGATCTGATGCTCTCAGGTATGTTTTTAAATTCATAAAAATGTGTTTTAAATATTCGATTAAGTCTATTTTGAAAGACAATGTCAGAGTTGCATAAGATAATTTCACTCAAACACATGCCTGATCAGCATAGTGTTGAGTTAAATTACTATTGTAATCATATTCTGGATAAGTCGTATAGACTATATTCTTTTTTCTTGATATGTTCGGAAAAATGGCAAGCCACATGGACGCATGTGTTGCCAATTAAAAAAAAAAAAAGATATACGTATACGAAAAAATTGGTCCAATGGATCATGAAAATGGCTGGCCACCATACATCTTCTCAAAGATGTGGTCATATGAGACCAAATAAATTGATCAATTTTTATGCATCCTTACGGATGCGACCTATGGGGTCACAAGAGGTAGCTACGCGCTATCCAAATTACCGGAAGTCATACATGAACATTGATAAAGAAGCTAAGGGCTATCTTAACTCCGGATGGGTCTAAGTGACCAATTAAATGACTATGTGTCATTCGATAAGGAGTGTTTTCAACAACAACAAAAAAAAATAAAAATACATGCGAATGTGTTCGCAAAAGATAGTAGTATATGCAAGCAAAAGGTTAAGCTACACATATGAAGAGGAAGCGATTGTTTAGGTTGCAAGAAGTTAGACACATGTACTATGAGTTGGAAAGAATGATTTCTTTTCTTTAAGAATATTACATAACTGAAGGATTTTCTTCTTCTTGGTTAAGCACTTGCTCTTTTCCTATAAAGAAGTTTATGAAGGATCAGCCAATTGATTTGGAAAAGTGGATGTGCTATGGAACAACATTGAGGCATAAGCGTATGTGAAAGTGAACATGATCATGTTCTCACTTCATCAAAGGTTTCCCAAGTGTTTTTCGTTCTCTATAAAAAAAAAGTGTGAAGAAATGTGCAGGTTGCAAACGCTAAAGGAGGTTTTTAATGGATAGCTGAAAGTTTGTTATATTCTCCTTACAAGATTTCGCATTATTGCTTAGGGATTTTCATATTGCAGGATTCTGAGTCTTCTTTGGGGATAATAAGATGCTTGTACTTTCTTCAATGTTCTTTAAGGCCCAAATGTTATCATTTCCGAATTTCCTAGTGGCTATAATGTGGATTAGGAGTCTAGCATAATGCAATTGACACCACATCATACTAGACTGGGGACTTGATGAGGTACAATCGACAGTTCGCATGTGTTAAGTAAAAGTGGATGTACAACAAGTTATGCAGTTGCGAGCAGTAGGGGGAAATGTTGAGGTTGTTATCAGGACAAAGTTTCGCATGTGTATCAGGTATGATTTCTTATAGTCCATTAGCTTTAGCAAATGCTTTTGCCAATGGACTAGGGGACTAGACGAGGAAAGGTTTTAACCAGTATGGTTAATATTAGTTCCAATGATATTAAAAGCTTCGGCTATAACTAAAAACTTTTTGTTTTAAGTGAAATGTGTTTTAGTGATGTGTGACCAAAACTTGAAGTTGGACTTATACATGTATACGGAACAGCAAATGCAAACAGATGCAGATGTCGGATGTGTAACTTTGAATCTCTAAGTCTATTAACTTCATTTTTTCACTTAATAGACTTGGGGGACTTGATGAAGTAAAAGGGTTTTTGGATGTGTTTACACATCCGACCCGGTCTCATCAAGTCCTCTCTTGCAAACGGATGTGTTATACCGAGGTTGACAGGATGACGACAATATGATTATGAGGACAGGTGCTAGAGACGGATGTGCATGTGTGTTAGGACAAGTTTCTGTGTGTGGTCGTTACTGTACGAATAGAATAGATTGAATGTATATGGTTTATTGTATATGGTGATGTCAACATATCAACCAGCGTACCAGTTGGTACGCCGGACCAACTGGTCCGGCGGACCATATGGTACGCCAGCTGGTTTCCTATAAATAGGATTGGTATGTTGATCATCTCCAAGTTTGTTCATTTCATTCTGTGTGGTCTGTGTGAGAGAGAGGAGGTTCTGTCCAAACCTCCTCCAGAGCTTAATTGATGTATACTCTCTCGGTATTGTAATCATTTGACTATAATTGAATGACAAACTTCCGTCTCTATCATTCTATGATCTGGAAACGATCCATATACGGTTTTACAACTGGTATCAGAGCCGTTGGTTCAATTTCCAGATCTTGTTCTTGAGTTTTTGAAGTTTTTGAGACGTTAAATGGCTGATTAGGTGTGATTCAGTGTCGTTTTGCTTGATTTTTGTTCAAACGAACCTTCCTGAATCATTTTCGCACCTAACAGTGGTGTTTGATTGAAGAAATTCGACAACATTTTGAATCTGGAGTGAAATTTCAAAATTTCACGTTTTTGAGGTCTGATCCGCTGCTGGTCCGCAGCTCATCCGCCAGGCAATCTTCAACCGCCGGATCAATTGATTCATCCGCCGGATCAGATGGTCAGGAAGACAATCTTCAACGTGGTCCGGAGCAGTTTCAGCGTATCACATCTGGTCCGCCGTACCACATCTGGTCCGGCGTACCAAATCTGATCCGCCGTACCATATCTGGTCCGCACCTGGTCCGCCGGTACGAGTCTGATCCGCTGGTAAAGTTGGTCCGGATTTTGGTCCGCTGATAATGATTTGGTCCGCTGAAGCTTCTGATCCGCCGCAGATTTTCGGATGCATTTTTAGTAAAGCAATTTTGTTCAGGAAAAAAATTTTCGCGCTGACCTGGCAGCACGGCCCCAGCCAGGGGCTCTGCCCCTTGGACCCCGCCAGGGGCTGCCGCCCCTGGACCCCGCTTCTCGGGGGCGCTGCCCCCGAACCCCCGTTAATCAGTAATCAACATCTGGGGGTTGTTTTCGGGAATGGGGAGAGGTCGTGGGAATTTCATTGATTTAAATCAGTTATCGAGTTTACCCTTGATTCGATAGCTGTGGGTTATTATAATTGAAGATTTACCAGATTCTTATGCTTATCATGAATTAGTCGTCGAATTTCAAGATTGTGTTGTTTGTTGGTAGTCATTGTTTTTGAGGATGGACAGAGATCCAAAAACACGGGTTTTCTGATGATGGACAGAGATTCAGAGACATGGATATGATTACACAAACGGAAAAATATGGAAGAATTGAATATGTCACTTGTTTAGGGGGAAATTAAGACCCTTGAAAATTTCAAAGTTTCACAATTGAAAAAGTGAATATTCAAAAGCAATCAATTCGGGGATGATGGTGATTTTTGATCTTCATGGAAAGGTGGTGTATTCTGATGTTCGTGCAAACCGATATGTCAAAGTTTTCGATTATGGTTTGGAACTCTCTAATCAAATGCCCGATACATTGTTAAGTCATGAAGTTGACGTTATAGCCTTTGATTGTTGATATATTGGGATGGATTTCATTCTGAGGGGGAATTTCTATGATTGAAGATGCTGATCGTGTCTGTTTTCATCAAGATCAGAATGTATTACAATTCGGTGAAGATTGAAGATTTCTGTCAAAATGTAGTGATGTTTAAGAGATCTTAAACAATTGCCGGGAACGACTAATGAAGTGAACCGTTGTCTTTTGCCTGATGTGGAAGTGTTTGAAGCGAGGGGGAACTTTATTGATTGTGGTGATTGTACAAGATTCTGAACTGTGTCCTGCATACCTGAAGTTTCGGTCAAGGGGAGTTTGCTGAAGATAGAGGCGTCTGCAGCAGACTGACTGAAGATTGCTTGAAGTTAAAGATTTACATTCGACAGTAACGTCCAAGGGGGAATTTGTTAGGACAAGTTTCTGTGTGTGGTCGTTACTGTACGAATAGAATAGATTGAATGTATATGGTTTATTGTATATGGTGATGTCAACATATCAACCAGCGTACCAGTTGGTACGCCGGACCAACTGGTCCGGCGGACCATATGGTACGCCAGCTGGTTTCCTATAAATAGGATTGGTATGTTGATCATCTCCAAGTTTGTTCATTTCATTCTGTGTGGTCTGTGTGAGAGAGAGGAGGTTCTGTCCAAACCTCCTCCAGAGCTTAATTGATGTATACTCTCTCGGTATTGTAATCATTTGACTATAATTGAATGACAAACTTCCGTCTCTATCATTCTATGATCTGGAAACGATCCATATACGGTTTTACAATGTGCTGGACAGGTGCGAGGACGGATGTGCATGTGCTACCGGAACATGTCGAATGCTCTATAAATAGCTGGGACCAAGGCTGGAGAGAGGATCTTCGGAATATTTTACTTTACACCTTTAACTATGTGGTACTACATTTTCGTCTGTAACAACACTTGCATCAATAAAATCATTAGTTTCATCCTATCTCTCAAGATCTCTCTTATTCTCTTCTATTCTGATAATCCAAATCATCTCTACCTTGTTCTTTGGGGGATAATTTGATTTTTCAATCCCCATGTTAATCGCACGTTTCTGGAGTATCGTTTCATGTTTTACGCTTTTCCGGTCGCCGGAAAATATCTCCGGCGAAACTAGGGTTCTTAGGGAAGAAGATGGCATCGCGATCTGATTAGATATAAACATTTTTTTCTGATTTCAAACAAAGATCAGCGCATGTCCCACTGGTGAGGCCTCCGTATTTTATCATTGAGGTCGCGGGTTCTAGTCCCGGCGTCCATGTTTTTTTTTCTCTGTTTTATTTCTGTGACCCGATCTTGTGCCTTGCTGCAATATATAAGTATTTCGGTTGTGTTCAAAACCAAACAGATAACTTGCTGTGGTGGTTGGTACCTTGGTTGTAAACCAAGAGGTCACGGGTTCGAAACTTGTTACCTTCATATTTTTCTCTTTTGCTCGTTTTTGCGATTTGATCAATTGTTTGGGTTAAAAACTCGCAGGAGATGACTTCTGGTAAATAATAAAAACCCGTAAACTATTAAATGGTTTCGATAATTCTAAAAGTGTCATTTTTATTTTAAACATAAGGTAAAAGATTTTTGAATACGTGATTTAATATAAAGGTGTATTTTTCTTTAGAAATTATTCGTTTCCTTGTAATTTACCATGTTCGTATATATTTAGCCTAATAAGACTCGTTGGACTCTTTTATGGGTTACATAAATATATATATATCTCGTTGAAATCTAGTTATTAACGTCATTTGCGTGGTTGGTATATATATATATATATATATTAATATATAAATATTTATTTTGAACATTGGAACTTAGAAAATATATATTGTTTATATATATATATATATATTATATTTTCTCGTGTTACTTCAGTAATCGCTCGGTTTTGGCAAACGTGTCATCATTGACTTGTTCTGGGTTTCACGGTCGCTCGATTTTGTCATTTACGTTAGACTTAGTCGTTTTCCAATAGAACACACACTCATATCAATATGCTCGTTAGGTGTTTGGTAGAACAAGCTGCTATTTGCCATATTTGTTGTTGTTGATTATCTGGATTTGCTGTGCACCCTAAGGTGAGTTTCACGGCCCCTTTTTACTTATTTTAATCCTGTTGGGGGAGATTAACATGCAAACACTTGAACTGTTAGATAATTATATCACCTGAATGATAGTGGCACACTTATGATAAAGTCCTCACTTTTAGAGTTACTGTCAATGTGACATCAGCGGGAACTTATTTGGTAGATCTACTGGGCCTGACAAGCCCCACCCGGGTCATTCGCGCTGACTCGATTGGATATCGAACGGGTGTTATATACTTCTTAGTCTTAACGAGGCACAATTGAACTTGTCGAGCTTCAGTAACTGGATAGCTAGTTTATCTAGTCAAACGTGCACTGATTTCTTGAAAATAGCCTAGCTAGCTATTGATATATTATCTGGATTTTAAACTGAACTTGAACATGAACTTGAACTGTTGTTGAACAGTCAACCTTGAACTTAAACTTGAACTGTCGAGGAACAGTTGATTTACACTGAACTGGGACTGTTGTTGAACAGTCGATTTACATTAACTGGAACTGTTTTTGAGCTGATAAACCTGTGAACTCACCAACCTTTGTGTTGACACTTTTTCGCATGTTAATTCTCAGGTTGCGGATGTTCGAGTATCACGAGTACGCATGCATGAGTCTTGAATCACTTTTAATGTCTTTGAACAAGCCAAGTCACCTTGGGTGACAAAGATTTTTACATAAGTACTTTTATTGTATTTACGCTTCCGCATTTGTAAAACTCTGATTTTATATTCTAATGAAATATGAAACGCTTTTATTAATTAATTGTCGTTTGGTGTAACTAATGGACGGCGATCCTGGTTTGTCACGCTCCCTGCGGCGCGTTATCGCGCGTGGGATTTTTGGGGGTGTGACAATAACGTGCATTTTATGTTGTTGTTTATTATTATAAATCTTAGAAAATATATATATATATATCAAAATCGATTGGAATCGAACCGATTCCTATGTATCCTAACCGGTTCTTATATGTTCTTCATTTTGAACCTCAAACCCGGTTTCAAACCGGTTTCGGTTTGTGGGTAGAACTAGTTCAACTGTACCCGATAGACCCCAAGAACCGGTTTCTACCCAGTTCCGGCTCAAAAACCAAAATATACACCTCTAACTAACCCAAGCTTCACAATAGAGGTGCAAATTTCAGTTGGTTTCAGTAACCGCTTACTAACCGTAACCGATTATTGACCAAATCAGTTATGTTCAAAACCAGTTAGATCAATAAATGGTTCCGGTTACTGATCCAAAAATCCCTAATTGGTTTGACCAGTTACGATGTAACCTAACTTGTTAGTGACAATAACCGGTTAGTAACCGATTATTACTATTACATCATTCTTTTTTACTCTCTAAAGAGTAAATTGCCATTTTCGTCCCTGTGGTTTGCTCAAAAATGCCAATTCAGTCCAATAGTTTAAAAATTATCAATTTCATCCCTGTGGTTTGCAAAAATTGCCAATTTAGTCCAAAACCAACAATTTCTTTGGACTGAATTGGCATTTTTTTGCAAAACAACAAGGACGAAATTGGTAATTTTTTATAATTTTTGAATTGGCAATTTTTTCAAACCACAAGGATGAAATTGACAAATTTTAAACTATTGGACTGAATTGGCAATTATGAGCAAACCACAGGGATGAAAATAGCAATTTACTCCTCTTTAAAAATATTATATAAGCTAATAAACACACTTTTAATTTATTTAAAACTTAAAAACATTACAAACATAACTTAAACAAAGAAACATTCAAATCAAAGTAGTAAACAATGAACGAAAATAATAAACATTCTACGTGTATTTCGTTGCCTCCACCACTGGTTGTTCTTATTGGTATTGCAGTGGACATTCAAATGCGCTTGCAAATTAGAGTTGAAATCTCCTTTGAGAAAACTTCCACAACTCTTGCACCGAGCCCTCGTGAAATCATTTTTCAGCTCACACAAGTTGAAATGGAAAAACAACTCGTGTGTCTCTTGGTTGGTATGATGTTCACCACGGTCCATCCGTCATAAAAAAATTGCTTTGAGAACTAGAACTTGCCATTTGGATTTTGGAGTGATAGAAGTGAGTGTAGTTTTGCGTTTTTTAGCACTAGAAATAGTGGGGTAATCAAACCAACACACCCAACATTTATATATACTAACAACTAAGGTCAAAATGGGTAAATTATGGCTTCAAACTGTAAAAAAAATGGCTAGTTTAGGCCCCCAATGGCTAGTAACGGAACCTAAAATTAATGAATACTAACTAGGTTATGGTCAAACCGGGTTGACCATAACCAGTTACTAACCGATTAGTACTAAAAACCCCCAACCGATTCCTAGCTAGAAACTGGTTTGACCATAACTGGTTACTAACCAATAGATACTAAAATAACCCCAACTGATTCCTAACTAGTCGGTTCCGCTTTTCGGTTAGAACCGGTTATTAACTGAAAAACCAATTATAAATTTGCACCTCAACTTCAGAAAAAGAATAATAAGCCACCAAAAGAGATTGGGCTACCAGCTACATACTCACATAAAACAAGCCCAACTGAGCTTTTTGCATGAATACATTAGCAATACACCTAAGGTCCACATACGCAACCCTAAACTAGACACTCACACAGGGGCGGAACTAGTTAAGTGTCAGAGGTAGTCCGTGCTACCTCTTTAACTCGTATGTGAAGTGATTTTTTTTAAATATTTTTCTATGTACGTATGTCACCCTTAAAAAACCCTTAAACTCGTGCTACCCCTTAAATAACTATTAGTCAATACACCTAAGGTCCACATACGCAACCCTAAACTAGACACTCACACAGGGGCGGAACTAGTTAAGTGTCAGAGGTAGTCCGTGCTACCTCTTTAACTCGTATGTGAAGTGATTTTTTTTAAATATTTTTCTATGTACGTATGTCACCCTTAAAAAACCCTTAAACTCGTGCTACCCCTTAAATAACTATTAGTCAATTACCTAACCTAAATCCCCTTGAGATGAGGCTCACCTTATAATATAATAACAAGTTTGGAGAATTTATTTCTAGAGGTTATCAAGCTTGATCGTAGTCAAGGGCTCTGTTCCTTTAACCCCTCTCCCTCGGGCCCACCAAAAAAATCTATACTACTTAAAAAAAATCTAACTTTGCCCTTAAACTCACAAATTAACCATTATTAAAGTCACTTATGGTTACTCAAAGCATTGGATATGGAATATATGATGGTTGCTGTATCCAATGACTTTTACTTCAAAGAGTAACCCTCAATCATTGGAGCACTATTGTGTTGAAAACCAAAACAAAAACTTTTTTTTTCTCAATTATTGTAACATGGCAAACTCTACTAGACAAATAGTAACTCAAACCCGGAATCAAAAATTAACCAGAGTCCGGACAGAAGCTAAATCACACTAAGAGCAAGAACTATTGGTTAAACCGTAACTATATATTCACGGGGCTATATTCTACGAAGGATAAATTTTTCCTTATACGATCAATAAAAGTCGGGTTCTTTTTAAGATCAACCTTTTTATATCCCTTAAAATAGAGATAAAGAAGAGTTCTGAAGGTTCTCAACTCCATTACTCAATACTACACATATTGTTACACCTTTTAACTTTGTTTATCATCGGATCGGATGCGTATGATTATGATACCTTACTATGTATAAATTAATTTTAATAATGTACAAGTCATGTCATGCTATTAAGAAAATGTATCTCATTATGATAACGAATATCTTGATTGGCTTTTAACATCCATTCTCCATATTGGATTTTTTTGATAATAATTCATAATCATTTAATGGTTAAAAAATGCATTAGGTACATAGTCTACCAACAATCCAAAATATCAAGGAGAAGGTAATTGGCTGCCGACACATAGATTAGTTTTTTTTGGAGGCAACAAACCTTGTAGGCATGGAAGCAGCCTCGGATTTAGGTTCGGTAATCATTTGTCTGGTGATGGTGAGCTCTGCATCCTTTAACAGACCTGTTCACAGCTCATTGGTTGGTCCTACCCATACAGTTAACCACTTTTAATCTCAAAAACACACCTTCACTCCACTACAGAGCACCAAAAACACACACACAAACTGTGTTTTTTACTTTTTTATGTCTGCAAGTCCCTTTGATAATCAAACTCTGTTTATAATTTGTGGGTTTTTCAAGATTTTCAGTTCCCATATCCCCTGCAAAATTTCTTTGAATTTCATGGAGTAAAGCTTAAACTTTATCTGGTAAAAACATTTTCTTGAAACCCTGACTGTTTTTCAAGAAACAGAACCATGTTGCACAACAAATCAGAGTCTGATATCACCAGTTTAGCCCCATCATCACCTTCAAGATCACCAAAACGACCTGTATACTTTGTGCAGAGCCCTTCAAGGGACTCACAAGATGGTGATAAATCATCATCAATACAAGCTACACCTAATTTCAGGAGTCCAATTGAGTCCCCCTCACACCCTTCTGTGGGTAGGCACTCCCGGAACTCATCATCCAGTAGGTTTTCTGGGATTTTCCGGTCACATTCCGGCAGGAAAGTTCATCGGAAAAGGAATGATAAGGGGTGGCCGGAGTGCAATGTGATAGTTGAAGAAGGGAAGTATGATGAATATGATAATGAAAAGAGGTATACTAGAAGATTACAAGCTTTGATGGCTCTTTTGAGTTTCATCTTCCTGTTCACTGTTTTATGTTTGATTATATGGGGTGCTGCCAGGCCTTATAAAGCTGAAATCACTGTTAAGGTTTGTCAATTTTGTTTAAATTGTAGTTCATTATTCATGGAGTTAAGTTTTTCTATGATATTAGTGCCAAACCAGAATTTCTTATTAAGATTAACATTAAGATGATTATAAGATTATGTTCTCATCAAGCAAAAGGTTTAATATATAAATTTTATAAAAGAAAGCTTATTATTTTTTATGTATAACAAATTAGCAGATTTTGATGACTGGAACAATGAACCCTCCCCTGAACATCATAAAAATTGGAACTTTTTCAATGGGCCTCCTATCTTGACAGCACCACAAAAGTCAAATGACCGTTTTACTATTTTTAAACGTTTATTTGACTTTTCTAATCTTTGATTTAAAAAGTTAAACAATCGTCTATAAAGTTTGAAAAGATCAAACGGTCGTTTGAGTATAGGCAGTGTTGAATCAAGATTGGAGATGAGTGGAAACATATTTCAATATATGTCATTGTGGGATACATAACGCTCTTTTCATTACGGATGATTATGATTATGATTATGATTATGATTATTCCATGTCATAGAACACATAAATCCATAAAAATCTTGGAATTTTGAATTGGGTTTTAATTTGATTGTTAATAAGTGATGGTTAACATGCATTCTTTGCAGAGTTTGGCTGTGAATAGCCTCTTCATTGGGGAGGGTTCAGACTCATCTGGGGTCATAACCAAGATGCTGACAATCAACGGTTCATTGCGGCTCGGTGTTCATAACCCGGCTACGTTCTTTGGCATCCATGTTAGCTCCACACCGGTGAACCTAATCTATTCAGAGATTGTGATTGCAACTGGTCAGGTTAGAACTAACATTCACCTGTTATATATTTGACCCATTTGACCCGTATGAGATAAAACACAATTCAAATTGACACATTCGAGTTAAAAACTTGAAATGGTCACTTATACTAGTTTGGTGTTATTTTCGTCGTCTCAGTTAAAGAAGTATTACCAACAACGAAAAAGCCAAAGAACCGCCATTGTGAACTTGGAGGCAACAAAAGTACCTTTGTATGGTGCGGGTTCAAGTCTAATGATTTCTGAGACCGGAGTTTTTGAAATCCCGTTGAAGTTAGAGTTTGAAATTCGATCAAAAGGTGAAGTTGTTGGTAAACTAGTGACCACAAAGCATCAAAGGCAAATTTCATGCAATATGACATTGGCTTCGAATATAATCAAACCGGTCAGATTTGGAAAGAGTTCTTGCACCTACAAATGAATGATCACTTCAAAAAGATGTTAAGAATGTATAAAATGTGGTTGGATTCCTATAGTCAAGATATTCTATTTTTGGTTTGTTGAAAACATGTGTAAATGTTGGTTGGTGTGGTAATAAAATGTTGCTATGAATGAAGATCATGTATTCATTCAATTGTTCAGTGTCTAATGACTAGATTATAAACCCAAGTACACAACATGTAAAAATACAACTATATTTTTAGATATTATTATTTATATACTATAAGCAAAAACATCTTGTAATAAATAGTAAATTCATCCAAAAATCCTATTAAGTCACGTGGTTTTTTGGTTGGGTGTCACGTGATGAGTTTACGTATCATTTTTAACTATATTTTTTTAAGTTTCCTTCGTTGTATTTTCACACCATCATATTTACATATCATTTTTTAATTTTCTCCGTAGAAAGGTAGTATATAAGATGGTGTGGTGTAGACAAAGTAGTAGGTTTTTTTTTTTAACAAACTATTAAATTATTAGTACAATAAATCCATATCATTCACTCATTTAAAGCATCACATGCAATCCACTCACCTTCAAGTTGCTTTTAGCGGCTACATGTAACCGGAGAAGAAAGCCACACGTAATAGCCGTTGGTGTTGGGGCGGTTTAGCCGTGGTGGTAGCCGAGTACCACACCGTGTACCCTTATTAGTCACTAATTAGATCAACAATGAGCAATTAAGGTAAATTAGTGTCAACTAGGGTAAGATATGTCAATTTAAATGTCTAATAGAAGAGGTGCATAAAATTTATTTTTAGAAGGAAAAAAAAAACCATATCGGTTTTAAAACCTGCTTGGATATAGTTAAAAAAAAATCATAACTGGTTCAGATTACAAACCAATTTACAAGAAAAAGAAGGTTTGGGTTAAACACCGGTTATAAATCATTTGGATCTGTTGAACCAATTTCGATCAATAGGATCTTAAACCTTTAACGACATAAACGGTAAAACGGACATGAACATGTTCATTTTCTCAATCAACGAACACGAACATTAAATAATTTGTTTGGCTAATGTTCGTGTTCATGTTCATTAAAAGTTAAAACATGGTCATGTTTTTATTTATTCGGTTCGTTTAAAGGCCTAATTTCAGTCTCATCTTAAACTCGGAATCCGATTTAAATACGGACTTGTGTATTCTATAAACCACACAGCCAGGCCCGGCCCGGCCCAACCCACTAGTCAACTTCTACGACACTTTCCAGAAACACACATGAAACAAAAAGGGACAGTCCAAACCTGAATCCCGTCACTCACTGCACGTCGCACGGGAAGAAAAAATAAATTAAAATCACTCTTTAACTTCATACAGATCTTGATTCTTGTGAAACCCTTACTAAAACCTCATAAAGCAAAGATCTTGATTGTTCTTGATCCACCCAGTTAGTTATACATACATCACCCCAGATCTCAATCACAATTCACATTCCCCCCCCAAACCACCAAATCTTTATGATGCCCACTTCAAAACTCGTCCACCTCACAATAATTCTTCTGATTTCACTAACTTTCCTGATCAATTTAACATCCTGTCAAGATTCTGATGACATTGAGGATCTTTTAGCACTAGACAATGAACAAGATGAAGAATCATCATCACCGAAAGCATCATCTGAGGCAGAGGTGTTGAGCAGAGCTCAAAGAATTGTTCTTGAACTCAATAGTGATAATACCCAGAAAGCAATTGATGGAAATGAGTATGTTTTTGTTCTGGGTTATGCACCGTGGGACGTTAGGAGTGCTGAATTGATGCCTAGGTTTGCAGAGGCTGCTGGTTCTTTGAAGGAATTGAAGAGTTCTGTTTTGATGGCGAAAGTTGATGCTGAGAGGAACCCAAAGGTAGCTTCGAATCTTGGGGTTAAAGGGTATCCGACTTTGCTTCTGTTTGTCAATGGCACTTCTCAGCCTTATACTGGTGGATTTTCATCGTAAGATTTGTTTTTAATACTTTTCATTATTTCCTATGATTTTAGAGGGTGTTTGGATGTTGTTTTTGAAATTGCTTATATCATGTTTCTTGAAAATGCTCATCTGAAATCCACTTTAATCTGTTCTAGGGGTGGTTGGGATTTCTTTTTGATCACTTTTTGAGTGTTTAGACTTTAGATGATGAAAAGTATTAATGTGCATCTCTAGTTTTAGGGTGAACTAAGTTGTTGGAGATTGCTTATTATTTTTGGTGGATTCAAAATTATAAATTATAATTTTGGTCTTAAAGTGAAGTAAGCTGTTTTCGGTAAGCTGATTATCTCCTGCTTGTGAGCATAACCATAACTGTTTAGATAAGCAATTGGCGATTCCAAACATGTTCAGGTCACCGACTTTTCTCATGGTTTTTTGATAATTTAGGTGACAAATGATCAGTAAGATACTAGCTACAACAAAAATGGCTATCATAATACTTCTATTTTAAGAAACTGATTATAGTTATAGATGTAATTAATTTACCTATCGGTAGGTTTAATCAATCGGTCATCTGTGTTCTTGATATTGCAATAATTATTTTCAAAAGAAACATCCAAACACCCCCTTAGGTCAGTGAAATACTTTGTGACAAGCATCCAAGAAAGCTTATTGTGTGTAAAACTTGTGTTAATTTTGTTGGTGTTTCGGGGTGTGAATTAGGGAAGAAATTGTGATCTGGGTGAGGAAGAAGACGGGTACGCCTATTATCAGAATCAACTCTATTGATGAAGCAAATGATTTCCTTAAGAAACATTCTATGTTTGCAGCTGGTTTATTCGATAAGTTTGAGGTGTGGGCTTCTTAATAATAACACTTTATTTGCAAACCACAAGTAATCACTCATGTTTAACTGTTAAGCTCATGTGCATGCCTAAAACTTTTCAGGGCCATGATTATGACGAATTTGTAAAGGCAGCAACTACCGATAATGAGATTCAGTTTGTTGAGACATGCACATCCCAGATTGCCAATATTTTATTTCAAGATGTTAAGCCTGTTAATCCGTTTCTTTGTATCGTGAAAAGTGAGCCCGAAAGATACACTGCATATGGTAAGCTGAAGATTTTGTGATGTAAATTCCATTCATTTAATATACGTGAATTGTAGAAGTGACTAGATGAGTATATGGCTGGATTGACCGGGTCAATATAGTTTCCAGCTGAAATGAGTTAGCTTGTAGTATAGGTTGAAATGGGCCGGGCAGATTGGGTTAACCCGCTAACACTTTAGGTCCATCTTCTATATTTTATGGCAATTATAGATTTGGTTTTTGGAAGTTAACTAGTGTCAATTTCGACAAACTTTTAGCTCTCTATCTGTTAAAGAATGGTATTTTCTTTGGCTTTTGCAGAAGATGCTTTTGAGAAGGACATGATTCTGCAGTTTTTGAATGATAATAAGTTTCCATTGGTCACTTTTCTAACCGAAGTGAATTCTGTTAAAGTCTACGCTAGCGATAAACTTCAGGTTTTCATCACCTTAAGTAGCATTTATAAATTCATTTTCTGCTCTTTTTACATTATTGAATCTTGAAAATCTGGATATTTAACTGTAATAAAATGAAATGCAAATGGCACTGTTTGGATGTGTACTTTTGCTGCTTTAAGTCTTAATTAGCAGCTAACTGTGTTTACATATTTGCAGTTAGTTTCAAACCAGTTATTTGATCCTGAAGTAATAGGATAATCATAAACAAAAACAGGTTACCCAAAAACTACAAACTGATTAAATCAAACAATAACTTTCAAAACACACAAAAAAATTTCTCCTGCTAATATTATCAAACCAATTACTTGACCTTAATAAAAATATAAGCAGACACGCTCATAATCCCAATCTTAAAACATGAGTCATTCTTTGATTAAACATTTTTCTATGTGGGTGTTCGTTATATTGACGTTTTCAGATACCCAATAATTTGTGTATGTGTTTTCTAGGTTTATGTCTTTGCAGAAGCTTCCAAGTTTCAGAAATTGCTAGAGCCATTTCAAAATGCTGCCAGGAAGTTCAAATCAAAGGTGGATAACTTGAAATTATTTATCTGGACCAACCTTAAACCTCATATTATCATCAATTTTCTCAGTTACATTTTGTCAATGCAGATAATGTTTGTATTTGTTGACATCAAAGACGACAATCTTGCAAAGCCTTTTCTAACTTTATTTGGGCTTGAAGATTCAGAAGACACTCTTGTTAGTTTCGTCAATTAACATCTCCAAAATTAGTGGTGGCCTAATTGGGTGGGTTGATTGGGCTGGGTAACTGGTCAAAACAGGTAGTTATGGTAGTACGGTACGGATGACCCATTTTGCGTTGACCGGAAACAATTTTTGTCAAAATTTTTTATAAATAAGTAGTGTGTCTAATATGATTACAAAAGGTATATTATTTCTGTAATAATCTGATTTTTTTTTTATCAAAATGATTTAGGAGGTGCTATACTAATTCTTTTAACCCGTTCGACATGCTTAGCTTGTTTTCTTTTTTTTTATAAAACTTTTTTGTACTTACCCGCTTGACTTGTTAAAGATAAAACATAACCCAAATCTACCAATTCATAAGTGAATGGACCCCCCCCCCCCCCCCCCCCCCTTCTCTTTCTCTTCTAGTTCAATTCAAGACTAAAGATTTAGTGATGTTTATGATTTTTAATCGGTTTGATAGGTAACTGCCTTCGATTACAAAACTGGTGCCAAATATTTGCTAGAGTCGGATCCAACACCTGCGAATATAGAAGTATTGATACAATCACTTTGATCTTTGTGTGTTACTTATATCAGTTTATGCATATGAATCTGACTGTGTTTGTTTTTTGATTTCTTTCTGTAGGAGTTTGGTCTGGGGCTTCTAAAGGGTATTTTACCTCAGTTTTACAAGTCCCAAGAAATACCGGATAACGTGAGAATCTTATATCTTGTCATTTAGGTGGCAAAAAGAGCGGGTCGAATTTGGGTAATGGGTCAAAATGGATTCTAAACAAAATGGGTGTAATTTCTGAATTGATCAATACGGACTGGATCAGACTGGGTTGGCCTGTCTACGTTTATCTTTTAGATTCATATATATTCATATAATATGATTGCAGAAATGATTCTTAGAAATGAACCATGTCTTTTGACTAAACATTTATGGGAGACTTTTAAATTGTTTGACAATCTCAATTTAGTTGTATTTTTTTGTTTTTTTATTAACTGATTAAATTTCACGTAAATGGGTTGAAATTGCTTTTAACTTGGTGGTTTACAATCTTACTTATTTTTTCATTTTACTAATAATCATTATCTTGGTTGTGAAATCACAGAAAGACACAGACATTTTAACCGTTGTTGGAAAGTCTTTTGATGACTTGGTCCTAAGCAGCTCCAAGAACATAGTTCTAGAGGTATGCTATTTTACATAGTTTGAATCTATCATTCTTAATTTATACATATCATCAAAGGTAAAATCCACTCTCTTTTCTTCATTTTTCAACTAAAAAGATCTTGATATATATGTTTTGATGTTGATCATATTTCAAGATACACACACCATGGTGCTTGAACTGTGAAACTACAAGCAAACAAGTGGAGAAGTTGGCAAAACACTTTAAAGGGTTGGAAAATCTCGTTTTCGCAAAAATAGATGCTTCTGTAAACGAGCACCCAAAATTGGAGGTCAGTGTTCTATAAAAGTAGTAGAATTGAGGCTGCAATGTTGACCCATTTGCATTTGAACGGGTCAAATTGGCCTGTGTTTTATTTTTAACGGGTCAGGTGGGTCAAATAATAAAAACTAGTAGAATTATGGTGGCAATTTCAAACTTTTCAAGACGTTTATATACGAAGGGGTTATATTGCACTGTGTTTTATCTTTAACAGGTCATATGAGTAGGACTTAAATTAATCGGTAAAAAGGAAACGGCTCAAAGGGTTGAATGCCCAAGCATGTCAAAAGTCACCCAAATAGTGGTTTTAGTGCAAACAACCCCCTTAATCACTTTATGAGTTTATTCAAAGAAATAGAGTAACTTTGTAATTATATTAAATAAACATGCTAATTCACAATAAATTTTAAAAGAAAAAAAAAGATGTTTCCGGGTCAACCTAAGATGGTTATCCAAACCACCTGACCCGGCGACCCACCCAAAATGGACATCAAACATGTTTATGATTTGGCATGTGTTATTGTCCTACAGGTCGAAGACTATCCTACACTTTTGTTCTACCCCGTCAGCAACAAGTCAAGCCCGGTGAGTCATTTATTTCATGGCATTCTTTCTGGTCAGGTTTTTTTTTTAGAGCTAATATTGTGATGTGTTGCTAATTTTTGCAGATTAAGTTGCCCATAAAGTCCAGCTCAAAAGATTTGGCAATACTGATCAACAAATATTTAAAAGAACAAGGACATGATGAGCAACATGTTACAAAAGACGAGCTTTAGGATGATATTATAGAGTTTGAGAGGTAAAAATGTAATTTACAGAAAACCTGACACCGGGTACGGAATATTGACCCATCTTCATGTATAACTAACTATACATTTATTTTGAGCATGAGTCCCAAAAGTGCAATGGCTATCCAACGATGATTTCCAAAAGTGTATTGATCTTTATAGATCGTTTCAACTCGTACAGTCGTTTTTGAAGGCAAATAGGCAAGATGTAATACTGTTAAAATTATTCGGTATGAAACGATCTAAATTGAACTTTCAAAAAGGTGTCTATAGAGGTGTCATATGCAAACTTGTAGGTATGCTAACCAATAGCTAAGTTTGGATCTTAAACCATCTGCAAACTGAGTTTACTTTCAAATTGATGAGCAATATGACTTTTACCCAAACTTGATCCAACAATCGAGTTGAGTAGATGAGCAATGAGCAAATCAAATTCTTGGTGATTTACCAAACTATAGTTTCCGAATGACTTTTAACCAAATTTGATTGATCATGGAATGCAATTCATGTGTTAAGAAACAGTAGAATGTATGAAGACAACAATGACCTGAATCAAATGCCACAAACCGGCCTTATATAAACCAAGGCCAAAAAAGATATATGCTACACAACCTATATCTCCCTTGTAATCATTCTAGAGAAGGCTAACCATCCGAATGAAAACCAAATAGTCTATTGTAACATAAGGCATCGAAGGCATACTAGTCTAGACTAGGGTTGTAAGTGAACCAAAATTTTAGCGAAATGTTCGTAAACCGTTCGGACGGGAGTTCGTTTGTGTTCAGTTGTTTACTAAATAGACTAACACAAACAAATAATTTTGTTCGTTTAGCTTAACAAACGAAAACGAAAAGAGTCCTCGTTCGTTCAATTGTGTTCATGAACGTTCGGTAAGTGTGTTCGTGAACGTTCGTTTGTGTTTGTTTGTTAACATTACTACTTTTAATAATATTTTTTTAAATATTTATAATTTACATTTTACATTTTACATTTAGCAACATACGGCTCCAATCCTCCAATCTCCTTTTAGATATTTATGACCATCGCATATCTCTAATTTCCTTTTAGATTGTTGTTTTATATCTTTAAATGTGCATGAGATTATGTTTGGCACTTTGGCATATGGACTTTGGATGGATGATTTGTCTTTAAATCATAGTGTTTGGGTTTCTCCTATGATCTTTTGATAAATGATTTGTTTTTATGTAAGCGTATATGTGTTTGTTTGTTTGTTCATATATGTTCGTTTGGTTTGTTTGTGACTGTGTTTGGTTTGGTTCGTCCGGTTCGTTTGGTTCGATAGGTTCGATAGGTTCGTTTGACCAGAAATGTAAAAAATTAACAAACAAATACAAATAAACACGAACAAAACTCTTTGGTTAACAAACAGACACAGACGAAAAATCTTGTTCGGTTATATGTTCGTGTTCGTTCGATTATCCGATAACATGTTAACAAACAAACAAACACATACATGTCTCGTTCGTGTTTGTTGTTCGTTTATAGCCCTAGTCTAGACCCATGGTCGGTTCAAGTATTTTGGGGGCCCAAAACAACTTTCAAATCTGGACCCTTTTTGCCTAAAAGAAATTTATCTTGTCTATCCTAATAAACTAAGATATGATGGTTATTTAACCTAGAAGAAAAATATTTTGCTTTTCCTAATAAATTGAAAAGCTATAAAATACGAAAAAGGGAGATGAAACCAATAAAAAAAGGAGACCGGAACAACTAAAGATTAACATCGGTAATAGAATAGTCGATGGATTTCATCACTCTTGATGTGGATGATTGGTCTCCCATCCTAAGTTCTTCTGAATGTATAGGATACAATTTTTTTCCTAAATCCTTGATCGACTTATTGAGTAGCAAGAATTTAGTTTTTTGAGTTTAGAGATTAGCACCTCAAGGCTAAGAAAACTAAAAAAAATAGTAAACTCCGGTTTTAGTTCTCGAGGTATATTCCAAATAACGATTTTAGTTTAGTAGTTTTAATTGCATCAATTTCACCATTGTGGTTTCCAATTTATTTCAATTGAAGTCAGATGACTAACACCGTTAGTTTTTTCTATTAAATTTTTATAAAAAGACAAATACATCCCTCATTCGTTTTACTCTCATACATGTCTCCACCCCATTTGACCAGACTACCATTGCCTCCATGTCCACCCCTAATTCTGATCCACCACCACTTACCACAACTCTCACCACCATAACCTCCACCATCACGACTACTAATTGAAAACAAATCGAACTTATGGTTGTTGCTAGGATTTAATTTTGTAAACTGTTAAACCCCACTGAAGAAATCTTTGTAGAAACATTTTTGGTTAGATTATTATAGTTCTTTCGTATTACCAATCGATGTAGGAATTAAACCTTCTAAAAGGTTGCTAAAAGGTCAAAAAACTGTAGATTGATTTTTTCTACATTTTTTTAAGTAAAAAGGGTAATCCAGGGGTAATTTAGTCCTTTTATCAATGACGTTAAGTCTTTATAGTTGATTGGAACAAATTGAAAACCATAAGGTTGAAATGGATGCAATTAGACTTTTTGAACTAAAACCGTTATTTGAACCAAGCTGTTAGTTGTTGTGTTTGAGGGTTTACATGGATCTGTTTTTCACTGATAGCCTCACTAAAGTACAGTTCCTGTAACATATCTATTTTTTGTGTAACATACAACCTTTTTATGAATATTGTTGTGCTATTCCTTTTTGTTACAAAATTTATAGCTCGTTTATGGCTTACGGGCTACAACCCTGCATTTTCACGAGTTTTATGGTTACATTTCTGTGTACATACGACTATGGTGAAATATTTTTGGTTGATGATTGTTTTTAGCTATGATGGTTCATGCATTAGAATAAGAATGCCTTAACGGCGAGGCAGAAACATTCTCGCAGTCGGGGTGTCTAAGTTTCTTTCTGTCTAATCTGAGTCTTTTTGTGCTTTTATCACTCTTATTGATATGATTCATGAACCATTAAAGCTGAAACATTGTGGGGCACTTTCTGATTTGAATAATTAACCATTATGTTATCAACAAGATGCATACTCCCCGCGCGTTGCGGCGGGGAGCTTGTTTTTTGTTACGATTAATATAGTGTTACAAAATAGAAATGGATTTGCAACGCATTTATGACCTATCATCAAACACATGTCATTTGTTGCACGTTTATGATATATGCAATTTAGTTGGTGATTGTACATGCCATTTCATAAGTTTTACATTCCAAGTACTTAATAGACTTCTGGACATTTTTGATATTTTCATGTGTCATTTCATTGTTTGCAAATTAGCTGTGGTTACTGCTTCTTCTAAAGATCTGTCAAAATGTTAGTGCTGAGTATCCGATTCTTCAAAACATGTGCCAAAATGCAAATCTGGTGTTGGCCATTTTCTGATTCTTGAAAACGTGTGCCAAAATGTTGAGGTGTCTGCGCTTCTTGTTAATCAGCTTTTTCTTTCTTCTTCTTGGAGCTGATTTGTATGTCATCTGCAAAAAATTTAATACTACATGAGTTCATTATACAATACATTGATAATATCTATGTTGAATTTATGTTGGGTATATATGAGCTTAAAAGTAAATACATACATATATGTGTGTGTAAATTACTAATAAGTTGTCTGTTCTACTTTTTTTTTAAAAGAGAAAGAGTATTTTACTACCTATTTGGTATACAGTAGAGTTCAAGCAGCATGGTTGGTGTCTTTGGCAAATGTAACATCAAGACATATTTAGATTTTTTTTGAAAAAAATACAAATAAGTAAACACAACTGTAAACAAATTTCAATATAAACGGATATTGATAATCCAGTGCAGTCATGCAACATTCTAGTCTTGTATTCGAAATACAATAACATCTCCGTATTTTTAATTATATGGAAGAAAACGAATAACAGAAATGTATAACAAAATCTGTTTCTATCAGATCATCATATAAGAACATGAAACTAAACTTTTGCCAACACTATTATTAGTACACACAAAATACACAGAAAGGAGAACACATTGCACTTTCAACTGTATATAATGCCTTAAAAAGATAGATGGTCCAATGAAATATAAGGTTAAAAGCATGATTATAGTTTGTAACGCGCGTTGCGGCGGGCCATTTCTAACCACTACATTTTGCTAGAAGACATTTACACAAACACGTTTAAATGACCATTTAATAGTGACAGTTCATAATGGCCTAAATGATCATTTTGATTAAAGATTTTGAGTATAGAATATTGAGTATGTATGAATTCAAGATCACAATATAAATTTTGACCCATTATGCAATACATAACCTATAAAGAATACCATTTTTGACCCATTAATTATGCAATAGAGAACCTAAAAAGGATGACTATTTTTTACCATTACAGTTTTGACCCATTAGAGATTGAAGCAGAAATTATACAACACCTTTCTAAAAGTTTATATCTACATTGTGTTTCCAACAATAAGGCAATGCTTTCAGATTCTACATTAAGATATTAGTCGACAGTGTGTATAACATTTCAAATGCCTAAAATGCCCATTCTAAACCAACAAAATGACAACTTTCTAGAACAAAATCAATACCATTGACATATTTTTTTTTATTGCAGTGTGCGAATAAGTAACTAAAACCTGAAATTTCCATGATGGGTATGTATTTTGTTGATTGTAGTGTGCAAATAAGTAACTGGCTAGAACTCTGTTCAGCAAGGCATTTAAATGGAGCAAGATTAATTGCCTAAATCACCTCCAATCCTGCAAGCAACACATAAGTAGATAAGAAAATACACATGAACAATTACTTCACTCATAGGGCAATGGACCTGCACATTGCAACAACTATGTAATTGAGGAAGAAAGATGTCAGCCATCTTTATCAACGCCAAAGCCAGAAAATGATACTAAAATATCCAATGAGGAATTGAAATGCACACATAACTTGAACAGATATAACATTGTTAACTAAAAAAAGGAAGATAATGAGAATGAGATGAATCACTATAGGCAATTGAGGATCATACCTGAAGTGAGCTGCTTTTATTTCGTAGCCTCAAATCGTTTCATTTTCCGCCTAAGACATGAAGAATCATAACCCAGGTGCAAAGCTATATGGCGACAGAACCGATGAAATTGCCTTTCCTTAGTGACGGCTGAGTTTTAAGTTTCATTCTTCCCTAATCGGGAACCCTAGATCTTCCTGGAAGCTATACAAATCAGAATCATGATTATTTTTTTTTTTAATTAATGTAAAAAACTGGAGAGACAGATCAATACCGGTTTGTAATTCCAAAACCATGGTGCGAGATCTACGTTGGAACAAAAGTAAAGCCAGAAAATCAAGAGATCTCAACAGAAATAGAACATGCAGGCTGTGTGTTTAAGAGAAAGAGAGAGAAGGATGCTGCTGTGTGTTTTGGTGGAGTTTCAATCAACTTTAGAAAGAGAGAGAAGGATGCTGCTGTGTGTTTAAGAGAAAGAGTTCATGTATGTAGAGAGAGAGAGCAAACAAAATGTGGAGGAGATGAGACATACGTGGCATCACCTTAGTGGCTGCGAAAATTTGCTGTTACATAATCATTGGTGTAAACGAAATACAGTAAACTGTGAGAAGGGATCCTGAATTGTTTTTGTTAATATATATAATTACTAAGTAAACTATAAATGTACTGTTTTACTCCCTCTCATTATTGTCTGTCACATATCTTATTATTTTTGTTTAATACTTTATGATTTTCGACGACTGTACACATTCATCCTTGTTTTATACAGTTTTGGTAATATGCCATTTCTATTGGAGTGACATTAATTTATTGGTAGTAACGGCTGTGATGATTTATCAATTTACAAGTGGATGTAGAAAGTGTTGGTATAGTACTTTGGCGCGACAAAAAGACTTACGTTTTATTGAAGCCATAGTCATTCCTTCGAACTTTATGATGTGACTTGCCCTATTTGTTGATCCGAGCCAAAAAGTAAAAAAAAAAGTGTTATCTCGGCGGCAACAAGAATAAGAACAAGAATATTACATCCTAACCTAATATTTACTCATTAACTCACACACCTTGTTTTAGATTTAACTTTCTCGTAGAAAAAAGTCTCTAATTTGAATACCATAACTTTAACACCAACTTAGTTATAACCGACGTATTACTATAATAGTAATAAGATCACAAACATAATTCCAAAAAATACTTAAAATGTTACAACCATCGAATTAAATAAAAAAATTCGATCAAATACAACTATGAAGCCAAGGTTCCTTCAACTTTAGAGCACTTGTCTGTGTGTTCCCCGAATGCCATGTAACATAACATACAATTCGGAAATGTTTGACTAAGCTAATGCTCAGTGAGCAGATAACAACTATTTATAAAACATAGACTGACCTATCAATGTTCAGATATAATTAAACTTAGCATATCAGCTCTAAACATTAGCATATTTAGTATAGCAACATCAAAATAGTATTATATCCAAAGCAGTAAGACTCCAAATATAAAAATAGCCGTATAGTTAATGAAAGATTATCCTATAGCCTTGTAGTCTAGTAATATCAGTATGAAGATTGACAAATATAAATAATAAAAGTTTAAATCTTTTACAAGTGTAAGTGAATTTTAAACTTATAATCAGTAAAAAAAAATTGATAAAGACTATAAACACAATGTGTAACTTGAAAAATAAAATGTAATTAATGTGTATGTTTTATTGTCTATGCGATATAAAAATAATACAAGTTCAAATTTACCAAAACAGTTAAAAAAAGTAAAAACCAGTTGTTCAAATTTGTGAACAAAAACCTAAATACTCTGGTATCACACAATTCAGCCATTTTTGACGCAAGTTGAGAAGATGAATGACGGCACACTCTCTCAACCTAAATAAACAATAATCCATCCGTCTCTTTCAATCTCACCTTTTCAATCATTCAGATTTCATAAAACCTCGATCTCTTTCAACTGTTTCCCCCTTTCTCCAATCTACAATTGAACCAGTGTTGTTGGCGATCATTGATCGCTTCTGCTGTTGAATTGATCGGAGAAAGCCATCGGAGTGAGAGATTAGAGTCGCGATTTTGTTCGATCGGTCTCCTAAACACGGATTTATCGCGATGAAAGTTGATTGATCAGTCTGATAAAAATGAGCACTGGCAGGCAACAGGTGACGGCTCGGGACCTTGTCGATGAGGCCAAGAAGCGGATTGTTTTCCTGTCCATGTGCGTTGTTGGACTATCGTATCTCATGTCTTGTAAGTTTCCTCTTCTGGAATTCTGCTCGCAAATTGTGCTTTTCTATTCATCAAATGTTTGTTTCATTCGTACATTTTGGGCTACTGTTTTGTACTTTTGTTTGGATTGAGAATTTAGATCATCTCGGTTGAATTTTTCCTCATGAATGATAGGGTAATTGGTAGGCACTTTCAGCCTTTGTTATGATCCTTTGGGGCTATAAGACCTAGAATCTGTTCAATGCCTGTTGTAATTCAATGAATAGTTTCTTATCCAAGACCTATTATGTTGAAGAGTATCTTATTTCACTTCAGCTTGCATAAGGAGATAGTTACATAGATGTGGAGATTTATAATGTAGTTAAAGTTATTTCCTTCTTTAATATCGGTTTCGTTTATGAGCCGTATGAGTTTACTGATTTTTAACATTTATTTTTTATATTTTCACGACTAATCGGCATTTTCAATCCGATGCAGTTCATCATATACCGCCTTTCATTGCTTTATACATGTTAATTTAGTTTGAAGCTCTGCATTTAGCATGAAGTGGAGTTTGTGGAAAAACTAGTTAGACTGTCGTTATTTAATCCCATAAACGGATAATAACAGATCGGTTTTAACGTTCAGCTGTTGTCTTGTCATTAGTCATCATAGGCACATACCTAATCTAGAGAGATAAGTGTTGACATCATTTTACAGTTTCTTGGTAACAAGCTAAATGGAAATCTGACATGAATTCTGATTGCATCTTTGAGCTACTATTATATATACCAGTTTTTTGGGCTCTCCGTCTCACTAGCAAATGGGGAAAGAAATTTGAACATGTTAACTAGTAGCTATGTTATTATACTTGGTTAGACTCTGATGTTATGTATTTGCAGCCTTTGGCATTTACCAATCAAATCTGCGTATATATATGATACTAGAAGTGTTATATGATGTTAATGTACAAAGAAAAAGTAGAGGATACATTAGTTTTCTGGAATAGGAAGTTTCAACGTCAAGATTTAATCGACCTACGATATCTGCATTTCTTTTTAGTTTGTCAGTTTACTTTCACGCATTAAATCATATATCGCTACATAGTGATATTGATATCATGCATAAGTTGTACAGTAAGAATTACGTATACCATCTCTATGATATAGCACATGCATATGTAACAGAACCATTGGAGATTCTGTTACGTTGTCGGAGTTATTCCTAGTTGGGTTCACTTGTGAAAGGGCTAAATGGTTAAATCGTGAAAGTAAAGGGTTAAACGATAAAGTTATGGAAAGAGATAAATAAAAAAGAAAGATGGAGATCGGTAAGAGTTTGTGTCAAATAAGGTAGGTTTAGATTTTCCTAGTTGGAGTCTAAATTAGAAGTCTTGGTTAGTAAGTGATGTATGAGTATAAATAGAGATGTTAGGGTGTATATGGTGTGTTTGTTTTTATTAATATTGATGGTGTTGAAAGAGTCGTGGCAGGTGTTTACCACAAAAGTCATCGTGTTCCTCTGTTCATTAAATCTGGGCCAACATACGTCAATGAATTTTGTCACTTCTGAAATTGGAATTGATGTGATGCATAACAGTTCATGTGAGGTGACAAAGTATTTAGGTAGAATATGATTGTGGGCTATGGTGGGAAAAAGTAAAAATGAAAGACAAATGATCAGAAGCCTTGAATTCTAGAATCATTTGAAACTTAAGACGAATAAGAAATCAGACCAGAAGAACCAATCAAAGGAAAAATGACATTTCTTTACAGATTCAAACCACATGTACTATTGAAATCAAGTGGAAAGAATATTGTGTGGAAACTCTTTGCACCTATTGACATTGTGTTTGATTTCAATCAGCCCACCATTTTATTTACTTGAAAGTTGAAAGTTAAAACTTGAAACACATGTCAACAAAAGATTAGATCTTTTGTCTTCATCTATATCAATTTTTTTCTCAAGAAGCAGCTTTAAACATACATATCTCTAAGAAAATCGCTCCCATTATACATTTTCTTATATCTGAAAAATTGAGGTCGATTTCATGGATGCAAGGAAGATTACAGGAGACTTCACAAGCGTTTTTTCTTGCATCGAAACTGAATCTGAATCGTTTTCCGGAAGCTGATGTTAAAGTTATGAAACAATGCAGATATATGATCCGACTTTCGTTTTCTTGTCTGATGTCTCCTATAATTGCTCAAAAGTAAAGTTGACGAGGATGTTGTTGGGTGTGTGGAGGCTGCGACTTTTTTTCACACAGCCCTAGTTTTGGCCCGGCTGGATTATGGCCTGTTACCATAATTACGTTTGCCCTAATTTTGTCTTACAAATATAGATCTACGTACTTGTAAATCCTTGAGCACCTAATAATAAAATCTCTAGTTGCAACCCCTGGACGTAGGTTAGTTTAGACCGAATCACGTTAAATCCACGTGTCCATATATTCTGTTCTGTGTGCATCTTAAACCTAACAGATGCTATATTATATCTTCTTAAGTTTTGATAGATGATTTAAACTAGTTGTGAAATTCTTTATTTCCTATTTTGTATTTATATACTTGTTTGAGACTCTCTTTGATGCATGTGGTGTGCCAAATTGTTTGAAATGAAAAGCTTGTTCTTGCCATATTGCATGTATGGTGTTAATTAAAATACATTACCAGCACATATTTTCTCTATTTTTCTCTCTCTACACACGCATACACATTATCTTGGCATAACTAGCATTGTATTGCCTCTGATTGGTGGAGTTTAAAGGATCCAATTCCGCAGTTACAATATGTCATCCTGAAAGTATAATAGTGGTCAATTAAGATTTTCTTTCTTGAATCGATGGTAAATTAAAGTTTATTGCCAGAAACTAATTGTGTTTTCATCATTATTCCCTCTATTAAGTTTCTTTATCTAGTAGATATAGTTTTACCGAAATCATTCTAGTTTCTTTATTTATGGAATTGGAAAGTAAGAAAATGAGCACTGGCATGACCTAAGCATTAATTCTTCCGAAAAATTTGTTGTTAACTAATGGGATTATCTTATATATCTATTCCTGCATCTTTTGCATTTATGACATGATTACACATATTGAATCACTGATATCATAATTTATTTCAGTGACAAGCACCTCGGTGTTGATAAACTTGCCTGCTGCCCTCCTCTTAATAATTGTTCTTCGTTATTTTACTTTGGATTATGAAAATCGGAGAAAAGCTGCATCATATAGCAAAAATCAATCCGCGGACAGTGCTTTTTCTCAAAAGAAGCTGTTTTCAGAGCCCAAGTTTCCCGCAGGAAAGTCCGATTGGAGAAGAAAAGTAAACTCTCCTGTTGTTGAGGATGCAATAGATCAGTTTACCAAACATATAGTTTCCGAATGGGTTACTGATCTTTGGTATTCCAAAATTACCCCTGACAAACAAGGTCCAGATGAGCTGGTTCTGATAATTAATGGTGTGCTGGGGGAGTTCTCTAGCCGCATGAGAAATATCAACCTTATTGACCTTCTGACAAGGTTTAATAAATTTTTATAATTGCTACTGGTATACTATAAAATATATCAACATTTTCTAATGTACAGCAAATGTGAAAATTTTACACTATGTTAGTGCAATACAGCAAAAAAGCTTTCCTATGTTTACACCAAACCTTGACACAACACTAGTTTTCTGAAAAGTAATCAGCTTAATAGCCAAATTACACTAAATTTGGTTTAACACTAATCTAGTTTTTATTAAACTCAAAACCAGAACACTTAACCCTTTGAATTATATAATGGCTATATATACAATAAAAATAATACCTAAATCATGTAAAATTTGTTATTCTAAAGTTCTCAGTAATACCTTTTAAACTGAACCTAATATTGATATATGATATTTTTATAAGTCTTTGATATTCATTTATTATTGGTACTAAATAAGTTTTTTTTCAATTTCATCAGTAGTTTTAACTAACTAAATAGTAAACATAAAACAAAAAAATTAAATTAAAAAGTTTTTTTGTTACGTATTTAAAACAAAGTAAAAAGGTTTAACCTATACATTGGAAGGAAATTTTATTTGTGCAAGCATGTTCTAAAAAGATTTGTGTTTTACTCTAATTTGTTTGTTATGAAATTTGTAGGGACATTATTCAACTTTTTTGCACCCATTTGGAACTTTTTCGTGCATGTCAGATGAAGATTATGAAGCAGCAGTCTCTGACAATTGCACAACGAGACTTAGAACTTAAAGCTGTACTTTATGCTGAAAATAAGTTGCACCCTGCTTTATTTTCTGCGGGAGCTGAGTACAAGGTATTTATGGTTTTTCACTTTTGTGAATTTAATATTGTCTATTTATGGAGTTATCAGTTATGTAAAGTATTTATGATATCTTGTTATATTCTTTTGAAGGTTCTACAACATCTTATGGATGGTTTCATCTCTTTCACATTCAGGCCTGAGGATCTGCAGTGCTCTTTATTTCACTATATAGTTAGAGAAATTCTTGCGTGTGCAGTAATACGACCGGTTGTGAATTTAGCTAACCCAAGGTTATTATGCCAGTTAATTTTGTTTTTTTTCTTGGTTAATCCTGGAGGTGGAAATATCGTCCCATTCGTTTATCAACGGGTCAAATTAAGGTTATATTTTAGCTCTAATGGATAAAATAAAAAATAGCTTAAAAGGAAACTCGTTAATCGGGTCGAAAGTTGTCCCACTATATTTTCATTACCTAAAACCTCCCAACTCATTTTAATAAAAAGGTACATTGATATTGAGACGATGCATATTTTATTATCATATATAGTTATTTTTAAAATGTTTGGACAAAATGTGCTCTAAGTCTACCTAATAAATACAAAGCACATCTGTGATTACCTGAACCTGTCTTGACCCAGTAGTAAGTCCCCCGATGAATACTGAATAGTTATTGAAGTATTGCAAATCACGTTATGCGTTTGACTTGCTAGTCAATTATAAAAAAAAATTGGAAATTTTATCATGTTCTTTATTCCCTCCGATTTTTGCCTTTAGGTTTATTAATGAGAGGATTGAGAATGTGGTAATTTCAGCAAGCAAGAATAACAAAGGAGGAGCTAACGCTGAACAAGTGAACTCACAGTCCAAGTCAAATGGATCTCCGAAATTGTCTACTCAACTATCTATGTCAATAGATCCTTCTATCAAGGGTGTTGAGCTCGCACAATTTAAAAAAGAAAATTCTGATCCTGCTCTTGACAAGGCCACCACATTTCATTCAAAAGACCCATTGCTTTCAATGGATACCCGAAAACACCTTTCAGGTGGTGAATTCGGTGACAGAGTGGGCATCATTTCTCGTAGAAAAACTGAAGCATTAGCTCCTGAAATTATTGAAAATATGTGGGCTAAAGGTAGAAACTACAAAACAAAAGAAAACATGAACCCTTTTACCGATCCACCTTTCCCACAAAATTCTAATTCTTCTGCCACATCAGCAAATCTGGTCCACCACTCAAAACCATTGACTTCAAATAAGCAGATATATGGCCCCACAAAAGTTTATCATAACAAATCACACTCTCCTTTGACCACTTCTGATGAGGAAGATGAAGATGAAGATGACGAAGAATCTAGGAACGATAATGTTTTTTCTAGTGAAGATGAAGATAATAGTGACATCATGGGTTTAAATACACCAGGAACTAAAGTATGGGACGGAAGAAGTAATAGAAATCAACCTGTTACTCACATTCATCATCCACTTGAAAGTTATGGAGGTCAAAAAATGAAAAAACGAGGAAAACATGTTTCCACGGGCAGAAAAAGGTCCAGGGTTAGCAGTCAAAAGGATGTTTGGCAGGAGATTGAAAGAAAAAGTTTCTTATTGGAAGACGGGCATGATATTTTGGGTTCTATTAAAGAGAATTCCAAATCTGGGGATTCTAGTGGTCAATCTGAGGGTGGTGAGTCATTGGGAAGAACCAATAGTGGGACAAGCACTTCATCTATTTTCCCTACAAATTCATCCATGTATGCCCAAAAATGTTCACCCCTCGATAACACATTTTTCAGACTAAAATGTGAGGTACATGATTTGCAATTTTGTTTTTTTGTTATTCTCATTTTTAGTGCTTTCTTTTGCCCTCTTTTTGTTCTGTGTTCGATTTCCATCCCTGCCCTTTTGCCCTCTTTTTTGCAATTCCTAATTTTTTTATTACCCTATTATATTATTACTATTATATGTTTAGACTTTATAAAGGGTGAGATACATATATGAAATGATAGTTTAAGACTCTTAATGAGATCCTGATTTTGGTTTCTGATGGATTTCAGAAAAAGACTCTAACCCGAAATTGAACGTATTATCCAAACAGTTTTTGGTTCCGCCATAACGGTACCAATATGATCCGGCGCTGCTTTTATTGGATTAATTAGGTTTTCAAGCTGACCCATTTCCTGAAAGGGTAAAAGCTCACAAAAATCAATTAAAGAAAACAAACTTAACCTAAATGAGAAAAGTTCCATTTTATTTGATTAGTTATATATTTTCGTAAATACGAGCCTTGTTTTTTCTATTGTTTCTTAGCACACACATAACATATGAAAGATAGAATTCGTTTGTTATTGCAGGTGTTGGGTGCCAACATTGTGAAAAGTGGCTCTACGACATTTGCTGTTTATCCAATTTCTGTTACAGATGTCAACAATGTTAGCTGGTCTATTAAAAGAAGGTGTTGCATATGTACCATATCATAGCTCTTTATGTTAAACTCCTTATTTTGGTGCTTTTAAACATTTAAATCACAGTTACTTTTTAATTCATTTGTATGCTATATTTACAGATTTAAACATTTTGAGGAGTTACA
Source organism: Deinandra increscens subsp. villosa (assembly GCA_039602395.1). NCBI lineage: Eukaryota > Viridiplantae > Streptophyta > Magnoliopsida > Asterales > Asteraceae > Deinandra > Deinandra increscens. The sequence goes on along the minus strand of JBCNJP010000025.1, from coordinate 82,660,171 downwards.
CCGGCGTCTTAAGGAATATCCAGAGTATAATCTTCATCTCCCACCAAAGCATTTTCTGTCGACAGGACTCGATGTGGATGTTATTCAAGAACGTTGCAAACTTCTTGATATATATTTGAAGGTGGCACATTTTCTCCAAGTATTACTAAGTCTGATTCAACATAATTTAAAGCATCTTAAATAAAGGGATACCTAAGTATTCAATTTTTTACATTAAGATCGCTAAAGTATGTATCGAGTTTCATCTATACCAAATCCGGCTAAAAACATGCCAGAATGTTATAAATACTAAAGTACACTAGTTCTTTTACATTGAATCATTACTTATTGATGTATTTTCACACAAATTTAGGGCATTTTTGTCATCGGTCTTGTTTTTGGCCAGATTTGGTATGGATGAAACTATATTCATACCTACGTGGCCTATAAAGTAGTTTCAGTATATTGGTGGCTTTAATGAAAACAGTTGAGTAAGTGGGTGTCCTCCAAAGTATTATCCCTGAAATAAATTGACAGAATTGTCTACACTGTATTTGTGTTTGCATACGGTTTCTGTTTTTTACTCGTTCAAATGCATGTGATCAAGATATAGTGTTTATATACATAGGTATTATGTAGCTTTCATGTTCTTTCTAGATAATTTATCAGGTCTCTTATTATATTTACTTGAAAATTATAGTTGAATCATGAGCCACTGTATCCTTAGACTTTTAAGTAAATAAATAAGTGAAGATCATGACGAAAAAATATGACAATTGAGAACACCAGCTGTAAATGTTAGCATTTTTCATTTAAATCTTAATAGAAACACTAATTCAGAAATGCATTAGTTGTACCTTAAATGCAATCCATCTAGGAGCATAAATCTTTGACTTGTGATTTATCTATTTCCTGCTATTTCGCAGAGGCTTATGCAGTTTCCAACTCTATCTGGGTGTATTGAAGTTTGGGATTTTCTTAGTGTCGACTCTCAGGTTTGACTTGTGATTTATCTGCTGCTATATGTTCTTTTAAAACTATTTCTTACTTGTACATGTTACCCATTGCAGACATATAGTTTCTCAAACTCTATATCCATCATTGATACGCTATCAGGTGAACTTTAGTTATGATTAAAAAAATTATCTACAATGCTGTTTCTATTTCCTTGCGTTTACCATTTTATAAATGTTTTTTTTATAGTTAATCCAGCCCCAACTGTTCGTGAAAAGAGTTCAGATGTTGGTACTGGTGTTGGAATTGTAGTTGATCCCTTAAGTTCTAAAAGAGAACTTTTAGATGCCGGAATAAAGAACTCTTCATCAGATATTAAACATAATTCTACGACTGATGGATCAAAAGTATCTGCAAAGAATGTAACTTTTTCTCTTGGAAAGCATGTAAAACCATCTGAAGATTCTGATAGTGACCCTGAAACTGTTGTTTCAAATAATATATCTTCAACAGTAAAATTAGGGCTGTCTTCAAAGAAATTGGAAGATAATAAATTACATGCACCATCTGAGATTATTACAGATGATGGTGATTCAGAACTCCCTAGTGAGGTAATCACTGATTCACTGCAAATCTTGGTAGGTAGAAGCAGGTCGGGTTTGGTTAACCCGACCTGTTTGACCAGTTTCCTTTTAAGCTAATATTTATTATTGTTCTTCCTAATCTTAGCCCTATGGTTAAGAGGATAACTTCAACTGATTTAAAAGAAAATTTGAAATTAAAATAATCACTTACATTTATTTGAACACATGAATAGGATTCGATGATCAACTAATATCTGTTTTTTTTTATCGCCAAACACTTCATGGTGGTTATAAGAAGTTATCCTCTCAACTATAGTCGTAAGGATAGTTGCACCTGTTAGAGATGAAAGATAACTCACATCAATCCATTCATAAGTACAATGGTTGAAATTGCAACCTCTGGTTTGTTTTATATATATGTGGTTTAAAATTCCTTATTTTTCTGTTGTGCTGCAGTGGGTGCCGCCAAATTTGAGTATACCAATCTTGGATCTAGTTGATGTTGTTTTCCAGGTTCAGGATGGTGGTTGGGTCAGGTATTAATCATGTATTCATGCCAATCACTTACAATTATGAAAGTTTGATCTATTTACCACTTTGATGTTTTGCTTAATCCTCAATAAGTTGTTCTATTTTTCTCTGTTTTACAAGGAGGAAGGCCTTCTGGGTGGCCAAGCAGGTTTTACAGCTGGGCATGTCAGATGCATTTGATGATTGGCTAATTGCTAAAATCCAACTGCTGCGTAGGGGCTCTATTGTTGCTTCAGGAATCAAGCGGCTTGAACAGGTTATCACTGATGAACCTTTTGAAACTGCTGTTTTTTTAGTAGAGTCAAAACGGGCCAAGCTAGTCAGGGTCAAATTGATATACAAACACATTCTTTTAATAGTTTATAAAACTTATGTAGTTATGAATGGGTCAATATGGGTTTTGTGTTTTTTCTTTTTTCCAGGATGAACATTTGAATTGGGAAATCGAATACTTAAGGGTTATGTATTTTTATCTTTTTTCGAGGATGATCATTTGAATTGGGAAAGCGAATATTCAGCTCCTTTCCTTTTGGCTATGCCTCTTATATTCTTATATTCATTACTTGTGCTTTTCTAGAGGTGGAAAGATGGGCGGGTTGAGTGGGCTGGGTAATGGGTTAAAACTGATGGGTCGAAGCAGGTGGAGGTTGGTATATTGGGTCATATGGGATTTCCCCGCTTTCTCTCCAATTGAGATATCCTTTGTTTCGCTCACGAAAGAACTAGTTGAGAGAGATCAAGAATTCTCACTATTTCTTAGATTCCTGGACCCAATTCAATTCAGTGGGATCTTTCATTCACAAGAGAATAAAAGAGAACATTTTCTTCCTCTAGGATAAAATGAAAAAGAATAAAAGATAATCTCAGGTTGGAAAATAAGATTGTCCCTTTATTTTTTATTTATAGCCAACATACTCATAATAGCCAATTTGATGGCTGGGTATCAATTCCCATTCTGGGGTTTACATGTGGGCTGGGTAATGGTTTAAAACAGGCCGAGGTTAAAACTGGTCATTTTATTAGTATGGGTCGAAAGTGGCGGAGGTTGGCTTGACCATAAACACATTTTGCTCATCTTTTAAAATATAATTTATAAGAAATCAATGGTATCATTATGAATGGATCAATTTGGGTTTTTCTAATCAGATCAAATGGATAATGTAAAAAAAAATTAGCCAAACTAAAAATGGAGCAAAAGTCCCTTATAATGTATTTTTTATGCATACATCTTCACTTGATTTAAAAAAAAAGGGTTATTATTGTGGCAAATTTAGGCTATCTAGCTCTTGTAGGTTATGTCAACCAGAATCCGTTCGAAATCAAATTAAAGAATTTGCCTGGCCTACCAGTTTTGCCAGATTAGAGTTACACTTTTGTAATTCGAGAGATTTGATACTAATGATCTTTCTGTTGTTGTATTATAAATTTGTAATCGAGTGTATACATTTTTATGATTTTATGGCGTTTGACTTTTGTCACTGCTTTTTTAACTTATAAAAACTTATTCTATGTGTTCTACTTTAGATACTTTGGCCCGATGGAATATTCATAACAAAGCACCCGAAGAGAAAACAGCCAGCCCCATCTCCAACGGTGCCCCACGGTTCACCTAATGGTCAACCTTCATCACCAGAATATTCATCGGCTGTTGAGGAAACATTGACCCGAGAAGAGCTTCAAGAACAGGAAGCTCAGAGACGTTCTAAACTAGTTTATGAACTAATGATCGGTAATTGACTTTTTTCATGAAATTAGTAAGGCTGACCATAATCTATTTTAACGCTTGCAACCACCTAAATTGTTTTAACCAAATATATAGATTATTGTTGTAGCAATATTATTCTTGCAATCTAATTTATTATGCATTAGTTGCTATTATAAAATTGGACAAAAAGTTTTGTTGGTTAACACAATCTAACCCCGTCCATTTTAACCCATTGTAAAAGTTATTGTTTTCAATCCAAGCCCGTTTCTCATAATTACTCATCTACATTTGTGGATCACATTATGGAAGTGTTCTGCATAGAATTAAATGTATTAAACAACTGGACGTCTAGACCTCACTATTTCCACCATTCATTAATAGATTTGTTGCATAAACGATCAATGGCTAACTGTAAATTTTTACTGCACAGATAAAGCACCAGCAGCTGTTGTAAGCCTTTTTGGTCGAAAGCAGTATGACCAGTGTGCAAAAGATGTCTATTACTTTATACAGGTGAGATTCGTGTCTAAAAAACTCGACAGGACTTCTATATGTTTAAATATAATTTACATCATGACATGAGTATAAGTTTCATTAATCACATAGATAGTATATTTGTTGGCAATTTCAACCTGTTTACATACAAATGGGTCTAGACCAGAAATGAAAAAGAAACAAATTTATGTTGGTCAGACCGAATTGATCCATCTCATTTGGCACCGCAATAAAAAAATTTACCTGTTTTTACCTGTCACCTAACTTGACCATCCTGCCCGTTTTACCCCACTTATTTATTATATTTCTGCATTTATATAAATCTTCATCTAATTGTATCCCTCCTTGTTTTGGCAGTCGTCGGTTTGCCTAAAGCAATTCTCTCTTGACCTTCTTGAGCTGCTGCTGATGTCGGCGTTTCCAGAAATGGATTTTGTTTTCCAACAGTTACATGATGACAAGCAGAAAGTTTGGAGTTCTTGAACAGTAGCATCATCCCGCTTTCATCCTTATAAAAGTTAATACATGGTTCTCAGGGCGCTGCATCTTTTCCTTCTTGTATCGCCCATCCGAAAGAAAGTCAGGTTTCTTTTTTACAAGTACAATTGATTGAAAGGTAATTAGTGTTTACATGTGCATCACAACTGTAAATATATTTTGTGTTGGAATTTCTGGTGAAGGTTTAGAGAGTTCATTACATTTACAGATATGCTGGAATACATATTAGACGCTGTTTTGGTTCCTTTCTTGGCAGTTTGGGTTGTTTTTTTTTTCCTTTTCAAAATTACCATATTACCTGTCAAGGGTCCTGGGTAGATTGGTAAGTGTCCGACTTATTGTCCAAAGGAACTAAGGGTGTGTGGAGTTATTGAATTTGCGTTTAGTATAGACGGATCTAGGTCAATTTTATGCTGAACCAATATCGTGTCCAAAGTAACTAGAAAGAAATGTTGTCTCAAATGGTCAACTTGGTGGTAAAAGTGGTGGCTCCCAACCAAAAAGTTATGAGTTCAAATCCTGCAAAATAAATACAGGTCTGGTGATTTCAGCCGTTCCAAAAAAAAAATAAACATTATTTTGAGAACCAATATCATGTTGAGAAGTGTGTGAACCACGTAGTACTTTTTGCTTTAAGTGTAATACATAAGATTGTTAGATGACCGTCTACTTTGAATATCTTTCTCTCTAGTATTAAATTATTATAAATGTACATCTTCCTAATCTAATAAACAATTACAATTGTTGACACATGTCAACACAAGATTCATTCTCATAAAAGTTTCCCTTCCAAATCTACTCCCTAATAAATTATATTTGATTGGAAATTATATCTTATTTTATAATCATGATATATTTTTATTTATTTATATTTATAGAATTATGATATTCATATATTAATTGAAATCGTATTTTTATTAAAAAAAAAATTTTAAACGATTATTATTTTCATTTTTATAAATATTTAAAAAACATCACATTTATTTAATGTGTTTTCAAATATAATTGAGCAAATCATATTTAATATTTTAATTAATAAATAATACCTAATATTATTTTACAAATTCAATCAACATTGTGGATGATACTATTTATAGAGAAATTCATAGACAAAAATCATGTTTATAATATCCAATATTAAGTAGTTTTTCTACCATATCAAATGAGTCATGTTCATCCAATATGGAAATTTTAAACATAATGACTAAAAGAATTGTAAGTTTTCTAATGTATACCAATATAACATTTTTTTTTAATTGAAATAACATTTTAATATTTGATTATAATTTAGATTTTATACTTAACAATCAAAATGTATTCATTATAACTTTAATAAAACTTTATACTCACCTAACTTTTTATGAATTAATAATTATATATATATTTTTATTGATTCAACCCGTATAACATACGGGTTCTATCTTAATATAATAATAAAGGGTTAAGATTTTAGACTGTGCATGTGTATAATAAACTAATTAAATGGAATGGAGCCGTAAATGTGAAAGTGTATGATTGTTGATTTTTGTAAGTTCTTTTACGTTTTTTTTAATGTTAAATTTTTTTAGATGGCATTATTTATTTTAAAGTTATACCATAAAATCAAATGTTTTTAGTGTAACTTTAAACACTTAGGTGGTGGTTGGTTCACGGAATGTAATGTAATTGGAATTGTAAAGTTTTTCGCACAACTTTAAAAAGAAAACTTTACAATTTCAATTACACTACATTCCGTGAACCAAACGTCACCTTAATAAGTTGTATAATTAGGTTTGGTTAGTTACAAAGATAAGTTGCGTTATTATGAATAAAAGTTGTATAGTTGTTGTAGTGTATTTGGATATTTATAATTAGTATAATATATTATGTAATTATTTTATACCCTTATAGTGAAACTTTATTGGGTATGGTTATTATTACTTTTATACCCTTACCCTCCTCAATTGTACAAATGGCTTCTCACCCGCCTTTTTATACATGACATGGTTTGCAACAAGAATTTCGATGAGTTGTAACCACTTTTTTCCACCGTAAATTCACATGTTTTGTTGAGTTAGTTTTACCTTTTTGACATAAAGCGTGAATCCATGGACATAAAGACGACGTAACTTTACAACATGTGACAGCCAACGACACCATCAAAACAATTGTAGTTAAGGTACGAAGTTGCTGGACTTTATACGCTAAAACGAATGCCACTTGGCAACTCATCCATCAACCTACTTTTCTTTACATTATTAAAACCCACTCCACTTCACCTTACAACTAGCACTATGATGTCACATTATTAACCCTCCATAATCCTTCCCTACAATACCCAACTTTATTTACGAAGGTGCCATTGGTCACATACTTCATTGTATCTGACTTTTCAATGTATTATTTATAGGTGTGTATTCGGCGTTTTAAAATAAATCTTGCTTTCCGGAGACTATAAAAAAATATTATAATTTGCCCCCTTACTCTCACTAAATTAAGGTTAATTTAACAAGAATACTTGATCACCTTTTCTTAGAATTTTTTCAATTTTCGTTCATTATGGTCAAACTAAGCTAGTAATATTGTAAACTATATTTTACCGTACGTTGTTGTGGGGATAACACGTGTATACAAAATTATTATATTGCTAAAGCGCAATGTAAAGAGAATGAAATTAAAAAAAAAAAACAAAAACAAAAAATGCAATAAAGTTATAATTAGAAGTCTTGTTAAATATAGCACTACATACAATTGAACCTAAAGGCGGTAGGGTGAAACTAAAATTAAAACCAAGAAAACGCTTAAAAATTATTTAAGAAGAATGAAAAAAGCTAATAAAGATGTTGTGAGGATAACGCGGACACGCAAAACAGTTGCATTGCTATAACGTTACGTAAAGAAAGCTTATAAACGGTAACGGTTTTTAAAAAAAAATGAACAAAATACTAATATAGGTGTAGTCACGGGGATAACGCGAAACACAAAACAGTTACATTGATATAATGTTACGTAAAGAAAACGGAAATAAAAATACTACGGAAAAACCCAAACGATTAAACTACTGAGTCTACGACCTGAAAACTATGTTACATGACCTTACCCATTACACAACGCGAACTACATAATATTAGACACATAAAAGAAACATTATAAAACATAGAGTGTCATGTGGCAGCACCATGTGACGGTTATAAAAAATCAAATAAACACCTCTAGAAAAAAATTGTGTTTTGATATATACGTAAAATTATCCTTTTTGCTTTGTTTTTCTAAGAATGCAATCCATTTAAATGAAAAAAAAAATTTACCGTTTAAAAAACGAATTCGACGGTTATTTTCCCGCTGTTTTCTGGTAACCCCGCCGTCCCTCTATAACCAGAAATGTTGTATACTTACTTGAGGGCTATTATTCTGGGGAGCAAATCTCTGCTGTCACACACCCATCATATTATCGGTATCCCACTATCTCAGAAACTCATCTCCACCGTTGATCTTCCCCGTAGAATGGTCTTCTTTCGTTTGACCTGGTCCCACATTTCGAAACTAATACACAATAACCGAATCGCAGTCCAGCTCACATGATTTTAGGCCCCCTCTTCACCTTCTTCTTTAACCACCCTGTCTAAAGACACAAACACACCTATAGATACAATATATATAACATTCAAACGAGGTTTGATAATCATTGGCTGAAGTTTGGATTCGGAGGAATTAATAAATATGTTTGACGCATTATTGAAGAGCAAGTTTTACTCCAGAAGGTGGTGAATTAAATCATTAATTAAGTATTTCTGTTTGTTTTCTTGAGTTTTGTTTCTCGAGTTTTTTTTTTTTTTTTTTGAACGGCATTTCTCGAGTTTATGATTCTTGATAATTATGTGTTGTTTTTTTGTTGTTTATATATTAGCAAGTCGGAAATCAAGGTGACGTTGAAGCGAATCGAGATAATTAAGCGAAAGAGGAACGCGGTGCAGAAGTTTTTGAGAAATGATGTTGCTGATCTTCTTAGAAACGGTCTTCATTCCAATGCATATGATAGGGTAAACACTATCTTCAGTTATCTTGGTGAAAATTGGTCATAAGAAAAAAGATGAGAGTAAATTACGGGAATCTGTACAGTGGTTTGCCCAAATTTCACCTTTCGTCTCTAGGTTTAAAAAATTACGGTTGTGGTCCGAAGGTTTATACATTTGTAACATCTTTAGTCCCTAACGCTAATTGCTCTTAGATTTTTTTCGTTAAGTCAGTATCAAATGACAATTATACCCCTACCCTTTTATTTATAAAATTTTTCAGAGGCCGACAAAGTGATGGAAGAGGATTTTGTTAATTTTTTTTAAAAATAAATGAGTAGAGGTGTAATTGTCAATTTACCCTGATTTAATGGAAAAATCTAACGGCAATTAATGTCAGAGACTAAAGGTGTTACAAAAGTGCAAACCTTCCGACCATAATCGTAATTTTTTAAACCTAGAAACGAAAGATGAAATTTAGACAAACCACACAGACGATTTCCGTAATTTACTAAAAAAAACAACCAAATGAAAAGATTATGAATGATTTACTTTGTTATAAAATACAAGATATAAAGAAGACACTATATATACCATGATAATTAGATTAAATTCTACAAAGGTTCTATAATTCCTTGAATAATCACTTGATGAAAACAGGTTGAGCAGTTATTTGCGGACCAGAATCTATCATGGTGTTACGAATTTGTCGAAAAATCATGCATTTGCATAATAAGTCACCTCTCAGCCATGAATAAACAGAGGTAATTAATTAACTAATACATTCTATATATATTATCTAGATCATCAAACTTCATATTCAAGTTACCTATCTATAACTGTTTTATTATCGATCTCAATGTTATTCGTGTGTCATGTGTAGGGAATGCCCCGAGGAATGCAAGGAAGCGATCTCCACACTGATGTTTGCTGCTGCAAGATTTGCTGATCTGCCAGAACTGCGAGAACTAAGAAGTTTGTTTTCTGAGAGATATGGGAAATCATCTTGAACCTTATGTCAACAAAGAGGTGGTGCTTCTTTGTCAAAAATATGTTTGTTTTTTATGTTAGTAATATTTCCCATGAGGTAATTTTAACTTTTAATAAAGCAAAACTAAAAAGGAAACAGTCATGTTATGTTGTAGTTTGTGAAAAACTTGAAGGCAAATATTCCTACTAAGGAGATAAAGCTTCAAATGATGCAAGAGATTGCAATGGAATATGATATAAACTGGGATTCCAAGGTTTTGGAACAAAAATTATACAACCCACCTCCATCTGTACAGGTAAATCATATTTGACCCTTCTACTTAAAAGGTTGAATTTAGTGTGTTAGTGTTTTATCTCAAATGGATCAACAAAAAGGGATAAAAAGTGGTTAAACCTATTTCAGACAACTTTTTGTCAATCAAGCATCTCTCTAAACGTGCAAATAGTTATGTTTTTTCTGCAGGATCAGTCTCAATATGGAAATGGGAGTGGAAGAACCAATGAATCTCATATAACCCACAATCAAAATGCTCCAGAAACAAAAAACCAAGAAACAGAAAAGAAGAAAACTGAAGAGCCAATAGGCCATACCCTTAAAAATGGTTTGCCATACAATTTACAGGCCGAAATCGAACAAGAAGAAGCAAAGACCGTTGGAAATGATCTGCCCTACAAATCAAGGGCCGAAATTGAAGCCAAAAAAGAAGGAAAACATGATCATGGCCGTTTATCCCCTTATTGGTCAAGCAACACCAGTACTTGCAGTGAGACTACTTCAACTAGTCCAGATGACAGTGCTTCTGAGGATACACCTGAAGGAAGAAAATTATGTGGGTTCAGGTCAACGGGTCAAACAAAAAAGTCAACAGTTTCAGATACCACTATTTCTGGCGGGAAAGATGGTATTTTTCAAAGTGAATATACCCGAAGAGCGAAAGTTAGGCGGGTTAAGGGCAATGGGTCCTCCTTACATTAAACCGGATTCGAGTAAACCGGCACCAAGATCAATGAGGGTTCGAAGACCGTTAAAGCCAGTATCAGGTTCTTCACATCCGAACAATGATGTTTCAAATGGCGAAAATCATGATCTTGGTTATGATTGTAAAGATGAAAAAGGAAATAAAATGGATAAAGTTTTGTCAGGCTACAACAGAAAACCGTTACAGTCACCTGCTACAACACGCACTGGTTCACTTCCATGTGAAGCGGTGGCTGCTGGGGTCGGAGTAGATGAAAGAAAAGGGCTTGCAAGGGCGGCTACTTATCAGCCGGAGTCGGGTCTGGGTCCACAAGGTAATGTGCGTCCCAAAGTCCCCGATTATGATGATTTTGTAGCGCGATTAGCAGCTTTTAGAGCAAGTTCCTAGTGTTTGTATGTCATCTATGCTTACATTTTTTTTTTAGTTTTGCTAGAATTATAATGATTCTATAATTTGTACCTAAATCAGCTTGTAATTTATATATACACAGACTCATATTTGTATGTGTTAAAACATAACAATCCTGTAACCAGAACACATCAAATTTAACCCATTTACTCAAGTCGTAAATGTGTTAATCGGATTGGTGAACTGTAAGAAAATGGGCTAAACATGTTATAAATGGTTTAGTGGCTTGACCTGTATAATTATTTTGTATAATTATTTAAACAGGTTGGTTGGTCAGCATATTTAATTAAACGGGTTAAACAGATCAACTGAAACACGACCCTTTTAATATTTAATAAAAATGTTTGATTTGATAACTCAAAACAACTTTATTTTCATCTCATATTCAGATTGTATAAGAAATTGCCACCACTGATCACAATATTACAACCCAATAACATCATGTACTTAAATAGGCAAAGTATAATATAGCTATAAATATATGGGCCATTTTATAGTATAGGGTGGACCGTTTCAATCTATTGTGTTATATATTTATACCCTCTCTTACATACTTAAGTTTTTATTACCTTAATAATATCATGAAGTGGAAGCTTTTGGTACAATAAATTTGCAGCAAATAAGCAGATGACAAGGACTTTAAAATCCATCCATTTATTCCTTAGAATGATAGAATCCCAGAATAGTTGCATCCTAGATATTATACAACAAGTTCACATGTTAAAATACATTCATTACCCGCTAATGTTTTCAGCAGAAACATCATTATCTTCTTCATAATCTCCTTGTTGTAGTTTGGAAATCTCAGCTTGTGCTCTCTCAAGTATTTGCCTTTTCTGCAATTCCAAATCTTTATGAAAATCCATCTTCATTTTCTCCAGCTCTATCATCTGCTGTATCTTGCCATTTTCAATCTTTTCATATATCTCACTAAACTTATTGATCGAGTCTGCAAGCAATTTGAATGAATCTGTGGGCTTTGATTTCTTCGGTGGAAGCAAATCTGAATCATCATCATCATCATCATCATCATCAACATCATCATTGCGAGAATACGAATTAGCAGAAGTACCCTTTGTTGTTTCACCGACTGCTGCATTTGTGTAATTTGGATTAACACTAGGGTTTATGACAGCATTCCCACCTGATGATGACAGTAACATATCCATTTTCTTGAAATATACCCATTTAGTATTTATGATTCTGCTTCCATTTAAATTGGCTTTCTCCTTTTTGTACTTTTTCTTCAATGTATCCAAACGGTTTCTACACTGAGAATCTGTTCTTTCAATCTTTGACTCCTGAGAAACTCTATCTGCAACCTCTAGCCATTCTTCAGACCTGAGACTTTTTCTTCCACATTTTATAAACCGGTCACCCCAAGCATCCAACAGCACAAACGTCTCGTGTTCACTCCAGTCTGTAAGCGTATTTCTCCCACCAAACGACGGTTTTCGTGCAGAAATCGGAGGTGGAACCCGAGGTGCAAATTCGTAACTTGATAACAAGCTCTTCAACTTCCTTTTCTTCGGATGCCTTTGCTGATTAACAACATTATCGTTTCCCCTTCCCCCGTGGTGGTGATGACCACCATCATCCTCATCCTCATCATCTTCGTCATCCTCGTCATCATCATCATCCCCATTTTGGTGCAATTCGTTATCACCGACATTTGTTTCGTCCTCTTCTTCATCATCATCATCATACTTTCTGTCAATTTGAGACTGTGTGCAATTTACATCATTAACTGTCACTTTAGGGAACCCTTGATTCGGACCGAATTCACGAGTCTCATCCATCAAAACCAATAACAGAGAACAGTATCTGGCAAGAGTCAAACTGTACAAATCAGAAACCATGAAACCGACTGACCAGCAATAGCATAAAAACCCTAAAAAAATTGAATTTTTTTTCCAGCGTAACAGAAACATGTACTTTGAACAATTAAAACGCACAACTCAATTTCTAATAATAATGCATACTGTTAAAGTCAAAATCAGGAATCGGACAGTTTTAGTAGCGAACAGAATCTAATCTAATCTTATGAGGAAAACATAATCAGTGTGCCTTTGAAGGAAGGAAGGAAGTAAATCGATCCAAACATCCTTTAATTTCAGAATCTGAAAAAATTAAGAAGCTATCGGAGAGAGATTTTACCTCGATTGTGTGAAACTGTAGAGGGAGAAAGAGCAGGATTTTTGTGATTGATCGAGAAGAGTAGTGATTGGAAACCCTAGGAGGATGTAGTTGAGTGGGAATAGATGGATTTGGGGATATCATAGAAGAAAGAGGAGAAAATGAGAGAGAAAGTGGAGTGAGTGCATCGGGAAGAGATTTAAGATTTATATTTAGGCCGTGAGGATGTAATATTCCAGGTGGATGGCCCTACATGGATGAATGCGGTTTCTTCCCCTCAACTCCGCTATTCATAGCATAACCCTCGTCTGGTTAAATCACGACACGTGTCATCCTAATCAATAAGAGGATTTATGTTCGAAAATAGTATAGTTATAAAGCTTCATAATGTCTCTCTTATTATTACACAATTATGTTATAAAAAACCCATCTAATAAAAAAAAAACCAATCAATGAAGAGGCCGTGAGGATGTAATATTCCAGGTGGATGGCCCTACATGGATGAATGCGGTTTCTTCCCCTCAACTCCGCTATTCATAGCATAACCCTCGTCTGGTTAAATCACGACACGTGTCATCCTAATCAACAAGAGGATTTACCACCGAGTTGTTTAATACTAATTGTTAACCTGTGTTTCTTCTTAATTGGGGTATGGGTCCATGTCCTCCGGTGGTAGATTGTGATTTGTGGAATGTGGATAAACAATAAAGTCTTAATTGGTGTTTCTTCTTAATCGATGAGATGATAATCTAGCAAACGTACAAAGTGTAAAAGGAAAATGACATGTAATGTTGATGAGATGGCATTGTTACATACTCACAAAGCGGATAAAAATGAGCCTTATGTTACTTAATAAAAAAATGCCATTCTTACATACGCACAAAGCGGATAAAAATGAGCCTTATGTTACTTAATAAAAAGACTTTTTAATGTGTTTTTTTTTTGGGGCAAGACGGATTTATTGGATGAATGTTACGTAGCACTATCGGTCTTTTTTAAGTGTTCACTTGATAGATAAGCATGTGAAAATATAACATATAAGTGGTGTACTGGTAGAGCCATGTAACATAAGTTTTAGCTTCTATGTTTCTTTTTTGAGCGTTTGTCTTCTAATTTTGTTCCTTCGGTAATATTTTTTTTTGTCTTTTTTCCTTTTCTTTTAGATTTACTTTGTTTTTAATTTCACATCGTTGTATTAGCGCTCTATCAATAAAATGTTTTGTGTATCTATGATATCTCCGCCGCAACATGTGGTCAACAAAATCTAGTTAGGATATGTGTAGTGGTAAAGCATCACCCTTGGGTGTTTTCCGACACGTGCCGGTCTAGTCAGAAAGGGGCTCCATTTGCAAATCTAGTCATTGTGTCTTTTTACTTGTCATTGTGTTTTTGTTGGTTATTTTTGCCTTTCTTGTCTAAAAATAAATAAAAGACACATTGTGTTTTAACTTCGGATCATTATGTCTTATGTTCATATCACTATGTCTTTACTATTAAGATCATTGTGCCTTATGTTTCAGGTCATTGTGTAATATGTATTTATCATTGTATTTTTATGTTTTATCTAATTTCATGTTATTTTGTTATTGTTTTTATGTATTAGATAAATTATCACAATAACTAGTAAAAAGACACAATGATGAGCAAATAGACACAATGGCATACAAGAAAACCTAAAGAGTAAAATTTTTATATATAACAACATTATACGTTTTTTAAAGATTAAAAAACACTCGTTTTTATGGTATAATTTTAAAAAAAAAGTATATTATTATATATAAAAAGTTATGAAGATTTTAAAAAAATAAATGAACATGATAAAAAGTCAACAAAAATGTCTAACACTAAAATTCTCATCCATCATTTTATTCTCCATTAGATATTAAAAAAAATCTAATGGTTACAATTTTTCTTAGATTTTTTAGATTAAATAAACTTCTTAAAATAATTTAACTCGATATTATATCTATATATAAAAGATAAACTTGAGATTATTTATCACTTTAACATTAAAGAAATTTAAGATTATTTACCATTTTAACATTGAGTTTTTACAATCTTGTCACTTTTTAATCAAATAAAAATAATAAATTCTTTTAATTTACTATAATCAATTAGATTATAATTTTTTAATAAAAACTATAATTTTTTAAATTAAATTATAGATAACATTATTAATTGTTTATAACCGAGTTGTGATAACTTCATAAGTTTTTCTTTACATAATTCCACTAAATTTTTAAAAAATATAATTATTTTTAAATCATTTTTTGTTATCCCCTTCATTAGTTTTAGTTTTAGTTTCACACGTTAGCTTTAGGTATCTAAATTTTTGTAGTATGATATTTAAATAGCCTTTAATTTTAACGTCATTATATAGTTTTTTTTTGTATTTTCATTTCATCTATAATATACTTTAGCAATGTAACTATTTTTATACCCATATTATCACGCGGCAACACACGCTAATTTACACTACAAAATTTAAACTTAAATTTGATAGGAGGGTAATTCAACTTTAACTTGAAACAGATTTATAGAAGGGTTCTTATAGGGACACCCCCTTTTTTTGTAATACACCATCTTAAGACGTGAAGGATAGCGCTATCCTTCACGTATAGTGGGGGTGTAAAAATAAATGCTCACGTTTAGTTCCCTCCTTCACCCCTCAAAACAGCAAGTCCAGTCAACTGACAGAGTTTGTCGGAAGTTTTTTATCCTTCACGTAAATGCTCACGTTTAGAGTCATCCTTCACCCCTCAAAACACCATTTTAAGACGTGAAGGATAGCGCCATCTTTCACCCCTCAAAACAGTAAATGCTCACGTTTAGAGTTCTCCTTCACCCCTCAAAACAGCAGGTCCAGATGATTGTTAGGTTTAACTAATAAATTTTTTTATATAAATCACTTGATATTTTAACGTCAAACATATTCTAATAAATCCTAATAATAAACATTCACTAATAAATCCTAATAATAATATATTCTAATATAGTTGGTTCCGGTTTGAATATGTAATGAAACTAAAAGAAAAAATAGTAATATTAAAATTAACTTATAATTATGTGTTAGTTTTTTATTCAATAATTTTTCCTATGAAACTGATTTAATTATTTTATTAAAAAATGTTTTTAAGGATATTTAGGAAAATGGTTCCTTAAAATGAAATCATCTATATATACTTATAAAATGTTTTAATTGTAGTTAAAAGTCGCTTATAAATGCAAAGAACCTAGCTAGTGGCAAACTATAGTTTCTTATAAAAATAAGAACGTCTTTTTTCTAAACTAGTCTCTTTAAGTTTACCTTTATGTATAAGAAAATTTGTATTAATACGAACATTTTTATTGATACAAATTTGCAAACACACTAAAACACACTTAAACAATACCTAAAACTCTTAAACAACACTTCGAACACCTAAACATACTTAAGACAAATTTAAACACTAATTGGGTATTCGGTTTAAATTATTCAATTCTAGAAATATGCAACTCCACGTTGATTTTTTAAAGCGCTAACCGGTATTCGGTTAAAAAGTACTGTTTATTTGAAGAAAAAAATTAGATGACTGAAACTATAATGTTGAGCTGCCGTGTAAAGGGCAGAGGTCAAGTATGGAGGAAAAAAAGGGGTCACGTATAGGCCTTAGGGTGACTTATAGAGGTAAAAAAGGGGTCACATATAGGGCTAATGGTGACGTGTACAGCTCTCATTTAAGATGTTTAGCTCCCATTTAGGCCTATACTCCAGCTTTATATTTGTATTTACACGTGTAATTAACGTGCCTACATACATAGACATAATCATACGATATAGATACGTTGCTATTATTATCAAGCATATATAGACGATACGATTGTCTATTATTATTATTAGAAGATACACGCATACATACATACACATACTCATACGATATCGATACAGATAAACCACACACATATAAAAACACAAGACTCATACAAATAAACTTAGTATGCTTTCATATATACATACATATAGTCACATTAATGCAAGTCTATTCATACATACATACATACATATAGTCACATGGATACGAGTCTATGGAAAAATACTGTTAGTAATGTTGTATGTATTAAGTGCATGTACACAAACGTATATTATTACTATGATTATTGTAGTAATATTAATGTTATTACAATTATTATTAGTAGAGTGGTCTAAATATACGATGAACATTGTAATCAAACGTAAAATATTAAAATTTAAATAAACTATTACATGTATGAAATTTAATAACTAGTTTTGAGATTATTATTTATTTATTATTATTAATGTTACTTTTATTATTATTATTTTATTATTATTATTATTATTATTATTATTATTATTATTATTATTATTATTATAATATTATGATTATTGGATTATTATTATTGTTTCTATTAGTATTATTAGTAATTAGTATTTTTATTGTTGAGTTAATCTTTATATAATTTTAGGTTACAAAAAAATATCTATACTTAACGTGGGACCCATTCGTTAGGTATAGGCGACTGAAACTATGGTGTTGAGCTGCCGTGTAAATGGCAGAGGTGAAGTATGGAGGAAAAAATTAAGGGGTCACGTATAGGCCTTAGGGTGACGTATAGAGGTAAAAAAGGGGTCACATATAGGGCTAATGGTGACGTGTACATCCCTCATTTAAGATGTTTAGCTCCCATTTTGGCCTATACTCCAGCTTTATATTTGTATTTACTATCGACAAAGAACCCAAATATGATGCAACTATAGTTAAAAAAATTTGGGATAGCTTAGTGGTAATCCTAATTAAAAGAAATAATAAATTTAAAAAAGATGTGTGTGGATCTACTTTTAATTTTTGTATGCTTCAGTTACCACTTTTTGTATGTTTCTTGTATTTTGTTAATTATCTAGTTTATAGAACAATGCTAAAAAATTAAAAAAAAAAGTTTGACCTAACCTTCACGTAGAGAGATCTACGTGACGGTTCTTAGACATCCCCCGACACACACACCCAATATTCCCGGACGTTGTACTATCATGCTCTAACAGTTATACGTGAAGGATAAGTTTATCCTTCACCCCTTAATTCTTACCTTCACGTACAGAGCTCTACGTGAGGGTTCTTAGACATCCCCCAACACACCCCCGACATTCTCTGACGTTGTACTATCATGCTCTGACAGTTATACGTGAAGGATAGGGTTATCCTTCACCCCTTAATTCTTACACCCCCTCTACACGTGAAGGGGAGGGAGAAGTGGGAGCTGCTTTATTTTGACACCCCTCCTATACGTGAAGGGGAGCCCTATCCTTCACGTATAGAGCTGGTGTATTAAAAAAAATGGGGGGTCTCTAAGAAACCCCTTATAGAAACTTCAAATTTTGGTGGGCAAAGCTATCAAAAAGTCCGAAAACCAAAACTTATAGAAAACACAATCTTTCATCTCATTTGATGATATGGGGCTTGCAATGGGAGGCTCTCCTCCTTTACACTCTCCATCTTATCACCCTCTTTTCCCTTCGATTTCATCTTCTTCACACCCTCGTCCCCTGTATTCCTGCCATAGAAGACCCCATGATTTCAGTAAAGCGAGAAAAGTGTACTCTTGTATACAAAACCACGACCACAACGACGACGTTTCCTGCCAGAGAAGATCCATTCTTTTCATGGGTATTTCTTTTCTTCCGTTCTTGAATTTGAAGGCAAGAGCTCTTGAAAATCTTGCTCCTGATGAATCCGGTATGTTCGAATTGAACTTATTTTTCAATATTTTTATTACTTTCCCCCCAAATTTACTTGCCGAATGTATCTAAGTTTTATATATTTTTAGCTCGACTTAGGGGGGTGGGGGGGGGGGGGGGGGGATGATAGGAAATGTGGTAATTGGGTTCTTGAATCTTGATTGTGTAGTGTAATTCTTTGATTTTCTTGAAAGTTTAGCAAATTTGGTAAATGGATTCTTGAATATGTGATAGGTGGTAATTGGGTTCCTGAATCTTGAGTGTGTAGTGTAATTCTTTGATTTTCTTGAAAGTTTAGCAAATTTGGTAAATGGGTTCTTGAATATGTGATAGGAATGGTGGTTACTTTGTGATTTTCTTGAAATTTACGATGTTCTGATCACTGAGTTTGTATCTTTGATGGGGTAGTAGATGCGTCATGGGTGAATCTTGAAGACTGACATTATACTTTATTTTTAAATCAAGAACAAGAATGCAAGTTAACATGATCCACAAGGGTAAGTTAAGAAGATGATTATTAGCTTACCCCCAAAGATAATGAAATGCATCAAGTAAATAAGGGCAAAAGAAACAAATTTTTTTTTTTGAAAATATATGGTTTCTAAACCCTAAAAAATCCACTTTTAGCTTCAAAGAAAGAAGATTATACTCGTACACTTGGGAGGACTAGATTTTGTTATGTAGAGCAGGCTTGATTCGTATGGGATGTAACTTGAATTTGAACCCTTCGGATAGTACTTACAAACAGGCATTCTTTGTGAAAAGACATAGTTAATCAATAAAGGGGCAAGAGTAGTCTAAAAATATATAAATTACATTAAGCGATGCTTATTAGAGTTTCAATGCCGACTAGATCAGTTGGGCTTGGCAGATCTCTTTAATGAACTGCTCCGTCTCAACTACACCCTACTCACATGATGGGTTTGGTTTTTTTTTTATTTTTTTCCTTTTTTTTTGGCACAATGAAGGCTTACAAAAGCATGTACTAATTCTTACTTGGTTATGTTAACTTTCAGAAAATTCGGCAAGGGCACAAGCGCTTAATCAGATAGCAGAGGTCGTCAGTTATGCTAGTTAATGTTGAATTTTGTATAGACTTACTTGATCTTCTAAAGGACAAAGTGCACTAAAATAGAAACCAGTTTTACGTATTTCACCAATTTCGCAATCAACTTTAAATTGGGCACAAAATATAAATTAACTCTGAATTTATTCCCTATTTCAGCAACAGACCTCATTTTAACTGAGAACATGATCTTGTTTTCGTTCCATCTCTCACGAATTTAAACAGAACTAACAAATTGGAAAGTGTGATTTTACAGTTTACATGTAAACTGCTGATGTGGGCGATGTGGTCACGTGGCATTGGATCACATTGATGCAATGTGAGAAAAAGTAAGAAAGAAAATTATTTGCAAGTTCAAAAGATGGTCTCTTTATAAAAAATTATGGAGAAAGATTCACATTTTGAACCCTTTAATTTTTCTATATAAAAACAGCCACCCCTTAATTTACTCTTTCTATATTGCGGGGAATTTGCAGCACAAATCAATTTCTCAAGAAAATATGTATAGAAATAATAATCTAGTCTATCATCAAATGTCATGTGGCATATACATCTACACAAGAACAATAGATAACATGCCATGCATCAGTAAGGTTTAAAAATCAGAAGAAAAAAAAGATGTCAGTTAAACATGTCATTCTTTGTGCCTAATTCAGTCTGTAATAAAATTTATCATGGTTGTTAAATTCTGTGATAAAATGTAAATTTTGTACACTGTTCAAAGTCTTGTTTTTTTAGGGACCAACTCATGGAGATGCATCATCAAACCCCTTGCTTACCCTTTTGAATGGACTTGGAATAATTGGTTCGGGCGTGCTTGGTGCTTTTTATGCATTGGATCAAAAGGAAAAGTCAGCCAACATTGCAACAATAGAATCTGTAAGTCTTGTTTTCTGATTTAGTAGACTTTCGGTCTACAAAATTTCCAAACCACAACTTTTTTTTGGCCGTGAATCCTTTGAAATAAACTTTCAAGATATGCATAATTAATATGATATATACCCTCGTGGAGATCATCATTTTCAAGGGCTCTGTTTGTGAATTCATGCAAAAAAAAGTAAATCTTCGTTGAAAAAGCTCATAAGTTTTTTATTTAGATCGTAAACTAAACCAGTTCTTGAATTTAGAAGTGAAAAGAAGACTAACTGAATCTTGGCTTGAATTTTGTTACATTATTTCCTCAAACATTTTCTATAATAGCATCTGCTATAAAATATAATATAGGGGCTATTTGAAAACGTGTTTAAACTAAGTATTGGTGATTTAAAGTCCTTATCGGAAAAGTTGTATCTTGAATTTGAGGTGAAAAGAAGACTAAATGAATCTTGGCTTGAATTTTGTTACATAATTTCTTCAAATTTTTTATAATAGCATCTGTTGTAAAATATAATATAGGGCCATAGGGGTCAATAGAAAGTGTGTTTAAAGTACTAACTATTGGTGCTTAGAAGTCCTTATCGGAAAAGTTGTAAACCAAAACAATCTGTCTGACTTAACAGGTCAAAGCAAGCTTACATTTTTTTTGTATCATCATGCAGATGAATACTAAACTAGCAGAAATGGAAGCTGCAATTGTTTCCATGCAAAAAAGTTATGGTTCAAAAGTACAGAAATTAAAGGAAGAAAAAGACGAGCAAATTAGAAAATCAAATCAAGAAAAACAGTCTTTAATGGGTCAATTAAGTTCAGCAAATAACACGGTTACTGAGTTAGGACAAGAGCTTCAAAAAGAGGAAAAAATGATCCAAGACCTCAAAAACCAGATTAACTGTCTTACACCTGACCTAAAAAAAGCTGCGGATGATGAAAAAGAACTACAAATGCAGTTAAAGGATAAGCTTTTTTCCATTGGCGTCCTGCAAGAAAGGATAAACTTGCTTAAATCAGAGATCAAAGGTAAAGAAGACAATCTTGCAAATGTCAGTTCTGCCCTTGCTGTTAAAGAATCCGAGTTCAAGAAACTGAGTTCTATGTATGAAGAGACCGTGGCTGAGCTGACCAGGTCAAAGTCAACGATTGAAAGTCTGAAACAAGAAATCTTTGAACTTGAGAAAGAAATAGAATTGAAAAGTTCAAATCTTGATGGTTTGAATGCCCAGATTAGTTCTTTACGTCACAAGAAAGACGTTATCTTCAGGGAGTTGGAGTCTTATAAAAGCGAGTACAATGAGTTGAAGATTTATTCTGAAAAGCAAGCGGATTCTGATGCAAAGCTTTTGGAAGAAAGTGGAAAGAAACTTGAAGAGCTTCAAGAAAAGGTCGAGTTGACCGAAATGATGAAAAAAGAAGAATCAATCACGATGTTGAGCTATATAAGAGACAATATAAGGAAGGCTATAGACTCTGAAGTGGAAAGAGTCAAAGAAGTTGAAAACGAACTTCAGGCCACGCAGAAAACATTAGAGGACACGCGAAACGAGGCCGCTGAGCTGTCAGGACGTGTAGAACATTCTCAGGATACCGGAAAAAACCTTGAGGAAGCACTTTCTAGAGTTCAAACTGAGTTTTCTGAATCTAAAACCGCTTTACATAAGAATATTGATAGTTTGAAACAAACTGCTGAAATGTTGACTACCGAGCTTGGGTCAACTAAAGATGCTTATGTAAAAGCAAAGGAAAAATTAAATCAAATGTCAGTTGAAATTCAAGAAATATCTGGAAACCGCGATAGTTTAAGTAAAGAATTAGCGCAGGCGGTTGAAAAGCTTGAAAACGCAGTTCATGAGCTTGAAGAAGAGAAGAAAAATGTGGGTTCTTTGACTAAAGAAGTCAACTCTTTGAAAGCCCAGATGTGGGAAGACAATGAGTCAAGAAAGTCGATGGAAAGTGATCTTGAAGAAGCAACAAAAGCCTTCGGTGAGATGAGTCAAAACACCAAGACTCTATCACAGGAATTGGAGATTTCAAAAACCAAGATTTCTGGTCTTGAAGATGAAAAAGAAGTTTTGTACAGATCCCTCGATGAGCAGAAACGGGCCATTCAAGAAGCCCGAGAAAACATGGAAGATGCTCATAGTGTAATTGTGAAATTAGGCAAAGAGCGGGAGAATTCCGAGAAAAAAAGAGATAAGCTTGAGAAGGAATTAGCAGCTGCTAAAGGCGAGATTTTACGAATAAGAAGTGAATTGAGTTATTCAAAGCCCACGGAAATGGAAATCAAGAAAGGAGCTGAAGAAAATGCAGAAGAGGTAAACAAGAAAGGAAGTGAAGATGGAAAACCAGCTGCTGTGAAGAAGAAAGTTGGGAGGAGGAAGAAGGTGGTCTCACAACAGAAAGACTCATGAGGATTGGTGGTGATTTGGGGATTGCTTAGAAGTTTAGGGTAGGTATTTGTAATATTTGATTCTTGGAGGGTATATTGTAGATGTAGCATTTGTAACTTTCAGCACTATATGTTAGAAGAAAAAGAAAAAAAAAACCATAAAAAGTATAAAAGAAAATACTCTGGGGGATCCATAGTGTGTGAACCACCGTCTAATTCTTTTTCTGATATTACTTTGGGGAACCAAAAATATGTATGAAGATTGAAAATTAGAGAAGTGGCATATGATTAATCTCTAACTCTGCTCTAAATATTCAGACTTGTTTCTCAAAAAGTTGCTAGATTAAATAAAATCTATTATTACAGAGCTTGAAGTTAAAATATTTATTATGATAATACATACCGATGTCCTTGTAAAGGATTAACCGTTGGAAAACAAACCAAAAAAAGATATTGGGAAAAAATAATCGACCACAGTGGGAGTCGAACCCACGACCTTTTGATCCGAAGTCAAACGCGCTAATCCACTGCGCTATGCGGTCTTTGTGTCTAATACCTTGATCATAACTTTTTTAAAGGATATTTTCATGTGTCATTTTCATTTTTCAAGAACTACATTACCATAGTACCATATGACTGCACTCTGCAGCTTGATAAGGATATGATGCGTGTGATATATGTATATTTACTTGCAAATTGTAGAGTAAGATGTGACTTATTGTGAAGTTAAGATTAATACGACAAAATATATAAAGAGAGTCATATGAAGTTGTTATGACTTTGATTTATACAAAGAAAACGTAAAAGATTAGATCTTATAGATTTTAGTGATATGGGTGGTAGAAAAAAGTATGGAGACGATGGTATGAGAACGAGAGAGCAGTAGATGAAGAGGAAGAACAAATGGTTGATGATAGCGGTAGCCGGTAAGTGACAATATAGTTATGTGAGTTTTTCTTTTACTGTGATGGGTCCAAAGTTTAAAAAAAAAATTGATTTTTACATATTGGTGAAAACAAGTCAAAATAATAACATTATACTATATAACATTATCAAGACATAGGAACAATGACATATATTCATTGATCTACGTGTCGATCTTAGATAGTTAACACATGACATCGAAAATATTTATATAGTATATGTTGTGTGTAACTATAATTTGTATGTGCTAAGACTGTCCGCAAAACAGACGTCCATCATTCCCAAAAAAAGGCCTAGTCAGCATGTTACATCAGTTTTATACTCATCATTCCAAGTCTTTGCCACAAACATATTTTAGCCCCCAACGTTGTACCTCCCACAAATACACTTTTATTTCCACATCATAATTTCTTTTCTAACTTTGTTCATGAACTTTTAACTATAATTAAATAAGTAGGGGGGGGGGGGGGTCATTTGAGAACCATTTTATTTTAAGAACTTTTGAGAACTGATCTCAGCCACTAATTTTAGAAAATCATCCCCTATGAAATTAGTGACTCCTCCCTTCATAAAATTATTGGCTGAGATTGGTTCTCAAAAGTTCTCAAAATGAAATATTTCTTAAATGAACCTAGCCCTAAATAAATATTAAGCATAACGGCTATTTTAAAAAAATACGGCTAATTTTTTTTTAATTTTAGTTATTTAAATATTTAAATAAATGAATATTAAATATAAATTAAGGATACCTTTTTCAAATTGAAATAACAAAACACATAATTAAAAATACAAGAAAATACAACAAAATACATAATTAAACTTAGCTAAACTAAACTAATCACGTGGAGGTGGTGATACTTTGTATCTTTGCCTAATCTCCTCGCACATAGATTCATTTATGGCTAGTGCGTAAGGATCCATATTTCTTGTGTCCACCGTAAGCAACCCCTTTTGTTCCATGATGAATTTATGTTGTTCCAAGTCCAAGAATTGTGGCATTTTGTTATAAAAACTCTCCATTACCTACCTCCTTGCCTGGGCTGTCTCCACTAGATCCTTAACTAGCATAGCCTATCTCTCATCATACGTGGATGATGATTCTGAGCTTTTGCCCTTTGCCCTTGTTTTATCCTTGTCCCTTCCCATAGAACGAGTTGGGATTGGTTGTTCTCCAAGTATATCGTCATCATCATCACCATCTAATGTGATATCAAACCCGGGAGTTTCCCTAAAGTTGGCGTCAGAGGCATAACTAGTATACTCCCCTCGTGTTGCTTGTCTTGGTTCATCACTACATGGCCGCTTGATACGGTTAACCTTCGATGCCACATCCCTTTGTTGGGGTGCAACTTCAATTGATTCTTACATCGGTTTCTTCCCTTTTAGCCTTCTTGGTCTTTCTCTTAAATAAAGGTTGTGGTTCATCAACAGTTGCTTCAAAATTGAGGAATAGAAGTTTCAAGATTACGCTGAAATTGTTGCTGTTGAAAGTGTTGTTCTTGTTATTGTGACACTAAAAACCGTTGGTATTGTTCATATTGGTTTGGTTGAAATTGGGATGTTTGTTGAAATTGAACAAAACCGGGTGGACGAGTTGGGTTTTGCTCGTTGTCACCCGATGATAAGAGTTGGGTAAGCGAAATTTCTATTCTTGGATCCATGAGTATGAAATATGGAGTTTGAATGAGAAAGATTTGTAGAGAATATGAAGAGATGGTGCGATTTCTTTGTTAGGAATAAGTAAGATGTATATAGTGTTTAAGAATTTTACAAAAAAAAATTATAACAAAAATAGCCGTTACATATTAAAAAATAATAGAAAAGGTGGGCCACACAAGAAATCCATCTGTTGGGACGTGCATCTCAGAAGAGCATGACGATGGACAAGTCATCCCAACGCCGCACGTGCAGCATGCGGCTCCATGTGGACGAACAAATGGGCGACAACCGACGCATTGGCGGTGGTCTAAGAGCTATATAGTGTATATCATAAATTGGCACTAAATTGCCTCTTTGACGGAACGTGTCGTTTTGTGTGTGAATTGTGAGGGATGCAAACGAGCCGAGTCATCCGTGAGTTACTCGATATCGAATTGTTAAAAAGCTCGAAACGATCCGAGCCCTAATGAGAGCAGAGGTCGAGCCGACTCGCAAGCCTTAACGAGTCTTTTATTTATATAATTTTTATTTAATTTATTAACCATATACTAGAAAAGTTATTATTATTATATATAAAATCATGATAAAAATAAGTAAATAATATGTATTATTATCTATATTTTAATTATATACGAATTTAATTATAATAATATATAAATAAATAAAAATTAATAGTAAACGAGTCAAGTTCAAGCTTAAATATTTCTTTACACGTTAAGCTTCAGCTTTAGAAATAAATCTCGAATCGAGCCGACAATCGAATCGACTTCAAACTCTATTAAATTTAAACGTGTCGAGTTCAAGTCTAGACGAGCTCGATGCTGGTGCTGAACTCGACTTCACTTATTTACACCCTATTGTTTGTGGTGGGCGAGATCAGCATTTTCTGTGTTTTACGTCGTTGAAAATTAAGTTCTAGGGTTGTTTAGATTTGTTTCATCAACTAACTGATCCGATAACAAATCACTTTATTTTCTCTCAAATTTCGTTTCCATTTTTATAGATCTAGCACGCCCCACCGATGCATTTCGCTTGAATCCGTTCCCAATTTCTTCTGTAAACCCTTCGTTGTCATTTGATTTGTTGGTTTCAGAACCAAAATCAGTCAAATTACATCTGTTAATCGCGCCAGTAATCAAGCTTTAATCGGATTCGCTCAAACTAGCTATTGTTTTTTTGTATAACTAGGGGTGAATCGGTAGTCATGTTCTACGGCTCAGTGGTATGGGATCCATGGCTAATTGTAGCTCAAATTGTATGCATTCAGTGCTTGTATTATCTCACGCTCGGAGTTTTCATGACGATTCTGGTTGGGACTAGGGTTTCGAGAATGAGCCTCGTTTACTTCTTTGACTACGCTACGATTACTCTCTCCACCGTTACTGGTTGGGGTATCATCGCTTCTTTCGTTCTCAGTTCCGTTGCGGGGTAAGAGTTATGATTTCCTCCTCCTCATTGTGCGTAATTTGATTATTACTTTTGATTTTATGTAGCTTCTTACACACTATAAATGCCACATTGTACTCTTTTCTAAAATTTTGCTAGAACAATATGTATTGCCACTTATTTTGACATGGTTTTTGTTGTTTAATTAGGGGTGTTTGGGTTGCCTATTTAAACTGCTTATATGGTTATCTGTTTAAGAAACTTTTAACATTTATGGCTAGCTATGGATTACTATGTGCCGTTACGGAACGGAATATTTCGATAATGCCTATGTTATCGGTTTCCCTATTAAAATTCTGTTGTAGTCATATGCCTACTTATTTCGGAACTGGTCTTAAAACATGGTGGTTAGCATAGTTTGGTCCTATAGATGACCATCTATCTTTAGTGCCACTGCTGTTACCATAAGATAAATATAAACGGGTGTTGATTTGTGATATAAATTTATAATTATGACATGAAAGTATTAGACTATTAGTGCTTGGTTCCTTGTTATGCATTCGATTAAAGTTTCAAGTTTTGTTACTATTTGTTGCCATATGATTACTCTTGTTTTAATATTGAAGGTACATTGAATCGTTCATAATGTTTATAGTATGATTTATGTTAACTCCACTATAGTAATGATTTTTGCACCAGTGTTATATGCAAACACAAATTCAGCTCAGATCATTATAAAGTTGCACATAAAGCACAGCACAAATGAACAATATGTGCAATAACCCTGCTTCTAAGCCTTAAATAAAAAGGGTTTTAAAACGACTTGTTGTAATTTTGCTATTGGTGTAACTACTCTCTAGTCTGGAATAGAAAGACCATATGGTTGATTTGTGTATTTAAGGTATTGTTACCAATATTTTCTCAGAAATGCAAGTAAAATTATTAGAAACAGACTTTACACTTTTCCTGATTTTTAGCAACCAAGTTACATACTATCAGTAACAAATGACCTTTTCAACGTAAGCATGACATCTTTTGCTGGTTGCTCAAAAGTTGCTTACATAACATATTAACATCCTATATGTCATTTTAGTGTATGTGTATATGCCACCTGACATCTGATGTGCCATTCATTATATATTTTTAATATTTCAAATTAAAGAACATTTTTGAACTCGTAAACAAATTTTTCTTTGTTCGTTTTTTTTTTCTACATAAGCAGTTGGCAATCAACACAGTGCTATAATGCTACATCGGCAATTTACAAGTAAAATAAAAAATGAGGTTGGCTGTTAAGATTGGTAATGAATTGTGAGTTGGTTGCTAAAGTCAGAGAAAATCGCGAAGCTCGTCCCTACTTTGTGCAATTTTCCTTATTTTCCTTTAAAATCATTACATACTAACAAGAATTTTTAATTATGTATATACAACTTTTGACCGTTGTTTCTTTTGAATGTTTACAGAGCTGGTTTCTTGCTTTATGTGATTGAACGAGCAAAAAAGTGCCTAGATTTTGCAGCCACACTTTACATAATCCATTTATGCATATGCATCTTATATGGAGGTTGGCCTTCATCCATAACATGGTGGGTTGTCAACGGTACGGGATTGGCAATAACGGCTTTGTTAGGAGAATATTTATGTATTAAACGTGAATTACAAGAAATTCCCATTTCAAGACTCAGAACAAGTAAGTGAATTTCTTAACTTCACAATTCTATGGTGGTTTTTTTTTTTCATTTTGTTATTTAACCTTTTCTCGTTTCTTGTTTCTTGATTGTATGATATTGTATACCTTGCACAAAATCTATGGTTTTGTAAAGGCCACCCAAGCATTCAACTTATATTAGTAAGGTCACAAATATATTGAACCTGCTTTTATAGGCCACCCAAATATGTGTCCGATGGTGATTATGCTCTTAAAATTTTGTAGAAACAAAAAAATTATTGATGAAGTGTCAAACTTTTACATATAAAAATGTTTGTTTATTCAAAATAAGTGAAGGTCATTTACATCATTTAACATGTCTTTAACTGTAAATTTGACTAGAATTGGTGTAAATGAAAGAAGGTACATACCTGGATGGTTAATGAGAAATAGTTAGAAAGACATAACTTACACGTACATATACACACACATATATAAATGTATATGGATAGGATTTTATAAAAACAAAGTTTGGGTAAAAAGTGTGCGAAGGAGAGGATGACACAGCCCCCCTATTCGCTCCTCACGGTCTATGTTCTGTCTCTCCCACCCCATGAATCTCGCTCTTCCCCTCTTTTCAGATGCCACTTCTAGATCTTCCCCACCCTTGTACCCAAACTTTTCTATTACTACATCCTCCCGTTAATGTATATATGCATATATCCATCATCCCTCCCTTTTTTTAATATAACTCCGTTTGTACCCAAACTTTTCAAATTACATGGCTTGGTTACCATAAAAAGTTATGGTAAAACGGTAGGTAGGAGTCTGGAAGTGACATGTGGCATGAAGGGGAAGAGAGAGAAAATAGGGGGAGAACCATCTATAGACAACCCTTGAGAGATGATTTTGTGTTACTATTTATTGAAAGCTAACAAATTTTGCATTTGAGCCGGAATCATTATCTTTGGTATTAAAATATACATAATATTTCTGCTACACAAAACAATTTAGATTTCAAGAAGCATTACAGTTAACTTGAGGGGTTTATATGTTATTGGTTTAGTATACTATCTCCTACAAGTTAAAGTGGTTATTTCCTTTATTTTCATTGCATCATAAGTGCCAAAGTTCCCGTTTAATATTAGCTGCTTTGTTTTACTTTTGATTACATAAATATTAAAACAGAATATGAAACCTATATATTCCCCCATCTATTCTAATCCGAGCTTATCTCAAGTTAGTAATATAGTCATCAAATTAAACCTATTACTTATCTAGAAAATAAAAAATAGGATAATCACAAACTCTAAAGTCGAATCCTACTGTATGTGGGGTTAGTCTGCAAGGTATTTTCTAGAAAAGAAAAGCTAAGAATAGGGAAATAAATAAACATGTAGTGGAAATTTATTCTTTTGTTAAATTGGCGTAACAGTTGACTGGTGATGAGTTCAAAGTGAGTTAGTTTGGCCCCATCAAAGGCGAATTGTTTATGTAGAAAATTAACTTAAAGTTTGTAAACACTAAAGTATTTAAAATCGTTACATATAAATTAAACAACTAGAATCACGCAAAGGAAGATGCAAAGGTAATTGGTTACTTTAAGAATAAATCCTCACTAAATTGGAGGAATTATTCAATGTTTTCACACTCTACTTTTGATTGTAATATTTTGCCCCTGCTGTTCACTTATCTTTTTTTTTTTTCTGTAGATTTATATAGGTGGCAATTTCAATCAATTTACAAATGAATTGGTGGTTTGAGTTTTGTTTGATCTCAAACGAGAGAAATCAAAGTTTTTTCTGAAAGGAGAAATTTAATTAGCACTTTAGTTATTTATGAAAAAATTACAAAGAAGTCCCCAACACACTTTTTGACCCGTGACCTAAAATCATTTGGTTCAACCCGAAGTCGTGAACCTGTTTTGACCTGTTACCCACCCACCTTGCACATGTTGCCACCTCTAGTAAAGTAGTATTGTTTTTATATAACACAATTACATAAAACATGCATTATTAGTTTTGAGGTATTTGTCATGCAGGTGTTTGACAGATGAAAACAAGCTCGCGATAGCACGAAATAGGATTTCTTGCAGATGAAAGCAAGCTTGCGATGTCATTAATAGCATATTCATGACTTTAGTGTTGTCCCGCATGAATGCATAGCTTTTTGATTAAAGAATGGGACTTAAGGAATTAGAACCAGGTGAGTGTAATTTGCATATTGCCTGACAATATGTGTAATTTTGGTATAGAGACAAAGAATTCACAATTTGATGCCTGTTTCAGGTTTGGTCTTAATATTGTGTGCAAAACATGATTCATAAGTTTTGCATTCCTTGGTTCACACTTCCTCTGATCCACTATAATTGCTGTCTCCATATTCTTTATTGCAATTAGCAATATAAAATTACATATTTTGCCATTTTTGGTTCACTTGAGGAATCTGAATGATTTTGTTTTCTTTATTTTCAGAATCTCTTATAGCTAATTAATTTGATAATTATGATTATAAAGACAATATTGTTACATCTAAATGATAAAGAAGACTGTTTATTCAAAAAATCAACTCCTGGGTGTCAGACAGTGTGATGTAGTCGACTCATTCCTCTTTTAGGTAATTTTTTTTAGCTCGGATTGAGATCAAACATTGAGATTCAATAGGGTATGAAGTTGTACATAAGCCATGTCCAAGCTAGAGCTTGACTTGTTTATAGCTCTAATAAAGCTTGAGTGTGACACGTCTGTATTATTCATTAGCTCTATTAAAGTCGAGGAACAACAATCTCTTCAATAATCGGCTTATGAACGTGGACGACATCATCGGGGAGATCAAATTTTGGTCGTTTACTTGGGTTAAAGTGGGAAATCCGTTACTGAGTGGTCGAGTTGGTAATTCTCGTTTCATTCGTAACTTTTCTAGCTCTTGATTTTTTATACTAATTGCCGTTCAAAAAAAAAATTATTAGTTGTTTTAGTTTTTAATAATATACACTTGCCGTCCAAAAAAAAATGAGGGGATTTTGGACCCTCTATCGAAGATAGAAAGTTTAAGATAATTGTTTGTTTATAGAAAAAAAGAGCTTATAGCTTGTGACTTGTACATAGCACTTGAGCATTAAGCACCGACTCAATGGGTTTACACCCTCTCTTCCTAACCTGCAAACTAAATAAAAGAAACTGATTTTGAGGATATTTATGGAATCCTGCTAATAATCTCTTCTACATTTCATGCTCATGGCTGAGATTTCCATGCTGATGATATGTCTGCCACCGCTTCATCAACCGTCAGGTACACACCTTCCAACCCGAACAACTCCAATATGTTTGATTGGTGTAGCTTTTCCATCACACTTCCTCCAGGATTTGCCAACGCTAACTGCATTTTCATTACAAACCAACATATGTTATGCTCTATTATAAGGCATTATTTATATAGACATCTTAAAGCTAAGAGATCTCATCTAGGCTGCTTAATACTATAGTGATAATGTTGGTACAACATTATTTTGATCATGATCCCTTTATATATGGAAAATAAGGATTATATTTCTTGATTTAAACCGATTAGGCAATATTGTATGTGATCTTTCAATTTGAACTATGGGAAGGTATGGGTTGAATGTCAGGTTACTTATACTCAATTCACTCATAAATAAACGAGTTGAAACTGACACATACGAGAGAAACTGAAAGCTAACCTGAAGCGAACGCTTGTCGAACATTCTTTTAAGCTCTTTCATCATTGCAAGACCACTTGTGTCAATGCCAGTAACAGCTGCAAAGTTTGCCAAAAAAAAAATAGATACTTGTATCATGCCGACAAAAGCATATGAAATACACATTGTAAAAATTCACAACTTACCGGTCATGTCAATAATTACACATTTCAAAGAACTGCCCTTGTTGGCTGCTAACCACTCTTCCTCTTCCCTGATCCATCTCAGTATCCTGCAACAGAAAACCCAACTTTGAATGACCTGAGATGCATTTCCAACCTGTACCTTCTGCATTAACGAGTTGTACGCAATACCTCTCTTGTAGATAGGTGGAGTTTGCAAAGTAGATAGGGGCCTCAATACCAAGTATTGCAAAACAAGGAACCCTTTTTGCTTCTCTGTATCTGTTGACATTTTGGTAAATCTGAGTTCCCGGGATGTTTCCTAAAACACCTGTGTTTGGTCTCGTGACATGCAATAGAATCTTGAAAACCGAAACCCCAACCTATGACAAAATAAATAGCAGTGTTATACTAAATCAATGGAATTAATAGTACTACAATCATGATTGCAGTTATGTATGAATAATTACCGCGATCGCAAGACCGATTGGGACCGAAATCATGAGAACACCAAGAAATGAAGATAAACAGGCTAGAAAATCAAGTTTATCAACTTTCCAAAGTCTAACTGCACTCTGGTAGTCGATTAGCCCGATTACAGCAGTTATGATAATTGCCGCCAAAATTAGGTTCGGTGTGTAGTGAAAAAGAGGCATCAAGAACAGGAGTGTTACAAGCACTGTTGATGCCATTATGATGTTTGACACCACAGTCTTAGCCCCGGCATTGGCATTCACAGCAGATCGAGAAAACGAGCCTGCATAGTTTTTAAGTTTATTAAGAACACAAAAGTTCTTTTATATTTGTGGAATTTGCCTTTTTTTATGAGATATGGTTACCTGTAGTGACATAGCAGGAGGAGCAAGAACCAGCCATGTTCATAAGGCCAATGGCTATCATTTCTTTGTTGCCATCAACTTGGTAATCATTCAAAGCAGCAAATGTTCTTCCTACTGCAATCCCTTCCTATGAGTTATATTGCACGCAATCAGTATCCAGTGTGTTATGAGTTTGTATGATACAACCTAACAAATTGAAACTTACGGTGAGCGATAATATTCCAGTAATTATGCCGGTTTTGAGAGCCACCCCTAGAAATTGGCCATGAAAATAAAGCATGTTTGATGATGGTGGGTTCAAGCCCTTTTCCAGGTGACCAATCTGTTGATCAATGGTTAATTTTTATAATTTTCATAATATTAAAACCTGAGGGGTTAAAATGGTTAAAATAAAGGTTTCACAGATTTAGGTGAAAAACTTACAGTTGCAATGCCATGAAGCTTTGATCTGAAAAGAGTGACTAAAAGGGTCGAGAGGATGACTGATGCCAATGGAGCTGCTGCCGATATCCAGAAAAGCTTTGGTTTTCTCATACCCTGCAATGATTAGTTGTACCTTCCATGCATCAGCCACTACTCACTAGTACCATTTTAGTTTTCCGTTATTATAGTTTGGTTTATATACTTACAACATGTCTAGTAGCCAGTAAAAAGGCCAAAAAGCAGAAGCCCATCACAATTGTTTGCCAAGACCACTGCACAAATACAAGCTAACCTTAGAAAATCAAATTAACATCAACCCAAGTGGCACGACACTCCCATGGATCTCGTGCAAGCAAGAGCCTCGTCCATCAGGATTACTCTTGTATAATATTGTCAGGTTTTTGTAGCATACCTCGTTTCTGTGCTGAATGGCAGATGATAAAACAGGGATTATTTGCATTTTAGTGGTGAAATGAATAATCCCGAGTAACCCTTTTAGTTGCTGTAAAGATACAATAACTGCTGCCCCACCCATGAAACCGAGAAGGGTTGCCTTTGATAAGAAATCTATCACGAACCCTAATCTGTGAAACATAGTTTTAAATCTGTTAAACATAGTTTTATAGCATTTGCAGTTAAAATTCGTATCAAATTTTATTAATTTTAATCGCATTGAATCCGATCACAAAAGTAGTGATGGAATTGGAACTTCTCGAGTGGGTAAAAAATTATTCATTTTACGTTCTCTTCAACTACCTTCCGTTACCACTCATGTACAAAAGGCTATATGAAAGGAATGTTTACTACTTGAACTATTTCCCACTACTAAAGAATTTCTAATTTGCATAGGAGTGAAGTCAATAGAGCACACCAATAAAATATTTGTATAAACAACACTTTGTTTGTAAACAGGTGCACCTTTATTGGTTCTCAAAGGATATTCCCTAATAAAGTTTTGTGCCCATTACATAAAGTTCAAATCATGTTTTTCATCACTAAGGAACTAATATCTATCAAAGTTGATTGCAAAAAAGGTGTTTTTAACAAAGATTTCAGGGGTCTTTCTCCTTTTATTCTAAATAAACAAAACAAATATACCTAGTAAAAATCTAGCGTCCGGGACTATAAACATTACCTTTATTTCATAAGATAAGAAGACTGCTTTCAGAATGACCCTTAAATAAGAAAATGTGTTTCCTTTTATTGTGTGGTAATGTAATGATATGTTGTTTGGAGTGTTTAAAATTGTTGATTCATATACTTTCTTTTGGGTTATGACACATGATGCTCCTAATAATCATATGATCAATGGTGTAGGAGGGTCTTTAAGTCGTGTTTTTTCAAGAAACCAATGAGTAAAAAAGTACCTAAGAAGTCCTAAAGTTGCTTGAAAGACACCCGCAATGAAAGTAGAGGTAAAAGCCAACTTCAAGTAAAGAACCGGATCTTGGTTGTATGGAACCGCTTCGGTTAGCATTGTTCCCATAACCAGTGAAGCTATTGACACAGGCCCGACTGCTAGATGTTTAGAACTCCCGAGCACAGAATAGATCAAAGGTGGCACAAAGCTTGAGTCTGTACAAGTTTCACACAAGGGTCATTTTTAAGTGTTAATTTTAAATGAAAAAAAAAATTTAATTATCCTAAGAAACCAGTTAGTTTGAATCTTGAAAACCTGCAGGATTTAATGATATATGTATTTTAGGGGCACAAGGGAAAATTGGTAAACCACTAGAATTAAGACAGTCTAGAAAAGCTCATTCGGAAAAAACTTGAAGAAATCTCGCTTGAAGTTGACTTGTTTTGTAAACGAGTCAAGCTTGGGCCAAGGTTTGCTCGCTCGTTGACTCATTTAATAACCCCAACTTTTAACATTTTATAGCCCAAGTAAAAGACATTACATACAATCTTTTACACCCGACTCTACAGTTTACACCATTAATTATCCGGTCCAGTTTGCGTCAAGATTTTTTCTTTTATGTACTAACAATCTAACCGAGCCAAAACGAGTTTTTTTTATATAAAATCGAGTTTAGCCAAGTTTAAATTCAAGTTTTCTGGCTTAACTTAAAAATCCGAGCCAAACTGAGCTCGCCCCACTATCCATCTTTTAAAATCTATAAATATTGTGAAATTGGATAACATATCCTTGCACTAAATTTTGAACAGAAAACTATTAGAACCATATACCTTTTCACAATTATCACCTTTCTTATTTAAAATTAGTCATATAGCCCTTGTATATATGATCATATTATCATTTCTAATGAGAAACTAGAGATGAAGGAAACTCACATAGCCCGATTATAGGAGGCAAGTTTGCAAGTTTTGCATAGCTAATTCCCTGCAAAATAAGTGGAACATATTCAGATAAATATATTCATCTGAGATGTGACGATATATACCCCAAGAATATTGATATTTCAAAGCAATTTGAGTTTCGTATTAATCTTCAAACTACGAAAACTACAATAAATTGATTATGAAAAATCTCAATTCACGAAAATCCGTTGTTCGTGACTTCGAGTTCTTAATCAACGCTCATTTCAATCATCCCCAAATATGCTTAATTAAACTTTATGAACAAACCCTAACGAGTGACCCAGCACAACAAAAAAGTGGATACACGCAACGAATTTAGGAACAAACCAGTACCGACGTTACAACAGAAAATTCGCACTTTCGAATTCAGAAATTAAAAATCAGTTATCACGAGCGCCAGGAAACACGATACGGATTCCTCTTCCCTTTCATCTTCGATTCTTCTCTCTTACACACACAGAAGTGTACAATTGTGTGTGAGATAGTGAAGAAGGTGACAATTAGGCGGTGTGTAGTTTTAATTAATTTAATCGTAAATTCATAATTGTAAGTTTCTAACTAACTAATTGTAAATTTTAAATGTGTATATATACCTGAGGGATTGCTAGACTAGCGATGGTGAGACCAGAAACGACGTCGGATCGGAGGAGCGTCAAACTGTAATTAGGCGCCCACTCGAAGATCGGAAAGAAGAATTGAAGAGCGAGTACCAATTTCCTCAAACGCGACTGGTTTTTAAATCCATGGAGTGGATTATCGGGGAAGAAAACCTCCGATAGCCGGTGCCGGAGCTTCTGTAAGGTGGTTTTATGAGGCGGCAAACAGACGCTGTGGACGGTGAGCGGAGTCATTGTTTCGCCGGAGACTGGTATGGTTACCGGAGCAGTTGCGGTGTGGGCCGGGTGTAGTTCGGATCCGGAATAGTGATCCACCCGGTTGGAATTTATGCCCATGAGATGTGTGTGTAAGAAGGTGGTAGGGGGAGAGAGGCGGTTGGTGGTAATTGCAAAATGAAGCGGGGGTTTGGGGTTTAAATAGGGATGTTGCAAGCGAGGGGTAAAGATGAAAAGTTGTGGTGCAGATCATGGGTAATTTGGGAAATTAAAGTAACACTCTTTCTCATTCTTTATTTATTATTACTTTTTGAACGGCCAACGAATCCTACGAAAAACCTGATGAGTATTTACATCAATTGAGCTAATTTTAAGAAAATCCACATTCGTAAGCGATCGGGTGGTAAAAGTTGAAAGCTCAGGGATCAAACTTGTGACCTCTCAGTCCCAAATCTTCCCTCATCCCCAATAAACACTAGGACAAGTCCTAGTGGTTAACAGCTAAGGGGCCCTAAGGGGAGGCGGTATGGTAGCCATGTGGTTCCTAGGAGTAGTGGAGTTAAACCCAATCATATGTTGACATGTCAAAATGGAGGTGAAGTTGCCTGGCTCCAAGCGGTTTCTAGAAACCGTGTGAAACCGGATGAGACTCAAAATGGAGGAGCCATGCTTCTCACGGTATGGTAGCCACTCCAAGCCACGCGGTTCCTTGAAAGCCGGCCACTGAAGCCACCCACCATACCGCCTCCCCTAATAACTAATAAGAAACTATGAAGACGTCAAACAAAACAATTATTACATATGAAAACGACACCAATCATTCCAAGATATTGCCTACCCTTTACACTCTTTCTCATACTTTATTAGTTGCTACATTCATCATTATTTTAAAGAAAGATACTGATCGTCTCGTATGAATCATAAGAGGATCCGCTTAAACCGAGATTGTGCAAAGGGGAATGGACGTCTTGTTGTTGATTATTTTGTGATGCGGTCTATGAAATATTGGTACTTATAGAAAACGTTTTCATGTGAATAGAGAGCTATTTATACGATAGTTAATGATTTTGGAAGCAAAATATCTTTTTTTAGATTAGTTAGGATTCTAGAGGACATCGTTGTTTCACTACTTATAAAAAAATGCATAGCCGCACTTCGTTAAATGGCGTATGGGAGTGTGTCGGACTCTTGGGATGACTATTTAAGGATGTATGAATCAACCGCTCGTAAGTGTATGTACGAGTTTTGCAAAGATGTTATACAACTCTATCGATCAAAGTATACGAGAAAACCAAATGCAAACGACCTTCGTCAATTGCAAAAGACACACATGGCAAAATATGGATTCCCGTGAATGCTTGGTAGCTTGGGTTATATGCATTGGGAGTGGTATAATTGTCCAACTACATGGAAAAGTTAGTACGTGAAAGACAATCAACCACATCCAACTATGAATATGACACTCGTTTTTTGAAGCCGTTGATGATTCAAACAACGATATCAACATTCTTGATAGATCCTATATATTCAATCACGTCATTAAGGGCCTTGCACCTAATACGTCTTTCCAAGTAGTTGAGAGACTTACATACATAGTTGTTATCTAGTTGATGGTATTTATCCTAAAGGAGCAAGATTTGTTAAAACCTATAATCAATCGGTAGGCCCAAAATAAAAAGTTTGCATGTAAGCAAGAGGGGAAGGATATCAAACGAGCATTTGAAGTGTTTCAAAAGGAGTGGCATTTAATCGTTTCCTGGCACGAGCTTAAAAACCAACCATACTACAAAACATAATGTGTGTTGTTGGCGGATTTTTTTACTATAAGTTATTCGGTTTAATTAATCATGTCATGTTTTTAACATTTTTAGTTATGTAATCTTTATTAATAAAAGTTTTTTTATATTTCAAATATTATTTCACTTTTAACCTTAAATTTTTATTTTTAATCCTATAGTAAAGGAGTAGTTTATAACTATATTTGAGTGAAGTAGAGTGAAAGAATAAGAAAACTGATACAATATTGACCTGACATTAAATGATCCATAAATGATAGTCTTATACACCACGAAAGACACCACCTCTCCGATTTTTGTAAGACAAGATTTGAACATGAATCTTTTAGTTGAAAAAGAGTGCACTTAACCACTTATGTCCTGAACCTATTTAGTTGTACAAAATCAAAGAATACAAAATCAAAGAATATAATAGTCAGAAATTAATACACCTTAGAAAACTTTAAAAAATGAATATTAAATAGTTAATAATAAAGATCTGATAATTATTAAATGATATTTTGATATAAGTTAAGATTAAAATTATGATATTATAGAGAAAAATAGAATACGAAGGGTAGATATAAGAGAAAGGAAAAAGATATCGACTTCTAGACTTATCAGATATGATCGGTTAATTATTTATTGGTTATACATAAACGTTAAATTAAAGGAAAAAAAAATGGTAATGGCAATGGCGAGAAAACAACAATGTATGCAGAATTTCTCAATGCCAATGGCGAGTGTCATTATGTTTGTAAGCTATTAACGCCGATGGCGGTTATAAATAAAAAAATTGAGAAAATGCCGTATTGTTGAACTTCGTTCGTAACTTTATAAACCTCTTTGTGTGTGTTTTGCTAATAAAAAACTAATAATTTGACGGTTTAGAATCTTAGATACCGTTTCAATCCGAGTTCTCCATAATCATAATTAGGGATGGTTCATGTGTTCGGGAACAAAATCAAGAAACCTCAATTTCTCCAATCAACTTTAAAATGGTTCATTTGTTTTTGTTCGGTTCAGGAACTATACAAAATCAAGAAACCTGAGTATAAAGTGACATTATAATTTGATAATCATCCAAGTTTCTTAGCTTATAAACTACAATTCATTTTGAACCACTTCCAATGTGGGACAAATGGTTTTTAGCTCAAATATATAGTTTTGTAGACCACACTTTGAGCATCGATATCTCATTCACCTCTTAATCACTTTGGACGTTTAATATCTCGTTGAAAAACCCTTGTCCTAGGCTATTCAAGTATTCAACCATATCAAATAATCCATCTAATTATTATATCTACATATAAATAATTAGGTCCAAAGTTAGAAAAAAATACATCTTTTTCCCTATTTTTTCCAACACTAATTACATTTGGATCAATTTTTTTGCAAGAGCAAAAGAATTTGATTGGGCAAGATGGAACGAATCACCTACGTATTTTATGTAATCTTTTGATTAGTGTCTTACTAGTTTGTTTCTCTAATATATTTGCTCTTTGCCGTTAAAAAAAACATAGGAAATCATGTTTACGGGCATATTTTTTTCATAACAATTATAAACACAAGTTTAATATTGCTCCTCACTAATTCATCACACCTGATTGCGACTATAAGCTTACTCGAGTGATCATTGGTGATGATAAGGTTTGGCTGGTAGGTTCAGGTCACCAGTTCAATCCCATAGTCAGCCAGGTTTTACAACAGCAGACCTTAGGGCAACGTGTTTTTCCTAGAATGAGTTCAAATGTTAGTTTGGGCTACCCAACACTGTCTACACTCACAAGTGTAATGAGATGCCTTTTGTCATTGGGTTACCTTGAGTAGCCAGACACTATTTGTTTGGCGTTAAAAAAAATATATCACACCCGATTCCATTAACTGATTTTTATTAATTTTCAAACAAAAGCCGGCCAACTTTTACTGCTTTTCTATCTTTTTAAAGAATGGATAAATTATCCTTTAAATCTAAATGCGATCCATATTCATTTCGAGTCTAAAACGATCAATCATTTAGGAATGAACATCTATGATACACTTACACTATAAATCATTATATTTGTATTATTTTCTTGCCACATACACATCCTTTCTTACATTAATGCTAATGTTGATTGAATATAAAAAGTTGAAAAGACAATAGAAACGAATGGAGATCGTAGCAAGTGGAGAAGGAATCACTAATGGAATTTAGATAGTCAAATAAGCTTTCAAATGTGTCAAAATACTGATGATTCGTATAGTTCCCACACAACACGAGGAGTCATTTGTTGGTGACAAATTGACAATCAAACGAATATGCTTTTGTCTGTTTGATTTATAGCAAGCCAAGTACTAGATGCGGCAATTGGTGATCACAATGGAAATGATTATCCGACCACTCGTTAAAAGTGTATGATCTCGCTTTCTACGAAAGGGATCAAGACTGTTCCCGTCGAGAGATCAACTTCTTCTGGACCGTTTATTAAATTCTAGCATGAAAAGTTTATCGGTTATACAAGCCAAAGTCCTATCGTTTGCGTTCTGTTTGAATGATGTGACATGAAAAACAATGTTTCTACGGATTATTCAACTGAATTTACTTAAGATCAAATTAGAAATGTGTATATGCATTGTTACAAGTTATAAGGTGGAAAGTTTACACGTGTATTACAAAACTATGCTTATTTCTAGCAATCAGAATCCAGCAATTTGAGGGTGGACCCCTGGTAGCTGGGTCCTATGAGCGGCATCCCATGGTGGGATCCAAGAGACAATGCTCTGATGGTGATCGAGCGAACAAGTTGGTTATATGCTGAAACTTGCTCGGATAGTTGGATTTGCTTAATAAATAGATAAACTACTTGAAATAAAGTATCAATGCTAAAGTAAGTTTTAGTAGTAACTTTGAAGCTTCAACGGTAACTTTTTCAGTGGTAGCAAATATGTTTTTAGGTACAACTAATACTCTAATATTCTCAGTTAAATAGTTGGAGCTATCCGTAGCAACTTCACTATTGGTAGGAACCAGGGTAACAATATTATCCATAGTAACAAGAATGTCTTAAAATGTCTAACAGTAACAATATTATTATTAGTAATTATAAAAATACGTAATTTTGGGGTTGTTAGTATGATATTTATCTTCATTTCTAATGATGATAAACGACACGCGTGATTATTTAACGCGCCAAAAATACCAAGAATCTAATTGTCAGATGGTAACGTTTTATAACACGCTTGACATGTCTAGCTACAACCAAGGCTACAAACCTAGGGTCACTAGCACTACTAGTGATTGCTATCAACAAGTCTTCTTTAGTGCTTGAGCGTTGCAACTTAAATGCTTCAATGTCAAATCAAAATCACATTAATGTGTTTATGAGATTGGGGGCAATTTATTGGTAAAAAGGTCAAACAAAGCTTGAGATAAAATGATTAAAGGTTCTATGACAATTAACAACCCACTTAAGCAAACATTGTGTTTAATTTGTTTTAATTCTAATCCCAACTATTCAAGTTGTATTTTTATAATAAAATTCACAACTTAACATTGTTTAATATCAGTCAAATGAATGTTATTAGACTAAACACATGTTCTTAGTGCATTCTAGCCTCACTTACCTTAGAGCTTCCTCTATATAGAAAAAAGTTTTGTATAAACTTATAATGATAGTGATGTACAAAAACAGGTTTTTGAGTCAAACCGATCCGGTTTTAAAACCGGCTCGAATAGTCAATGGAAATTATACCAATCTGGCACAAAAGGGGTCGTCTTAAAAAGTTAAAACCAGTTTTAAACAAAAACTACACCAGATTAGATCTGACTGATTTCAAACCTAATTTAATGTATTATATAACTAGTGCTTCACCTAAACCAGTTTCAAAATCAAATTCAAGATATACACACTCAAATGGGTTTCAAACTAGCTGATCGAATCATATTCGAACCGGTTTCACCGAAATGAACGAAACGTGAATCCGGATCGGATTACGATCCGGATTTGGTTTTGTTGTGAGGATAGGACTTTACCCTTTTGGGCCTGGTCTTAAAAACTCGTGTGTGAGTAGTTGGTGGGCCGTGGGCGCATTATGTAACCGGGACG
This sequence comes from Deinandra increscens subsp. villosa, assembly GCA_039602395.1. Classification (NCBI taxonomy): domain Eukaryota; kingdom Viridiplantae; phylum Streptophyta; class Magnoliopsida; order Asterales; family Asteraceae; genus Deinandra; species Deinandra increscens. The sequence continues at coordinate 82,617,123 of JBCNJP010000025.1, read as the reverse complement.
AAGCAACCATGGGTTTTTTTAGTGGAGGTTTATACTCTGGAATATGCCGTTTCTTTCTTTCTTTCTTTCCATAGAGGCTACAGCCATGTCCACTTCCAATCACCCATCATGCCTATTTTGACTTTCGGTCAACTTTTCCATGTTTTCATCAAAACCGTCAACCCATGTCAAAGTTAATGACCACTTTCGTAGCACAATCATGAGACATATATAACCCTAGGAAGTAGGAACATTCATGGCACACTTTTCATCTTGTAAAGTAACATAGGCATAATCAATGGACACGTTTCCTCTTATGAAATAATGTATCAAAATGTAACCTTAATTTACATGTAATGATACTTGTGTTTTTGTGTATCAATGTTTTTATTAGGGTTTTTTTTTTCTTGATTGGTTCATCAATATTGGTAAGGGCAACAACATATTATTTGTAAGGGATAAGGTAAAGCCAAACTTGTGAGAATTATGAGATGTTTTTTTAATTTGTGTAAAAGGCTTCAAGAATGACCAAACTTGTGAGAATTATGAGATGGTTTTTCAGTTGAAGATATCAAATTTGCCTCACACTATGCTTTTCAACCTATATGGCTACGTGCCTTAATGCGTCGTGTGATTTTTAAAACCAAGATCACAGGATTAGGCTTTAAGCAAGATAAAGTCACCAATGTCATTACTTTTGGGTCAAATAGGAACAAAACTCTCTCAACATATTTTGCATCTGATTTTAAGGGTGCATACTAGAGGTGGTAGTTTTAGCCCATGTACTTATAAATTAGGTCGATTTGGGTTGTGCGGGCTGAATGTTTACTTTTTTACGCATATACCCTTCTAAAGCCCCTTTGGTACTGAATTCATGGCCATTTAGTCGTGACAGTTTCGGTTAGTGGATCTAGTTCACTAACTTGGTTTTTAAGCAAAGTCCTAACTTGTAAAAATATTAAGTTGTTATAAAAAATGATTTTTATAACAAAATCCTCAATAAACCTCTGGTCAAAATGTTATGTTTAAACCGGTTGCTCGAGTTCGGTAAAAATGATAAGTTTATAGATCTTTGGGCCGTAAGCCTCCAAAATGGCTTATGGACCGTGGGTTAGTCATTCGACATGCATTTCGTGTTAAGTTCATATTTATAAAATAATGTTGATGACCCATTTAGTAAATCCATCCCGATGTAGACAATCAATATATTGCTTATGTAGCTTCCCATTAGACTTTTGAAGAAGGTTCTGTCTGCCTTAAAAAGGGGTATACGTTTTAGTGTTAGTGGGCTCTAAGTGTCCAATATTGTTGGTTAATATAGTGGCTAGTGGACCATGTCCACTAGCTCAGTTTTGTCCCAAAAAGTGCTAACAAGCCCGTTTATAGTTTATTGGGTCTTAACCCGGCCCGAATATATGATTTGATCCGATTGCATTAAACTAAGTTTAAACATTTGTAAAATGTTGGTTTGTCACAAAAATGAGGTTAGCTTCCAAGGTTCGGTTTTATCCATTTTCTAAAGTAGTTTTCTAAAATCTTTAACCAAATTCAAAAACAAGTTGTCGGGTCACGAGTTTGGTTCACATGGTTTTAGTAAGTTAACCAAAAGTGATGTTTTAGTGGGTTTTGGGGCATAGGCCCATTTAGTGTGCTTGAACCAGATTTCAATGGTTGTTTAGCATGAGAGGTTTTTATAGACTAACTCATTAAATCATAGTTTACATTTGGATTTGTGTTATTTAATTACATTACACACTGAGATGCATTAGTTTAACTGATTACCGACTTCCAATATGCAATATGTAACTGTTACAATACCAACTATAAGATTCTCTTAGTATGATTAATCTCTTTTACTTTATACGTCCTGTAATTATCACCGGTGTTCATTTTTGATCCCTAAGTTCTTATTGGACATATGTGTTAAGGTCTCACACTCTCACATGTAAGTGTGTAACGCAATAAAAATGTTTGTGTTTGAAATTTGAGATCTATTGATCAAATGTACTTTAGCAGAATCACATTTTAAGAGAAAGTATTAGTGTGTAAAAGCTAAAAAACTATAACTCAAACTCATCGATAGAACTATACGAGTTGTCGTTTTCTTGTTCTGTTTTTTTTAATGGCGTTTGGAATTACTATTCTCTCAACATGTATTTTGTATACAGTAGAATTTTGTTAAATATGTAAACTAATAATTTTTTGGACAACAAAGATTCAGATATTCATGATCACCCTAGCATATAGATCATCCACAACTGAAGTATAAAGCATGGTGACCGGCCAACCTCACCTAAAAGAAAACCCACAACTGGGAAAACCCCCTAACTCAATCCGAAACATTTTGCTCTAAACGAGACTCAAACACAAGATCTCACATTTAGAAATTCGAGGTACCATTAAGCAAAATGCCATTTTGTAGGTAAACTATTATTACAATTGAATTATTTTACATTTGAGCTTAATAACATGATAGCAAAATATTTATATAGTTCATCCATGTTTAATATTTTAGATATTTCATTGACAACACCAATAATAACATGCCATCAACGTCAAGAAACAACCTCCATTATCATGGTTGAGATGTTAGAAGGTGACAGTGATTAATAGGGATCATCCAATATCAAGAAAAAAAATTAAAAAATTGATTATAAAATATAACATAAAGTATTGAGAGTAAGGATTTATTTGACTTACAATTATATAAAAGGTATAAAAATTTATAAAGAAGATGCTACTTTCATTAAAAAGATGATTAATCATTCAAAAGAATAAGCCTAATATTGAAACTCCTACTCGCATGTCTTGTTAATGTTAAGGGTAATGATAATGGTTCTTCCGTGCTAGTTCGGGAGAGTCGGGATCAGGAGGGCAAATTTAGTGGATTATGGTTCTCCCACTCTTCCCACTCTCCCAAACCTTCAAAAATCCTCCATAAACCCTCTCCCGAACCCCTCCATTCTCGGTGCCCAAGCCCCATTTCCCACTCCCTAGACTCCCGAACCCTCTCCCAATTTTCTCTCCCGAACACCGGATTATGGTGTTCCCGCGATCCCGATCCCACCGAAACACCCTCCCGATTCATTCGAAAGGGTATAACAAATACCCCAACAACCATGTATTTTAGTCCTTTGACTTTATCATCAATATGTAATGGAGATTATGTGTATTTCCAACAAAATTTATTATTATTTAAAAAGTCAAAGTCTATTGATATTCTTTTATCACCGTGTCATGTTAAGGCTATCCGTAGTAGATGAAGTCTCTTGTGGGTGTTATGCGTCATGTGGCGTCAACGTCATCAACAGGGGCTACATGGCTAAAGTGATGTAGTGGGCGTTATGAGGTATGAGGTGTACTAATAAGAAAAAAGCAAAAAAAAAACAAAACAGAGTGATGCATGGTGCTATGAACATGGCGCCTTAACTCCAAGCCTAACATGGCACTCCGGGGAATGGTGCGGGGCGTTATATAGGGCGCCATATCACAAATGTTATACCCCATAATGCCCCATTACGAATAGCCTAATAATCAATATTTTAGTGGGGTTGGGGTTGAGTTTAATTGCAAAGCTAAAATGTTAAAGTAGTGGAGTGCTCTTCTTGAGATTAAGAGTTCAGTACTCATCATGCATGGCATCGTTAGTATACTAAATAGATCGTAAAAGTGGTTAATACACAAGTCATGTCGTGTAGAGGTGTGCAGAAATAATCGAAATTCGAATAAACCGTAATTCGAACCGTATTTGTATCTAAAAAATCGATCCATACTGTAAATTCGAATTACGGTTCGGTTTCTAACGGTATCCAGTTGTAAATTCGGTTTACGGTCCGGTTAATGGATGTGTTTTCTTTTTACCGGTTATCCATTTAAACCAAATAAGATTTTTATATATATTTTTATATTTTATATACCACGTAATATAACATTTCAAAATTTAGTCCATCCCATGACCCATGAATTCAATATTTTGTTTTTGTTCACATGTGTTGGAAAAAACCAAGATGAAAGTTTCATTTTTAATCATACTTTGAAGTTTGTTTGTTTGTTTGTTTGTTTGTTTGTTTTTTTTTTTGTTTATGACTCTATTCGGGTTTTGTATGTGGTATCGTGGTTCTAAATTATTAGAATATGTTAAAATGTTAGAATGTTAAAAATATGTTTAAATGCATGTTGTTCATTTCTTTTTTGATGTTATCCGAAAACGTAGGCGAAATATGTTATTTGGTTGAATACAGTTGAATTTGGTTTTATCCAAAATCGATCCAAATTGAATATGGTTGAATACAGTTCGGTTTAAAACTTTTCCAATACGGTTCAATTTACAAATAGGATAAACAAAATCAATCGGAATAAACCGTAAACCACTAACGATAAACACCCCTAAATTACACCATGTAACTGCTAACCAAAACAAAGTTAAACAGATTCGGTAAAAAAAAATACATCTTTAGACTTTAGTTAGATTCAGTAATAAAAAATACATCTTTAAACCGATCAATCATGTATGCATCTATACCTATAACCTAATCATGCTATCATGTAATAAAAAATACATCTTTAGACTTTAGTTAGATCAGTAATAAACAACTCACATATTCTCTTCTTTCTATAAACAAAATACAACTTTATATTACATTTTATAGTTGTATAATACAAGTGGTTCAAGCAAGCTTTTTTTAGGTTAATAAAATTATAAATTATAATTTGTTAATTGATTTGTAGGTGCATAAATTATATATATAACATTAGGCATTTGAAAGATATAGTGTAGTATTTGTTTTTCATATTTTGACCACAATAATTTAAGACTTTGATAATTTCTACCCTTAAACTTTTATAATTTATTTCTTTTGGTTTTAAGTTTTGTCGTCTTCTACTTTGGTCACGAAACTTTTATAATTTTACGTTAGGCAACTTTTTGGTTTTCAAACGTTGGACACAAAAGTTTGATACTTTTACATTTTCTACCCTTTATCTTTTAAACTTTATATATTTTTTTAAATTTTGTCATCTTCTACTTTGACCACTAAACTTTTATAATTTTACATTTTATACCCCTTAAGTTTAAAACTTCTGTTTTTATTGTTTTTTAATACTTTGGCCATGAAACTTTTATAGATTTATGTTTTATACCCATAAAGTTTTCCACTTTGGTTTTTTTTTAAGTTAGAGTTTTCGACTTTGACCACGACATTTTTATAGTTTTATTAGACTTTACGATTATACCCCTTAACTTTTCTACTTTCGTTTTTTAGTAACTTTTATAGTTTTATACTTACACCACAAAACTTTTAGACTTTTACGTTTTATATCCATTAACTTTTTTACTTTCTTTTATTATTATACTTTTAGAGTTTTCAACTTTGGCCACGACTTTTTTATAATTTTATATTTTGACCACATTAAAACATTTCTTACTTAAACTGACGGGTGAACGGGTGACCTGCCGCGAAACGCGGGCGGGTCACCATCTTGTTGTATTTAAATTGTAATTTATTTTCTTTTATCTTTTTCTTTCAAACTTATTACCTTGGTTTATCTTTTTGTCCTGCTGACTTTTTATATTTTTATTTTCTTCAAAGTTGCATTATTAACAATACAATTGTTTGTGTACCTACGTTATCTCCGCAGCATCACACGGATTGTAAAATCTAGTCAGGTAGTAAAATCTAGTTTTCTTTATATGAAAATGAAACGCCATAGCAATACCGATACCATTCTCCACCATTTGGTGGAGTGGATATCCATTTACCTTCCAATGTGGAGGTTAATGGTTCAAATTCCACCGGACACAAAAATACATAAATATTATAGAGGTGGGTCAGATGTTTTACTACAGTGGCCCTTAGGTGGTGGGTTTTTTCCGAGATAGACGTGCAACACAGAGGGTCCTGGTTACTGGCACGGACTGTGATCGCAACGTGTCGTGGATAACATCGTTTGTCATGATGAGACCCCAGGGTAACCGGATGTTTGCCGTTCAAAAAAGAAAAAAATTAACAATACCGATACGATACCACCATAAAGTATAAGGGCTCATGGGTATTAGATTAAAAGTTTAGGGGGAATATATACCAATTGAAAAACTCAAAGGGCTTTTGAAAGTAAATTATCCTTGTAATTGACTAATTTCCCCCGTCATCAACACGATTACTACTCACCGGCGACTTCTCTCTAAACTTTCAGTTTCAGAAATCTCTCCCTCGCTCTCACACGCAAAAACTCCATAACCGAATGGTGTTCTTCAACTATTTGAAAGTTTCGAACCCCGAAAAGCCGGAAATCTGACGGTTTCACCGTTTTCTGCTTCTAGAATCCTCACGATTGCAGTGAAAATGTTCATTAGGCGATCCGTAGAAGAAGAAGAAGAAAATTAGAAGGATTAAACAGCCATCCGTGGTGAATTCTACCTGCTCAGCTTCTGAGATCGTCTCTTCGATATGTCTGAACTTTTCAACGGTCCGTTACAACTTACACTTGAATCAAATTAATGTTTAGTTCATCGAATTGCTTGTTTTCAATTTTCAAACGCGAGTTGATTATCGTCGATTATCAATCAACTCCAATTGGCTTTCCAACGAAACCTAGGGCCATTGAATTCATATTGTTTTGTGCGAAACATGATTTGTTGTGTTTTGAAACTATTGCAAATTTGAACCAAGTTGCTGCAGTAATTTAATATAATAATGTGTACTCAATTGTGTAGGATTCAACTGTAGGATCTGTCTAAGAGTGATTTCATGAAGCTGTTTGATTTAAGTACTGATGTGCTGGTTGAAATCGACTGAAAGGTGATATGGATGACCATAATGGAATAGATGTGCAAAAAAACTCAGGGAGACAATCACCACGCCCAGTCTTAAAATCTATATTATCAGGTAAAACAACACCTAGAGGTAGAGGCTCTCCTTCATTTAGAAGATTAAATTCTAATCCAACCTCTAGAAGGGATTGGAGAATCAATGGATTTAATACTAATTGTTTCAGAAGCAATGGGATAGTACTTTGGTTGCTTTTGATCACTATATGGGCTTATGCTGGACTTTGTATCCAATCAAGGTGGGCCCATGGTGATAACAAGGATGGTATTTTTTGGGGGGATGATGAAACTGAACAAAGTTTTGACTTAAGTGTGAGTAATGATGTGTTGACAGATGATGTTAAGATTAATGTCGATCAGTCTGATGGGAAGAAGATGAATATGGGCCGTATGGCCATGGAAACGAATGGCGGTAGTTGGTGTGTCACATAACATATTATCTGTGAAGAAAAGGAGAAAAAGATCTAGACGTGGTTCTAGACGTAGTAATAAGAAAAAGATTTTGGAAACTGGAAACAGTAAGGAAGTTGAAGTTCATGAAGAAGAAATTCCTCAAACAAATGCTACTTATGGGATGCTAGTCGGCCCGTTTGGTTCAATTGAAGACAGAGTTGTGGAATGGAGTCCTGTGAAGAGGTCAGGAACGTGCGATAGAAAAAGTCAATTTGCTCGGCTTGTTTGGTCAAGAAAATTTGTTTTGATATTCCATGAGCTTTCGATGACAGGAGCTCCACTTTCAATGATGGAGCTGGCTTCAGAGCTTCTGAGTTGTGGAGGCACAGTTTCTGTAGTTGCTCTAAGCAGAAAGGGTGGATTGCTTCCAGAACTTTCTAGAAAAAAGATCAAAGTTCTTGAGGATAAAGATAAGCTCAGTTTTAAGGCTGCCATGAAGGCAGATCTTGTTATAGCAGGTTCAGCTGTCTGTGCATCATGGATTGGTGAGAGTTTTTTTTTAGTCTCTAGGTGCGTTAAATCATGAAGTTGTGCAAATAGTTAAAGTTTACTTTGATAATTGATAGTTAATATATTGTTACTCAACTGCATGAAGCATATGCCTACATAAGAGAATTCATACTTCAAAATGAAACTGTTAAATATTCTTCTTTTGCATGCTTTTTTGTGATATCAGTAAATTATATGACAGTTAGTTAAATGATTACAGAACAATATCTTGATCACTCAGTGGCGGGAACGCGTCATCTTGTTTGGTGGATAATGGAAAACCGACGGGAGTATTTTGTTCGATCTAAGCCTGTTCTTAATCGTGTAAAACAATTGGTATTTCTTTCTGAATCACAATCTAAACAATGGATGGCTTGGTGTGAAGAAGAAAATATTAAATTTAAATCTGCACCCTCTCTAGTTCCACTCTCAGTCAATGAAGAACTAGCTTTTGTAGCTGGCATTTCTTGTTCCCTAAATACCCCTGCATTCACCACTGAAAAAATGCTGGAAAAAAGATTCTTGTTAAGAAAATCAGTCAGACAAGAGATGGGAGTAAAAGATAGTGATATGCTTGTTATGGCATTAAGCAGTATAAACCCTGGAAAGGGTCATTTATTGCTTCTTGAATCTGTACACCTTGCAACTAATAAAAAACCCGGTGGAATGACTGATGATGGTCAAAGTCTAAAAAAAATGTTGAAAGGAATTGAAGAAAAGAAGGGGAGTGGTATTAAGCTTCTGATTGGTTCGGTTGGGTCCAAGAGTAATAAGGTTAATTATGTCAAATCACTTCTTGGTTTCTTATCAAATCATTCAGATTTGCAAAATTCGGTGATGTGGACTCCAGCAACAACACGGGTCGCCTCACTTTATTCTGCAGCAGATGTCTATGTTATAAATTCCCAGGTAATAAACTTCTTATAAATATCTCAAGTCATTAGCTACAGGTTCTGTTTTGCTCTCTGTTCTATTCTAAACGGGCTAAATAAAAAAAAGTAGCTACAAGCAAGAACGGGTCAAATGGGTTGAAAGTTACCTAAAATCTATTTTAAGCATGTTTCTGTTTGTTTTATTCAAATAATTAGATTGTTGCTATAATACTATTCTTTTATAATCATATATAAAAGCAGCAATTATATTCAAAAAACAGTGTTCCTGGTCAATCTCAATCTGGCCTGTCAAGTTTCTGCTCGTGCTAAAAATGGCCCGTTTTGTTTTGAACATTTTGACCCGTTATCTAGCCTGCTGACCACACATTTTGCCACATCTAGTTTGTAGTTAGGACATTCATTTTATTTGTATCTATGTGAATGTTAATGAAAAATGCTGTCATCAGATGTTGCATACTGTCATATATTCTGTGTTTTTTTGTTATAAAAACGCAGAAGCAAATAATCAGCTTATTAAAGGTTAAACTTGTAATTTTGAATTTACCAAGAATAATCCATATGAAATTAGCAATCTCAAACAGCCTATTAAAAACAACTTGTTTCACTCTAAAATAAACATATAAGCATAAGCAACTTTCTTCATCCCAACACTCAAAATCATTTATGTGCTTCTATTTAATAAAACACAATAAGCGGATAAGTTGTTTAAATAAGCAATCCAAAACACGACCAAAGGAAAAGGAAAATTTGACCAACTAATTGAACACAGGGGATTGGAGAAACATTTGGAAGAGTGACAATCGAAGCGATGGCATATGGTATTCCGGTACGATAAATCATATTGTGTTCTCTTCAGTTTTTTTGGTTAATATAAATGAAGAACATGTTAGATCATGTATTCATGTTCAGTCTCATTTTCAACAAATTTTTAACATTCCCATTATACCCTTGGGTTTGTTGATTGAATAGGTGCTGGGAACAGACGCAGGAGGTACAAAAGAGATTGTTGCACACAATGTTACTGGTCTTCTACATCCCACTGGCCATCGAGGAACCACATTTCTTTCCAAACACCTTGAGTATTTGTTTAAAAACCCATCAGAACGACAGCGTTTGGGACTTGAAGGGAGAGAAAAGGTGAAGAAAATGTATTTGAAAAAGCACATGTACAAAATCTTTGGGCAGGTTCTTTCTAACACCATGAAAGTAAAGTAACAATAACTTATACTAAGCTTTTATTAATTCGGTCTTGTTAAAGAATAATTTCAAAAGTTTTTAATTCAGGTTTTGAAAATAACAATTTACATCATTTTCAAGTTTTGAATTTGAATCTCTACTAAAAAAACATTATCTCTTACCACTAAATTACAATATAAGTGGCTATTACATTATGTCTTATACTTCCAAACAACAACCGGATTGTATATGACCGGAAAATTCCTCCGGTGTATCCGTCTTTATCCACGTGGAGCTCTCGAGATCTAGTAAGCACACCCCATGGCCCCCACCGAATCCATCAGATCCAACGGCCAACAACTGCCCTCCGCATTCGACCATGCAAGCAACACTATTCATATCGTCTGGTATCCTCGTCATAGAGGAATGATCCAGTGCTACCACCGCACCATCTCGATACATGTACATCACCTTGTTACCACCGTCCACACATGTTCTAGGACACGTGTCAGCCACCAGAAAGTCATCTCTAACCGGGTCCCATTGCAACGTCAACGGGTCAAGAACCTCTGTGCTTTTCCCAAACTGCCCTTGCCTTAAAGTGTCGTACCCACCAATGACATAAAGTTTGCCACGGTGGAACACACCCTTGCACTCGTCACGCTCATATGCCATGTCAGGGAGCGTGGTCCATTCATCTTCCGCCACATCATACATCATCCCCGACCGGAGCGCATTTTTCTCATTGTCATGTCCGCCAGCAACGAACACCCTCCGATCATTATCCGACGCGCATCCGAAAAACGACCTTGTACACCCTGGCATGTCGGGCCCACGCCGCCACGTGGCAGACAAAAAGTTGTACACAAATACAAAATTCGAAGCATTCCAATTCTCCCGGTTTAACCCGCCCATAACCACAAGACTAAACCCAACCGGAGCAATCTGGCAAAACAGAGGCAGCCCGCCGGAAAACCCGGGAACCGGCGGCAACTCGCTCCATTTACCTGCCTCCGGTTCGTAAACCGTGAGGCGGTAAACCGGTGCAACCGAATACTTCCGCAACCCGTGGCTCCGGTTGGAATCATCAACCCGAGCCTGCACCATCACGACGATCCGACGGGTGAATCCGGCGGACTTTCGGTGGTTACGAAACGAAGGACGGTGAATCTCCGACCTCCAGCTCCGGCAGACCGATGCCGCGGAGGGGAAGGCGTTGTGAGGGAGGCGAATCAGACATTCTAAGCCGAGGTCATGAGGAAGAGAAGGTATAAGCTCCATGAATTAATTATCAGATTTGAATAAAGAGATGCAGAAATGGTAATCATAAAAGGTGATATGAGAAGTTAAAGAAAATGGAGGAGGGAATCGATGGAGGAGTGACGATGAAGCAATGTGTGTTAAATAGTGAAGCATGGCGTATAGGAGAATAAAAAGGGCAAGTTTCTTTTAAGCTATGCCTCTCGAGTTCTTATACTAATTAAGCTTTAACTTTAATGTTATTTATACTCGTGTTTATTTAAGTTTACCGAAACTTCTAGTAGCTTAAGGGTGGGATACCTAATTCAAAACATTCGAGTGTATGTTTGTTATTGGAATGTGACTAGTCCTGTAGGGACGTAAATTTTTTTTTTTTTGAGCAGCAACTGTAGAGACGTAATTAAGTTTTTAGAGAGGAAGTTATAGATTTAATCTGGAGAAATAATTTAGCTAACTTACTTTTTTGTAATGATTTTAAATCGGATCGGACGTGTGTCAAAAAAAAGTTCAATTGGTTGATTTGAAAGGTCAAATTGGATTGACTATTCAAACCTGTAAATTTATAATATATAATTTATAAACTTGCAAACACGAGAAATGTAAAAAAATTTAAAAATTTAAAATTAAAAAAGAAACATTAATAAAGTTCTAGACAAATTACAATTATCCAAACAACGTCATTTTAAGTTTTAGTCAAACTATATTTATTCAAAACAAACTACATTAGAGTGCTGTATACATTAATTTCATCATTTAGCGTAAGTTTGTGACTTAAACTTTAAAAATCGACTCAATTAGCGACTCGGTTCTGAGTTTTAGTTGGTTGAGTTGTAAAACTTGTCAAGTTAAACATTAGCTGGGAATAGACTAGACAAGTTAAGTTGTTTGTGTAAAAGACGTATTCAATTCAATGCCATTTAAGTTAATAAATGTGGTTTTTTTATTTAGGTCAAATAAAAAGTTCACGTGCCATTGTACGTTCATTTATGAATAACAAAGGTCGTTTTCATCATGCTTTTTCTTTAGATGTCAATTGAATGAATATGTTTTATATATTTTTCACTATAAAAATAATATATTTATAATTAGGACCATCTTAGTTAGTATATCATACATTTTCAGTTAAAATTGAGCTATAATAATTTTAACTTTTACTTTTCTTAAAAAAAAAATTAATTAGAGGTACATCCCACTATCTTTCGTTAGGGTCGTAAAACCTGAATCTATGTAATGGCTTCATTCATGCTCTGGACACCTAGCAAGTTTATAGTGTTACACAATATTAGTTGCACAATGGATTTTACAAACCAACATAAATATAAGATTAATCTTGTGGTTTTAATCTGATATGACTGGATATTATCAGTCTGTCACCAATAATATACGACAAATGCATACTAAACGCTTCGTTTATATTTTTCCATAGTACTTATGATATTGGTTTTTAGATGTGTCTAAATGTAATGTGTTTGATAAAAAGACGTATAGACCGATATGCGAAAGTTACCATGAATTTGTGAGCATGTCATGTGCGTATTGAATTTTTCAGCACATAGTATATATATTGTCTTACTTAATGGTAACTATAGAGATATATTATAAATAAAAATTTAACTGGTTTTAAAATGCTGTCCACATTTAATCATCAATAAACTCTTAACTCGTTTCATTTCAAAATAAATTTCTATTCATCATGCCAAAAATTTATTTTTTATGACCAGTCGACAAACATTACTAAAGAAAATGACCACAAATATAGGTCAGATGTTTGTAGGGGCAAATTGTGGTAAAAAGGCACGTGATGCATTGGATATTTAGATCCATCCATCAATAGAAGACTTTGTGTTTAAGTTGGGTGTAACTAAAACCATAAACATGATTAGTTAAGTTAACATTTATATGTATACGAACAAAGTTAACTAATTTAGCTTTAAAAACCAGACTAACCTGACCGCTCTAACAAAAAATAGAAGACTTTGTGTTTAAGTTGGGTGTAACTAAAACCATAAACATGATTAGTTAAGTTAACATTTATATGTATACGAACAAAGTTAACTAATTTAGCTTTAAAAACCAGACTAACCTGACCGCTCTAACAAAAAATAGAAGACTTTGTGTTTAAGTTGGGTGTAACTAAAACCATAAACATGATTAGTTAAGTTAACATTTATATGTATACGAACAAAGTTAACTAATTTAGCTTTAAAAACCAGACTAACCTGACCGCTCTAACAAAAAATCATTGGTGATTTGATTGCATGCTAAAGTTGATTTGAGCAAACCGCAGCAAACCTGTGAGAAGCAAAGTAAAATAGAATTCAAATTTAAAACATTCATTGAGGTTCTTCATCTCATCTTCATCTTCATCTTTATAACTTAGAGTTTTCTATCATTTCATTTCCATCTCTATCTCTAAAATTTAGAGTTTTGTTAATTTAACTTCTTAAAATATATAAGTCGCTATTCAACTATCTCTATTAATTTTGTGAGAGTAGAGGAAAGTGAGAAAAAATAATAAAATAAGTTTTTCAAAGTAGAATAGAGATGAAGATAGATAATAACATCTGATTATCTTAGATAGGACTTCGTTTCTATTTCTCATATTTAGAGACATTAATTCTTCATATTTTTTCAAGTGGTTGGTTGTAAGTACAAGACTAATAAAGAAATATTGTTTAATCTATTAGAGGTGAATATGAGACACGAGATATAAAAGAGCTTTAGAAAATGAATAAATTTTGTGAATAACTATAACTTTTTACTAAATTATAGAGATTAAAATAAAAAAGACAATTTAAATGAGCAAAGGAAATGGATGCCGCTCTCCCCGCTCATGTCACACCTACAAGAATCTAAATTAGAGATTGAGATGGTGTTCATGCCAATACCCACCCCCCATATTTAATCCCATATTTAGTTAATTAAACTCCATCCAACCCTAATAATTGATATAAACGTTAATTTCAAAGAAAATTACACGTTTAGTTTCTCTGATACATGTTTTTTAACAACAAATATAATCAACGCTCGGTTACCTGATGTTACATCTTGTGGTCAGGGGCGAAGCTTTTTGAGGGTCCGGCTGGGCCCGGGCCCGTCCTATTTTTTCGTTTAGAAGTAGCAATTTATACCTATTCGGTCTGATTTTTTTTTATACTTAGTTGGGCCCGATCTAATTAATCAAAAAAAAATTATATACTAAATCGGTCCGTGCGAAATTTTTAATCAAGCTTCGCCCCTGCTTGCGGCTTCTCTAATATATAATATTACTTTTGACAAGATGATTACTTAATATATGATATGAAAGCATAAGAGAATATCAAAGTGCTCAAGAGAATACTTCAAAGCGTCGATGGAATAGTAATGCATGAAATCCACACATTCAATTCAATAGATTCCAAAACTATTTGGATGATGGCAATCATATCATAATTTAAAAAAGGTTTAATTGGATAATATAGAAGAAGCTACTAATAATAGAATCTTGTGGCTGATTAACACATGGAATTTCTACTGGATTTTTATTTTATAAGATTAATCTTATTTCATATTTTTTTTTCACAGAATCATCACATCAATGATTAGAATTAACGTCTAAATAATCTAAAGAAAAGAATAAAAGAATTATTGCATGTTGATAAATAATAGACAAATATCTCAACCGAATCCTATCATGACCCACCTCAGCGCTTTTAAAACACCCTAAGTTGACCACATAATCAATGCAAACATTGAGCCCTTTCATAGCTAAAAGCATTCACATTCATAGTAACTTCTCTAAAAAAAATATATATATGTAAGTATAAATATGCAAAATTTAAGGTTTGATTATAACTAGTTATGAGTAGAGAAGAGAGAAAAAATTTAGCAAAGTCATAACGGATTCAAGACACGCTTTAATCATACCAATCCACTTTCAGCTTTCACTAAACCACATAGCCATCGAAATAGAAAACTATGTAATTCCATAAACATGCCAACCTTTAAATCACGTATTTATTTATTCACTCAAATTTAGCTATAGATTTAAAATTGTAACGAAAATATGCTAAAAGATTATTTTCGATGAACCCACAACAAGACTAAAAATACATAGATCGGTCAGGACCTGATTTGATTTTCCAACCAATTCAACCAAGACCGGTTCTAAAAACCGATTTTTAATCGGATCCTGTGACCAATTAGTCAAAGTCAACTCTCATCATCTAAGTCAAAAGACTGTCTCCTCCTTACAGACTCCAACACTGCCGAAGACCTCGTATTCTGGCGAGCCGCACCAGCAGTCGAGGACTTGAGCTTAGGCGCATGCATGGCACTAAGTGACGGGGTCCCTGCACCCTGGTTCACATCCCTCAGTACCGACTTAGCCGTGGCCTCAGCCATCACACCAGCCACGGCTGAACTCACTTTCGAACTCGTGTGCACACTGTTCACATTCACTCCTTTATCGACAGCCTCGGCGGCAGTTGATCTTGCTTTCTGCGACTCGTATTTTTGCATGTCGTAAACGAGCTCTTTTTGTAACTGTTTGTCGGCGACAAGCATTTCTTCGATCTCGTTTTTGTAATCTTTGAGGAGGATTCGGAGACAGTCCATTAGAGACCCTGTGAGCGGGCTGTTTTTGCTCTCGAGTAGACGTTTTAGTTCGATGAATATTGGGATTGTGTTTTGGATCAAGCTTTTCTTGACGGCTTGAGTTATAACACGTCCTTTGATGGAGTTTTCGGTAACGTCTTCTTCCATTTCCGATGATTCGGCTGATGAAGCTTTGTTTGTTGGGATTTTGATTTCTTTACAAGAAAGAACCCGAAATGCATCCTGTTATTTTGGAACAGAACTAAAATAAGTTCTTGATTTATGAAAATTATTTACCAGAAAAGGAAAGGACTTTGTAGATTACCTGTAGAACAGACTGGCTGGTAACATCCTCGATTTTGAGCAGACCATCTGATGCAGAGGCTAAAATCTCTGCACATACTTTGGCAAATGTAGCCAAAAGATGCTCTGGAGCCATTTGTTTCAATAAAGAAACATATATGTGCATTCTTTGACTTCTTGACCTTTCATCATTGCCTCTAAAAGTCAAAGAAAAAAATCATCTGTAAAAATATTTTACAGAAGAGTAAAAATTATAATTGAAGATTGACCTAAAAATTTGTTACCGGATGGAAAAAAGTCGGCTTTCTCTTTGGGAACTCAACGGGTTGCTTTGTCCGGTATGGGCGTTACAGTCATTTAGCACAAAGATTGCTTCAACAAAGCTGTTATAAGCTAAAAGTGGTGCCTTTACTGTAAAAAGATACAAATATATGTCAAATGAGCATATAAGCATTTGCGAGGGTAATATAGTCAACTATTTGTTATAAAGAATTCACCTTTTAATATGTTCCCAAAGAGAAAATCAGCAAGTTGTCTTATTTTCTCTGATTCATCAACAAGTGATAACAGAAATCTAAGAAAAAGCACACCTCTCCACTTCACATAATCCCTCTAAACATAGGATAAATTAAAATTTGTTAACCGAATAATCATTGTGTCACTAACCTTAAAAGATTAAATATTTAACAGAAAAATGGTAGTTTAAGTTTACCTGTAATAATCTGCAGAGAAGTGTGAAAGTTTGCCTTCTAACCAGTTCACAGGGATCACGAAGACATTTGGTGATGTTTGGTATATAACTGAAATAAAAACAAAAAACTTAAAAAAAAAACACATGTGAGTGTTTCTTAATATACATATACATAGGGACGTTCTTTTAAGAAACAATAATTTGTCGAGAACCTTATAATGTATTTGTACATATTTGATATTCTTGTGAATGTGATACAAATGAGGGTTATGTAACCACTTATGTTTCTCTCTCCCTGCTACTTATCAGTAATTTTTATGTGCTATGTACACTTGTGGGCGTTTCATTATATGATTCTGAAATAAACGTATCCCATATATACATATATAAATGAGAACCTCTAAATAATCATGAACCATTTTAAAATATAAAAACCATCTTATGGTCATCCTGTCACTTTGATCAGAGATCAGACGAGAAGGGAGGAAAGAGCCGACTCATAGAGTAAAAAAGACATAATGGTTCTCAGTTCAACCCATCACTCTCAGTATATATAGACACTTATATAAATACACATACACGCTGTAATGAACTTGTTTTAGGATAAGATAATGTGTGCGAGCCTTACCAATCAACCAAAGCAGTATATCGTACACAAAAATCCGTCATCATTACCACAATATTGTTACGAAGTGATGCAATATCGCTCTTTTCCATCTCCTGCATCAAAAATGTATATACTATAGATTACATAGTTATTTCTTTTCTAGTTGTTTTTTAGCATACATAATTGCATGGTTTATTATAATGGCTTGTTATTTGCAATTTGCTAAGCTTTTTTAGCATTTCTCAAGCAATAACACATAATGGTTAATGGTACAAAAAACATCATATTACCCTTACAAAACACTAAAAGTATCAATTTACTCACTTCAAAATACATAAATGATAAATAAAATCAGTTACTTATAACAATTTATTTTTGCTGAATTCACAAAAAGAAAATTTGCTAAACTTACAAAAAGAGCATATTCTTTCCTATCCATTTATTAGGTGAAACATATTGTTATAAGTGGCTGATTTTTAATATCTACAAAATACATAAATATGAAACTTTTAACGTTTTTAAGGTGTAAATATGATATCATAAAACTTAAAACTTTGAGAAGGATATATAGAATAAATACCCAATAATAAGTTCTAAATATCTTCCAGATACTTTGGCATTTGGCAAAGAGAGTAATGAAGCAAGACTAACCTGCACAAACAGTGGAATATACCGTTTTGCAAGCTTGTCGTCAGCAAGACAAATTCTACCCATTGCTACCCAAGCTTGAATGTATAAAGAAGGGGCTGTCTGCTTAAAAGACACAGATACCCCTGGTAACTTTTTTTGTTTTGGATCAGAAATTCCTGATGTGATGATATCATGCAGAATGGGAATGATTGTTGTCAAATCAGCAGAAGGGCAAACAATAACAAGTGATCCTATGGTGTAAACTGCAGTAGAAGCTTGGACTAATAATTTTGACATTTTTCTTGATGATCTGTTACCCTTTCGAGTCCCACTTGGAGGTGTAAATAAGCTATTGTTCATTTCTGAGTCTTTTGTCACGTATTTTTGAAGAGTTGTGGAAGCTTCTGAAAGTAGCTGGTGGACCCACTTCATCACAAGATTATCAGCTTCCTGCTGGTCTTTAGCCTTTCGTTTGCATAACGTTCTTAGTGCTTTCACATGAGCATCAACCTGTCATCCAAACCATTGTATTCGGCTTTTCTTTGTAAACAAATTTAAATATATATTAAAAAATAAAAAATGAAAAATAAAACATCTACAAGTGTTTCTTTCATTTGGAAATTCACAGCTAGGTTCGGCTTAAAATAGGAGAAAGTATTTTTCTTCATCCAAACAACTCAGAAAGAACTCCATGAGCAGATTAGCTGTTTAAATAAGCAATTCTCCCTTTTTGCCACCTGTGATTTGCTATAAAAAATCAATTTTTGATGTATGCAACAAGTACCTCCATAGTATGCATGCTGAAATCCTCAATTCTTTTAAGCAAATTATGAGCTAAATCTGCTGCAGCTTTAGTAGGCAGTTCAACAGATACATTAGAAATCGTTTGCAATAAAAATACTCGATCTCCAGCCCAATCAACAGAATTAGATTCTATATCTTCTTCAAGTAGTGTGCTTGATGATTCTTGTTTATCAAGAAGCTGCCAATGGTGATACAAAAACTCCCAATCAACTGCTTTTAAAAGGAATCCAGAAACTTCTGATAACAGGAACCATGCACCAGGTGGTGCTAACCACTTTTCTATTGGTTTGGAATCGGCTAACCACATAGACTCAGACTTCTTGATTATGTTTTGAAGAGATGCTGCAATTTTAGGCTTAAGTTTCTTCTTTTTTCCAAGATTAGTGCATATCTTTTTTACCCATGGGCTCACTTCCCCGTTGCAGATTTCTTTTAGTAGACCCAAGACTCCATCAGAGAGAGACAGGTCATCAACGTTAGATCCAGCTCGTGAAATACGATCCAATACTAATTCTAGAAACAAATTTTCACATTCTTCTTGGATGCTTGTTTCATTGTCAGTTATTAAATGTGGAACCGAATGTAACCACTCCTTAGTCACATTTTCATCACCAAATTTCCTGAAAGTCTAACAAAACAACCAAAAAAATCATGTTGTTATCAGAGTAAACTTCAAGCTCTACAACAGTAGTAATAATTTTAGAGGGCATTTCACATTGCTCACTGGTAATGATTATCTAATTATAGCATTTTCCAGTCACAACAAGCAGTTTCTACTTTCTAGTGTTTGGGTATGGTAAAAGTTGATTCTGATAACTTGGGGGTCAAATAATCAGTCTTAGATAATCAGTTTAAAACTAGCTGCAACAAAACTGATTCTGATTTTCTGATTAAATTAAGGTCATGTTAGTCAAAAATTCATAAATAATCAGAAACTTTTCAAACACTCAAAAAACTATCTCATGTTGCTTGTTTTTGTTACAGCTGATTATCTGTGATTATTCCATATCACATAATCACTTTCAAAGTGCAATGGCAAACACCCATTAAAGATGTTTTTTGTTAGAATCACATAAAGTAGCCACAAATAAAAACTAAAAAGGAAATAAATTTAAGACTAAACCTCAGAGAGTGCAGAGATTGCAGCCTTCCTTATGCTAACAAGTTGATCTGAACAAGCAACACCCATAATCTTTAACAACATTTCATCAAATCCACCACCTTGACTTTGAAGAGCTGTCAGTTTCGATATTAAAACAAGCGCTGATTTCCTAACAGCCGCCTTCTCATCAACACACCGTTTTCTCAACAAATCATTAATCCCACCATCTTCACCACATCCCATTATTTTCATCAATTCAGTTTTATTCTCATTATTCCCTGATAGAAACCCTACAAGTTGTGCCAAATTAGTAATAGCACGTGCTCTGATTCCTGCAGTTGAATCTGAACATCTTTCCAATAGTGCTTTTAGACACTTAATTCCCCAAGAACTTTCATGCCCCAATGGATTATCTAACGACATTATCAAATTAAGAATAAGATCAACTGCTAGTAGTCTAAGTTGAGGTTTCCCATGTGTCATTTTCACTACATAGTCTGAAAACTCAATTTGATCTTCATACTCTAATGATCCAACTACTTCTAGTATCGATTCAACCGCCAAAGCTCTAAGTTCCGCCCTTTCAGGCGCTTTACGAATCAAATACTTCGGAAAATTAACCATCGATTTACGAATCTCATCAGACTCTTTCGCCATCACACCCATTTTATTCACAACATACGACAAAGAAAAAGTTCTCGCCTGCGATTTCGATACAATAATTGAAGAAGAAAGAGACTTCAATACCTCAGCTGAAGTAACCCCTTTATCCCCATGCTCAGATTTCAACAGTTCACTCAAAATCTCCCCACACAAGTGGCATAACTTGCTGAAATTCGGCGAACCCCCACAGGATTCTAGCGCGATAGTTGGAATCGCGGTTATGGTTTGAACTAAACCCTTTAAGCAGTCAGGAAACCTGTCCAAATGGATCAAATTTAACACAAGATGCAATCTTTCAAGCACAGGAAACAAAACCCTAACATCAAACTCTCTAGGCTCATCAAATTCTCTCCCATTACCACCATCATCATCATCGTTATCATCATTATCTCCAAAACTGACACGTTTACCCTTACCCTTACCCTTGCCCTTGCCCTTGCCCTTTTTCTTTTGACCCGAATTGCTATTCGGAGCGCCCGATTGGGAGGTTTTAAAAGAGCGGCGAATAGTGCGGAGAAGCGAGTGGAAAGCCACGGGGTTGAAGAGTGAGATAACGGGGAAATTTTTGGTGAGGAGGAGGGAGAGGTAGACCTTGGAGGCGAGGAGGGAGTGGTGGGGTCCGCCGGAGTCCATGGCGGCGGTGAGGGGGTGGAGGAGGGCGGTGGAGAGGGAGAGGTTTTTGTCGGAGAGTTCATCGGAGAGGTTTTCGATTTCGATTGGGTCGTCTTTGTTGATGGTGTAGTCGAGGAGGGTTTGGAGGGCGGAGAGAGTTGATTGGGTGATGGGTAGCTGGGAGTTTGGGTTGTTGTGGTGGTCTTCGAGCTCGGTGGCTATCTGGTGGATGGCTGCTTCCATTGCCGCCGGCTGGGGGTTGTATTTGTTTGCAGATCGGTTAAAATGAGAATATGAAAAGGTTGAGATGAAACATGGTGAGATTGGAGTGGAAAGTGACGATGGGGGTTTTCAAGGGGCGGGAACTGAATTTTCGAAAGGCAATACCTTGGTGGGAACGAAGATGCCCCAATTTTTATGAGAGGAGTTGCAAATTTGGATCAGTGACTCACTAACTTGCACCATTTTTTATAAGATAGCTTTAGGAGGTTTGGTCTATTTTATAAACTTATGCATGTCTGATGAAATTGTTAAACTTTTGAGTGTCGTGGGCTGCGGGACTTTAAAACATTGTTTATTTATCTTACGCTTCTGTAATGAAACTGTTTGTTAAAATTTTATGAACTTTAAAACTTTGATTTTAAACGGTTTGTCTTGCATATAAAATGTGATGTGTTTCTGATGACTGAGATCTTGGTTTGTCACTCCTACAATGCCGGTGATATTTCGCGGGTGAATTTTGAGGGTGTGATAGTCGAGATTCGTGACACACCGGAGTGCAGGCACAATCGATAAACCCTAGATGGCGGTAACACTCTGGTTGCACAAAACACCCATAAGCTTCGATTTGCGGTGTTTAACGATGACCACACACCGGCAACACGATGAAGATCAAGAAGCAGAGAATACAACTATAGATAAAGAGAGAGGGAAAACATAAAACATTAGTTGTGATCTAGATAGAGCACATAAAAAAAGTGATAAGAAATAACAATAGACGTATGTTATAGTAGACATGGACCAATTTCAAATGCCACCGATCATTTTAACAGGTTGAAGAATACAACGTGTTTTGAACATATTATTTTCCTTTTTAATACCGAGCTATTAAAATCCTTATGCAACAAATATTTGTACTTAAAAGTGTGAGACATGTTGGTCTTATATATAGAGGGTAATGGTAGGTCTTAGAGACTTGTATTAACGGTGATCCGTTGATTATAGGAGACCCAGTGGTTATGAGGTCACGTGTTCGATCCTTGAGGCATTCGGTTTTACCCTAATTGGTGGTGGACTTGTTGGAGTGACGGTTCAAACGGATGGTCTTGGTTACCCACATTATCAGTGTTTCACGGGTATCGTGGGTAACATGTGTCAGATGTAACCACGGGTAACCAGAACGTTAATGATGTTTGCTCTTAAAAAAATATATATAGAGGGTAATGGTAACTACCTATCTAAATATGTTAGTATATTTAATATATTAAATAAAAATGCTCGTTTATGTATGCGAACAAGCTCGAGCTCAATATGTAAAGCTCGGACTTATGCTTATTTAGACTAAGTTCGTTCGAGCTTTTTATCTATCGATTTAGTCCTGAGTAGCTCACAACCGAGCTTGACTGAATTGTTTACATCCCTATCGAAACCGTACAATCCCGTAGGAAGTTAAAATTTGCAATGTTCGATTTCGATGACCACAAACATTTTACCCCTCAACAAAAAACAAATTGCATTCTGGCTTCAAAATATAACTCCTGATCACAACCGGGGATTGGTTCAAGCAATTACACTAGAAAGTAGAAACAACGCTGCACTTACGCTGTGTTCCCGAGTTTACTTAAAAGAGGGAAAAGAAGAGAAGAGAAAGGAAAGGAAGAGAAAGGAAAAGAAGAGAAAGGAAGAGAAGGGGAGTGATTCCTTTCCTTCCAAATAGAAGGGGAGTGATTCCTTTCCTTCCAAATCCTTCCGATTTGGAAGGAAAGAAAAACAATAGAAAATGAACTAACTTTCCCTCCCCTTCCCTCCTTTAATGAAACTCGGGAACACAACTTTTTTTTGTTTCCTTCCCTTTCCCTCCTTAAGTGAAACTTAGGAACACAATTTTTTTTAAACTTACTTCCCTTTCCTTTCCTTTCCCTCGTTAAATGAACTCGGGAACACAGCGTTAAGGTATCACCGACCGTTACAAGTCTATCCTTTCGTAGATCGTAAGCGCACCGGCGAAGTATAGGTATCACCGACCGGTAAGTATGCGATTCTCCGCAACTTTTCAGTTTTCAGGGATACATTTGTCTATTGCGTAATTGATCAGTCGTTTACCACCTGCTGAAGCTCAAATTGTCGCTGAAAACGTACCCTCCCAATCCTTTAGGTTTCGATCTTTGTTTCAGCGATTGTGTATCATTTTACTGCTGTTCAATCTATCATTTGTCTTCACCAGGGTATGTTACGTATTAAATAGTTAGGGGCCAATTGTGTAATATTTCAATAGTTAATGGCCAGTATTGTAAACTGTAGTTGGGGTGTGGATGATCTTTATATTCATTGTATTGAACAGATTAGGGATTATGCAATGAAATAACAAGTTCTTAAGTTCTTAGTTCTCTTCTCTCTCAAATCTTCTCCTTACAATTTCGGTTGCAACATTGGTATCAGAGCCAATTTGGTTCTCGATTCCGGCAAACTATCAATTTTCCGGCGACCTGCAAAATGGACGACGGCAACAGAATGGCGAGTAACATCAGAAATCAAGAAATTGACAAGACTTTGAAGTCATGTATGGAACTGAAAGCTTCAATGGAAAAGACCAAACGATTATGTACAGAATTGAAGGCGATGGTACTAGGAAGCTACATGAAACGACAGGTGATTAGAGTGGAGAAATTAGATTCAAGTGGGTTGAATCAAAATCCTGCAAAAAGCCTAAAAGAAGAAACAATAGCAACTACAAACACCAGGGAGAATGTCTTGGACGCCGACGGGATTACGACATTGAAACAAGAAGGTACGATCAGAACTTATTGTGATAAATTTAAGGCTTGGTGTAATAAGGTCCAAATTAGGGAAGATTATGCGATATTACTCTTTATTGATGGTCTCAAACCAGAATTCCGTGAACTCGTTAAACAATTTCAGTATAGTCTACAGAATTTGGAAGATGCTTTTGCTTTGGCTAGAGTACAGGAAATTGGTCAAAATTTAAAAGATAGAGAAGAACTCATTGATGAATCTGCAAATAAGAATGAAATTCAAGAATCGTTTCATGGTAGTGATTTAAAAGCAAATGAAATGGCTGGTAATTTTGAAAGTGAAATGGATGAAAATTCTGGAATTAGGGGTGATATAGTAGAAACAATTAAGGGTATTGCAACCGACTATGATGTGTTCTATGAAATGCCTTTAGAGTTTAGTGGTGAAATTGATGCAATAATGGGCGATGATTCAAATCAAAATGATATAATGATGAAAACAAATAACGTTGTGAATTTGGAATGTTCGGTTTTCTCAAATTGTAGTGGAAATGGTAGGAGTGATTACGGGTCAAATTCAAAGCCATCTTATGATTCAAGGGAGAGTAGGAAAGAAATAGTCATAGATATGAATAGTGAAGCTTCATCAATGGTGTCTAATGATCACTTGGATATCGAGATTCAGTATACTAAAGATGGTGATGTTATAAACATCAACAAAGAAAATGATGAATCAAAAGAACCAACGCCAACTAAAATTTTAGGAAATGGCAGCACACTTGATTTCATGATTGATGCATTTAGCACTTGGAAGAAGAATATGTTACTGCAATGGTTAGAAACCAGTTGGTATAGTAATGCAGGATATCAGACTATGAGAAATTTTTATGAATATTTCAATGGTAACAATGTTTATGCAGGTCATAATCAGCTGGTACAAGGAATTCTAAGTAAAAATCAAAAGTTAGTAATGGAAAGTGGTAGAATTCCACTTTTGAGTGGGTTCTACTTCACTGTTCACACAAGGGAACCCAATCCATTTGTTAAAGGAAATGGATTCAATGCAGTTGGCATTTTTCCATTTTTAGAATGGTTTTTTTCTACATCAGGGAAAGGTGTATTGGATGCATCGAACAAGAACTTGAAATGTGATGGTTGTGATGAGGCTGTCAAGATTAAAGGGAACAATGTATATCAATTTTCTCATTGGATAGTTGTTGACACCTTTGAATGGAAACCGGGTTGGCGACAATTTTGGAAAATATGGATGTTAGAAGCATTTTTTGAACTAACAGGTGCTTATTCAAAACTTATAGTTGAGTGGAGAGGAGGGGTACTAAAAACTAATTTTGGTGTTCTTTGGATGTTGATGTCAAAAATGAAGTACATGGGTCATAAGCACGGATGTTGGTTGAGTTTAGTGAGGAACTTCTGTTGTCAATCTTATAATGATATACTTGCAATTTTAAGAAGCCCATTTGTTGTTGCTACTAGGATAAGAAAATGCACAAGAGTTCGGATATGAATACATTTGCACTAAAGGGGAATATGAAAGGGAATTGTAACCAAAGTGGTTCATCAAGGTATGAGGATTTTCATTCATTTTGGCACCATATCAGCTATGAACACAGTGAACAAATAAGAGTGATCTTCATGTTGCTGCTGCAAATTTAAGACCCATTTCCTTATTTCAACGTTTGTTGCAGCAGTCAAAGATTGCATGCTGATTTTCTTTTTGTAGTGTACAACTGTACATACATCCTTGAGGTCAAGGATTTTATAGGGGAGGAGTATTGTTACGTATTAAATAGTTAGGGGCCAATTGTGTAATATTTCAATAGTTAAGGGCCAGTATTGTAAACTGTAGTTGGGGTGTGGATGATCTTTATATTCATTGTATTGAACAGATTAAGGATTATGCAATGAAATAACAAGTTCTTAAGTTCTTAGTTCTCTTCTCTCTCAAATCTTCTCCTTACAATTTCGGTTGCAACAGGGTACTATCCTTGTTTTTTTAATTCGGTAAATTGGTTAACATCGACATAAGAAGTCAATTGTCGAACAGTTCCTATATATAATATATTGCATGCCGTTTGTGAATTAAACGGTAAACTTATGTTTGGTAATCTACTCAGTTGGGGGATCATCCATTTGCGATCCAGATAGAAATTTGTGGGTAGACCTATTCGTATTTAGTCATAGGCAAAACCTAATCTGTTCTATAAAAAGCACAAGGAACAATTTCCGTTCTGGAGTGATTCATATTCAATTGCAACGAGACACTTCCATTATACTGTGAAATTTCAAATCAAAATTACATGTTGTCCATTATACTGTGTAATTTCATAGCAAAATTTCTGATTATTTTGGTTTTAGCCTAAAGACATTTTCTCTGTTATGTAATTTTGAACCTTTTTTAGGCATTTCGAATAAGTAGTCCTAAACTTGTATTCAGCTACTTTTGGGGGTTGGATATGCTATTTAGGTTTAGACTGGTTGTTCTTTATGGTTTTTACTGTCTGGCATCAGCCTTATTATATAGATTCTTGACTGCTACATGCTGGATGGTTCATAATCAGGTCAAAACTGCTGCAAGTACGAGTCTTGACTCTTTGATATGCCCGATTCTGGAAGTCATAAGCCCACAGGGCGGGCTCTCCCTTCATGGATGAGCTCAAGGGACGCTGATAAAAAGTCTGACCAAAAGGAACCAGTTGATAAAAAAGATAAACATCAGGCCGGCCAAACCACGACATCTACTGAATCAAGTGTAGGCGCTAATAAATTTTCCAAACTCATGGTAAAAGTTGGTCTATATCTCTACCTCCTATTTTTTTTCTTTTTCTTACAGTACATTTCTTCAGTGTTGTAAAAATCGCTAGGCGCTAGTTGGGCGGTCGGGTCGGTCGGGTACAGCCTAGGGATTAATCGTTTTGTAATTTTTATGTGTATTTTTTTTAAAATTTATATACATATATACACACTAACACACATTTATATGAAAATAATACTTTGAAATTCACATTAATACTTCAATATAACAAACCAAGTACTTTAAAATCTAAAAAAAGTAGTCGAAATGCTTCAAGATCCGATTTTGACTGATCTTTCTCCGCCTAGAACCAACTTTGACCCCCTAGACCCGATTAATCCCGATTTTTTTTCCGCCTAGATCCATCGCCTAGCCCACCGCCTAGTCCGACTTTTGACAGATTTTTGACCCATCCGATTAATTGACCGATTAGCCCAAAATTAATCAGTAAACTGCCGCCTATCGCTTAGGCGCTGATTAATCCTGATTTTTACAACAGTGCATTTCTTGACAGTGATTTGATGATTGTAGGAAGGGGTTGTATTTGCACTTTCAGGGTTTGTTAACCCTGAACGCAGCACATTGCGGTCTCAAGCATTGGAAATGGGGGCTCAGTATCAAGGTGATTGGAACAATAAGTGCACCCTGCTAGTTTGTGCATTTGCTAATACCCCAAAGTTTCGACAAGTTGAGGCTGATAATGGAACCATTATTTCCAAGGTTTAACTTCTTATCACATTTTCAGTTAAGAATGTATACCCATTGTTGTTGTTGTTGTTGCTGTTGTATTCTTAAGGGCCAGGTATAGTTTTGTACTTGAGCTTTCAGTTAGTAGATCCACTACTATGTGATATTGTATATATTATTTAATATATGACTGTCAGTCTGTTACAGGGTTCTTACAAAGTTGATAATGTTATTTTAGGGTTGGATAACTGAGTGTTACAACCAGAAACAGCTTGTTGCAATTGAACCTTTCTTTTTGCATGTTGGTAAACCATGGAGGCGCCAAAGTAGCTCTACAGGACCTAGCCAAGGTATTCATCTGGACCATCTCTCTCTCTCTCTACACACACACATATGTCTGTGTGTGTAATCATTGGTAGTTGTACTTGATTTCTATCATCGGAGCATTTTTATCATTTACATGTTTATGCAATAGAACCGCAGTATGTCTTTGGATCAAATGCCTCAATTGACATCATGTAAAAGCCCATAAGTTTTTTTGACGCTGAAGTCTGTGTCTTTATTTACTGTTAATAATTTGTTCAGTTTCTGGTGTCTGAACTCTGAATGCAGTACTAATTTCAATTGTCTTAACTTAGTATGTAACCAAAACATTGCATTCTGTTTTTTTTTCTTTTCTTGTGTCTGTTTTCCACTAATTGATTTTAGGGGCTTGCTTGTTGTTTCGTTTCAAGTTTTCTAATGAGTATATTATGGACATCGTATTTAATTGTGCAGATCCGAAACAATCTTCAACAAATAGCTCTTATAAGCAAGGAGAGAAGTCTATGGATTCAAAACCGCGAGCTTCTTCCTCGAGCAAGGTTTTTTTTAGCCTTTTTAATATAGTTATTGGGCAACACTATTTGCTTCTATGATTTAGCTTATTAACTCCTTAGGATGCTTTTCATGTATTTGTAATAGTAGTTGCAATGACAATTTTGTATGTGATATCTGAAACAGACGGCCCATAAGACTGCTAAAAAGGAGTTTATAACTTCTGAAGTGAAGAAATGGGCAATAGATGACATGAGGAAAACAATGTCATGGTTGAACAGTCAAGATGAAAAGGTAAGGCCGATTGGTTGTTAGTTAAAAATAATAGGAAGAAGAAAACAATAAAGCAAACTCACTCATGTGCATTACTCAGCCTGATTCAAGTGAGATAAAGAAGATAGCAGCTGAAGGAATCTTGACATGTTTACAGGATGCGATAGATGCTCTTAAGGAGGGGCGGGTAAGTCATTTCTTATGTTTGCTTGTAAGTTTATATAGAACTGTTGCACCTTGTTAAAAAAAATATTCCAATGCACATATCACTTTTGAAAATAGGTGGAAAAAGGTACAACTTGCATGAAAGCATACATTCTTAGATGTTAGAACTTAGGAGTAATCTGATCAGAGTACTTATGAAGTTCATTCGGGTTAAGTCTAGTTTTGTACTAGTCAACACAGTAAAATGATTAAGAGTTGGTTAAACGGGGGTACGTGTAAAAAATTGACCAAATTGTAATCATAGTTGTCAAAAGCGCAAGGCGCACTCTAGGCGCAAGGCGCTCAAAAAGTGAGGGCCTTTAAAAAAAAAATACCATTTTTAGGGGTTTTAGACATGTTTTGGGCTTGTTTAGACCGTTTTTAGTTGGTTCCAGGCTTGTTTAGGGCTAGTCTAATCGTTGTAAACTTGCTCAGATACTTTTTGGCCAGAGCGTGGCCTGAAAATGTGCCAGAGCATCTGAAAGTGGGGATTTTGATGGGAGGTGACAAGGCTGCGCTAGGCTCCGCCTGAGGGCCTAGGCGCGCATCTCATGTGCTTGAGAACATAGATTGTAATTCTAGTTCATACATTCTCCTAAAACCCTCTTTTAAAAAATAGTTTTTATTTTTTTATTTTTATAACACAACATATTATTCATATGGCCAGTTGTTACAAGAAAATTAGGACCTTCTGGAAGTAAAAAGTGTTTTAGGCTAATCCAAAGCCATATCATTTCAACCGTTACCAAAAATTACCCTCCTTGACCCGACCCAACTACCCGATCCCTCCATTTGCTAACGAGTTGATACGGGTTATGTTATCATTCTACAATGCCTTTATACACCACTATATGCACACTTTTACCACATATCTCCATTGAAATTCTCCATTCTATATATTTAAATTAATAAAAATTTATGTTTACAGGGCTTGGAAAAATTACTCGAGGATTGGGGTTTTATCCCACAGGTCGTTGAAGAGCTGAACAAGCTTGACATAGCCTCTGATAATTCGGATAAAAAAGACATCTACCACCAAGCTATTGTATGCAAACGCATTTATGAATTCGAGCTTGGAAATGCAGAAGAAAAAACAACAGATAAAAAGAAACGAGCAAAGATTGAAAAAAGTGGAAAATCAGAAAATTATGACAGTGATGATACGATTGAGATGACAGAAGATGAAGTAAAGGAGGCATTTGATAGTGTTGCCTCTAGCATTCATAAATAATAGATAGTAACCGCTTTGACCACGGTTGACTGTTCTAAATTTTTGCCTGATCTTCCTCACTTTGTATCGTCTAAAAAGAAAGTTGGCTTTTTGCCCTTTATGTTTAACCTTTTCATTTTCGTTAAGTGGCCCTGTTCTTTTGTAGTTTTCTATAGTTGCTTGGACTAGCCGATTATGTTGTAGGTGATTAGGTGTAATCATGTTGATTTGTAAATAATATGTACTTTGTGAATGGGTTCCTTTACTAGATCTTTTTTTGAGGATTGAATCAAGTAGATATGTAAACGAACCTAACGGAGACAGATAAAAACATAACATGTGTGTTCGTTTGTTTAACATCATGTTGGGAATGTTTTGCTAGGTAGAAATTCTCTAAGTCAGAGCTCCGAAGGAAGTTAGTCCGGAACTTCCTTTACGCTCAATGCATAAAGCTGTCAGAAAGCAGTTTTACTTTACACCATGCTGTACACTGTTCACCGATAGGTCTGCTCAACTGTTCACAGAAGCATGCTTGTACTACAACAACTCTGGAGTAGATATTATTTGTTTATTTAGCCTAGAAGCTAAAAGGAAATAAAAGAATATCTTTTATTTCCTCCTTGCACTATATATATTAGTTGTATTTCCTTTGTTTTGCGTTGATCGAATCTCCCTCATGTTCATCAGCTGTAACTCTTTGTAAACATTGTGAAGTAATAATATAGTAGTGCTTGGAATTGATATCTTGTGTTTTATCTACTTTACTTCTTGTTTACTAGTTACTGTTTCGATCAAACCATTTCAAACATTAACACAAACAAGTCTGATTCCGCCTTTCTTATTTGACACCTTTGGTAACTTGTTTGGTTAGTTGATCCTAACCACGATCCTACACATCAAATAGACGCTTTGAATAAACAATTTTCTTGGTTATAGTTGCTTGCAAAAAGAATCCATGTGTTATGTTTTTATCCATTTATGTTCGTTTGTTAGTATTCTAAGTAAACACCAATGTGCACCTATGTTGCACGGGGACGCCTCCGGACCGCCGTCTCCCGTCCCGGGTAGGGGTGTTAATCGGGTCAACCCGATCGGGTTTCGGGTTATTAGGGTCGGGTTAATCGGGTTTTTCAAATAAAAAATCTCACCCGCAACCCGACCCTTTTAAGGTTCGGGTTAGTAGGGTTCGGGTTAGTCGGGTTACGGGTTAGTAGGGTCGGGCTTAATCGGGTTAGTCGGGTTTTATATATAAACATAAGTTATATTATATGTTACACAATCACTTAAAAAATCATAATACATGTATCTTATGAAAAATTCAACGATTTTAATATATAAATTATTATAGTCTAGTATTTACTTTGTGTAAATTTTTAATATATAAAATATAGGTTATAACTATTTTGTGTACATTTTACCAATTTCGACTTAGATTACACTTTAATATAATGGATTTACTTTATAAATAATAAAAAAGAAATTGATTCTCTCTGATATTAATCACTGTTGCTCATATTTTTATTTTCTTTTTATGGAGTGTAAAAGAAATATAGAATTAGCAATCAAATCATTAGAACCATGATCATTGTTAAAAATAGTTTAATATTTCGAACGAACAAAAACAGAAAGAAATTTAAAACATAGCAAACACGACGGGTTAAACTCTAATATATCTTATCCACCACTTATAACTATTCGGGTTATTCGGGTCAACCCGAAACCCGATTTTTTATAAAAATTTAACCTGAAACCCGACCCTAACTACAATTCGGGTCTGTCGGGTTAACCCGATTAACCCTATTAAGCATTTTAGACCCTATTAGACCCGAACCTAATTGCTTTATTCGGGTTCGGGTTGGGTCGGGTTAATCGGGTTCGGGTATTTTCGACACCCCTAGTCCCGGGGACTTCATGGGGACGGGGACGGCACGGGGGACGCGTCGGGGACGTTTCCGAGAATGGGGGGACGGCAAGGAAGCGGCAGTCGGACGGGGACGGTTAGCAGGGGACGCGTTGGGGACGTTTCAGTCCGTTTCCTCTGTTTTTTTTTTAATTTGGATTGATTTTAAAGTAATAAAGTAAATATCCAGCCCAATAGCCCATTAACATTAAGTAATTATACACAGACGTCGATTCACTTTCTTCAAATTTCAATTCTCCATATTTAATTATTCATATAAACCCTACGTACTCTGGAATTTAGATCGTCATTCACCATCAATTCGATCTACACTTCATCTTCTACACAATCAGTCAATCATGGCTCAAGAACCAGGGTCGTCATCATCATCAACCACCGATGAACCTCTATTTGGGGTTTTATGTTAAACTATCTTTAATATATATTAATTTTTTTATAATTTGTATTGCCGTACCCCTGCCGTATCCGTTTCCTATTTTTTTTGGTTTTGACGTTTCCCGTACCCGTACCCGTTTCCGTACCCGTATCCGTACCCGTTCCCGTGCAACATAGATGTGCACAGACGGTCATCAAGTTATATAAGAAGATCAATTAAGAACACACATCATTTATCATCATCAATATAACATGAAGTAACATAACTAATACTACCAAAGTTATATTAGAGCAAAATTACCCTGCATATTAAAAAAAAAGTTGCTTTTTTGGTTTTAACAAGTTAATTAATTATATGTTATATATTATATAAATCGAATCTAGAAAAAATCCTATTAATAAGCTTTTAGGGTCTTGGATGTATCCTATGTCCCAAAAAGAATATAGATTTAATGGTTTTCTCGTTCTTAGATTTTTTTGTCTTTATTTCTTTTTATGATTTTGTTTTTTACCCAAATGCAACAAGTTTAAGAAAGTTGATTGTGTAATAAATATAGTCGTGTAACATAGATTTTTTTAATTATTTTTATTTTATTTTCAATCTCAACGCATTTAGCGCACGAGTTGGTGTAGATTCAATAATTGTAGATTCAATAGTTTAAGCGTTTTAGTTGTTACAATTTTTTTTTATCTCTGTAAACTTTAAAGTAGCGATATAACAATGCAACTATTTTGTGTGCGTGTGTTAGCCCATCGGCAACACCTTTATTAGCACTTTTTTTCATTCTTTTTAAATCATTTTTAGAGGTTTTTCTGGTTTTTAAATTTAGTTTCATGCTGTTACCTTTAGGTATCTAATTGTTTGTAGTGTTATATTTAACTAGACTTTTAATTTTAACGCTGTAGCGTTGTGTTTATTCATTTTTAATTTTATTTATGTTGCGTTTTAACAATATAACTTTTTTATATACCTTCCTTATCCTCACGGCAACACGCGGAAGGTAATTAAAATCTAGTATACGAGCAAATTACAAAGCATAGTCTCAACTCTCAAGGCAACCTTGGTAAGTTTCATGGCCAAATTACAACATTTCATACTTCGGGTACCAAATTTGAAAAATACGAGACGAGTTAGCTTACACTTAACTCAAGTATGAGAGAATGACAAACACACCCCTCATAGTCTTTCAACTAAAAGCTTTCGTCTTCGCCGAATTACCTCTTTCATATATCCTCCTCTCTCTGTAACCCTAACTGAACTATCCTATCAAACTCCTCTCTGAGTGCGTGTGTTTTATACATCTACTTTCTCTCTCTAGAACCGTTCAATTACAACACAAACAATGGGGGCTCCGCTTCCTCCCAAAGAGGCCAACCTGTTCAAGCTAATCGTCGTAAGTTCCTCTATCGTTATGGTTATGGTTTTAACTGCTACATCGATTTGTTGTTTCTTCTCGAACCCTAGCTTTTGTATAGTATTTCACTTCTCGTTGAATTTGTGTCGTTAGTTTAGTTATGGAGAATTTGTTATTGCTGTGCAATAAAGTAAGTATACAATTTGTATGTAGTGAAGTATATGCTATAGAGTGTAGGAGTGTAGGCGTGTAGCAGCATGTTGCCATTGTTACTGTTCATGGAATTTGATAGGTGACGTTGAATTTTCAGCGGATTTGGATTTCTTAAGTTGAGTTTGATTGGTGTAGCAAATTGCAGACACTATTTTATCTATGAATGTGGAGTTTTTGTTGTTTTTGTAGCAAATAACATTTATGGACACTGGCATTGAACCTCACAGTCTAGTTGAAATACAAGCATGACTACCTCAAATATGTGTTTTCTGAATCATTTTGAATTGTTGTATTTTGGCGCGTTGCTATCTTTACAGAACAAGCATCATTGTCCGATTGTTGAGTGGTTTGCTAATGAAATGATTAAATGTTCTCTTAATTATATGTTTGCCAGAAATCTTATGAAACAAAACAGTATAAGAAGGGGCTGAAGGCTGCAGATGCTATATTAAAGAAGTTCCCTGATCACGGAGGTATGCTGAGGTTATTAGTTATTACTCAATGCAACTTTAGTTTTTAGCGTTGATGCTTTCCGGCCATTAGGGTAATTTGGAGATGCTACTTGTCTTGTCAGTCTTGTAAAATCTACATTCTTCTGTTCCTAAACAATGCTGCACTTTTTGTACACGTTTTTTTTATATATTTTGTATAATAGACTACAGATCCTTACGTAGAGTGAAAACATGCGTCTGTTGCTTATAAAAGTAGTCATTTTTGTTGTAAAAACTAAAATCAGATTAGATACAGCTCTTGAGTTCAGATGTAAATATCTGATTCTGTAAACAGAGCAAGCTACACCAAGATGGATTGGTGTCCAAACTCTAATTGTTGAACCCACCTGGCCGGACGCCTGTCGTAGCTTACTCTAATCCACATCAAGTGACATGCCTGTGTAATCTGAATTAAAAACTACAGGTGGCTTTTTAGTTATTACCAATACTACAAATAATGCACATTATTGTCCAAGCCCTTTTATCTCAAATACTTCTCAATTTTTTTTTTATCTTGAACCTTGCATCATTGCTCCTTGGTAGAATACATGCAAACACACCGATTTCACAAAATAAGATCATAAATCTAGAGGTAGAGTGGTTATGATTGTATTATCATGATTAACCTTTTTGTTTTTTTCTCTTCCATTTATTAAAGTTCTTTCATTTGTGATACTTTGGATGCTAGAAACTCTTTCGATGAGAGGATTAACACTGAACTGTATGGATCGTAAGCCAGAAGCATACGAGCTAGTACGGTTAGGATTAAAGGTCAGAAATGTTATCCTCATATTTTTACTTTTCATTTCTGTAAGTGTTCGTGGCAGAATATTGATTTTAAAATCTCTTATTTCGTTGTAGAATGATTTGAAGAGCCATGTTTGTTGGCACGTGTATGGTCTTCTCTATCGTTCAGATAGAGAGTATAGGGAGGCAATCAAATGTTATCGAAATGCTCTGCGGATAGATCCAGATAACATTGAAATATTGAGGGACCTATCGTTATTGCAGGTAGATATTTTTACCTTTTGTAACACTCATTTCACCACCTATTCTTCTTTTAAGTTTGCATTTCATTTGGAGGCTTGGAGCAGTTATGAGTCTGCAATCCAATTTGGGACCCTTGGGTGAACATCTTAGAAAAGGACCAAAGTGGGTCTTTAGCATTGTATTCACACCATTGACCGTACAATTTGTCTTTGATATTGATTTTTACTCTACCTGTTTTGTTTTAGTTTTTTATTTTATTTCTACTTCATGAATCGTTTTAATCGGCATAATGATTTTTGTTTGTCTTATGATATGCTGCTTAGTGCTGGTGTCCTACTGTTTTTTTCTTGGTGTAAGTCTTTTGCAGGGATTAAATTATCATTATTTTATCTTTGGAGGTTATAGTTGCATTAATCATATTAATATGAGACATCGGTTCTCACTAAGATTTAAGATGTAGGGGGCTAAGTTGAAACTTGTATAGTTATGATACGATGTGTTAGATCTAAAGCCTTAAAAATTAAAGTCATATACTTGGGGAGGGGGTCATGCCACCTTATATAGACACAATCACACAAAAGAGGGCGGGCAAAGTTGTTTAAGCCTTTAAGCTAATATGTTGAAGCAGTATTATGTTTTACTTTCTGTATTGAGAAAATTATAAGCGTCGTTATGTTAAGACTTATGTGTATGAACTTAGAGAACCAAATTCATATAAGTTTAGCAACATGTTATTAAGTGTTGAGCACTAATTACTTATAAATAGAAGGAAATTTTGCATTTGATATTTTAAGGATTTGGAAGACTGTGGACTGAATACTTATTGATGACATGATCATTTTAGTTCGAATATGAAGTTATTTTTAGGGGTGGTTAATTTAATACCTTGTTTTTAGGTTTAGTTATTTTCTAATGGAATTAAATCATTATTTATGCATCCTTGGGGTCAATACTATAGTTGCATTAGTTATTAATTTGAGCTTTGGTTGTTTCAAAAGAGATGAAGAGAAGTCAAAACTTTTAAAATCCTAAACATGATCTAAAACTCTAAAGCCAAAAGCTTTGGTGATTGAATGTGAATCCAACTGGGTAAAGTTAGAACTGATATCTGATCCTTGCAAAGTGATTAAGGTGAATTTGATTTGTATTTATGAATTAGTATCTTAAGCGAAAAGGGCCACATACTGATTGGTCTACTTCATGTAATTAATGTATGCCATTTCTAAAACATATTCTCCACTGGCAGGCACAGATGCGAGACTTGGCTGGTTTTGTTGAAACCAGACAACAGTTGCTGTCATTGAAACCAAGTCATCGTATGAATTGGATCGGTTTTGCCGTTTCTCAGCATTTGAACTCAAAGTAATTTGTGTTATTTTGCTGCATTCCCGAACTCTATTATCTTTTTATATAATGATAAGTATTAATCTGTTTAGGTTCAATTCGTTTATACCATTTTCCTCCATCTTCCAGAGTCATTTAGATTTATTTTATCTCTGCCTTTATAAAAATTCAAAATTCCACATTTACTCCTTCAAATTTCATGATGGTATAGTTGCCTTTTCATCAGACTAGAAATTCCATATTACATTTCAAAACACTAAAATTCTCATCTTTACCTATTTCTTAGTAAAGATAATTGAATCTATTATTTATATAAGTGAAACGAAAACAATGTAATTACTGTAAATCATCCTAGTACATAATATTCTTTTCTTCTATTATGTGAAACAAGTCTGTTGCAACTTACAAGCAACTGAATTTATTTTAAACCATGGAATTAGTAAATATGAAAACTTTAGTCTCTTAAATAGGAAATATAATATTATGAAGTTCGGAGTAACTACGAAATCTTAAACTTTAGATGATTTTATGTAATATATATAAACTTGCCTATTTATTATTACTCCCATTAAGCGAACATGGCTCACAATCGCAGTTCTAGTTTTTCCTCGCAAATGTTATAACTTCATATCGACCCATCATGCTTTTTTGCCAGTGCATCCAAAGCCATTGACATTCTAGAAGCATATGAAGGGACCCTTGAAGAAGATTATCCTCCAGATAATGAACGGTGTGAGCATGGTGAAATGCTGTTATACAAGGTAATATTTATAATAGTCAACACCACAATAACTTACCTTACATAGAACTAGTTTATTAGTTTAATTAATACTAATATACATGTTAAGACAATAGGAGATGTATGTCTTTAGGCAATAGGGTAGTTAAGTATAGAATATATGTTTATATG
The DNA here is from genome assembly GCA_039602395.1 of Deinandra increscens subsp. villosa. NCBI lineage: Eukaryota > Viridiplantae > Streptophyta > Magnoliopsida > Asterales > Asteraceae > Deinandra > Deinandra increscens. Next base: position 82,579,487 of record JBCNJP010000025.1, on the reverse strand, counting down.
CACAATACATCTTTTGTTTGCATGTTTTGTCCTCCAGATATCTTTATTAGAGGAATGTGGATTGCTTGAGAAAGCTATTCTGGAGTTGCATAAGAAAGAATCAAAGATAGTATGTTTATTACTTCATTGTCCTTCTTTTAATTGTATAAATGAAAAAGGTTTGGCCTAATTTAAAACCTTGTTCAAATATTATCATAGGTTGATAAATTATCCTACAAGGAAGTGGAGGCTTCTCTTCTTGTGAAGCTTAATCGCCTCCACGGAGGTGAAAAGCTATATAGAGTTCTGTTATCAATGAATCCTGACAACTACAGGTAGAAAGTTTTTATTTATTTGTAGTATCAGTGTTTGGAGCCTCATTTTGAGGGAATGATATTAATTCGGCACTTGTTCTGTTAGATACTATGAAGGATTGCAGAAATGTGTTGGACTATATTCGCAAAATGGTCAATATTCCTCTGATGAAATCGATCAGTTGGACTCTTTGTACAAATCACTTGGGCAGCAATACACCTGGTCTTCTGCTGTTAAGGTGATACATGGTGCCACAATTTTAAATTTTTGTTAATTGTGTATCTTTCCAAATATTTAAAGCATGAAACTTTGTTTTCAGAGAATCCCGCTAGATTTTCTGGAGGATGTAAAATTCCAAAATGCAGCAGATAACTATATTAGGCCACTCCTAACGAAGGTACTTAAACTCTTTCTGTTTTTATTTTTGACTTTCCCCCTTTTTCTTTTTAATAAATAACAGCCGATATTTTTACAAATGGAAAATGTAGGGAGTCCCTTCACTCTTCTCTGATCTTTCTCCTCTATATGATCACCCTAGCAAGGTTTGTGCAAGCTACCATCTAGAAACTTCTAGAAAATTTTGCTTCATGATATCTTTTTACAAGTATGGTAAGTCTGTACCCTTTTTTACAGGCTGATATTCTTGAGAAGTTACTCCTTGATTTGGAGGAATCAATTAAAACCACTGGTGGATACCCTGGGAGGTAATTATGGTTCATTTATAATGTAATAACCATCAATTCTTTACATTTTTAAAACCATTGAATTATTGTGTTGGATTTAATATGTAGGTCGGATAAAGAGCCCCCATCAACACTCATGTGGACCTTGTTTTATCTGGCTCAAGTTCGTCCTCACTTCATGTATATTTCTGATTTTATTTTTTTTTACAACTCATTCTTATACAGTTTTGCATGTGTAGCATTATGATAGACGTGGCCTGTATGATGTTGCGCTTGCTAAAATTGATGAGGCCTTGCAACACACTCCAACTGTCATTGATTTATACTCTGTTAAGGTTTGTTTATGCAATCTCTTTTTTCTTTTTATTTATAGCTTGTATGGAGTTTATTTACGAGGCTTATAATTTGCATGGAACAGTTATCTTAATGAATATTAACCATTGGGGTTGGTGGCCCAATGGGAGAGGTTTTGCCTCTTGGAGCACTATTTGGGGAGGTCACAGGTTCAAACCTTGACCATTGTAAACATTGGAGTGTAGTTTAGGGTAGAAATAGTAGTAGGATATATTGCCGCTAAAAAAAATCTAAATGAATATTAATGGAGTCTTTGTTATTCACAGAGCAAAATATTAAAACATGGTGGGGACTTTACTGCTGCTGCTGAGATGGCAGATGAAGCTAGGTGCATGGATCTTGCAGATCGATATGTAAATAGCCAATGTGTCAAAAGAATGTTGCAAGCTGATCAGGTTGATAACACCAAATGATATTTTTCTTTAACCTGATATGTTTGTTTATGATGTTTGATTTACCAACTTTACTATCTTTTATAGGTTCCACTTGCAGAAAAGACAGCTGTATTGTTCACAAAAGATGGAGATCAGCACAATAATCTTCATGACATGCAATGCATGTGGTTGGTGCTTGTTACAATCTTAACAGTCATGCATAAAACATCTAGATAATGTCTTTAAATTATCTTCATTTATAGGTATGAACTTGCTTGCGGAGAAAGTTACTTCCGTCAGGGTGACCTTGGGCGTGCCTTGAAAAAATTCTTAGCTGTAGAGAAACATTATGCTGACATCACAGAAGACCAATTTGACTTCCATTCTTATTGTTTAAGGAAAATGACTCTGCGTTCCTATATCGAAATGTTAAGGTTTCAAGATCGGCTTCATGCACAAGATTACTTCAGGAAAGCAGCAGTTGGAGCTATAAAGTATGAAACTATGAATCAAGACATTCTTCTCAATTATTATTTTCTCTTTTTTCCTTTCCTTATTTAAATGATGGTTTTTTATTCTTAAATACTAATACAGATGCTACATCAAGCTCTATGATTCTCCTTCAAAGTCATCAACAGAAGAAGAAGATGAACTTGCAAAATTACCTGCCTCTCAAAAGAAGAAACTGAGGCAAAAACAGAGGAAGGCTGAAGCACGAGCTAAAAAGGTATTAAGCTCTTTTACATCTAAGAGTTACATATAGTCACAACGTTTTGCATTCTCAATGTTGAATTATATTTTTACTCTTTCTTTAATGTTCTTTTAGGAGGCGGAAGTGAAGAGTGAGGAAGCTAATGTAGGCGGCGTTTCTAAACCTGGGAAACGACAGGTCAAACCAGTTGACCCAGATCCACATGGAGAGAAACTGTTGCAGGTTTCCCTTTTGTGATGCAATCATTTAGATATTTTTCCCTTCTTTTTGTCGTGTGGACCCCTTTTGCATTTACTGAGTTTTTTGTTGTAATTTATTGTTGTTAGACTGAAGATCCTTTAATGGAAGCTGGAAAGTATCTGAAGTTACTACAGAAACATTCATCTGATTTCTTGGAGACACATTTGCTTTCTTTTGAAGTAAATATGAGAAAGAAAAAGATTTTGCTAGCATTGCAGGTAATTTAGTTTATATTCATGATGTTTTCTTGGAAGTTTTGATGACAAACAAATGGTTTTGGTGGTGTTTTCACATCTACTTGACCCATACCAAATAAGATAAATTTAGTTACTTATAACAGCATGTTTCACTTTATGCATATTTAATTTTTTTTATACTGTGAATCATCTTAACGCATATGTAATTTTATTTTTTGCCAACGTGGGAGTAGCTACTTGGTAGAGGCTCTTGCCTTTTAGTTGGAAGTCCTAAGTTCAAACCCTGGCATGGTGTATTTTAGTATGGGTAGTAGTTTAGGAGGAGTGGGGTAGATTTTCCGCTCAAAAAATAAATATATGTTCTCTTTTTTATTAAGTGACAGGCTATTATAAGTAAATAGTTTTATATTTTATTGTGAAGTTAAACATGATAGTTTGCGACTTTGATAGGGTAAATATTAAATTTTGAACTTATATGAGAATGCCCCAAATGTACCTCTAGTTAGTCCATAGTTAACTAAAATACAAGAAATTAATTTACAAAAGTAAAAAATAAACGAAGCTATGAAGAATCTATTGAAAAGGATTGGTTACATTAAAACTTAAATTCTAATTTATTTTTGAAAGCTTTCGTCTATCGTAAAGGTAATTTCTTGATAAAAATTCCATTTATTTATTTCGAGTTGGATAATAACTTGACTGCTTTTTTCTTTGAACAGGCTCTAAAGCAGCTACAACGTTTGGATCCCGGAAACCCCGATGCTCATCGAAGTTTGGTATGCAAGTTCTTGTTTTTTTGTACTTAGATAGCAGATTAAGTTGCCACGAAGTCTTTGGCCCAATGGCATTGATGAATTGACCTCAACCAAGTGGTGAGGGTTCAAACCCCATTGTGGGTATTTAGGTGATGTAGAACTAGAGATTGTGTGTGTTGCCATTCTAAGAAGTATCAGAGTAAGCTGATACTTTGCTGCTTTGCACATGCATCGTGAGATTGCTGCCAATTTCGTTTTAAATTGTACTTTATTCTCGATATTTCTCACTAAGAAAGTAATGCACATGGCCTTTGCTCAATATCAATGATTTTCTCATATATTATTTCTTTATTTTATCTACAGTTAAAATTCTTCCATAAAGTTGCATCAATGCCGGCTCCTGCCACTGATGGTGAAAAACTTATTTCCGAAGTCGTGGAGGCAGAGCGACCAACTTTCAGGTTGTTATCTACATTGTCCTAAAAATATATGAAAATTATGTTAAAGATTATAAATAAACTAGAATTATTTTCTGATTGTGTAAACAAATGATATTATTAAAGTTCCTAAGCTAATTTGTTTTTAATTATTTTTTTGAAGATTACCATACAGTTGAGAAAACTTGATTGAATAATTTTTTAAAACAGTTTAGTGTATAAGTTAAAATGTAACCAAAAGTGGCCTTAAGTGTGGATGTTTGAGGCATTAATTTTATATTTTACCTTTTGAGTTTGAAGCACATGCTGTCTTTTTTAATCAAGTCTGTCTTCTGTTTTCTAGTCACTTGCTTGGTAAATCTCTGATGGAAGCAAATACTGTTTTCCTCGAGCAACATAAAGGTAATCTTTATTTTTATTTTTTACATTTTACTACTGACTATGTTCTTGATAATATGGGTCCACGTTGATGATCATTGTTCTTGCTTTAAGATGTTGTGTTGGTGGCAATGCAGATTCCTTGTTGCACAGAGCAGCAGTAGCTGAGATGATTTATTGTTTAGGACAAAACAAGGGTGATGCAGTTAAGTTGATAGAAGAATCTCCTAATAACGTTGTGTATAGGTATGTGTGTGTTACTGTGTGTTTTTACTTTACAAATCTATTTATTTGTTCCAATAGATTCTCCTGCTGTGTGTTTCATTTCAGTTTGATTATGTCCATGTTGAATAATGTAAGAAAATGGCTAACCTCTTGAAGAAAGTCTCCATTTCCTTGTTTAGATAAACAGATATTTTGTTTTTGAATCAGTAATGGATCACATGGATCGGTTAGAGAATGGAAGCTAAAAGACTGTGTTGCTGTTCACAAGATACTGGGGACTGTTTTTAATGATAATGACGCCGCAACAAGTAAGTTTATCAGATTTTTTTCTCGGTATTTCTTATTAAGTAGCTGCCCATGAAATTTCAACTGCTGAAAATGAACTGGACTTTAGATCACCCTAGAGGTGGGAAGATGGAGGTATCAGGCAGGTTCTTATTTAAGCATGTCAATTTTGTTCGGGTTGAATCAGTCTGGTTGGGCTAGTCGACCATAATAAAAATTCAGTATTTTAGTGATGAATTATTTTGTTGATTATGATTGCAAAAACCATTCTTATAACAATAATAATGGTTTAGGAGCTGTATCAAATAAATTATACTTCAGGTGATTTTTAGCCCATTTGACCCGTTCTCCTTTTAGCTGCTCTTTTATTTGACCCCTTTTCCTTTTATCATACTTCTTAATTTTCACAGTGTGAGATAAATTACATCCTGATTTGTTACTTTAGATAACTAGAGATAAAATGTACCATGATACAGTAGTTTGGAAACTTGGGAGGTTAAATCTGTAATAAGATGTAACCTTTATTCTGTTATTATTTTTTGCTGTAAGAATATTTAATCATATATGTTAAATAAATATTCTTAATTTTGTTTAACATGTATATATATAATATTTTGCAGGATGGAAAATCCGATGTGCAGAATATTTTCCATACTCGACCTACTTTGAAGGCCAGCGTTCCTCCACTCATGCTTCAAAGAAAGATTCCAAACAAACCCACCCTGAAAATGGTTCCATTGAATCCCACCCATCAAATGCGAAGATAGAAAATACCAAGGCATTGAAAGATCTAGCAATCTAGATAAACACAAGAGTTCGGATTATTCCGTCGATAGAACTAAAAATTCACAAACATATCGACAAAAGGGACACAGCCATTTTTCGAGTTTGATAAATGACGAAATAACACGAAAACCGACCTAGGTAAAACAAAAAGGACACCAAAAACCTTGGTGCCCCTATAGTAGATGTGTTCCTACTTAGATGGTTTGGGTGTTAAAACGTGTATACTGTTAGTTTGTGATTTCTAAAAGGCTACTCAAACCATCTTTTAGCCTTTGATTTTCGAGGGTTTTCATTCGATAGATGATGAGAAATATGAGAATGCCTGAAAAAGTATGTTGTAGAAATGCTACGAAAATTTTGGCATTGAATCTCTTTACTGTTATAAACAAGTTTATGATTCAACATTGGTTCTTGTGTGGGGATAGTGTGTAATGTTTGTGTGCAGGTATGCAGGAGATAACCCGGGGGAGGTGGGACAATTGTTTTGAAAACCGGTTCGGTTATTGAACTGGTAAACACTGGTCGATGGATTTATTCATCAACTCAAAACTCGTTCAATCATAGCCGTCTGCTCGGTTTATGTTTGTTCCTTGGCTATTAAATGAAATGGAGCACAAACGGCTCTTGGTTAAATCTAGAGGTTTGCATGAGCCAATCTGAGTCGGTGCTTGTTTAAGCTTGAGCTCGGTTAGGTTAACATAGTTTGTGTTTGAGCTTCGACTTGTTTTGAGTTTTACTTTTGAGTCTGTGTTTGTTTTGAGTTTTACTTCAGAGTGAGTAAAGCTTGGAGTGTCAAATTATTTGATATCTGAATCCATGGACATGCCTAATTAGGCAATTACATATCCAAGTCGTTTTTTTTTATCACTCTATGATGTGAATTATGAACGGTCAAACCCCAGTTACATATGCCAAGTGGCATCCATTTTCTCCAATAATTTGATATCTGGATCCATGGACATATGTATGCACACGTCTATGCGATGATATCCATACACCAGCAACGGACCCATTCAACTAGCAAGAGTCAGGCTGACCCAAAGTAGGGACAATATCTTTTAGGCCCACAATTTTTTATAAGGGTTGTCGTACGAACATAAATTTGGTTTTAGCGCATTATGTAAATCTTAGTCAGGCCCACCTATCCGCTCGTGGCCCACCAAATGTGTCCGTGTTCATGTTGAATTATAAATGTTGGAAAAGGGAGAGGTGCACAATCAAACAGGATCCGATCCGGATTCAAAATCAGATCCGATCCACCAGCTAAAAACCGGTTCGGGTATACAAATGTAAGATAACGGAATACACAATAATATTATTGAATAAGTTGGTTACAATATATAGAGAACAAACTTAAACTTAATTAAATACCTAATGGATTCGTAGGCTTATATTAATTAACCCTAATATAATAATAATATAATATCAAATAACATATTGTGAGTCTAGTTCCGAAACTGGTTTGGGTGAAACACTAGTTATATAATACGCTGAATCTGGTTTAGAATCGATCCGATATTCCGATCCCATCCTATATTGGTGCGGTTTCGAAAGACCGGCTCAGTTTTAACTTTCATTGGCTTAATCCGAATCATCGGTTCTAAATCCGGATAGGTTTACTAATTGAAACCCGTTTTATGAACCATTATTGAAAGTTAAATTTCTTTTTTGAATGTTTTTTTTACTCTTATCATACAAAAATGCTAACCTTTATCTAAGATTTACCCTTATTTAATTTAATTAAAAGATATGATAAAGTAGTGTTGTAGAATTCCAAGAGCTAGTACGTATCGATAACACACCTGCTAAATCGACTCCTACCGTTAAAAGTGGGCCCCTGATTTTAAGGTTTCGTCTTCGCGACACGTGGGGTCGTTTTAAATGAAACGACCTTGAAACGACCGTTTGGTGCGAAACGACCGAGGAAAGGGTGAATTTAGTAAACCCTGGGTGTCTATATAACACTCATCGATAATTGTAATAAATGAATTAATCAAGGACTACATGAGACGAACCTATGAAAGTGGGAAAATGCATGTTCACCACGTTGTGCATGCATTTACTTTCCGAAGGGTCATATATATAAAATCTTCAATTTTATAAACTGGATTATAACAAGTATTTGTCTTAGGAAAACAAACGTACTTACGTACTCTGATTAAAAGGTTATAATTTTAAATTTTACAAGGTGGTGTTATGATTTTCTCCTATCTATTATGCATTTATTTTACGAATTAACTTGGGAGTTGGGAATGGTTTTTAACTTAAAAAATAAGCCTGTTTAATAACTGACTTCAAACACTACTTATTATATATATATCAAGTTTGGCTAAACTCATAATCCTAATTAAATGAATCTATTATTTGTATTAATATTAATATATTAGTTATATGTAAGATAATAAATATATATATATATTATACAATAAAAATGATTACTATACATAGTTGTAATTATAAAGAAAAGCTTATAATGTTATCGTATCACGGTTTTAAAAATTAAAACGTAGTTACGTAGATGAAAAAAATATTTCATGATGGTATATAAAAAAAACTAAAAATATTATGAAACATAAACGTATATACTTCAAAAAATAAAAAATAAAAAATTGTAGCGCTTTTTAAAGAATGTATTATTATGTAGTCACATGTAATTAAATATTACAAATTATGCTTATTTGTATGGGGTTGCTCTAACATGTGCTTAAAGGCACACATAAGATACAATAAATGCTTCTCGAAAATTGAAAAATACATTTTTCAAGAAGAATATTTGTACCTTTCTCATTTTTAAAGATGAATCTTGATATTTTTTTCAATTTTTAAAAAGAATCTTGGTATTTTTTTCAGTTTTCGAGGTGCATTTATTGCACCTTATGTGTGTCTCTTAGGGCAAATATTAGAAAAACCCTATTTGTATTTTAAAGTCGAATTTATATATTTAATACTAAAAGACAATTACACTTCTCAATTTCTCATCATTCACGTATATTGATTTTAGGTTTCGTTCCTAATTAAATAAGTATATTCCAGAAATCATCCTCTATTTCACAAGGCAATAAAAAAAGATGACTCTCGTAATACTAGTGATATATATATATCGATGTAGTAGTGCATTTAATAGCACCACAAAAGAGTTTTAAACAAGAAAAACAATCTTGATCATAAAAGTGGTTGAAACAATAAAACTAAACTTGTTTTTATAGATGAAAAATAGGCTTAAAGCAAGAAATTTTGATTCATTCCTTTATTATATAATTTCATTCGTATGAACGATCTATGTCTAAATGTACGGTATATGAGACTGTGCTTGTAATTGTATTTGTCAATCATTATCGTTCTAGCATCTTGCTCGTTACAATATATTTAATTAAAAAATTTAAACAAGAGTTTTAGAGTCTGAAAACCACTTTAATCTTGCATTTTCTAAGATTTCAACTTAAAAGGAAAGATAATTACGATGATACTAATCTATACATAAACATGAAACACGTTCCATTTGTTGCAAGTTTTAGAATAATGTGTCATAATTGTAATAGTGCAGGGGCTATTTTGTAACTTTCTTGTATTAGTTTGTTAAGATGTTAGTTAGCGTATGATTAGCTTAAATAGCCGTTGATCAAATGTAATCCCAATCACTCCAATCTGATTTGAATAAGATTTCAATATTATTTCAAGTTTGTTCTCTCGAATTCGTTTTATTTGGTATCAGAGCTAACAGGTGGTTAGCTCCGTCGCAACGCCGCCGTATCCTCAAGAAGTCTTCAGTTGAAGGGAAAAAGGGGAAATCGAAGTTGCGATCTCTGCAAGTTCTTCGTCGAAGAGATTGACGAATTCCGATGCAATGACGGACGCCGCAGGCGGCGGAGGAGGTCCTCGGCCAACCGTTCAGAGAATTACACAACAATTCCGCTCCAGTGCCCATTGTTGACTCAAACAAATTATACAATTTGGGCAGTCAAATTGAAGGCGATTTTCAATATACATGGGCTGTGGGAAGTGGTGAATCCAGAAGAAGGTGCTGTCGTTGATCCCAAGAAGAACAGTGCAGCAATTGCTTACTTGTATCAAGCTCTTCCAGAAGATATGATACTTCAGATTGCGAGTTTGGAATCTGCAAGTGACATATGGAAGGCAATCAAGACTCGTTTCATTGGCATTGATAAGGTCAAGAAGGCGCGATTACAAACGATTAAAAGTGAGTATGAAGCATTGAGAATGAAAGAGTCCGAAACAGTGGATGACTTTGCTGCTAAACTAAGTGCAATTGCTTCAAAGGTCTCTGAATTGGGTGAACAGATAGAAGAATCTCTATTGGTAAGGAAAATGCTAGATTCTGTGCCTGATAGATTCATTCATTTAGTTGCATCTATAGAACAGTTTATGGATATAGATGCAATGAAATTTCAAGAAGTAATAGGTAGATTGAAGGCGTTTGAAGAAAGAACTGGCATGAAGCAGAAGTCATTGGGAGTTAAAGATCAACAACTCCTCATGACCTATGCTGAGTGGCAATCAAAACACAATGAATCTAAGCAGAAGGGGCAAAAAGACAAAGGGAAAGGGACTGAGGATGGGTCAAGATTTGGTAATAAAACTAGGTATAGTGAGAAAGATGGCAAGAGTCACAAAGAAAACACTAAGCAATCCAGTAGGCCTAAGAAGGATAAGTCTAGGATTAGATGTTTTAAGTGTGACATGCTAGGACATTATGCTAGTGAATGTACTAAACAGAAGGCCAAGAATCAAGAAGTCCATTTGTCTCAAGAAGATGAGGAACCAGCATTGTTGATGATCTCTATGGATGAAGTACACAATGAAGTTGTATACTTAAATGAGTCAAAGGTTGTGCCAGATAGGTTCATTGCAGCAGATGATGATCAAGAAATCTGGTACCTTGATAATGGAGCATCAAATCACATGTCTGGTAATGAGTCTCACTTTTCTCATTTAGATAGAAATATTAATGGGAATGTAAAATTTGGGGATGGGTCCAGTGTAGATATTATGGGCAGGGGTTCTATAGTGTTACAGGGCAGGAATGGTGAGCAAAGATTACTCACCAATGTGTATTATATCCCAAACTTAAGAAGTAACATTCTTAGCCTTGGACAGGTCACTGAAACTGGGTGTGAAGTTAGGATGAAGGAGGATAAGTTGTGGTTATATGAGAGTAGTGGCAATCTATTGATGAAAGTTAAGAGAGCATCTAATAGGCTATATAAAATTAGTCTAAGGACAGGGGCTCCTATGTGTTTTCTTAGTAATGTTTCTGATGTAGATTGGTTATGGCATGGGAGGTTAGGACATGTTAACTTTCAGGCTATAGAATATATGACCAAGAATGACTTAGTCATAGGAATTCCCCAAATCAAGCACACCACTCAGGTGTGTGATGCATGCTTAGTTGGTAAGCATACTAGACAGAAATTTCCTAAGGAATCCAAGTTTAGGTCTAAGGGTCTCTTAAATCTTGTATCTATGGATTTGTGTGGACCAATTGCACCTACTACTTCTGCAGGAAACAGATATTTTATGCTTCTGGTTGATGATTACTCTAGATATATGTGGGTGTATATGATTCAGAGTAAAGATCAGGCTTTAAGTATTTTTAAGAAATTTAAAGTAGAAGTAGAAGGCAAAACTGGCTTTAAGATCAAAACACTTAGATCTGATAGAGGAGGGGAGTTTACCTCTAATGAGTTTAACCAGTTTTGTGAAGTGAGTGGCATAGATAGGCAGGTGACAGCTCCATACTCCCCACAACAAAATGGGGTAGTAGAAAGGAGGAATAGGTCTATCATGAACATGACCAGGTGTATTTTGAAAGCCATGAGTATTCCAGATGTGTATTGGGCAGAGGCTGTTAGGCATTCAGTGTATTTGTTGAATAGATTACCTACCAAAGCCATAAGTAATGCTACCCCATATGAGTTAGTAAAGGGTAGGAGGCCAAATTTGGAATATCTTAAGGTTTTTGGATGTATAGGGCATGTGAAACAGGTTAAACCAGGTCTAAGGAAATTGGAAGACAGAAGTAAGCCAATGGTGCACTTAGGTATGCAGGAGGGTACTAAGGCATACAGAATGTATGATGTTTTAGAAAACCAGGTAGTGGTTAGTAGAGATGTTAGGTTTGAAGAGACTAGGACATGGGACTGGGAAAAAGGTGTTGCTAGGGAAGAAGAGCCAATTTTGTTTAGGGATGCCTACAAGAAGAAAGAATGGAGATCAGCTATGAAGGATGAGATAGATGCCATTGAGAGGAATGATACATGGTACTTAACTGATTTACCAAAAGGATGCAAACCAATAGGCCTTAAGTGGTTGTTTAAAATAAAAAGGGATGCTAAAGGTGATATAATTAGGCATAAGGCTAGACTAGTTGCAAAAGGGTATGTCCAACAGTTAGGAATAGATTGTGAGGAGGTGTTTGCACCAGTAGCTAGGATAGAAACTGTGAGGCTTCTATTGGCATATGCTGCTATGATGGGATGGAATGTATATCACTTAGATGTTAAAGCAGCTTTTCTGCATGGTGACTTAAATGAGATGGTTTATGTGAGTCAACCAGAGGGGTATATTAGGAAAGGTAGTGAAGGAAAAGTGTATAGATTAAAGAAAGCTTTGTATGGGCTTAAACAGGCTCCAAGAGCTTGGAATATTAAACTAGATAGTGTTCTAAAAGATTTGGGATTCAGAAGATGTGATCATGAACAGGCTGTATATACTAAGATAGGTGGTGAGACAAGCTTAATTGTAGGAGTATATGTTGATGATTTATTGATAACAGGGAGTAATAAGAAGGAAGTAACTGAGTTCAAGGTAAAAATGCAAAGTAAATTCCAAATGACAGACTTGGGTTTATTATGTTATTACTTAGGAATAGAGGTTGATCAGAAAGATGATGGCATAATAATAAAGCAATCTGCTTATGCAACTAAGTTGGTTAAGCTTGCAGGGTTAGAAGAGTGTAATGCTACTAAGATACCTATGGAGTTTGGCTTAAAGCTTAAAAAGGAAGAGGGTGGTGAGGATGTGGAAGCTAGTAACTATAGGAAATTAGTTGGCTCTCTAAGATACTTGACCCATACCAGACCTGATCTTTGTTATGTTGTTGGCTATGTGAGTAGATTCATGCAGAATCCTAAAGAAGAGCATTTGAGAGCTGTTAAGCACCTGTTGAGGTATGTAAAAGGAACTATACATTATGGTATAGAGTTTAGAAGAAAGAAAGCAGGCAAATTGATTGGTTATAGTGACAGTAACCATCTAGTTGACAATGAAGATGGCAGGAGCACATCAGGGAATGCATTTTTCTTTAATGATTCTATAATCAGTTGGCATTCCCAGAAGCAGAAAACTGTCACTTTATCAAGTTGTGAGGCAGAATTTGTTGCTGCAAATGGAGCAGCATGTCAAGCTTTATGGCTTAATGGTCTACTAGAAGAAATAACAGGAAAGAAGCAAGATCCAGTGAAGTTGTTAGTAGATAACAAGTCAGCCATAGCTTTGATTAAAAATCCTGTTTTTCATGGCAGGTCAAAGCATATAAACTTAAGGTATCATTTTATAAGGCAATGTGTTGATAAAGGTCAAATTTTAGTTGACTTTGTAAATAGCAAACAACAAAAGGCAGACATAATGACTAAGGCATTAGCAAGGATCAAATTTGAAGAGATGAGAGAGTTGCTTGGAGTCAAAGAGTTCAAAGATAAAGATTCATGAGAATTGATTCATAACAAGAATAGTTTAACACATCAGTGTGTGTAAATCTATGGATCCCTGGCATGCGATGCTAATGTTGAATTATTATTTGTTATGAGTTGATGGATTGAATATGTCTAACTGCTAGTTGGAGCTTGGGATTAAGGGGGAGAATGTTGCAAGTTTTAGAATAATGTGTCATAATTGTAATAGTGCAGGGGCTATTTTGTAACTTTCTTGTATTAGTTTGTTAAGATGTTAGTTAGCGTATGATTAGCTTAAATAGCCGTTGATCAAATGTAATCCCAATCACTCCAATCTGATTTGAATAAGATTTCAATATTATTTCAAGTTTGTTCTCTCGAATTCGTTTTACCATTCAGTATTTAGTTGACGAATACAAAACTTTTAAGGAGGGAATATAAGACAAGTCAAAAGAGAATAAATAATATTAATTAAATCTTTAGATATATTTCTAAAGAGTAGTACGTTCATCACAACTTAAAAAACAATTACTTATGATTATATTTTCGAAATAACCAATTATAATCGGTTTAAGTGGTTAAAAAGGTTGTGGATAATGAGAAAATTTGAAAAAAAAAAAGGAAAAAAAAACTATACCACCAGACAAGACAAAACACAGAGATAATTCTTTTTGACTTTTCAACAACATGAGAATTTCAAATTATATATATATTATATTAACAAGGGAATTACAGGCTGGTTTTTTTCATGCTATCATGAACTGGTTTCTATCTTTTACAGTTCAATTTAAAAGCTTAAAGACAATATTACCCCTCAAAGCTAGAGTCTCTTCACTCTCTTTGGTCACTAAAATTCCCCATATGCGTCCATCTTCGTCTCTTTTGGCTTATAGATTTGTAAACGAATCGAGTATTCGAATAACACAAATATGAAATCTTGTTCAGTCACATGTTTGTGTTTTGTTCGTTTATTGGGTAAAACTTTAAGAAACGAACACAAACATAAACATATCTTGTTCGATTTATTTACGTCCCTACTTATATAGTTATATGCATTGTATTCCGGTGGGTCGGGTTAGCGTCTTGCTATGCCTGTTTTCCCCTTGTTTTCCTTTGAATAAAATCTGCCGTTCAAAAAAAAAATATATATATATTTGACCTTCAAACAAACAGAAGTTAGAAGACGCACGCACGTGTCGATAGAAATGGTCCAGAATTCAATCCGACAGAAAAACACGATCACATGCTTCCATGCTGGTCTTCAGCTGACCATAAATAAACCTGCTTTTATATCTTTTTAACTTTTAGATAAATATATATATTTTATTAACACACATAGTATCTGGTCATTTGTCTATTTTTCCTTGCGACATGCTTCCGATGAAACTGAGAACATGTAGAATCCAAAATTAAAAATAATTCTCTAAAGCTTAGATTCTAACCAAAATTATGAAAAGCAAACACATTTTGACCGGTTAAATTGGAAACCGTTATTCAATAGATAGTATATTTTAATAAACGAAAAAAAAACCCAGCTTGTTTATACGTAACAAGTTAAACTAGTGACAAATAAATAATTTCGATGTTTGACTTTCTAGTTTGCTAGCAGATCAAACTTGAAACTAGACCAATTGTTAAGTTGTTGATAGATTGGATTGATTGGGCTATTTTCTATACTTTTTACGAGTGAATGTGTTCACATTTTTATATTATTATTACTAGAGGACACTATTCTTATTCATAATAATTGTTTCTTATTTTTCTTACTTCCTTTATATATATTTTTTAGAATTTACGAATAAAATGTGATTAGGATAAAATACAATATTATGAAAAAAAATAAAGGCTTGTTATGTTTTCATATCAAAGTAAAATATAGTGCGTGTTTAGTTTTTTTTTTATTTCATTAAATGTCTATTGCCCTATTGTTGTTTCAAAAGTATTTTTTGAAGGTCACTAAGAGAAAGATGCATCTTGGGTTGATATATAGTAATCCTATATCCAAAAATTTAGTTCCGATTGTTACATCTTTTTAGTTTTTGAGTTACTAAAGCTATCCATAATGATTATGTAGAATCTGGGTATCTCCGACAATCAGATAGAAGCTCTAGGACGGAGTGAAGAAGATATCAGACTACAAGGATGGTTGAATAATGATGGAGATGGTATCCTTCTCTGAAACCTACACAAATAGCAAACCGTTGTTCTTGGAGCGCAGGACAGGGTGTCCTGCGACCAAGCTCCGGCGTGAGAATCAGTATTGGTTCCGGTAAGAATAAGAGAAGATTATAGAAGATTAGGGTTATCTGACTTGTCCCTTTACCTGATGATTGATGAGTATTTATACTCATCAATCCTTGTCTTACTCTGGATTATGCGCCTACCACTGAAAGGTACGATCCATGCTGACGTGGCCGTCCTTGTGTCCCCTCAGTGGAGGCCGTTAGTGGCCGTAACAACGTTGTAGGAATGTTTCTGACATTGTCGTGTGAGCGTTGGTCTGTTGTGCGAACTTCGGTAGGTCGAGTATTGACTGGCCGAAGTGCCGCAACCTTTGTCAAGTACTTCGGCCTTCGTCATTGGCCGAAGGTATGTACTTGTACATAAGTCAGGATGTCATGTCCTTGCCGGAGTATGACCTTCGTGGTATCGCTTCGGCAGGTGACATGGATGGGTGTTGCTGCTGCATGGTCGACCCTCATATGGTGATTGGGGTTTCGACCTCTGCGTGGCCGAAGTTAGCTTCGACCGTGGTGTGTGGTCGACCTTATTCAGGTCGAACCTCGTGTGTTGTATTGTTTGCTGAACATACACACATCATCAGATTACATAAAAATTATACATCATTTCTTCACTTTTTATGTATCATTGATGGTCTACTTTCAATGTTTTTGTATTTATTCCCCTGTATACGATTCAAAACTTGAATGAATTTTATACTCTTTTTGTATGTTTTAGTGTTCTTTCTCTCTATTTATTTTATTAATATTATTATAATGTTTCAACTGTTTTTTCTGTCTTTGTGTTTTTTTCTTCTCTATCAAATTAAGACATTTTTCCTGTTTTGTAGTTTCCGTGACAACACTCAAGTGTTCGAAAACTAGCTCATACGGAGTAATATACTATCGTTAAGCGTTTATAATATAAGTTGTTTATAATGTTCGATTTCATATAATAAAACTCCATATACTAATTTATTCTCTTAAAAAAAAAACATTATGCGGTAATTCGATGGGCGAGATTCGCCCCAAAGGCGCGCAAGTATGCAACATGCAATAATCTCAACGGCCCGTGAAAGTAACACGTGTCAAACATCCAATGGTTCGATAACTTCTTGCGTCTCTCTATATAACTTCATATTCCCCCTCAAACAACTAAATTTTCTGAAAACAGCCAATAACGGCCACTCAGAACGTTCAATTTCGCGGAAAAAAATGTCATCGGAAACATCCACCGTCACGTCGGAGCCACCTCCCGCCGCCGTAGCCTCCGTTTCTAGCTTTAACATCAATGATACAGAGCTCACTTTAGGATTGCCAGGCGAATCTCGCAAATCAGGAGCGAAGAGATCGTTTTCCGTCATAATGACAGATCTGAATTTGGGCGGAACTGATCCGTCGGACTCGGAATGCTCCGTCGTAACGAAATCTCCTCCGTCAAGGTAAATTAGGGCACAATTTATGTTAATTACGCACTTAAATAGTTAAATTAACCGGGATTAGTGATTAGTAGCTGCAATTCATCACTTGAATTGAATCAATCGATCATTAATTGATTGATAAGATATTAATTTGCAGGAAACAACTGGTAGGATGGCCGCCGGTGAGATTCTCTCGGAAAAACACGACGAAGAGCGATTGCAAATACGTAAAGGTGGCGGTAGACGGAGCACCGTATCTGAGAAAGGTAGATCTAGAATTGTACTCAGGATATCAGCAGTTTCTCTGCGCTTTTGAAGATCTGTTCTCCTGTTTTGCAATCAGTAAGTAGATAGAAGAATATTGTTCATCTGAATATCATGTTTTATGTTTTAGTTAACTATATGATTGATATCATAGTTAATTAACGTGTTGAATGATTTTTATAGGAAATGTATCGAGGGAGATGAAGCTGGTGGATCCTGCAAATGGTGTGGAATACGTTCCAACTTATGAAGATAAAGATGGAGATTGGATGTTAGTTGGTGATGTTCCATGGAAGTAAGTCTGCATATAAGTAAATTAATAACAACATTCACATTAAAAATGTGGCAAAATCAACTAACTACGGTTTTCTGTTTGATTTTGCAGAATGTTTGTTGAATCGTGTAAACGAATAAGATTGATGAAGAACTCGGAAGCCATCAAATGAGTATATAAGCATGGGTGTATGAATTCTGGAAAGAGTTATATGTCTTTCTTGTTAATTTTGTGTCTATTTTGTTGTATGATCATAGTTATCATAGGGTTGTAATGTAACATAATTTGTAGGCTGAAAACGTGAGATGTATAAAAGATAGAGATGAACATATCTCATCTTGTAGTTGACGAGATGGATGACCCCCCGCGCGTTGCCGCGGGGTTGAATTTGTACACTAAGTTATAGTAAAAATGTTAAGTGACTACTAAATGTAAATATGACAAAGACAACCTTAGTAGTAGAGTCATATAAGTTTAAGTTGTTTGTTACCGCCCAGACAAAATACATGGAACAAAAGTGAAGAGTTTAGGCTGTTTCTTACAAACCATTACCAAAACGTTAAATACCCACAACTCGTCTATAGTCTTCTTCAAAGTGTAGTCCATCTCAGCAGTAACAAACCTAAAATTGGAGCCAAAGTGTCTCAGCCAACCAACCTTGTAAAAAAATGATCTGCTATGACACGAAACCATTGGAAGTGGAAAATTGACCTGCTTTAACACAAAACAATTGCCAATTTGTAAGATTGTTAAAAGTAAAAACAAAACACATAGCTTATCATTAGCAACTCTTAAACATGAAAATGGCAACAACAGAGAAGATATACCTATGTAGGTCTTGTACTTACTTGTGATTCTTAGCGCTCCTTGAGAATTTACTTCTTTGGTAGTTTTGATCCGATCCTTGGTTACCACCTTCAAAAGATTAAAATAGTAGTTCAAAAGTCCTTTCCATGTCAGATTCAACACATAGATTCAAAGTTGAACTCTATCTATTATTATAAAATTTATTTGTGGACCCATATCCACTCCTACACCACCATGTCTATAAAACTGAAATCGCAGTATCAATTAGCAAAATGTCTAATGAGTAAGAGAGTACATGAAGATATACCTATGTAGGTCTTGTACTTACTTGTGATTCTTAGCGCTCCTTGAGAATTTACTTCTTTAACTTATATTTACAAAGCACAAAGATATAAACAAATCAAAGATGGTTTTTATAAAATAAAAGACAATCCATACCTCTTAGCTTCTGTTTGTTTTTGCTGACCTGACCCAATCATTTTGACAGCCACTTTCCTCTTTCTGTAAAGAAACATGTTTGTATCCCTTATTTACTAAAAAACTCGATGGATTATATAAGTGGATTGAACTTTAACATTAAAGCTGAATAAAAATAGAAAATGACATCGGAAAACAGACTCATTACTATGAATTTGACATAAGAAAAGAGAAAAAAAACTAAGTCATATTGAAATAGAAACAAATACTAAACAAATTAAGATTTATAATCCAAGAAGCATGCACACCGCCTTCAAAAATATAACAAATTGAAAAATAGTCATTAATTATAATAATTTAAAAGCAAGCCAGTTGAACTTTAAAAGGTATGCCAAAAAGCATACAACCTATGCATGTAGATAAAATATACAATCAAGTAATTGACATCAAAAAATGACATTGAAGATAACAGATTGTGCTGAGCTATAGCATAAAGTAAACAACCTATGCGTGTTATTAACCAACCACTGTAAACAGACGAAAGAAAGAACATCTGTTTGTTAAGTAAAACACATAGTGCGTTGGTATAAAAGGAACTTAGTACTTGCCTAACACAACACATTGCAATAAGAGCCCTAACACATTTATAAAATAAGGTATGAGAGAAAACAGAGATGCAAGAAAAGGACTGACCTCTGAACAATTCTACCAGCACACCGATTACACCTACACCAGCCGAAAACAAATCATCATTAATAAACATTATAACCTTTAAATGCTTTATCAAATTCCAGGCCATAAGTTATAAAATTCCTAGCTCTAAGTTATAAACCTCTTATTATTAATTACTAAGAGCTGAGATTTTATACACTTCATACATACCTGTAAATAACTTATTTAATCAGAATCAATCTTTAATTTTTGTTTATTTTAAATATGTAGATTGTACCTTAATTGTTGTTTATAAAAGGAACTTAGTACTTGCCTAACACAACATGTGAGATTCTAGCTATGCAATCAGTCTGTGCAACAATTGAAAACCACCTGGGTGATGATTGTACCTCAATTGTGGAAGAAGAACCCATTCAATCACAGTTCCATCTACAGGTGAGATTCTAGCTATGCAATCAGTCTGTGAAACAAAGAATATTTTTTATTACAAATAGTCAAAATAAGGGTATAAATATTATATATACCTGCCAAATGTTCGCCCAAACTTCATTGTTTATGTACTCTGATTCGTTTAGGTTATGCACTTCATGATCTTTATACTTAACAACATGTTTGTACCGGTAAATTATATTTGACCAAGACAGGTAGGTGTGCATACATGTACGTATAAGTTTTTATTTGGGTAACACATAGCCTCATAGTTATTTACCTATATGTAATGATATTATTTGATTAGTTATACAATATAATCATGAACAGAAACAAAACGAAGGATCTTTTTCCTTTTATTATCATCCATGCCTATTTTGTTTAAACCCAACAGTTTATTTTCTAAATAGCTAAGGCACATCGAAAATATGAAAACGGACCACAGAGGATTACACCGAAATCTATTGTGATCGGTTCATTACTTGACTAAATTCAGGTTTGGTTGTTTTAGGTCGCCGGAACACATCTAAACGAAGCTGTTACATGAGCAATTTAATTTTTTGAAAAGGAAAGGGTTAAATCATGTACCTTAGCTATGGTTTAGGGGAAAACAGATTAGAAACAGAAGGCACAAAATCAATTGCGAAGTCGTTCACAGACGTGTGACGGGAGTGCATATATAGTCGAACACGAACCCAATTAAGATCAGGACGGCAGTGCTGTAAGGTTGTCAAAACGTAGGGTATTTAGATACGATTTCAGAAATCAGTAGATCTCAAACAAACTTCAACAGTGAAGAACATAGACTGAATAGGCTTACCTGAAATCATGAATCCGAATTAGAAACGAAACCGGGTATAGATTACTCAAATCCAAGAGAAACTCTCTCACAACCTATTCAACCATCGTAAACCACCGGCGACGAAGCGATGACGTCACCAGGGCAACAACGAATAAGATGGTGGGAAAGGCATCGAATATCACCATAACACACGACAACCGTGGCAAATCGCCGGTGACCAAAGCATCAGAATGAGAAAACTATAGAGAGAGAGTGAGAGGTTATGAGAGGGGTAATTGATGGGTCTATTTAATAGAAAGCAGAATATCTTGAAATAAGAAACAACAAAAAGAGCCAGCTCATATACACGTGTGAGCGTGGCACAAAAGAGACTCATGCAAGAAGCCGGCTGTACTATATGGTGGTACATGTGGAATAATACCATAGGCTAAGAAACGCACGGTAAAGAAAAAACACATTAGAATGGTGTGTTGTTGTGTTAATGAGAAAGAAAAGAGGGGCTGAAAGTGTCAATGACAGAAAATAGTGTGGTTAATTTCAAAGAAAAGGAAACTACACTATTGAACTTCCAAATTGTATTGTATATTATATAAATGGGTCACATAGGAAAATTGTTGTTTCTTTCAAAAGGAAGCTAGTTAATTAGTTAGGAATGTTAGAGGAGCATATAAAATTCACATATTATAAGTGTACAAATGTTTGTTGATGTTTTAGGTGTGCAAAAAATGGTGGGCCGGCTTTTCCTGGGGTTTTGTAAATTAGTGTACAATGTTTGTTGATACACGTTGTTTCATGAATCGAATTTGTGTATCGAGTTTTGGAATCTCAGGGATTTAGTAATGGACGAAGCACACAAGTCCATATACTCTATTCACCTAGGCTTAGACAAATTGTACCAGGACCTTAATGAGCACTATTGATGATCCGACATGAACGCTGGACTTCATAACAAATTGTACCAGGACCAGAATACTAGAAGTCGTCACGGTAGCTAAATCAACCATAGATTTCGCAATGGAAATGAGAGTAGATCTCCAAGGACTTCATAACGAAATTACCTAAGATGACCGGTGGTTGTGACACCATTTGGGTAATTGTTGACTGGTTAACAAAGTCGGCACTTTTCTTGTTGATTAAGGAAACATACAAGATGGAGAAATTGACCAGAATCTATCTTAAGGAAGCTTTCTCGAGGCATGTAGCACCACTCTCTATCATCTCTGATCGCAACAACATGTTCACTTCTTGATTCTGACAATCATTGCAAAAGGCGTTGGATACACACCTGGATACGAGTACAGCCTACCGCCCTCAGACTGACGATCAGAGTGAGAAAATGATTCACACGCTCGAGGATATGCTTAGAACGTGTGTAATCGATTTTGGTAAACGTTAGGATATTCACCTACCATTGGTTGAATTTTGTCACACCCTCAAAATCTGCTTGCTAAGTTTTACAGAGGCACGTGCAAAACTAGAATCTAAGTCATTAGTCATACGAACGAACTCTAAAGAAAGTTTGAAAACACATAAAACAATTTAAGTAATGCGGAAGCATAAACAAAAAGTTATAAAGTAAAGTTTATGCGCAAACAGGCGCCCAAAACCAACATAAGTAAATAACCCCAAAAATGTTTTAATTGTTTAATAGACCCAAGTGAGATGCATGTGTCCTAATTGTGTTGCATACCTAGTTACCTAAGAAAAACATGCTAAAATGTGTCAACACAAAGGTTGGTTAGTTCAAATGATTGATTAAAACTTAAGTTCAAATGTTTGCAGAAATGTAAGTGTCATTATATCAAGAGTTAGCTAGACTATAATCAATACCACTATGTGTTTCGTAACCGAAGCGTGACTGTCTTGTGTTATGCCTTTATGCTATGTCTAACACAAACAGTGGCGAGTGTTTAGAAAAATCATTACACCGTTTGACTAACTCTGCTGGGGTTTGTCAGACTCAGTAGTACTACTCAGTATTTTCTCGTTAAATATTTATTAATGGTCCGATATGTAAGATCTTTTAAATTTGTCATGTTTGCACATCAGTGGATAGAATATATAACAGAGTTATCAAAACTAATGTAGTAATGTTCGTAGAACCGGCCGCCAAGGCGCCGCCATAGCGTCGTCGCACATTGTCGTGTACCACCATTATTCTCCAATGACTATCGGTTCTTCTAGAAAGGTATTAATGTTTACCTTTCTTGTTTACTATTTAGTTTGAGTTATAAATGTTACGAAATCGAAACCCCAATTGTGAGTCAGTCAACTAACAAGACTGTTTGTTGAACTATCGTATCCTAATCGGTTTAATCACGACTAGTTATTTGTTTATTCGGATTGTTTGGGTCACTGGTGGAATTGTTTAGTCACTAACCTCGTGTACACGCTTTCGCATGTTACTTGTTCGACAAGTCAAACTCAAAAAACTTTAAAATAGTACACGAAAACCAAACAATAGTATTAGAGCTACTTACAACTCTGTTTAGACGATTATTAGTGCTTATAATTGTTATACATATGTTTCTGGCATGTATAAAGTTTTGAAATTTGCCAAACATTAGGTATGATATTTCATGGCCAATAGTTATTTATAGTTGTGATATAATATGCAATTTGAGCCTGGATGTGTTTGTGATTGTTTCGATTTCCAATTGTTGTGGTTGTTAATTTTCGAAATGTATGTGTAATTTTCAGGTATTTTGGACCTGCATTGTAATAGATAGGTTTTATATTTTATTTTTTGTAACAATTGTAAAATCAAGACATTGATGAGTGATGCTTAGATATACTCTATTTTATATTAATTATATTAAAAATGCACCGATACAGTAACAAATTATATGATTAAGCTAAAAGTACATTTCGATATGTTTAAAATAAGCTAAAACGGTGTAATTAAGTTCAAAGCGTGTTATAAAGATCAACAAGTTAATCTCTAATTATTAATTATTAATATGAATAATTAAATTCAATATGTCTAAAATAAATAAAACAAAAATAAATTATATTTGATGTTGCTTTCGTGAAACACAGCCAGTCGGCCACGCAAGAACCAAAAATGAAATAGAAAATGTGATGGTCTTGGACTCATAACTCTGGTGGGCCACAATAGACTTTTAATGGGCTGGGCTTGAGAAGCCACATCATAAACACAAAAACGTACGGAGCAAAGGAAAAAGGGGAATATTGCGTTAGCCTTTGCTACTACTGCCTGGCATAATTTTCTAGGGAGCAAGGTATCATAGTGTGAAGCAATTATTTGACGGCTACATTGCATAAACAAAAGCGGCGTTTGTTCTTTCTTTTTAGTGTATTTTTCAAAGAAAAATTGGATTTAAATAATCTCATGTTTTCCTTATTTGCAACTAATAATCCTACATTTATCATTGGCATCTATTAGTCCCACATTTCCACTTGTTTATTTCTTTTGGTCTCTCCGTTAAATTTTTTAACTGAGTTAACGGAAAAATGACGTGTCTGATGACGTGGATTTTTATTTTTTTTCATTTTCTTTTTAAATGAATCATTCAATGATGTGGCAATGCATATTATTTTTATTTTCTTTTCTTTTTTAATCTATATCTTAATTAGATTGATCATCCCACTGTTGTGTAAAAAAACCCTAAACCCCCAAAATCGTTCCTCCACAAACAATCTCACACACACACGAAATACAATTTAATCTCCATCTCATCACATTGTCAATTCCATGACCTCGTTTATGTTCATCAACCTAGTCTACAGACGAAAGCTCTACCTTGAACCACAAACAAGGTATTAAGGAGGAGGTTGTTCGAAGCTGCTAGAGGTTGAAATCGCCAAGATGTCACGATTAGACAGTGAATAATGGAATCGGTGAGCATTCTTGTGATAATCGTCCAGATCTGGATGCGAAGGATGTGCGTGATTCTGTTGTGCAACAAATTCAGGTACAACAACCTTCGATTAGTGAAGTTTTAGCTCCGAATTGTGTATATACGGTGGAAAATGGTGAATCGGGAGGTGTATCGGAGGTGCGTCATGCTGATGATGATCCAGGTTTACTTAAATCGGACAATATTGCCAATATACAAACTCCAACGGTGTCAAGGAAGCGATTATTGATGAAAACATCCTGGATTATCAAGTGGAAGCTGCGATTACAGCTTTTGTTAACAGAATTAACTGTTAGCCGCAGTTTGTTAGCTTTATGAAGAAATTCATTGATGATAACATTCAGAACACTGAGTTTGATGATCGCTACAAACATCTATTCAGCTCTGGTGAGGATGATTCGACTATGGAAAATGATGGTGAAAGCAGTGCGGTGAAGGAGGGCGTTGATATGCCGACGTATTCTGATATGATAGCGGGCAAATCAGAGATTGAATCTCAGGATCGTAGCAGAGAGGGGGCGTGAGTTAGGGATTTCAATTTTGGGGATTTAGGGTTTTATGAAGATGGGTACGGTGAAACAGTTAAAAGGTAATAGATTAAAAAAAAAGAAAATAAAAATAATATGCATTGCCACATCATTAAATGATTCATTTAAAAAGAAAATGAAAAAAAATTAAAAATCCACGTCATCAGACACGTCATTTTTCCGTTAACTCAGTTAAAAAATTTAACGGAGGGACCAATAGAAATAAACAAGAGGAAATGTGGGATTAACAGATGCCAATGATAAATGTGGGATTATTAGTTGCAAATAATGAAAACATGGGATTATTTAAATCCAATTTTCCTTTTTCAAATTAATTACTTTTGAGTATTTAGTTAATTGTTTTGATGAATAATTCGATAGTGATAGTATTTAATTTATTTATAATGTTTTAAAATCAGATTTTTAAATTGGACCAGACTTGTGTTAAAAGTGGTTTAACCGGTTGACCCGGATTGACCTGGAAGGTCGAACCGGATTGACCATTCAAACCTTGAATTTAGTAAAAAATGGATTTTAATAATACAAGTTTTGCCTTGTTGGCGGATAATAATACGGGTTTTGAAATTTTCTCACAATAATACGAGTTTTGTGGTATTGGATTATAATGATACACCGTTAGTTTTTACTGACATGGATTATAATGATACACCGTTAGTTTTTACTGACATGGATCCTATTTGACATTTTTATTTAAGTTATTAAACAACAGGGACTATATTTGTAGTTTCTTTAAAGATCTGGGTTTAAAAAAACGCTAAAAAATCAACGACACTATCCCCCAAACGAACCTTCTCCGACGTCCATCCCACCTCACTGCCACCTCTCACCGACCACCAGCGTCCACCATCATCTTCTCCGACATCCGCCATCATCTTCCGGCGTCCACCCCACCTAACTACCACCCCTCACCATCCACTCTCCGATCTCTTCGATCTGGAACCATGGCGGAACCCTAGACGAGTTTGCGCCAGCCGCCACCACCAACCTGGCAACCTCCAGCGATAACCGCTTCTTAGCGAACAACAGTGGCGACGACGACCCTTAAATATAGTTTATAATCTTTCAAACATGACAAATGTAAAAAAAATCAATAAAGTTCTAAACAAATTTTAGTTATCCAAAAAATAACATTAATATAAGTTTTAGTCAAACTATAAAGATTTTGATTTAAAATTTTAATCAAATAAACCATATATTAAAATACAAGGGCGAACCTTAAATAGGTTGCCAAAAGAACTCATCGTATACGAATAGTCGATAACCCTAATTTCTTTTTAGAATTTTAGTTTTTAACTTGAGTGTGTGACTTAAGTTTTAAAACCCGGTTCAAATAGCGACCTGGTTCTGGGTTTCGGCCGGTTGAACCGTAAAAACCTTCGGGTAAAAAATTAGCCCAGAATTAGACTAAACCGGGCGCACATGATCAAGGACACAATAACATCATAATAAAACATGGTTCTTCATTGAATATCAATCATAAACACCGGAAAATGAAATCGGGTCGAATACAAAATAAACGGATAGACCGAAATGTTACAGTCTCCCCTACTTTTGAGAATTTCGTACCAAAATTAAGTTCAAGAAGACTGAACGAACACATGCAGATACTTGGCCTTCATTTGGTATTCACGCTCCCAAGTTAACTTTAGTCCACGCTTAGACTCCCAACGAACCTTGACGATTGGAATTCGGTTGCGTTTGAGTTGTTTGATTTCACGATCCATGATTTCAACGGGTTTCTCGATGAAATGCATAGACTCGTCGATCTAAACATCTTCTAGCGGAACGTGGATATTCTCATCAGCTAGACACTTGCGGAGATTCGATACATGTAACGTGGGGTGGACATTAGCAAGCTCGGGAGGAAGATCGAGACGATAAGCCATTTTAACGATCTTTTTGAGAATTTTGAACGGTCCGACATAACGAGGTGTTAGTTTTCCTTTCTTCCCAAACCGAACGACGCCTTTCCATGGTGATACCTTTAGGAGGACATACATTAAAATCAAGGGGCTTTCATCGACTAACAGCATAGCTTTTCTGACGACTCCTATCAGCGAGCAAATGATCATGGATCTGAGAGATTTTGTCAGTTGTCTCGTGGATCAGTTGGGGACCAGTGATTTGTACTTCACCAACCTCGTTCCAACATATAGGCGACTAACATTTATGACCATAAAGAGCTTCAAAGGGTGCCATACCAATACTCGAATTATAACTGTTGCTATATGAGAACTCAATCAACGACAAGTGAGAATCCCAATTACCACCAAAATCGATGACACAGGAGCAGAGCATATCCTCTAGAGTCTGAATTAATGTATAAGCGACCTTGAGACTTGTCTCAATGATCATCCCCCGATGATTGGAGACCCAGTGGCTATGAGGTCGCGAGTTCGATCCTTGAGGCACCCGGTTTTACCACAGTTGATGGTGGATTTTCTCGGGGACGGTTCAAACGAATGATCTCGGTTACCACACTGTTAGTGTTTCGCGAATATCGTAGATAACATGTATACCATATGTAACCCAGATAACCTGGTGTTGAAGATGTTTGTTGTTAAGAAAAAAAAAAACTAAAGGATAAGCTAAAGTCAAATTTTACGGTTGTTACACATGCTCGACTCATTTAGAGCCCTAGCTTCGTGTAACATTCCGTGAGATTATTCTTTAATTTGCCTGTGGTAAGAGGAAAAGAAAACCCATGGTTTTAATCAAAAGTATATTCATACGGTCATACCATGTAAACTATATTATTTCAAATGCACATAGTTTGTAATATTTAAATAAAACAAATAAGTTATAGCTTTAAAATTTGTACCAAAAAAATTGTTATATATTAACTGTCTCATGTGTGTAAAGAGAAGTGGCCTTAACATTGACGCGTTTCTTGATCTCTCAATTTCCTTCCCTCAATCTAGATCTACAACCTCCTCTGTTTCTTCTTCATCAGGTACACTCAATTCTCTTCAAATCTCATCTTTTCACTCCAAAATCCTTCGTTTTCAACACACACATTACCTAGATTTCATCTCAATTCACTCACTCCCATATTTTCAGGACTCGTATTCAAACCCCAATGTCGGTGGAATCTGCAAAAACCGCCATCGTTAATGGCGATCTCAAATTGAGCAACGGAAGCACTAAATCACCGTACAGGATCTACGTAGGCTACGATCCGAAAGAAGATGTGGCTTACGAGGTCTGTCGGCACTCGATCCTGAAACGATCTTCGATCCCCGTGGAGGTTATTCCGATCAAACAGTCGGAATTGCGAGAGAAGAATCACTATTGGCGGGAGCGGGGGAAGCTGGAGAGCACGGAGTTCTCGTTCACGAGATTCCTGACGCCGTTTTTGGCCGGATACGAAGGCTGGGCGATGTTTGTGGACTGTGATTTTCTCTATCTCGGAGACGTTAAAGAGCTTTTCGATCTGATCGATGAGAAGTACGCCGTGATGTGCGTGCAGCATGATTATACTCCGAAGGAGACGACGAAAATGGACGGGGCGGTTCAGACGGTTTACCCTAGGAAGAATTGGTCGTCGATGGTGCTGTATAATTGCGGTCACCGGAAAAACCAGGTTTTGACGCCGGAGATTGTGAATAAGGAATCAGGTGCGTTTTTGCATAGGTTTCAGTGGTTAGAGGATGATGAAATTGGGGCGGTGCCTTTTGTTTGGAATTTTCTAGTGGGGCATAACCGGGTTGTGAAGGGGGATCCGAATACGTACCCGAAAGCTATACATTATACTCTAGGAGGACCGTGGTTTGATGCCTGGAAAGATTGTGAGTTTGGGGATTTGTGGTTGAATGAATTGGAGGAGTGTAAGAAGGTTGATCAGGATAAGAAAGTGGAGTAAGATTTGATTATGATTGTTTTAGCTTCTTGTTCATTATTATAGGAATTGGTACCACCCACCAAGTGTTCGATGAAATGCTGGGTTATTTTAAAGTTTGTTTTCTGTGATTTTATTATTCATTAGGAATGAGTTACTTTGTAATATCAACTACATTGTTTGGTTTATTAAACAATATCAGCTTTTATTTCTATTATATAGTATTTATACATTTGATCTTTAAGTGTGTAATTACTAATTAGTCTTGTCTACTTTGAGTGTTTTAGGTCCTAGGGACTCTATGTCTCACCGTTATTTCTATGTGTTTATAGCACGCACTTATATGCCTTATTGATATGTTACCTGTTTGTGTCGGTTGATACTTGTTACTTTTTTTTGGTGTATGTTCTCTATATGTTACCTAATGTAGTCTTAGGAACTTTTTGCTTAATGTTTTTCATTCTACTTATCATTGGACTTTTGATCTTGTTCTTTCATCTAGGCTTGATACTTGTTACTTTTTGTATATATATTTTTATTTAGCCGAGGGTCTCTTTAAGAGTAGGAATAAAAGGATAGAAGTAAGACTTGACTTCTATCTTTCGCGATCCTACTATTCAAATTAAATGTTATATGGTATGTTTGTTTGTTTATTGTCGTGTTTTGACCTCAACAAGCAATTTGTAATCTTGCATTTAAAACTTTTTATTCTCAACCGGTTTTTGTTTGATTTGATTTGGCATGTGTTTGATACTTCGGGACTCTTAGAATCGCATTGCTAGATAGTAAACGTGAAGGCAAACTTGCAAAAGGTTTGGACTATAAGCGCAAAAACCGAATAAAGTTTGTAACTTTTGAGATTAGTGGTTATGTAAAGTTGAAGAGTCAAAAGGATCATTTGTTAACTACCTTATATTGCTTGTTCTTTGATCTTATAACAGTCAGGGGAGCTGCTGTCACTTGAATGCAAGTAAACCATGGAGTACAAGAACAGTGCTTTTTATAATCCTAAGGGTGGGGGTATGTCTCGGCATACCCCCTCGGCATCCACTCGGCGACTTGCGGCGACCATACCCCCCCCTTCTCGGCATCCCCCCTTCGGCGTCCCACACCCCTCCTTTCGGCGATTAGTTGCCGAGAACCATCCAACATTTGTGACCATTGAACGGTCATAATTCCGACCGTTAACCCTTTTTTTTTAATCAAATTCAAATACTATATAAACCACACCATTTCTCATAAATTTTATACCACTTCTCCTTCAATTTAATCACAAAAAAAAACCTCTATATTTTTCTCCCAAAAATGGTTCGTCCTCGCCCAAAATATATACTCCCACCCGAACTTATGACTTCATCTAGTAGTTCGAGTGGGTCGGACGAGGATGCGATGGAGTTCATGAGGAGTTGTTATCGCGTTGTCTTAGGCGAAGAAGCTCGAGAGACGAATACAAGGACAAGTATTTATTGGAATCGTAGGGCGAGTCATGATCGATTGATTGAGTTATATTTATCGCAAATCCTCCAACCTAGATTTGTATGTTATTTTTTTATTTGAAGAATAAATGGTGGTTGTTTATTTTTTTTTAGGAATTTGGTAATTTTTTATTTTATTATAGGACTTTGTAATTTTTATTTTTAAATTAATGAATTTTATGTTTTTATTTTATTTTATGTAATTGTTTTTGTTTAAAAAAAAAGAAAAAAAAAGTTTGCCTAAAACATGATTTAGGCAACCATACTCACCTCCAAAACATCATTTAGGCAAATTTTTTCTCTCTCCTGTTGTCACAACATGATTGGTTGCCTCTATGATTCAAATGGTTGCCTTAGGCAACCATACCCCCCATCATAACAACTTGCAATTTGTGTAGTATTCAAATGTATGATTCTGATTTTTGCCATAAAATTCTAGAAAACTTGTTAAAAGCTTCTACAATAGAGGTCAACCTTTTTTTTCTTCTCTAAAGCTTAGGGGATGATGTGTTGGTGAGTTGGATGTGTAAATAGCGTCTTATTATTTGGAGACGTTTGAGCTAGCGGAGGCGACGACCCGAGATTACGATAGAGCTGCCATATAATTGAGGGACCAGAGCAAAGCTTAGTTTATGGATACACAACGTCGTCATTGCCTGAAATTAATCAGGCGGTTGCGGTGATGCAACAGAGAGTAAATTTATCGAAAAAGGTGGGAAGTAACAGCCGACAAAAAAATAAAGTTGGGCAAAGAAATGACAGCGATGGAGAATAAACATAAGACTTCCCGCATCACGGAAGCCGTTGGGTTCGCCCTTGGTGATGTAAAGCAGCCCGCCCGAGGTCCCCGGCCCTTGGCTAAGGGCGTGCCTTTTGTGGGTCCCACTCCCATTTCTTTTTCTTTCTCTTTTTTTTTCAACGGTAATATACAATATTAATTAAAAACAATATATATTTTTTTGTTTTTTTATATCACAATAGTTATAATTTAAAAAATATATATTTTATTAATAATTTTAATTTCTTTTTCATTTATTTAATTACGTAACGGCTGATATATATATATATATACACACACATATATTGTCTTTTTCCTAACGCCTCCTGTACTAAACCTTTTATAAATACACCAAACAATCTCAAATAATTTCACACGCAAAATTCATCTTCTTGCTAAGGCACTCTCAATATCGTTTGCTAAACCATGGATCCGCACCAAAAAATCATTTACTCAGCTCCTAACCGACGAAGATGATCAAAATCAAACCTCATAAAAGTTTAACTTCTTACTATGTGTTGTGATCAAGGAGAAATACAACTTGCCTTGATATTTTAATGTATGTTTTTCTGTTGTTGTAATTTAGGTTTTAATTTATGCAAGATTTAAATAATTACTTACTTTTTATACTAAATTTACTTTAATTAATTATGGTATAAAAGAGATATAATTAATTATAAAAGAATTAGTTAATTTTATAAATATATAAAAGAAATGGTAATGTGAAAACAAAAAGAAGTTGTGAAAAAAGTTGCGTTAGGGTCAAAAACTACTTGATGTTGTGGATAACCTAACTCATATTCCACAAGTTAACTAAATAAAGTTGAGAAAATGAATTTAAATAATTCTAACTATTGGTTATTGGTCGATAATAATTCTAAGTAAATTTTTGTACATAAACAGTCTAATATTTATACCATATTTTTTTAATAACCTTTCCGTTATAAAACTAACACCTTTAGTAAATATTGACGTAGATGACTAATCTAAAATGGAGGGACTGTTTTTTTTAGTTTATATAAAATGTAACTAAAGGAAAGAAAAAAATAATCAAACAAATAAGTCGTCTGGTTCCCAACCTCCACCACTACTTGATTCCGGGTACCAAACACCACCATAACCCTTTTAACATCATCCAAACATCTCATAAGGATCAAATCTTGCGGCAAAAGTTACCAAAATAAAAAAGTTACCCTCGTCGGAATTGCGGCAAAGGTCACCAGGTCGGAACCCTAATCGGGTCCTCAACTCTCACCGCCACTGTTAAGCAGGTCGGAACCCTAATCGGGCCTTGCACCGTCGCAGATGGTGTCATGGTGATGATTAAGCTGGTCGGATCAGTTTAGCAGGTCGGTACACTAATCGTCCTTAAATCTCGCCGCCACTGTTAAGTAGTCGGAACCGATGATGAAGCTGTGTCGGTGATTAATGGATGGTGATGATGGTTGGCAACAGCGGTAGCGATCGTTGGTGAACGACGACCGGAGGAGGAGATCGACCGACCTCCTTCTTCTTCCTCCTATTTTTATTTCTTTTAATTACATTTTATATAAAGTATAAAAACACTCCCTCAATTTTAGAAGTTTACATATTAGTCTATCACGTCAACATTTACTAACGGTGTTAGCTTTTTTAACGAAAAGATTATTAAAATAAATAGGGTATAAATATTAGAGTCTTTATGTAAATAGTTTAATTGAGGCGTTTCAAATTTTAAACCGTTCACTAACCGATCAAAACTTCTCGTTGAACGATTTTTATATAAATTTAAACTTTTTGAAGAATGGAATTGGATTTTGACGGTTGGGTCAAGAATCGCGCCCATTTTACGCCCAATCCCGCCAGATATCATTCAGATCTCAGAAATCCGGCGTCGCTACTGCGTACTCCAACTGGACGCTTCGTTCTAATTTGACTCCGATCGCCGGCAACGGACCATAATTTCCGAAGAGCTGTGTATCTTACGATCGCAGTTCCTCTTCTATTCTCGTCGTGTTCCATTAGACGTAGGCAACAAGGCAAGTCTATGACTCTATGAGTTTTGTTTTATTCACCGTATTTGAGGCTTTTAAACATTTATTTTTTAATTAGGGTTTTAGGCATTGTGGTTAAACCTCGTCTGCTTCAGATCTGCTTCATGTGACGATGATTGTTCTATATTCGCTCCAGATTCTACTTCTATGGTGTAACCTAGTTTGCATTATGTGACGTCTACCTAAAATTTGCAGTGGTGTTCAAGGAATTGCAGGTTAAGACTGAATTCATTCATAATAGTCATGATATTATACTATAATCCCAATTAGCTTTGCAGGTTAAGACTGAATTCAATCGTGATTACATCATGAGTTGTAACAGATTAATTACTCATGCTCTGTGTTTTTAGCTATGAGTTACGGTTTAGTATTATCAAGTTATTGTTTCTAAATTTGATCTTCAGATTTGTATAGTGTTCAATTTGGTAAGAGCAAGGTTTGTTTTTACAGAAATAGTCTATGATTATGTTCTGTAAGTCGTAATAGTTTAACGTTGAATGTGGATTTCGATCGAGAAATAAGCTTACACGATACTATAAGAAATTTTGTAATTGAAAACCTAGAACAGCTTCGGGCTATTTATTGCTGATTTTCCAAATTTGAGATATGTTACCATTAATATGAGAGATGATTAGTAAATTTGTTCTAGTTAAACTTTTATAAACACTGCAATAGGTGAAATTAAGTTATCGAATTCGGTGGACTTAGGTGCTGGTATCATTTGTTTATGGCAGGAGACGATTGGCCCGAATAAAGTTAGCTTACGTCTTTTGCAAAGATGATGAAGAGTAACCTGATACTTTTGATCTTAAAGGGATACAGGTGTCATGAAGCTCTGAATTTGGTATTTTGAACCTTTTGGAATCAATCAATGATGGCAGTAAGAGTTCAGGTTAATTTGTCAATCATTTGTTCAATTTATGAGTCATTTTGGTGCTTACATTTTATAGTTTATGTTCTTAACTCTTAAAAAAACATGTTTTAGGAAAACTTGGAACCAAATTTATCTTAGTTTAATCTTTTTTTCCAAAATATAAATAAGTTTCAGAACACATATGTTACATTTATGATAAGTTTTACCTAAATATCACTTTTGAAGTTGTGTGTTTTCTTCATTTTCATCATTATGAACAAATCTAAAGACCAATTCGTATGACTGAGATCATCTTTAACCTAATGAGACAACTAATGGGCCTTGGTATATTTTCTTTTGAAGCACTAACCATTAATCACAGTTATTCATTTTTAACTTTAGTATGTTTTCTTTTGAAGAACTAACCATTAATCACAGTTATTCATTTTTAGTTTTTAGTATGTTTCCTTATGAAGCACTAGCTGGTCTAATTGTTATATACCCAGTAATTATAAACATCTCAACAGAAAAGTCAAACTGTAAGCACAGTCAATAAAACCTTTATTGATATCTGTACCGGCCCCTGATTTGCACAAGTGTGATATTTGAAGTCATTAGATGTGCTGACATATCTAAACTCTTGGATATTCAAAAATGATTTATTGCAAAGTATGGAAAAGATTTTGTTTCTGTGACTACTGAGCTACATCCTGATTGTGGTGTAAGCTGCATGGTAAGTTGTTTAACCTCTACCTAAATATTGTGAAGTTAATTTCTACATGTTAGAAATGTTTTCTTCACCATATATTCTCAATATACATTTGCAAGTTGTTTGAGAAGTTATCTGCATTAGCCCCTGATTTGCACACAAAAGTTGAAGTTTTAGATGTTGTGGCAAGAGATCACAACATAGATTGCATATTGTAATTTACCTGATGTTCATGAGACTTGGTTCTAGGTTCTTCTTGTCGTATATTCTTCATCGGGTAAAGTTAAATGACTACAAGGCTAATTTTCTTATAATTTCTGTTATTTCATGTTCTTCTTCAACCAACGGTTTCATGTTCATCTTCTTGTTTATTATATATTTGAGAATATTATCATGCAAGCTATTTATTACCAGTGATGGGTTACTTGGTTCTTTCTTCACCGGTGTAAGAAATTATGTTACATCTTGTTATTTCTTCTAGGTTCTCCTCTTATTTTCTAATGTAACTTTATATATAGAAGGCTATTTTATGTGGCAGATCATTTGGGTTATCTCATGTTCTTCTCTGATGAAGGGTCCCTAGGTTTATCTTTTCATGTATTCTATATTCGGGATTGGGATTATCATTATGCAAGCTATGTGTGAGGAGTTATGAGACATGGTTCTAGATTGTTCTTTGTGTATCATCTTCTTGTGATAATATTAAATACATCTGCCACAAGTCTTCACCCAATGGTTCCAAGATTATCTTGTTTTTTTTTCTATATTTGGGCATATAAATCATGCATGCTTAGCGCCATGGTTGATAGTTGGTCCTCGTTCACCCGGACAAAAAATGCGACAACGTGGTTCAACCATTCAATCTTTTGTATTTCTTAGATTACTTTTTTTGATCTTCTCAAGGTTTGTCACTGCCATCCTTTATTTTCCTAATTTGATTATTTGGTAACCAGCTCAAGTACTAAACCACATGTCCAGCAATTCTCAGCTGAACCGCCAAGTACTATGGTTTTGAGAAACAACAAACCAATCTGGCCCGATTGAGTGGGTCGCGCAGGACACAAAGGTTTTAGTGGTTTGTACCGTCTTGTTCAGAAATGTTAATTTCTATTGTAGTTTTTGAAATGATGGAAGGTTTTGGGGAATACAATAAGTATACCATATTCCAAAAGTGAAATAAAATAAATAAAAAAAGTTAAACATAAGACTTGGTTTACACGACTACGGTTGTTAATCCCACTTCATTTCCTCAACATTCTTATCAAATTTCATGGTTGCAGAATATTGCTTGGAATTAAGCTTCTGTGGCCCATATCCTCGTCAATACCTAAAACGGAGTTGGTCACCACTAACCACAGTGCAAAGAATCAGTGCCGCTTCAAAGATGGTGAAAATCTTGATGCCATGGTATAAGCTGTTGAGTTAGCAGCAGAAGCAGTATAACTAGCGGGGAAAAGGATAAAAGTACAAGAAGTGGTCATAAGGGTCCTAACTCATCCAAAACCTTTGCCATAGCTTATGATTATGAATCAGAGTTGTGATTAGTTCCTTCTTGTGATGTTAACGAGAGCATGTCTCATGAGTGTTTGTGTCGGTTCCTTCTTCTGATCTCAATCAGAGTTCTATTAAAAGTGTCTGGTTTTTTGAGCGTCATGAAGCCTACATAACGTCCTATTAGAAAGTCAAGTTTTTACGACTTTTAGAAATTTTAGAAATAATTTTCTTTTATCATTTTCAAAAAGCTAATAAAAAAAAACTATTAAGGTAATGAAATTCATTTCTAAATTCATTTCTAAAATTCACGTCTGAACTTCATCCACAGAGCCCTCATCTACCATATCCTAAAATGTATATGGAAGGTTCAGTTGGACAAGATAAACGAAGGTAGAAGATCATAGATGTTAATTCTAAGGTCGAAGTAACTGAAACTCCTAATGTCGTCGCAACTGCTGCCCACTGCATCACTCTCTACGATACCACAATCTCCCACATCATCATCATCTTCTCGCATCCAACACACACTAACTCAGAGAGTCCATATTCCTCCTCATGTTTACAAACACCCAGCAGCAATTCTTCTGGAACTCTGCAATTCAATTTCAGAACTTCACCAAATCATCCCCCTCATCATCAAAAACGGTCTCTACCAAGAACACCTCTTCCAAACGAAGCTTGTCAGCTTGTTCTGCAGATACGGCAGCCTAACCGAAGCCACTCGTGTTTTCGAACCGATTGAAGATAAAAATGACGCTCTTTATCACACAATGCTCAAAGGGTACGCTCAGAATTCTTCAATTTATGATGGGTTTTTGTTCTTTTGTCGTATGATGGAAGATGGTGTGCAGCCTGTAGTGTATAACTTCACGTATTTGTTGAAGGGTTGTGGTGAGAATTCTCTTATTAGGAACGGGAAAGAGGTTCACGCGCTAATGATTTTGAATGGGCATGAAGGGGATGTTTATGCTATGACATGTGTTGTTAACATGTATGCGAAATGTAGGTTGATTGATGATGCACACAAGGTGTTTGTTAGATTGCCTGAGAGAGATTTGGTGTGTTGGAACACGATTATTGCGGGTTACGCTCAAAATGGGTTCGCAGGGAGAGCGATAGAACTGGTTTCGCAGATGCAAAGTGAAGGACTAAGACCAGATCCCGTCACAGTTATTTCCATTTTGCCTGCTGTTGGTAATCTTGGTCATCTGAGAGTTGGGAAATCGATTCATGGCTATGTTTTAAGGTCCGGGTATGAGCGTAATGGAAATGTTGCAACTGCATTAGTTGATATGTACTTGAAATGCGGGTGTTTAAGCACCGGACGTGTAGTGTTTGACAAGACGAGTAGTAAAAATGTGGTCTCGTGGAATATAGTTATCGATGGATATGCACAAAATGGTGATTATGTAGAAGCTCTATCGCTTTTTGAGAATATGTTGGATAATAGATTTAAACCAACTGGTGTGACCATTATGGCAGCTCTCCACGCGTGTGCTGATTCAGGTGATCTTGCCCGCGGGCAATTCATTCATCGGTTAGTCAATGAACTAGGACTAAACCATGATGTTTCAGTCATGAACTCTCTAATCTCCATGTACTGCAAGTGTAAACGGGTCGAAATCGCTGCTGAAATATTTAAAAACTTGAAAGAAAAAACTCTCGTCTCATGGAACGCCATGATACTTGGGTTCGCTCAAAATGGTCAAATAATTAACGCTTTGAGTCATTTTCGTCTCATGAAAGTTCAGAATATCGAGCCTGATTCATTCACCATGGTAAGCATCATTGCAGCCGTTACTGAGTTTTCAACATTACGCCAAGCAAAGTGGATCCACGGGCTTGTCACAAGAACTTGTTTGGATAAAAACGTGTTTGTGAAAACCGCACTTGTGGACATGTATGCTAAATGTGGAGCGATTACTACCGCTCGAAAGCTGTTTGATTTCATGGATGAAAAACACGTAACAACATGGAATGCGATGATTGACGGGTATGGGACACATGGGTATGGAACAGAAGCTATAAATTTGTTCAAAGAAATGGAAGCCGGAGACATAAAGCCAAACAATATAACATTTTTATGCATCATCTCAGCCTGTAGCCACTCGGGTTTTGTGGAAGAGGGACGTCAGTATTTTTCCAAAATGAAAAAAGAATATGAACTCGAGCCCACGATGGATCATTATGGAGCCATGGTGGACTTGCTAGGCAGATCAGGCAGGCTAACCGAGGCTTGGAATTTCATTCAAAACATGCCTGTTGAGCCCAGGATCAATGTTTTTGGTGCAATGTTGGGTGCTTGCAAGATTCATAAAAACGTTGAACTGGCAGAAATGGCAGCGCGTAAATTGTTTGAGTTAAACCCTCATGATGGCGGGTATTATGTA
This sequence comes from Deinandra increscens subsp. villosa, assembly GCA_039602395.1. NCBI lineage: Eukaryota > Viridiplantae > Streptophyta > Magnoliopsida > Asterales > Asteraceae > Deinandra > Deinandra increscens. The sequence goes on along the minus strand of JBCNJP010000025.1, from coordinate 82,540,772 downwards.
CTTTTAGCGAATATATACGCAACAGCTTCAATGTGGGATAAAGTGACTGAAATCAGGAGTAAAATGGAAGAAAAAGGTATACGAAAAACACCTGGATATAGTTCAGTTGAGTTAGAAAATGAAGTTCATACCTTTTATTCGGGGAGCTCATGGCATTCTGATTCGAAAAAGATTTATGATTTTCTTGAAATATTGATTGATAAGATTAAGGGTGCTGGTTATTTACCTGCTATGGGTTTGATGCATGATGTAGAAGATGATTTGCAAGAACAAATGGTGAGTACTCATAGTGAGAAACTTGCTATTGCTTTTGGACTTTTGAATACCCGCCCGGGAACAACTATACACATCAGAAAAAACCTTCGAGTATGTTGTGATTGTCATAACGCAACTAAGTTGATATCGCTTGTTGAGAACCGAGAAATCATTGTACGTGACTTGCATCGGTTTCATCATTTCAAGAATGGGATTTGTTCTTGTGGAGATTATTGGTAACTTTTGTTTATTGAATCCATAGACAGTTCATACTCTGAAACACCTTGTTTTTACATCTGCTTTCTTACATACTGCTTCATAAACAGAAGTTTATATCTTTAGAATGCTGACATTACATTTCTCCTGAATCAAAACGTTTCCTTTTATATCAAAGGACATTCTTGAGTCAAATGACCTAGTTCACCATATCTATAAAGCTCTTTGAGCCCTAAATGGTATTCTACACTACGCACACTCTCGTATCACCATTTCATATGCCTATTATCAGAAACCTTTTCGTTTTATTGAGGAACCATGGTAATACACGGTGCTTTAAATAGACCACTTGCCTGATTTGTTCCTTAGTTTTCCATCTTTTTTTTTCCTAAATTTCCATAACCTGTTGTTCAACCCCAACTATTCAATAGGCCAAAAGCATGCCTTTGAAGTTCTTATATTCATGGAGAAGTTAGCTTTAAATAGACCAATAAAGCTAGGAGTATAAACCAAATACTAACGGTTTATAGCTCATGAATGTTATAGCTTGCTGTTACAAACTGACTGCTGTTTTTGATTCTTGAGAGATAACTGCATCAGCAGCTTCTGGCATGCACGAAGCTGTTCACGAAGATAAACTGCTGTTCGGAATCTGTGGAAAATAGGGGCTGTAACTTTTTGACCCCGGAGAGTTGGCTGCATCAACTTATCCTTTCATCTTGTTTCTTTTTTTAGTAACCTCCTATATGTATATATGTAGTATTGTTTGTGTGCTATATGTTTTTCGAGCCAAGGGTCTCTCCGGAAGCAACATCTTTTTCCGTAGGTTTAGAGCTAAGGTGGTTGTTGTTACGAGTTGCCTGCATCACCGTGGTCCTATGAAATGTTGGTATATCTTTTTTTTTTTTTTTTGTAATCAGAGATGGTGCAAACTGCAAAGTCTATCAAAATCACTCCATTGTGACAAGGTGAGCACCCCACTTATTCTGCTAATGAGTTCATATACCTTTCTAAATTAGTAATTTAAATAATGTTTGGGCCAACCAGGATTAAGGTATTCTTTTGACCTATTAGACCATTTCCATACAATTTCCATTCATTTATCAATATCTATATGCAAATCATAATATCATGTCACCATGACCCCTTTGCTTTTCAAGTGACGTATTAGTATGACCTGTAGGTCCAATTACATTACTTTTATCTTTTGCTATGGGAAGGTTTATATGCCCCCTTGGACACTTCTACCAACCCCTTAGCATTTCAATTCACCAATTATTATGACCCATAAGTCTAATTTCATCAATTCTCATCATAAGGTCTCATAGACCTAACTCAATAACTAATATGCATTCAACAATTCATAGTTAACCACATATAACATAAATTACTCCCTATTAACAATTAGAAACTCCATGAATAGGATTTTTCGTTATGTACCTATTTTCCAACAGAATGTACAAGGATTTTATGCATATTAAAGTTACTTTCTGTTTTGGAAAACCATGAATAGGGTTTTCCGTTTTGGCCCGTTAACAAACGTTGAACAACTTTGTTTGTGTGGCCCACATTGTATACGTTTGTTGGAAACGTGAAGGAGTGGAGAACATCATCTCCATTGCCTTGCTCCCTCACTGCGTCAGTGTACAGATGAGCACGTTATCTCCATTTCCTTGGTTCCTCACTACCTACTCTCTCATCTTCACCTCCCTGATTTATTTGGGTAGCACAGAATCATCCCTTATCTCCGCCTGATTTAGTGAGCGCCTGTGTTATTGTGGCCATCGCCTTCTCTCAGCCTGGTTTAGCAAGCGCCACTGTATGTGGTCGCTATCGCAGTTTTTTCGGCCTTGGTGACTGCCGGTATGACGCCGCCGTCGGTGGCTGCCGCTGATACCTTCCCTCTATGTTTCCGCCTAATGCAGTGAATTTATAGCCTTTATTTAGGCTCCTGCTATATCCACTTGAGGATTTTACTAAAAACACCAAAACCAAACGGTCGTTTCAAGTGAAACGACCTTGAAACGACAGTTTCAACCAAAACGACCTTGAAACGGTCAATATAAGGGGGGCCCCTGAATTTTAAGGTTTCGTCGTCGCGACACGTGGCGGCCGTTTCAACTGAAACGACCTTGAAACGACAGTTTCAACCAAAACGAACGTAGAAAATTGATGAATTTAGTAAAACCTTGGGTGTTTATATAACAACTCTTTATTTATTGTTTGTGATATTGGCCGTCAGACTCGGGATCTCCTCATCTTCGAGAAAGAAAACGTGAAGAAAAGGTTGGGATCACACTTTTACTAAATTAGCGTTTATAATGATTTGGGTCAAATTCACAAATTGAATCAAGTCCTCCGTTTACGGTTTTGCAGGTAAGAGTCAAGTTTCTCAAGGCACATTTTACTATGCTTAAAATAACTCATCCGTTTCAAATCTTTAATGGTTAATTGTATTTTTGTCTATCTTTTCTCTTCATCTTACAGGCAAATGCCAATGGTGAAAATCAAATTCTCAAACTTGGAACCTCAGGTTATTTTGAACCAAGCATTCTAGAATAAGACATTATACTCAACTGTGATAACACTAAATATTTATACATCAGATATATTCATGGTTAAATGTACTTGATTTTATGTAAGATGAAGATTAAGAAGGGGATTAGCTCATTCATCTTTTCTTGCTGGCCTTCCTTTTTCTGTTCATATACACACACATTACCTGAAGTTTATGGGATGTTTCATAATCTTTTGTTCAAATATATACACACATTACCTGAAGTTTATGGGATGTTTCATAATCTTTTGTTCAAATATATACACACATTACCCTGATCTGATAGATTTTAAAATTTTGTAATGCACTTATCGTTTATGTTGTTTGACCATGGTGAACCTGAGCAATACTTTTGACCTTACAAGAAAAATGCAATGTAAGTATTGCTATTTATTACTTTTTAATTGCTATTGAAGTTTGTTATGTTGTAACTATGTATGAATTTATAAAATTTTACTCATTAATGACTATCAGTATCACTTACCACTTGAAATATTACCAAGACGATTACATGCTAAACAACCAAAGGAACCTGTAATGATATTCTAGAGGTGTAAAAAAACATGAAAAATTATATTTTTTCCGTCAATTTTCAGGTTTTATGCAAGTTTCTTTACTATCAGCATATATAATAACTGACTTTTTTAATTATGGTGATTTGTTTAAGGTTGACTTTTATATAATTGGTCAACAGGGCTGGAAAAGAAGTACACTCCAAGAGCTCTTTAGTTGAAGTTGAGGTATCCACTCACTGTTTTGTTTTGCGCAGGTATCTTCCATCGACTTACTCCTTTTAGTTTTAGATTTTCCTTGATCTTATTCAATTTGTGCCTTTTGCAATTAATTTCTGGATTTCTATGTTTTAGGTCGCCGTTTTCTTCCGACTGTTGAAGACTTAATCTTCTTCAGGTTTTGAATTGGATATAGTTTACCATTATGTTATTGATGAATTCACCCATTGCAGCGATATATAATAGAAAATCTGTTGCTAGAATTTTTTACTTGGTATTGGCTTGTCCTCGCATACGTACATACATTTAGGTTTGGCTTTAACTTGATGATTCATCTTCATTTTGTCAGTTTTTTTTTTTCGATCGATTGTCGTTGATTACCTGTTTCCTTATTTATAATGGATAAGTCATTATGAGAAATCAAAATTAGGGCTTATTTTAGATTAACAAAGTTGGATGGGCATTTGGATATTTGGATGTGTAGAGGGTCTTTGGATTTTTTGCACCATAGGTGTTTGCATAAATGTTTGTTTGGGTTGGTATTCTGATTTATTCTTATTTTTGGTGTTGCAAGTCTGGGAATCAATTTTTGTTAGTTGTTGTATGTGATTTAAGGTATCCCCTTCATATTAAGCTGTTTGGATTAGTTAATTTATTCATGTGTTTTGTGATTGTCTCTATCAATAATTGCTTAATGTTGTGTGTCATGATTTTTTACACCATAGGTGTTTGTATAAATGTATGTTTGGTTTTAGTCCTCTGATTCGTTGTTATTTTGGTGTTGCAGGTATGGGAATCGATTTCTGTTGGTTGTTAATGAGATTAAACCAATGGCTGGTGAGCAATGTACTCATCAATAATGAGAGTAAACTGATTTCTGTTGGTATAAAAATTAGTATGGTTTGGTGAGCAATGTACTCATCATTAATGAGATTAAATCAGCAACAGCAGTTAGGCCTGAGATTGAGGCAAACCCAGTAAGAACTGAAATTGAACCAATGGTTGTTTTACATTTTAATGCACATCAAAGCTGCTTCCGTTTATAGATAACCTTTGTTTGACATTTTGGTTCATGGTTTAATGATTTTTACTTTGACTATTGACCGGTTCTTTTGTTGTGTCATCTTTGTCTTTATATACGTATACTATTTTATGATGCATTCGTTTATTGGTAAGAATCATTTGTGTTATGGCATCTTATTTGAAGAAATTTATGATTCTGATTTGCATGTTTAGGACATGCAAATGTGTTTATTTGTAGTACCAATTATGGGTTTATAAAATTAGCTTCATCCATTCGCTTCGCGAAACGGTTCAAATATGATGCAACTTAGGTGTCCAGCGAGAGATGGTCTTCGGACCTACGCGGCATTATCCGCAACCTCTTGCACACATATTCCAAAAAATGACAATATACACCGATTCAATCATACCAAGAAAAGTAAGGCATGTGGTCTTATCTAAGAAACCGAGTTGGTTATAAAATAAGGCATGTGGTCTTATCTTAACACCTACATACCAACGTTTTCAATCATACCACAAACTCAAGCTATTGCCCCGTTGGCGAAGGAGTTTACACTGCTTCGCGCAACGCGCGAATCTCGCTAGCTAGTTATGTTACATTGTGAGCTTTACGTCCACTTTCTTGTTTAGTTCTTGCACTTTCAACTTGATTACCTAATGAAGTTTTCAATCCATGTTAGGCTTATACAACATTGCCATCCATTCATTCTTCATACCACATAGATAACTCAATTTCTACATGATAGTGTACTATATCTCACTTGAATCATTTAACAACAACAACTAGGCTTCACATTAAGCATCGTTTATACCTAATTAATCAACCAAAGTTCACCTAGGCACTTTGTCGAACACTTAGTGTGCATAAATATACCAAGCATAATTCAACCTAGTTTGGCTTCGGTTCTTCAACCATCTCTTGCATAACATGATCTTTTCACAATTTCTAAAGTTAACAATAATCATTAATCAGTTTGCAAATTAATACATGCATTAATTTCAGCCATTAACATCAAAAGTTCTCAAAACCCTAATTTCATGACTTAGGTTCTCTATGCATAAATCTTGATATTTAGGTCAAATTCACAAGCAATTGGGTATTCTAAACATCAATTCGGATTAAGCATGCAATATAAAAGAAAACACATACTTAGAATTCCCCTACGGTTTTAGTACTATTTGAGGGTTTCAATTTCTTGTTTACTTCTTAAAATCGCAACTCTTAACCCGAAATATTAGATTTATAATTTTAGGGCTTGGAAGGAATGAACATCCTGATACAGGGAAGAGAATGCAACATTGCAACCTCCCCTAGTTTGGCCAGACTTGGCTAATTACATTTTAAACCCAATTACAACATTGGTCCCTTAGGTTTAATACTTAGGTCATTAAAATCCAATTTTCATATATACATAATAAACCTCTAACTTACACATAAACATTCAATCATTCATTTATTTGGTGCAATATGAGTTTCATATCACCCTTAACACGACAAGAACGAAATTGAGCAAATAAAATTAGGAAATGTCATGTTATTTTAGTATGGGATTTAACAAAATGGGAAAAAATCTATAGAATATCAACCATTATTCAAAAAATCAACCTTTTTTTCTCTATAACTTCTTCATATACTAATAATATTTAAAAAATATTCACCAAAAAATTTATAATTTTATTAGCATTATTTATGGGAAAAAAATATAAAAAATAAAAAGTTTAGTGATTTTTTATTAGTGCATCATGTAATAGTACTAATAGTATTACATAATGCATTATAATTAAAACTACTTAAAAAAAGAAAAATCTAACTTAAATAGGACGTGGTTTATTCGAATAATGTAAAAAACAAAGAATTGACATTCATAAACCAATTTTATATTATTGTTGCATAGTGCATTATTAATTTCAAGTTAAAATTGGAATTTTATTTTATTTTTTTTAAAAAACTCGAAAATGTTTTTAAAGTTTTTATTTTCAGTATTCTTAAAATTATGAAAGAAACATATAAAAAAAGTTTTAAAAAATATTTTTTTTCTTGGTTTTTTTATGTTTTATAAAATATTGGTTTTCTATATAACCCAATCCCTAATAAGATCAACCCAATATGTGATGATTGGTCAAGTAATCTTATCTCAAAATTGGTATGTTACACTAGCTTGCTTAACTAAAGGACAGAATCATTCAACACAAGGCCGGCAATTTAACATTAAATAATTTGGTAGTTGTTATATATAACACATCAAAGATAAAAAAAAAATAATAATAATAAAAAATTCATTATTTAAATATAAAAATGTACAATGTCAATCGGGAGTCATTAAAAAATTAATATGCGTGATAATCTTTGATTGGAGTCTTAAGATTGATTAATTATAGAGTCAGTATCATAAAAAAACTAACATGTTCATACTTTTCTAAAAAAAACTTGTGCCATACTTTAAAAATATTTTATTATATTAAAATGACAAAATCACTAAACTAGTATGTAGTGAATGCACTTGTGAAAAAATATTTTTTTCATTTATAAGATTACGACTCATAATCTTTTAATGTGAATGTCATTCGAGTTTAAAATGTTTATATAAAAGACTGAATATGTTACCTCTTAAGTGTATTACAATTATACAAAGAGTAACATTTAACTTTTTCTATAAAGAACTGTACAGTGATTTTATTTTATTTTGACTAGTTTAATAACAGCGAATTATTATTTTAAATATCCTTTTAGATATATAAATCGTAAGCAAAGGACTTTAATATAGAAAATAATTATCTTATATTTATTTACAAGGTCAACAAATGGAACACGTTAGCCTGCTTCCTAATTACCTTTCACCTATTTAATGTTATATATATTTATTTACAAGGTCAATGAACGAAACACGTTAGGTTGCTTCCTTACCTTTGACCTATTAATGTCTTAATAGTAGGTTTTCCTACTTCCTACATCTTTATTCAGCTATTCGAGTGATTTGAGCGTTGAGATGAACGCAAGCCACACCAGTTTGATCCATGACTTCTCTTTTTTTATACCTATTTAAATAGTCCATTATATTTATATTTATTACCTTATATATTATTATTACCTTATATTTCACTCGGGGAGGTGAATATATAGAGGGAACATGTTTGCGTGTTTGATAACTTTGAATTTTTCTTATATTAAATACATAATGTTTCTGGTTCATTATTAGTTGTTAAAGTGGCACAATGGTTCCGTTTGAGGGCATGTTTGTTGAAAACCTGAGTTCGAAATTGTTTTTGCCAATATATCTTTTTTTACGTTATTAATTCTCTTGCTCCTTGGATAAGATGTAGAGAAATTCCCCCCCCCCCCCCCCCCAAAAGAATTCCGTTTTTTTTACGTTTACATCGTTTCTTAATAACAAACTTCTACTCATTTTCTTTTTGACTAACCACTAATTTTTTTCTTAAGCAAGTTCTCCATCTGAATCGATCAAGAAGACCTGCAAGACAGAGTGACTGCTACATAACATCCTCTTTTACACTGTTAGATGTTCCAAAAACGAACCCGTCTCCTTTGTTTATAAATGTTTGTAGTTTGTGGTTCGCAACCTACAAGTTCTTTGGTTTAATAACATTGAGTTTTGTAATATAAATGTTGTACGTAACTATCACTTACTCTCAACGTTCCTATTAATAAAACGCTTAAAATTATAACCACCGCAACACGCAGTACGACTCAAAACCTAATTGGATTCATTCGGGGGCTTTTAAGTCCTTTTTTGGACATGTACATACACTTTTATATGTTAAAGTTGGCTAGCTTTTTCTTAAAAATTAAAAACCTTAAAACCATTTTGGTTTCCTTTGATCATATGGTATTTAGCTTATTATTACTATTATTATTTTTTTGAACTGTAAATATCACAATACTCAGTTGTCCGAGGGTCTCATCATGACAAACAATGCTACCCGCGACACGTTGCGATCACATACCGTGCGAGTAACCAGAGTCTTCTGTATTACACATCCACCGGGAAAACCACCTCTACTTAAGGTCGGTGGGAAACCGGATGGCTCAAGACTTAAACTTGTAACATTTCACAGCCAACAAGTTATCCACCATAGCCTTCACCACTGGAACAGCCCCAACAGTTTAGCTTATTTATTTATTTATTAGTCTTTAACCTTTTCTTTTTGTAGTTATTCACTATATATATATATGTGAAGTAAATACATACTCCAATCATCCTCCATCAAAGAACCCAAAAACTTCTAAAGTATTATTCCAGAATGGGTTCCTCAACACAACCTAAGCTTCCGGTTATCGATTTATTTTCAGAAAACCTGAACTTGAATTCGAATTCTTGGGGTACAAAGTGCGATGAAGTTCGCCACGCGCTTGAAGAATACGGGTGTTTCATAGCCATGTATGATGGAGTGCCTTGTGAAGTTCGTGATGCAATGTTCCTTGCAACACAAGAATTGTTTAATCTTCCTACAGAAGTGAAAGTTCTAAACATTATTGCAGATGCACCATATAGTGGTTATGTTGGACAACAACCGATGGCTCCTCTTTATGAAAGCTTTGGCATTGAAGATGTCACTACTAAAGAAGGAGTTGAAAGTTTCACAAAACTCATGTGCCCATCCGGAAATCAAAGTTTATCGTAAGATTTTTAGTTTTTTCTTTTACATCTTACCAAGATAAATGTTTTATAAAATGAAACTAAAATTCTAATTACGGTAGTTAAATAGATATAAAATTTCTGACTGTTTCAGTCAGTCACAAAATCGGTCGAAATATGTGATAAACTGATAATTAATAAACAAAAATTAAAATTTTAATTAAGATCATAAAATTTCAATTAAAATTTCAATTACGGTCGAAAAAAAAAACTGTGTTTAACATTAAAATTTCAATTACGGTCGCAAAAGTCGTAAAAGGTTGGGCAAATTTGTGAAAAAAGTTTAAAATAAAATGAACTCACTAAAAGTTGTTAACGTGATTATGATTTGTTTCATTTTCCATGTATGTATCAGTGAAAGTGTTTTGATGTACTCAACCGCTGTAGCGAAATTACATTACATAGTGATGAAAATGATAACAAAAAGCTACGGAATTGAAGAACACTATGAAGCAATGCATGGATCAACAACGTATCTTTTTAAACCAACGAAATACCTTCCTGCTCAAGGGGCTGAGAAAATGTTAGGGATTACTCCACATACCGATAAAAGTTTCATGACTTATCTTACACAAGATGAAACAAATGGTCTCGAGATATGTACAAAAGATGGAGAGTGGGTTGAAGTTGATTATCCATCCTCCTCGTCTTTTGTAGTTATGGCTGGAGATGCTTTCATGGTAATTTATGCTTTATCTTAATCAATATTGTTAAAACCAGGGGTGTTCACGGTCCGGTTTATACGGTTTTTGGGTCAATCCGTAAACCAAACCGTTAGTTACGGTTTTTAATAATCGAAAACCTAAACCGAACCGTTAAAAATTAAAACCAAACCAAACAGAACCGCTATTTCCAGTTTGGTTTCGGTTTGGTTTCGCGGTTTAGGGTCTTTAGGCTTTCAATATAAGTTTAGAGTAATACAATTTAAATTAAAAGAAAATCCGAAATCAACTTTATCAAATGAAACGATGAAAGTATAAGCTATTCTACTATACTTGTCATCTCTAATTTGTTAATTCAAAATCCACCTCTAAACAGGACATGTAACCTCCAAACATTACGCAAATACTAAAGTACATAATATAAACATTAGTGTATAAAAGTTCTAGATTTATATGATGAAAACATGTATAATTTCCACATTTTTAGTTTTTAAACGCTAAAACTCAAAATCTCATTACACAAAGCAAGTCGATGTAATTTATATGTATATATATAATTATATATATATATATATATATATATATATTATATTATATAATATATATTATATATAATGGTCCGGTCCGGTCTTTTATGACCGGTTTTTCATATAAACCGTAAACCAAACCGTTCACTATGGTTTAAAATTTTTGAAACCGACCGACCGTTCGTTAAGATAAAAAACCGACCGCGAAACCGAACCGATGACCGGTTTGGACGGTTTCACGGTTTGGAACCGAACCGTGAACACCCCTAGTTAAAACCAGACCCAACCACCAATCTTTTTGGTTTGATCCCCATGGGTTGAACGGCACCACTGGTTGAACCGGTTTGTTTTCTACAAGGAACTATTCACTGTTAAACCGGTATACAAGGGACTATTCATTGTTCAACCGGTGACCCGATTCAATTATTTGCCCTGGTTTACCAAAATATATATATATTTTTTTTAAGATTATAAGGTTTCAAAGATATCCCCTATATACTCTAGCCGCTATCATCGAGCAATGTTAATTTTACAATTAGTTTGGAGTTTAATTTTTATAGATAATTTTTTTTTTCTAATTTGGTTTATTCGAATGGGCTTATTCGAATCGGTTTAGGTATTTCGAATCGAGTTTTAAAATTTTCCAACTCAAATAACCCAAATTCGACTCGATGAACACCCGTACTAGTTCAAATGATTCAACCACTCCGATGAGTGAATTAGTAGTGTTGTCGGTTTGAAATCAGTTCGGTTTTAACAGTGTGATTGTGATCATGTGCATGAAATCATGAATGTGGTGATAGTTATATTAATATATGGTGTTGATATATTTATATTAGGCATGGACAAATGGAAGAATTGAATCGCCAAATCACAGGGTGATGATGGCAGGGGACAAAGAGAGATATTCGACGGGGCTATTTGCAACTATCAAAGATCACATCATACAAGTACCTCAACAACTAGTTGATGAGAACCACCCCCTGCAATTTCAGGCATTTGATCATTACAAGTATATGAATTTCTCCATTTATACTCCTGAAGGGATGAGCTCAAAGTGCCCCATTAAAACCTATTGTGGAACTTGAACAAGTCTATTTCATGCATCGATCAATAAAGATCTCTTTCTTTCCTCCTCTCTCTCTATGTATAGAGAGAGGAGATGTCTATTAAGAAACAAGAAAAATATCAAAGAATTGTAAGGACTATTAATTAATTATAATAGATCATTTTTACTCTTTGCTTCTAAATAATCCATCCCTCTAGATATATGTATATATTATTAATTAATTAATTAATTAGTATGTGTATTATAAAACCAAGGTGTCCCATTGCTTTACCATATCTATGTATGCTTATAGTTGTTTCCAGTGGCGGAGCTTGAGTTTTTCTTGTGGGGTGACCGAAAATTACGTGACCCATTCTTTTATTTTCTATCGCTATATTTTCGATGTTTATGTTCGAATCGGAGGTTTGGTTCGGGTCGGGTCAAACAAAAAAAATTATAAATATTGAATTCGCAGGTCAAGCAAAAAAAAAACTAAAAAAATCGAATTCGGGTCGGGTCAGTTCGGTCCAAACATTTAAAAATATAAATGGTGAGTACCTAAAATAAGTATTATAGCTCAGCTCGATGCTTTTTAAGAGATTTAATAAGTAAACGGGGGGTCAGGGTAAATATGTGTCTTTTTTTAGCAATCCATCATAAATAAACAAAACAAATGTATTGTAAACGTATTAAAGAGACAGTATAGCGATAAAATAATTAACCTTCAACTAAAACTAAACTAAAAGATTACCCATTGAAATTCAAAAAAATACATATGCAGTGCTTTTAGTTGATTAAAAATGCATATGAACTGATTTTAGTTAATAAAAAAATGTATGTAAACATAACATAAATAACATAAAAATCTACCCTATTAAATATATTAATAAAAAAATACATGTATAGTGATTTGACAAAAGCTTTGAGGTGACTATGCCCTCCTTTGTCTATTCGAAAAATGAGAAGACAAACTAAAGAAGGGTAATAAAATATTCTTTTACTTAGCTTAAAGTACAAATTAAAGTATTTACTTTCTTCTCCACTTCTCTTTCATCTTCTTTCTTCTTACCTGCTTCTTGCTCTGTTTTTTCATGTGTGAGTGTTGTAAGTTTTAAGGTTAGAACCTTCAAATCTAATACTTTTATTCACTTTTCTTGTTTCATTTTAAATATTTTAGTGGTGACCAATGCAATATATATAAAAAAATCCCCTAAATACGCGTATACTCGGAACTTCTGGGCGAAAAATCAGCAGTGACCCGGGTCGCTGCTGGCACATACTATAATTCGCCCCTGGTTGTTTCTTGTTTCCATTTGTTCAAGTATTGTATGAGAGCATGCATTCACATTCCAATCTTCATCTCGATGTCCAGATTTTAGACACTTTTACTGATTTTCTTTTCCATCATAATCTTTTATCTTCTATCTCCAAAATGTGAAGATTTTACTATAGTAAAACTCTACATATATATAGAGATCCACTTTAACTTCTTTCATGTTTGAGGTACAAATCAAAATCATGTTAAACAAAATGTACAAAATGATGATTTTTTAAATATGAAGATGAAGATCATGAATGGATTGAGTGCATGACCTCCACTCGTTGAGGTCATGCACGATCACTATAGGTAGATATTCTATTGGGGAAAGAAAAGGAAATGGAATGAATTGAAAAGAAAGTGAAAAATCACCACAGATCACTAGTACAACACAATCACGTCATTAAGATCAAATGAATCATCCACACAGAATGTAACACGAAGAAAAACAACTCACACAACACGAAGAAAACAAACTCGAAAAGAGGTACATCCATCGTCTACCACTAATGAAACCAATGAAAACACCCAATTCTCCTTCTTTCTCTTTTTTTTTCTTTTTCTTTTGTTTGTTAAACTCGAGTAGTTAAGAGTTAAATCAAAAGGTGTACTATCCATGGTGCATTAAAAAAAATCCTATATATGTAAACATTAAACATCCAAACCACACAAATTTTAAACACGATCGTCACTTGAACAAAGGAAACAACAAACAACAAACATAAATAATCAAGGGATCCCAATGATCAAACACTGGTGTCACCTTGGTTTAGATGAGTGAAGAGTTTTTCAAATTCCACAGTAGGTTTTGATGGGACACTCTGATTTAATCCCTTCGGGAGTATAATAGAAATTCATGTACTTGTGATTATCAAATGCCTGAAACTGCATCGGGTGGTTTTCGTCCCTCTATAATGTGATTCTTGATATTTGTAAATAGTCCCACCACAAATCTATGTTTCTTCCCCTTCATCGTCACCATGTGAGTTGGGTATCAATTCTTCCATTTGTCCATGCCTAAATACAAGTACAACATCATAGCTTTAGAACAACCACACTTTGAAAATTAAACTCATTATCACTCTGTAACACTATTTAATTCCTTGTTAAAAAATAAATATGTTTTAATGAATACGTTTTATAATTAAAAAGGTATTTGATTTAGTTATCTAGGAAATACAGGTTCGAATCATAGTCCAAACGGCCCTACCAGTCCGTAAAGACGTATAGTCTTGTTTTAACTATATTGGTCATATAGTATAAAGTACAAATTAACATGAAAGCCATGTTTACAAAAGATGAAGGGGATGAGTAATCAACTTCAATCCACTCCTCGTTTTTTGTCTTTATCTCGAGACCATTTACTTCATCTTGATAAAGATAAGTCATGAAACATTTATCTGTATGTGGAAGGACTCCCAACATTTGCTCGTTCCCACTTGTGCATGGATCCTTGCATCGATTCTTACTACTCCCCTATTTCATAACTTTTTGCTACCATTTTCATCACTGTCTCGTCTAGTTTCGCTACAGCCCTTTGAGTACATCAATGTATTTTCACTGAAACATTACAATCAAACAAATCATAAAGGTGGAACATAAAGTGTACAAAGGTATCTGAATCCAAACATTAAATTGAAAGACCCAAAATTCTAAACTCAAATTATCTGAAAATGTGAAAATCAAAGTTTTTCGTATTTAGATAGTAATTTTAGAAAGAAAAAAAATCGAGTAGTTTGGATAATTGAAAATTCAAAACTTTTCTATTTTTTTCATACCTAAAAAATTAGAAAATCTAAATATGAAATATTATATATATTGAGGGGGGGGGGGGGGGGGGTTGGTTGGTTAGTTTCTAGTAAAATAGATTTTTTAAGCAAAATAATCATAAGATGACACGTGTATATCAGTTTTTAGTTGAGTGGGTGGCTAGGACCCCACTCACCTTGATAATTCACTTATATTATTTTTATTATTAAAATTAGGTAGTACATTATATTAAATAATTAAATATTTTTTATTTTTGATATTTTTATTATTGAATGGATTTTGATTGTTGAATAAATAATATATATGTATAAGGTGTTGAAAATCAAATCTTAAATGTTTTTTTTTTGTTTTAAAAATATAAAGTTGAGATAAAAATTAAATAATTTGGGATGAGCAAATTTGTGAGGTGGAATGTGAAGTTGACAAGTATTTCTTTTGTAGTCATTTATTAGACCGATCGTAGTGGGCATTAACCACCCTACATAGCACCCCATAGCGCCCCTATGACCACCACACGTGGCGTTATGAGCTCTATTTCTGCCAAGGGATGTTGTCTACATCACGCCGTGCAGGGGAGGAAAAGGAGAGGAAGGAGAGGAAGGAGGGGATTTTGTAATGATTATGGGGTTTTATAGGGTTTTATCCACTACACCATATTTTACAAGGGCTTTATATATAGGGTTTTATGTTTGGTGACCACTACACATAGCCTTTGGAGTAGTAGATTAAATTATAACTATTTACTTATTTAAACTTTTTCTATTTCTTTTTATATTTTGTTTAATTTATGTAATAGATGCTTTTTTAACATAGTGTTAAGAATCTTTACTATATATAATAAATAAAAAGTTTTGTCATACTTTAATTAGTAAAAAACAGACGCTTTACATCACCATAAAATTTTGGATTAAGTCAAAATTTTAATAAATAATTATCCAAATACTAAATATAGATATTATAATTTATTTAGTTTAAACTTTCAATAAGTAGTTATCCAATAAATAATTATTCAAATACAAATATTTTATATTAACGTTAGTAATTATCCAAATACTAAAATTTAATATTAATGTTAATATTTTATTCAAAATAATATTTTTATGACATATATATTATATTTTATTAAAATAATATTATTTTATTGCATATACTTTAAGGCTATTGCTAAAAATACCCATGATTTTATTAAAAAAAGCCTAAATCCACAGTCATTTTGAAGGAAACGATCGTTTATAGTGAAACATTGTGGTGCTTATTTGTTGAATTCGAGGTTTGCAGTTGACAATAATTATAGAATAATTACAGAATGTTGGTTGGTCGTTTTAAGCAAAACGACCATAGGGTACCCATAAATTTTTTTTTTTGATTTTTTTTGTGTTCTTTTTTAGAGTTGTGTTTATATGTTTAAAAATATCTAGCCGTTGGGAAAAATATAGCCGCTGGAAGGAATATAGGATATACCGCTGGAAGGAATATAGTACTGGTAGATGTTTACATATCCCTCAATGGCCAATCGTCGAGACAGGGCTTCTTCTTCCCGTCATCAGGAAACTAAAGACGATGATCCATACAGTATCTCACGATGAATTTCTACGTATTATGGCTGAAGGACCACCTTCGGGTGATGAAATGAATCCCATTGACGTTGATCTCATTCCAGAAAATGTTTATCGTCAACGGGTTAAACCCCGCTGCCGGTTACCTGCCACCTCGTCCTCCGGTGAATCCACACCGTCCTCCTGTTAATCCACTTCGTCCTCAGGTTAACCCACCTTGTCCTCCGGTTAACCCCGCCCCCGAACTCGACTGGGACATCCCTTGGAATCATTAAAATTATCTTTAGGTTTATGATGTAATTTCCTATATATGTATTCCGGTCGGTGATGTAATTTTCAGAATAATTGTAGCAGATCTTTTATGCTAATATAACATCATTTATGACTTGTTCATTTGGAATGTGGCGTTCAAAAATAGAGACGGTGGTTTTTTTTTAGAAAATTTAAAATATGGCTTTATTTCAAGATTTTTGATGATTTATATGGCCCTTTTAAGACTTTTGGAATGAAATTCATCGAACCACGACATTTTTTACGAACTTTATAGATTGATAAAATGAAACAAAATAAAACATCACATCATTATCTATCGATCGAATGAAACGAAACGATCGATCGATAATATGAAAATATACGATCGATCGATCGATATATATACGATCGATCGATCGATATATATATATGATTTAAACATAATAAAACATCACATCGTTATCTATCGTTATTCTACACTGATTGATTGTGCAATTCAAAAAAATCTGACCCACGATCGTTTCAGATGAAACGACCCCTTATCAACTGCCGTTTTGCTCGAAACGGCCCACTAAAAAACATGATTTGATGGGGTTGCGGGCTTTTGATGTCGACGTACAATTCCAAAAGCCCGTTTGGGCTAAAATGATCATATGGAGATCGTTTATAATGAAACGATCGTGTAGATTGGGTTTTTCTAATAAATTAGGTGGATTTTTATATAAGGACCCTACTTTATTACTTCAATATAATGCTTATATAATACTTTAAATAAATATTATGCATGTAATATAAAATACTTTATTCTATTTAATTTTATAATTTCTTTTACTTTAAATGAGTTTAAATTCAATTTTAACAAGTATTTCATTTCAATATAATTAATAAACGAAATCCTTATTTTCCGTGACTATATTTTTTTTAACTGGAAACATCCGATTACGCATGGGTCTCAAACCCACGACACGTTACGACCGCAGTCCGTACGAGTAACCAAGACCCTCTGTGTTACACATCCATCCAAGAGGATACCCACCGTCTAAATGCTCACTGTCGTAAAACCTCTGACCCATCTATAATTACTCATAAATGTTTATATAGATATAAAAATACGTAATTGTCGTAAATTATGATTATATTTATAGTTTTGTTTTTAAATTTCAGCCGTATAATACAGGGGATAAAAAAACTAGTATGTATATAATAAAATCTTATTCCGGACCAAGCCTGTTTGATTAGATTTTTAAACATAGTGTTAAGAATATATAATAATAAAATATTATACTGGACCAAGTCTGTTTGATTAGATCTTATCATTCCTGTTTTTTTAATGAACCGAAATATTGGACTATATTGTTGTTATGTTAAAATAATGAAAACTTATGATGTGTTTGACTATAGAAATGCATGCACGTATATAATATAATTAAACGACCAAATTATTTTATGTTCAATTACCGGCCTAATTAGGTTGAATGATGTTGTTCTTTAGTTAAGCGAATAAGTATTTTGATGACTTCAATTGCCGGCCGTATTGGCTTTTTGAAACGATTCTTTATTAGAATAAGAAATTTGAGAGTAGCAACCAGCTTTCCGGTTATTAATTAGAGGATTATGATAGAAATAATAATAAGAGTTAACTTTAACTAAAATAAACTTCTAAATTCAAAAGGCCTAAGAAAGACTCTTTACTTGACACTTATTTTTTTTTTTAAAAAGAGGGTATATTAGTTAATGTTTTTTCATAAAATTCGGGTCAAAAGTTTTAGAATTACGCTATCTCTGGACAAAAAACGAATTATAATGCGGAAAAAACACTCTTTATGTTAAAAACATATTAAAAAACTAAAACATTTACGCTACTAATGATAATGAAACATGGTGCACATGTGCAACATATGATTAAAAAGTTATAAAATGTTATTTTTTTCATTAGATTTAAAGATAAGACAACTAAAAGATTTAGGAGTGCAATTTCTTTTTAAAACTATTAATGTGTACCACATATATGAGGTTTTTTTGGTGTGATGCACATGTGCATCATTCAAAAAAATATAAAAAAATGACGGAAATATAACACATATGGTGCGACTTAGAAAAAACAATATTAACTCATACTAAAAATATAAGTTTTTTTTTTGTGATACACATGTGCATCACAAAAAAAAAAAAAAAAAAAAACGTTTTTTTTTTAGTTTTTATAGAATTAAAGATAACATAATTATAAGACTTTTTGTGCAAATTTTTTAAAAAAATATTAACGTATGAAAAAGTTATGTAGGTTTTAAGATGGTTTTCGCGTTTTCGCAAAATAAATGTGTTTCCGCATGATACTTCCCTTATTAGTCATTGTATCTTATGTTCTAGTTTTGTGTAATATATATTTATCATTGTATTTTATGTTATATCCTGTTTCGTGTTATTTTGTCAATGTTTTTTATGTATTGGATAAATTTGTTGTTATATTATCAATGTGTTCTGTATATTAGAAGTAAACAATGATGTTTTATCTTTGTCTTCTTCAAAACTTATCATTTTAGAAAAATATATTTTCAAGTCATTGTGCTATGTGTATTGATCATTATGCTCTCATAAAAGCCACTAAACTTAGTCTTAAATCTATACACTTTATCTAACATAAGACTTGAACACTTAACCACTTCGAAAGTGACACCTTTCTACACACTTTAGTATCGTTAATTACATCTTAAACCCTTAACTACTTTGAAGATGACACATTTTTACGCACCTTGGTATCGCTAAACCAAATGGCGTTTAAGTTTTGTCATACCTATGGTTCAGCTCAAAAAATCATACATATGTATACATTAAATTTCGAAATCACACAAAATTTTTATGCATGATTATCACTTGAACAATGGAAACTGCAAGAACAACTATATAAGCATACATACATACATTATACATATGATTCAAAATTTAAGCCATTTGATAATTACATTTTTATAACATGTTAAATTTTGTATTCGTTTTTTAAAACCGCTCGTGCGTCGCACAGGTATCAAAAACTAGTATATATATATGTATACATTAAATTTTGAAATCACACAAAATTTTTACGCATGATTATCACTTGAACAATGGAAACAAGAACAACTATATAAGCATACATACATACAAACATATGATCAAACAATGGCGCCACAATGCATGGTTTCAACAATACACAATTACACACACAATTGATTAATAATATAGATAGGGGGGATTTATTGTCTATTGATGAGTGAAGAGTTGTTCAAATTCCACAGTAGGTTTTGAGGGGGCATTCAGAAGTACTTCCTTCAGGGGTATAATAGAAATTCATATATTTGTAATTATCAAATGGCTTAAATTGAAGCGGGTGATTTTCATCAAGAAGTTGTTGAGGCGACTCTATAATGTAATCCTTGATATTTGCAAATAGCCCCAACACATATCTGTCTTTCTTCCCTTTCATCATCACCCTGTGAGTTGGTGATTCAACTCTTCCATTTGTCCATGCCTAATTACAATAACATCATAACTTTAGAACAATCACACTTTTAAAACCAGACTCGTTATTAAACCATCAGCACTACTAATAAACCATTTGAATAAAACTAAAAAACAAGATGTTGTGATAACTATGTTTAAGGGGACATCCTGATTTTTATGATTTATACTTTGTAATCGAAAGGCTAGAGTTCAAATATCGTGCATTTATACTAGAAAATCTAACAATAATTGTTAAAAGATGATGTCATGACTACTATATTTAAATACTATATAAGATTACTATTTGATTATATTACAAAAGAAATATATTGTTTTAATGAATATAGTTTATCTTTTAATTTTTTTTTATATAATTTAGCTGTTTAAAATAAAGTGAGACAAAATGTGTGGTTCATACTTCATAGTCCAAACGGCCCGATCACGCCGTAAAGTCTTTTTTAAACCATATGGTTACTATAAAACAAAAATTACCATGAAAGCATCTGCCGCCATGACTACAAAAGATGAGGGGGACGAATAATCAACTTCAAACCATTCCCCATTTTTTGCCAGTATCTCCAGACCATTTACTTCATCTTGATAAAGATAAGTCATAAAACATTTATCTGTATGTGGAAGAATTCCCAACATTTCCTCATTCCCTTGGGCACTAAGGTACTTTGTTGGTTTAAGAAGATAAGTTGTCGATCCTCGCATCGATTCGTAGTGCTCCTCTATTCCATAACTTTTTGCAACCATTTTCATCACTATTTGGTCTAGTTTCGCTACAGCATTTGAATACATCAATGTATTGTCACTGAAACATTACAATCGAACAAATCATAAGTGGGACCTAAGTGGTGCAAAAATTTATCGAATTATCCGAACATCAAATAATGTAAAACTTATAGTTCCAAAGTCAAATTATCCAAAAATATGAATTTTCGGATTAAGATAGTAGTTACTTCAGATATCCGAAAATCATGTATGTATATATATATATAGTAATAGTATGGGTATTTTGAAAATCCACTTGAGTTGTGAAAACCTTGAAAACCATGTTTTACATATGTATTCCAGAAAATTACATATGTAAAAAAAAATTTTTTTTTTGGATGGATTCTACATTCATTTTTATTAGTTTTGGTGAAAAAAAATAAAAAACTGCAAGTGGATATATATATATATATATATATATATATAAATATATAGGGAGAGGATCATTTGAGAACTAATTGGTTGAGAGAACTTTTTAGAACCATTTTAAGCCACTAGTTATATTTACATATACCCCACTCCCATGAATTGTAGTGGTCCCCAACTGAAATTAGTGGTGGAGATTTACGCTATGTTCCCGAGTTTACTTAAAGAGAGAAAAGAAAGGAAAGAAAAGGAAAAGAAAATGTATTTGTGTTCCTGAGTTTCATTTAAGGAGAGAAAAGAAAGGAACATAAAAGATGTTGTGTTCCCGAGTTTCATTTAAGGAGAGAAAAAAAGGAAAGGAAGGGAAAAGTAGGCTTATTTCTTAACATTTTGTTTCCTTCCAATTTGGAGAGAAAGTGGAGAGAAACGAAAGGAAAGTTATCCCTCCCTTTCCTTTCTCTCCCTTTCCACCCTTTCTTTTCATTTCTTTTCTTTTCTCTCCATTATTTAACTCGGGAACATAGTGTTAGTTCTCAAAAGTTATCAAAACAAAAAGTTCTCATTTGAACCTAACCCTAAATATATATATATATATATATATATATATATATATATATATAGGGTAGGGATCCATGGAAAACCCCACCTTTTTGAAAAACTTGGAAAACCATCTTTTAACCATTGATTTAAAAATTGATGGTTGAGATTAAATGAGGGCAAGATTGTAAAATGTGTCATTTAATGAAGGGCATAATAGACATACCAAAATTTTATTAATAAATGTTTAAATTAATTTTCTCTCTCATATCTCCTATTTCCTAAAATATTTATCTCTCTCTCTCTCTCTCTCTCATTTAGTTTTAAATTTCCAGGTCAAATTAGAGAGAAAAAAAAACAAACCTATTTTTAAAAAAGAAAAAAAAAACCGCTGATAAACAACATGAAACATGTACCAATTTGTTACACCTATGTAACATGAAACATGAAACCTACTTTTACCAGCGTAACGATTGTTACATTGTTGTAACAAATAACTTCATTTAACTTTACAAAAAATAAAGATATAAATACTAAACTGAAAAGAGAAACATGAAACATGTACCAATTTGTTACCCCTATGTAACATCTTTACAAGATAAAAAAGATGTAATATAGTAAACTATTCAATGTATACAAATTTTGTTACATTTGTGTAATATATCATTTACACATGTGTAATATATTATATCTATTACACCTACTTTGTTACATCCATGACTCAGTAAAATCGACAACTTTGTTACACGTATGTAACATAGTCTACTGATTACATACAATGTAACGTAAGAACACTGACATACAATCAACGTATACCAAATTGTTACACCCTTGTAATTGTTGTTCTTGTATACTGTGACCTGATGACCTGATGATGATGAATTGTTGTTACAACGGTGTAACATATAACATGTGTAGTTGTTGTTACAGTGGTGTAACATATAAATTTTCTTATATACTATGACCTGATGATGATGAATTGTTACATCATTGTAACAATTACGGAATTGATATTCAAACCTTCATGCTGAATTCCGGTAATATCCGAAGATTCCATAACAACTAATGTGAAGAAGAAACCATGATGGGGATCAAAATTTTTAATGTATGAAATTGATTATGGATCGAAATAGGAGTATAATACGGATGATTGATCGAGATTGATGAAGAAATCTATGTGGGGGAAAGAAGATTATGTTTGAACTTGATGAAAAAAATGGAGGTCGCAGATGGATGATTATGGAGTTCGATTGTTATGGATTAGGGTTAGAGGAAGAAGGAACAACGTACAGGAAAAAAAATTCCATGATTATAGGATATTAGTTATTATCATTAAATTAAAAATTCTTTACTAAAAATAGAATATGGTAAGTTACAATCTTACCCTTATTATAAAATAAAAATAAAAATCCATGGAATTTTGTGATTGGTTGGATAGGGTTTTCCAGGTTTTCCAAAAAGTAATGGGTTTTCCATTGATCTCCTTCATATATATATATATATATATATATATATAGGGAAGGGTTCCGTGTAGACCCCTTAAATTTTGTAGACCCGTAGACCCCTATAAAACTCAATAAAAATAAAACTCAGTGTTGTAAATTTGGTTTTTTTTATTACGATAAGCTTTTAAGAACCAAAAAAATAAATAAATAAATTAAAAAAAAACAAAAAACATTAAAAATCGAACATTTTAAGATAATGAGTTTTAAAATAATGAGTTTTAAACGCAACACTGAGTTTTATTGAGTTTATTGAGTTTTAAACTCATTGATTTTTAAAACCCATTGTCTTAAAATGTTAAATTTTTAATGTTTTTCGTTTTTCTTTTTTTTAATTGTCTTTTTTTTGTTCTTAAAAGCTTATCGCAAATAAAAAAAACTAAATTAACAAACTGAGTTTTATTTTTAATGAGTTTTATTGAGTTTTATAAGGGGTCTACGGGGTCTACAAAAAATAAGGGGTCTACACGGATTTTTACCTATATATATATATATATATATATATATATAGGGGAGGGATATAATGAAAACCTCTCCGAGTTTGGAAAACCGTGAAAACCAAACTAAAAAATTCGATTTTTGTTCCGATTTTTTTTATGGTGATTCTCTAAGTTAAAAAGACCCCCTTTATGCAAAAATATAAAAAAAACGCCTAGTAAATTTTTTAAAAAAAACATTTTATAACCGAGGTTACATATGTAACAGGGTATGTTACATATGTAACAGGGTACTGTTACATATGTAACCTCGGTTATAAAATATTTTTTTTAAAAAATTTTACTAGGCGTTTTTTTTTATTTTTTTGCATAAAGGGGGTCTTTTTAACTTAGAGAATCACCATAAAAAAATCTGAACAAAAATCGGATTTTTTAGCTTGGTTTTCACGGTTTTCCAAACTCGGAGAGGTTTTCATTTTATCCTTCCTCTATATATATATATATATATATATATATATATATATATATATATATTATAGGGTTAAAATAAATTGAGAACTTTTTGTTTTAATAACTTTTGAGAACCATTTCTAAGTCACTCATTTTCAGGGGACGACTCAAATTAATGGAGAGATTTCCTTATATGTTATTAAACATGTTATTTAAAAAAATTATTACTTACTACGTTAGTAAAAAATAATTAGTTTTCAATATATTTAAAACGTATACAAACAAATAGAATTTATTCAAGTGATTATTTTAAAATATATCTGTTAGTAAGAAATAAAATAAACCTTAATATAAAAAAAATTAGTTGGATAATTACTTATTAAAAGTTTAAAGAAATTAAAACCTTAATATGAAAATTATTATTTGGATACTTACTAACCTTAATATAAAAATTTTGTATTTGAATAATTACGTATTAAAGTTTAAACAAAATAAACATTAATATGAAAATTTAGTATTTGGATAATTACTAACCTTAATATAAAAATTTTGTATTCGGATAATTACTTATTAGAGGTTTAAGAAAAATACACATTAATATAAAAATTTAGTATTTAGATAATTACTTATTAAATCTTGACTTAATACAAAATTTTATGGTGATTACAAGTGTCTTTTTTTT
Source organism: Deinandra increscens subsp. villosa (assembly GCA_039602395.1). Taxonomy (NCBI): domain Eukaryota; kingdom Viridiplantae; phylum Streptophyta; class Magnoliopsida; order Asterales; family Asteraceae; genus Deinandra; species Deinandra increscens. The sequence goes on along the minus strand of JBCNJP010000025.1, from coordinate 82,515,974 downwards.
TCTAATTAAAGTATGACCAAATTTTTTGTTTATTATATAGTATAAATATATATATGTGGGATGAGGTTCATTGTAGACACTTTCACATGTGAAATAGTTCTTTCACAGCTCTTTTTCACATGTGAAATTTTCTGAATAATGAGAAAAAAAACAAAAGAAAAAAAAATAATCACAACCATTGGAGCGAGAGATCTAATGGTGAAATAATGTGTCTACATGTCTACACTTATGAAGGTGTCTACAATGAACTTTTTACTATATATATATATATATATATATTAATTTTATATATATCATACTATTATATATATAAAAAAAATTAACACATACATTCTCACACTCAATCTCACAATTGTTTTCCATCCCAAATCATCCCCTCTAATTTTTAGTTTTTATATTTCCATGACAATAAATAAAAAAATATTTATTGTATGGATAATCACCACCCTAATTAATCAATTATTTGTATGTCCATAGCAATAAATAAAATATATTTATAGTTTTAGTACACATGACATTCTCACATTCCACCCCATAATAATTTCCCTCCCAAATCATCCCCTCTTATTTTTAGTTTTTGTATTTTCATGGTAATAAATAAAAAATATTTATTGTATGGATAATCACCCCCCTAATTAATCAATTATTTGTATGTTCATGGCAATAAATAAAATATATTTATTGTAGGAATAATCACCATCATAATTAATTAATTATTAAAAAACTTTTTCTTTTAAAAGAAAAGTTTTGAATATATATATCCGACTTTTTATTTATTGCTTTCTAAATTATTTAATAACCAATTATTAATTACTAAATTAAATATAGAATATAGTTCACTAAATTACAGTTTAGTTTAAGAGTTCAATAACACTTTTATTTTACTTTATAGTTTAGCAATTATTTACTCTCACAGTTTTTTCTTTTATACAAGTTTCACTTTCTGTACTCTATTACCAATATTAATTTTTTTAAACCCCAAACGTGTGATACATATATATTTTTTTAAATCTTAGCCGTGCGATAGACGGGGTATAAAAGTGTATATATATATATATATAGGGTTGGTTCAAATGATAACTTTTTTCCTTAAAAACTTTTGAGAACCATTCTGAGTCACTAATTTTTAAGGGGGGAAGCATTCAAATTCATGGGGGGATTTCCTTATATATAACTTGTGGCTCAGAATGGTTATCAAAAATTCTCAAACCCAATTGGTTCTTAAATAAAAAGAACTAATCTCAGCCACTAGTTTATATGTATGGAAAACCCCCCATGAATTATAGTGGTCCCCACCTGAAATTAGTGGTTGAGATTTAGTTCTCAAAAGTTTTCAAAATAAAAAGTTCTCATTTGAACTTAACTCTATATATACATTTTAATTGTTTTTACCTTTTGCTTTTATAATTTAAAAATAGTATATACTTTTAGTTTTTTATATTTATTTTGGATATTTGTTTTAATATCTAAAATCAAAACCGATATTTTATAAACCCAAAATGTCATATATGGGTTCAAATACTATATAAACTATGCAGAATCTAGGATATATTCTGAGTTTGAACACTCTTATACCGAAAGGGATTCATATAAGTTATATTCCAATCATTTTGGAACTCTATCTCCTTCATATCATAGCTGCTTTAGAATTTTCTTATTCTATACTTTTCATCTCAAGAGGGAGTATCCATACTTTCAACTTTAGATTTTTCTTATTCTATACTTTTCTTATTCTTATCCCAATCATTTTGGAACACTCTTATACCGAAATAAATATAATAGTTTTGCAGTAGTGTGTAAAACAGGTTGGTAATCTATGATAAAAAGAAAACTAGAAATCATACCAGAAACTTTGATTTCCAGATGGCCACATGAGTTTTGTAAAACTTTCAACTCCTTCTTTAGTAGTGACATTCTCGATGCCTAAGCTTTCATAGAGAGGAACCATCGGTTGTTGTCCAATATAACCATTATATGGTGTATCAACAACGTTTGAAACTTTGACTTGGGTAGGAAGATTAAACAATTCTTGTGATGCAAGAAACATTGCATCACGAAGTTCCTCGGACACTCCATCATACACGGCCATGAAACACCCGTATTCTTCAAGCGCGAGTCGAACTTCATCGCATTTAGTAACCCAAGAACTTGAATTCAAGTTTAAGTTTTTTGAAGATAAATCAATAACGGGAAGCCTGGGTTGTGTTGTGGAACCCATTGTTAACCCTAGGACACTTTATAAGTTTTGTTGGGTTTAGTTAATTGTCACTTGCAGGATGAGTGGAGTATATATACATCTCATAGTGCATAACTACTACAAATAAAAGATGTTAAAGAATCAAAAGGGCCAGCTAGGTGTTAAAATAGGCGTGGTCTTTTCGAAGGGATAATTACAATGAATTGTTTCTATAGAAGTTATAACTAATATAGGTTACCTTGATATAACTAACATATTTTATTGATGTTAAGAATCAAAACATACGGCTGTTGACGCAACACTCCAAGTGCACGGGACGGGGAGGTGTAGCGCGCGGCGGACCATGAACTCTCACGGATGTCGGTGTGAGGGCTGAATGACATGACGCAAAACAGTGGCCAGGGGCGGATCCAGAAAAAAATTTCAGGGGTAGCGTTAAAAAAAAAAATTGTTGGGACTAACGGGGGTTCGGGGGCAGCGTCCCCGAATTTTTTTTTAGGTAATTAACAGACTTTTGATCATATTTTCAAGCCAGGATTTAAATAAAAACCATATAATTTCTTCGAGGGATAGCATAAAATATTTTCAGGGGTAGCGGAAAATTCGTTTCAGAGGTAGCGAAATACCGAAAACCAAAAAAATTGCATATCGCAGTAAAAGTTCAGGGGTAGCGGGCGCTACCCCTGCCCTTCAAGTACCTCCGCCCCTGACAGTGGCGCTACCCGCGTCTGCAAACTCCGCGTCTGCAAACTGTGTGTCTGTGTGACAAATGGTGCGTGCTGAACTGGAGGCTGATGCGCGAGTGTACTTGCAAGATGACCGTCGCGGGGGGCACAAGGTCAGGTTGTCGAAAGTGTCAGCACGCGGTGAAACGTGGCAGCACTAGTCCACATGGCAGGTGCAAAACCTAGCTGCTGGTGGCACAGATGTGCGGACTCGGAGGAAGTCGTGTGCGAGGCGTGGATTGTCGATCATAAGTGTTCGGTTACCAGTCAAAGACGGTTTCAAAATGGTCTTAAATATTTGGACATTGATCTAATTACCCTAATTAAATCCCTTAAAGCAATAATAAAATTGGTGTTTCATCTATATGTGGTAACTATGTAGACAACTTCTCTATGTAGACATTTGGGAGCATCAAATTTCACTTGAGAGATATAATATAATACGAGAGAAGTACTCTCGTATGATAGAGATTGTGTATCTCTATAGTCTCTCTCGACCTCCACCTCCACCTCCTAAAAAATAAACATCTTTATTTCTCAGTGGAAACCTCGGGTGCGAGACATTTCCGGTGGTACAATTACTGTTTCGGTTGTTGTACCTTAGAAGACAGACGGATGCTTGCGTGGAGACCCGCAATCTGTTTTAAGGGCCCAAGTTTAACATGATCTTCAACCATCGCTTACCCTTTATTTGCTCCTTTTGTTGGAGCGAAGCTGCTTATGGAAGAGTCAAGACATCAATATCCATGAACGTGCTCAAGACCATACTGTGAAGACACATAGAATAAAGTAAAATTTATAATTTTGTATTGGTTATTTTATTCTTGGTTTTGTTTAATGTAACGGTGTTGTACTATGATTGTCTGAGTAAAATAACGACAACATTATTATTAAATATTTTTATAAATATTTATTGATTATTTTAATTGAAAAGTCACCTAATTTCCGAAAAGTCTCTTTATATCTTATCACGCTGTCTTTTTCTGTGACCCGAAATTCTGGATCATATTGTTGTTATATTCACGATAAAGAAATCTTAACTACGATGCGTTTGTATATACAAGTGCATATATATAATTAGAAAACCCAAATTATTTTATGTTCAATTGCCGGCTTTAGTGTTGAATGATGTTGTTCTTTAGTTGATGACTTGAATTCAACTGCCGGCACTCTCTGCTAACTTTGTAGAGTTTTTCACTACGATTTGTTTGTTTTCCATGTATATACATTTTACAACATGATGAGGAATATAATATATTATAATATTGCGATTAACATTGAAATGATTATTTAACTGTTTTTTTGTTGCTGTGATAGTAAAAATAATAATTTTTGCTAAAGTAATAGTATATTTTAATGGGTTTGTTTCCCGCTCTTTTATCACCGTTCAAGCGTAACCAATTTAAAATATAAGTTGGTGGTGTAATAAGTATAGTCATCATGATCTAAAATTCATAAGAGGATTGAAAAAAAGTTGTGTATTTCAACATGAACTACAAGCACCTATTTATAGGTGTGTTACAAAGAAAAGAAAGGAAAGATCATAATTAGACACCCGGTCTACACCTCACAAAATCAAAGGGAAATGGTGAGTCAATTCTGATCCCTAAACAACCACCTTTTGACTTTTCTTGTTTAACACTATCCCTCTTGTTGAGTAGTGAGATCTCCAATGCTCAACTTGACAAGACATTCTTGAAACATTCTGCTGTTGACAGCTATTGTTAGCTAGTATATCGGCTATTTGGTCCTTTGATTTGGCAAATAGAATTTCAATTATCCCAACTTCAAGTTTTTCTTTGATAAAATGTTTGTCGGCTTCCACGTGTTTTGTCCTGTCATGTTGAAAAGGGATTTCTTGTATTCGGATTCTGGCGTCGTTGTCACACTAGATCTTGCTTGCTTTAGTTTGAGGAAACCCTGTCTTAGTTAGGAGTTTCCTTATTCGGAGGACCTCTGCTAGACCCTGAGCCACCCCTCGAAACTCACCTTTGGCACTTGAAAGAGCTACGACCTTTTGCTTCTTAGTTTTCCATGTAACTAAGTTTCCACCAACCATAGTGAAGTAACCGAGGTTGATCTCCTGTCACCTTTGTCCCTCGCCCAGCCTGGCATCCGTGTAGCCTTGTATTTCAAGGTGTCCATGAGGTTTGAAGTTAACACCGTGGCCAACAGTTCCCTTGAGATATCGAACAATTCTCAAAGTTGCTTCCATATGAGCCACTTGCGGTTGTGCATGAACAGACTAACTACTTGAAGAGCATAGACTATGTCAGGGCGAGTATGGGATAGGTATATTAGTTTTCCCACCATTCGCATGTAACGTTCTTTGTCAGCTAACTCTACTCCTTCCTCCAGGTGAAGGCCATGGTTTAGCATCATTGGTGTTTCTTTTCTGCGGTTTGCAGTCAATTAACCCAACTTCAGCTACTAGGTCGATTATGTACTTTTTCTGACATATGAAAGTTTCTTGGGTAGATCTGAGAACTTCTATTCCTAGGAACTATTTGAGCTTTCCTAGGTCTTTCATTTCAAATTCTACAGCTAGGTTTTTCTTTAGCTTAGAATTTCTTCTTTATTGTTCCCTGTAATAATCATGTCATCAGCATAAATGATTAAATAGGTTATGAGTTTGCCTCTTTTCTTTAGGAACAACGTATGATTTGAGTTACTCTGCTTGAAGCCATATTGTTTCATTGTCATGGTGAATCTACCAAACCAAGCATAGAGAGATTGCTTTAGGCTGTATAAAGATTTCTTCAAGCAACACACTTCTCCAGTCGTGACATCTTCTTTGAACCCGGGTGGGGCCTCTAGGTACGCCTCTTCTTTTAGTTCTCCATGTAGAAGCGCATTTTTTACATCTAACTCATGAAGAGGCCATTCATGGTTAGCTACTACTAGAATAAGACCTGTATAATGTCAAATTTAGCAACAAGAGAGAATGTCTCAGAGTAGTCAATACCATATGTAATTTGTCTAAAATATGATCTCTGGTGTATAGATTTCTGGTTTATACGTGAATATTACGAGATAGATATTGTGTTTTTGTTAGCGATATGTAAACAATAGACGAGGCTTCTGTGAAAAACAAAATTATCATATATTTTAGTGTTTATGGAAAACAAGGAAGCTTGAATCTTATAATACATACATTGAATAGAAAAAACACAGGTTTGTTACACGAATCGATGAGTTTTTCATCTCCCAAACATGATGAACAAAATTATCTCTTCTGGAAATTGAATGATCGAATGCAGTATGCAAATATGAACGCGAAGAACAACACCAATCCGATGTGCACCCCAGCAACCGCCGGTAGAAAACTATGCTTGAAACCGAAATATCGGTCCAAGTAACCTTTAACCGTTTCACCGTTCCTTAGCTCGGTTTCATAGTCCCCGAACTGTGACGCAACCATGCCGTATATGGTCCAGGCGATCGGGTTTCCCCAGTAGTACCATCTCCACCACACCGGAATACTCTGTTTTTGTTAAATTAATAAGATTAAGTCAGAGCTTTGTTTGTTGGTCGTTAAAAATAATAATAAGATTTTAGAACTGAAACTTACGGGTCGTGGGATGATGAATCCTGAAAACAGATTGAAGATTCCGTAAAACGAGGCGGCAATAATGGCGGCGATGTTGGCGTTGGGGGTGATGGCGACGGTCATCATACCGTAAAACGTCATGTAGAGGAAACAACACAATTGGAAGAACAAGTACCAGAAGAATTTAGCGGCGGTCCATTCGAACCCGATCATGGAGTACACTATAACGCTGTAGACTCCGGTCTGCACCAACACGTACGGGATTTCAACCAAAACCTGGGCAAAAGCGTACGGCAAAGCCGAGTACATTCCCGCGGCTCTTTCTCTGTAAAAGACGGTTCGCTCCACATCTACGACCGGTTGAACCGCTGATGCGTTTTGGATTCCTAAGAAAAGAACCGCGGCGTACATCGAACCCATCGCGTTCACCAAATCTTGTTGGGTGTCCCTGAAACATAACACAAATCCATGGTTGATGAGTAAGTCGTCCCAAATTGCGAAACTATTTTTCATATCTGGTCCGGTTATAAAAACAGGCGACTATTTTGATATTTGGTCCGGTTATAAAAACTGGCAAAACTATTTTGATATCCGGTCCGATTATTATAAAAACTAGCGAAACTATTTTGATATCTCGTCCGATTATAAAAACTAGCAAAACTATTTTAACACCTGGTCCGGTTATAAAAACTGGTGAAACTATTTTGATATATGGTCCAGTTATAAAAACTGGCAAAACTATTTTAATATCTGGTTCGGTTATAAAAACTAGCGAAACTATTTTAATATCTGGTCCGGTTATAAAAACTAGCTAAACTATTTTCATATCTGGTCCAGTTATAAAAACTGGTGAAACTATTTTGATATCTGGTGATTTTGGTCCGGTTATAAAAACTGGCGGAACTATTTTGATATCTGGTCCGGTTATAAAAACATTGTATATAGGTAAGGGTGCTTACTTTTTACCGCCGAGATCCCAAAACATTGTACCGAACATGATACCGATGAAGGTGGTGAAGACGAAACGAACGGCGGTGTAAGGCGGGTTTCGCCAGTATGACAACCGTTGTTTCCATAAACAGGCTATACATTGACTGATGAAGGGCTGCGAGTATTGAGTTGGGTAGAACAGATCTTTGGTGCCGGGACGTGGAACGCCTAGTTCGGCAATTAGAGCTTTGTTTCTCCTGCAAGATTCGACCAAAACGTTAACTAAACGGTAACTTTTCAAAGGAAAAGATTGCCGTGTAAGTAGCGGTTGATGGTGTACTCACTTGTAGAGGTCTGAGTTTCTGTAGATTACTGTGAAATCAACTCCGAGAGAGAGCTCTTGCGCAGATGTGCTCACTTCTAACATCCATGTTGCAGGGTTATATCCGTCTTTAATCTTACTTATACCGTCGATAGCCTGTTAAAAAAAATAATAATAACAATAATGTTATGGTTTATGCATTAAAAATACACTTTGGTTACTTTCGACCCGTTTAACTGATCCCTTGATAATTTTTTGGTTTTTACCTCGAAGTACTCGATTAAGTCACACGAATGACGACCAACGGGTCCAACGTATAGCTCTTGTCCACCTCTTTTCATCAAGAACAACTACAAAAAACACAAATTATTATATAGATATTGTATAGGTAATATAGGTAACAGGATAGATGGTAATAACTAATAAGGTGCACTTTTGTGATTGTACCTCATCGAAAGCTTCGAATATGTCGATGCTAGGTTGATGAATGGTGCAAACAACGGTTCTTCCTGTATCAACAGTGTTCCTAACCGTTCTCATCACAATGGCTGCAGCCCTGGCATCTAACCCGGAGGTTGGCTCATCCATGAATATTATAGATGGGTTAGCCACGAGCTCAACTGCTATGGTTAACCTTTTTCTTTGTTCGGTTGATAGCCCATTGACACCAGGTAACCCGACTAGTGCATTCTTTATCGGGTTGAGTTCAACAAGGTCCATCACCTCATCAACAAACGCCTGTAGGATTGTAAAACGTTATTCGACGTTTTTAAAAACAGCAAAACCGGGATTAATAAACAGGCTTGTTGAGCAAGGGTATGCAACTAAGTGACTAACCTTTCTTTTGTGTTCATCGACATCTGATGCTAGCCTGAGCCATGCTGAGTATAGTAAAGACTCGTAAACGGTTACATGAGGTGAATGGATGTCGTTTTGTTCACAGTAACCAGAAATTCGAGCAAATGTTTCTTGCTTTTTTGGGTACCCGGAAATCTTGACATCACCTTCGATATAACCACCTGTTTTCCGACCCGCTAAAACGTCCATTAGAGTAGTTTTACCAGCACCACTTACACCCATTAGAGCTGTGAGAACACCAGGCCTGAAAGCCCCACTAACGCCTTTAAGTAGCAGCAGTCGGTCTTCAGCCACACCTTGATCTTTCATTTCCTACAATCGTTATCGTAAACACATCTATTAAAAACTCATATTTTTCTTGCCAACTGACCCAGTTTGAACTGGTCCATTTCAACCCATTCTAAAAAATGACCCGTTTGAAGTAAAAATCTCATCTTTTTCTTGGGATATTATGATTTCAAGAACAATTAAAGTACCTGTGGCATATCAACAGAGTATTTGACATCATCAAAGGTGATTGAATGTGGCTCAAATGGAAGGATCATTCCTTTCTTCTTATTTTGACTTCCCTCTTCTGCAGATTCCTTCGGCATAGATGATAATTCAACTGCCGGATTGCTCTCTTCTTCTGTTGATATATTAGCTTGAGCTTTTTCAAAAGCTGTAAAACCAGAAAACAAATGTTACAAAATGTTACAAAATAACAATACAAGATTTATAACAAGATTCGACTATCATGGACACGGAATACTCACAGTCGAGTAAGGCAAGAGACAAAGCGTAGCAGAAATTGAAGAGGAAAATAAACCCAAGTAAGGCCACAATTGCAATCCAATACCAATAAGCTTCTGCAAAGAACCCTCTTGCTGTGATAACTTGTTTCCCAAGCGTCGAACCATTCAAAGGCTATATATAACACCAAAAACAAACATGTCAAAATGTAGGCTTAAATCATGAATGCAAATAGAATACGGTAACATATTAAACTAAAGGTGTCGATTTTGAGCCATTTGCTTATTATGATGGGGTCGATTTCTAAGACTGATCAAATAGGTCAAACGTGTTGAAAGTTATCCAAAGAGTGCATTTTTCATGCATACAATGTCGCAAAAAGTGGTTTATTCTATGTGTGGTTCGACCCGACCGCCCAGCCCATTTGACCCGTTATCCAAACTCCCCAATCTTGCCACCTCTACATGAAACAAAGCTTTGTGTGACTTACTGTTTTCCAACTGTGCCCAAGAAACTCATTTACTACTATTCCATTCATTGCATACATCATGGGAGATGCCCAGTATCCCCACAACCACCAACTCTTGACATCATCTGCAGAAAGAAAAGCTCATTTGTTAGTTAAAAAATAAGCAACAAATCATGATATATGTTTCAAAACTAGTTAAACATAGTACCTCGTGAAAGGACAAAGCCGCCCAATGCAAACACTAAAAGAAGTGCAAAAGAACCAAATGTGTTTGCAACAATCATGTTCCTACCCATTGCTCCAATGAACCGAAATAATGCAGAAGACATTTGGTTAACAAGCAACAGTATCAAGTATTGTTTGAAGAATCTGCAAAATATTGAAAAAAGTTAGTATAATCAGATCCAAAACATAAAACCAAGCATTGTTAAAAACTAGTTACCTTGAGATGTTAGGATCGAATCCAATGACATAGTAAGTGAGAATAGTCCAAACTGCAGCTTCCATAAATGAAACAGGAATCTTGATGATCCATGATGGAACAGCATATGCCCACGAGGGATAGAAAAGGAAGTTCCGTTGCTTGTAGAAAACAGGAAGTTTTGCTATTGTCATTGATATCTCAGACATTCCGTTAAACATGATCATAACAACACCAAAAAATAGTGCACCAGTATACAATCCTCCATCTTCAAGATCCCTTCTATGCATCTCAGTTCGGAAAAACACCGTTAGACAAATGAGCGCCATGACAGTTAGCTGAAAACAACCAATGAAGAATGGTATAAATTAGAATTTTGAGCAACAATATATTAAAAATATTATAAAAGATCAGGGGACTGTTTTTTCATGGCAATGTAGTATACTTATCTCATTTTTTATAAAGATTATAGAAGATCAAAACTTTTAGAGTAACATAAAAGTATAACACTTACTTGGAACAATTTGAAGATATAGACGAATGAGTTTCTTTTCATGAGCAATATTTCTCTATCAGTGCAAGCTTTCAGGAGTTCTTTACTGTTTAAACCATATTTCTCGGTTGTGAGAGCAGCAGGGTGGCTTTTACTTTTGTCATATTGGTTCGCAAGATCGTTTGCCAATTTTCTTCCAACATGAAACGATTGGAATGCTTCTGCAAATTCTTTGCCTGTCACAAATCTATAAGGCTCATCTCTTCTCATCCAGTATTGTTCTTGATCTTTCTTGGATGTCACCTGTAACAAGATTTCAACATCATGAGGATTAATATGGTCATTTGCTCTCGTTTAGTATATATCATCTAGTTCATCCAGTGCCACATCAACAATTTACTGATAAAATCAGTTAAAAGTGAGGCTTCTGCTTTTTACTGCTACACTTTAACTTGATAAAAAGGTCTAATATAACACTTACTTCTTGCAAGAAATCAGCAACACCTTTTCTTACTGGGCATTTAAATCCCATTGATTCAAAGAACTCTAGAACATTTTCACGCGGGCCTTGATACACAATCTTTCCATCAGTCAAGAGTATAATGTCATCAAACAGATCATAGGTTTCTGGTGCGGGCTGCAGGAGTGAAATGACTGCAGTACCCTCAAGAATGTGAAGAAACTGCTTAAGTGAATTCACAATCTGATAAGTTGTAGAACTATCCAACCCTGTTGATATCTCGTCCATAAGAAGAACCTTTGATGGCCCCACTATCATTTCACCCGTTGTCACACGTTTCTTTTGTCCACCCGAGATTCCCCTTATCATTTGATCTCCAACCATGGTGTCGGCACAGATGTCCAGTCCCAATAGCTGCACGATTTTTAACCAAGTTAGTTATAAATTGGTTGATTATGGGAAAAGTATATTCTGCAATAATGTAGCCTGCTAAATCATTCTAATCAAAAGAAAGTGTGATCAAACAGATGGAAATGCATTCTGTCCAAACGGTAGAAAGGCATTCCTTTTAAAAGAAAACGGGTCAAAAGGGTCAGGCGGGTTTAAAGTTGCCTATTAATAGTGCATAAAACCTGCTAAATCGTTTTATTCATAAAATTAGACTACCACTTAAATTAAATTATTCTTGTAAAATCATATTTGACACCAAACTGTTTCAGCCCACACAAGAACTACCCATTTATGCTCTAAAAGCATATATTGAAATAATAAACTTGCTAAGAAGTTTAATGCAAGAGAAAAAGAGGTTAAATCGGTCAAACAAGTCAAAATTCAATCTATTCTATAAGAAAACGTATTCGAAAAGGTCCGAAGTCGCACAAAAAGTGTTTATGCATAAAACCTTAATATTAGATTATTGAAATAATATAAGCTTTCTAACCATCTTTGACACACTAATAGGCTATAAAAAAATTTCAAAAAATGGACAGTAAGTGTTTGGGTCTTTCATACCTTGAGAGTATAATCTGTGACCACACTAGCTTCTTGACCTTTGGTTGCAGCAGCCTGCATAACAACAAAACAATGATAAATAATTTGAATTTTGATCATAAAAGATTCAAAATGCATTTTTATGCTAAATGATCACTTACCTTCATAAAGATATCAATATCCGGATCAGGCTTTATGTTTGCATCTCTTTCTCTTCTTGACAACTCTGCTAACATATCTGCAATTTTTATATACGTGGTGCGTTACACGAAAGCCTATAGCTGTACAAACATAATCAATGAAAAATAAATAACTAAAAACCAACCATATCGTGATCCAACGCCTTGACATCTTGCAGAGAAAGCCAGTGTTTCTCTAACAGTCATTTCTCCAATATGGACATCATTTTGACTGATATAAGCAGAAGTTCTTTCGGGTACAAATTCATGTAACTCATGGCCATTATACGTTACCTTACCCGTATTCTACATTTGCAAAAAACAAACTATTTAAAATCCTAAAAATAACAGACAACAAATGTGATGAAAGTATATATGAATTCGTTTTAGGATCGTGTTATCTTACCGTAAGCTCCTTTGCTAGTGTGCCAGCCAAAGCCAACAAGAGTGTTGTCTTCCCAGAACTTGGGGGACCCAAAAGTAATGTCATTCTACGAACATTTATACGCAAAAATCAGTACAGATTAATCTGAAAACCGGTTAAAGAAAGTTATATTCATGCTGCTAACCCTTTTTTTTCATAACAAATTATCAAAGTTTCAAAATTTTCTATTTTGTACAAGAAAGTTTGACATTTAACTAAGATAATGGTTTTCATAACAATAACATTGTCAAAATCAAAATGGTCCACTTACTTTAAATAGATTTGAAAGTTGGTTGTTTTGGCTAGTTATTAATGGCCAGCTTAATTACCTTAAAAAATTTATTTAAAAGTTGTTTAGTTATTACACAAATAGGTTGGGGTTTTGTGTTCTTTCTTCTCACCTGCTAGGCTTAATGACACCACTGACGTCATCAAGAATAGTTATATGCCTTTTTGAATTTGGGAGTAAATGGAATAAACTCAACAATCCCTGTAATATGAACACAAAAGGAAAATTTAGTTCCCAGAAACATCAAGAATAAAGTAAAATGAACGGATCTCATAACGGGTCAGGTTTAATACTTTTGAACCATCTCCATTTGAACAGGCCGGCCGATTATCGGTAGGACCAGTTTAACCGACGAACCACCAGACTTGTGGTTGAACCGGACTTTCAGAACTTTTTTTTTCTTGTTGATTAATCAGGCTTCATGTTTTGTTTATTGTAAATTTTATATATGAGATGATTTTATTACATAACACTAAATTATTGCTAAGAATAAAAAGAACAAACATAAATCATAAAAAAATTTATCAATAGTTTATATTTCTAAAATTTCATAAATTTTACATATAAATGTGTTGTTACATACATAAAAAACCATCAAACTAATTTATTCATATGTATCTATAACTTTTAACCACTACCTACACATAAGCAGCTTATATGTAATAGGTAATATAATCTGCCCATATGTAGGTTCTATACATAAACGAATTTTGTTTTAGAAAAAAAAAAGTATAGAAATCTTCTTAGAGATAAATAAACATCGTATTTCAATTATTTTATAAATTTTAGAAAATTTAAGTTTAAATAAATATAACGGAACTTTTTCTAGAAGTTCTCCCAATATATAAGTGTTCTACACTTCTACATACACTCTTCCTATAGATATGTATTATTTTAATTAATGCTATCATGTTCCATCACATGCCCTGTTTTGAAACAGTGCTAAAAATAACTATTGACTTTGTTTCTTTTTCTTACCTCAAAAATATCAATATGAAAGTTTATAAAACTTGGCAAAGCTCTGCTTCCTGTATTCACATCAGCCTCCACAGTCACATGGTCAAATTTGACTTCAATTGTTGGCATATCAATCCCAACCCTATAAACATTTCAAATCAAACCCATTTAAATAAAATAATAATTGAAATAATTAAACAGAAAATAAACAGAAAACCAGAAATCTTTGGTACCTATCAAGTCTGTCTCTGAGCTTCAACAAGAACTTCTCATTATCTTCATCAGCAGTTTTCACAAGCCTATCAAGCAAATGTTTTCTGTCTGCCATTCCAAGATTATCAATATCAACTTCATTAGATGGTCCAGTTGATCCAAACAGCAACCCTTTTCGCAATCGGTCGAAAGTCGGTAGCTTTTCGAGAGAAGCCCATTTTAGAGCTTCCTCATCATCTTCTTCGCGTGAAGATTTTGAGAAAACATCCATACCAGAATTCCTCCATACAGAAGTACTTCCAGATCTTAAACTTGATGTTCTTGTGCTAACTGCTCTTAAACTCCCTAATCTTATACTATTAGCAGCTTTATATATGTCACTTCCATCCATTCTTGCAGAACACTAATCAAAACTCAGTAATTCTTAGTTAAGAATTGGAGATCTTTGTGGGTTTTGTTTTTTTGGCCAAGAAAAGATTGAATTTGCCGGAAAAATGTAAACTTTTTTGTGGGGTTTTTGTTCTGAAAGTTGATGATCAAAACTCACTAATTCTTGGTTAAGAATTGAGAATCTTTGTGGGTTTTGTTCTTTTGGCCAAGAAAGATTGAATTTGCTGGAAAAATGTAAACTTTTTTGTGGGGTTTTGGTTCTGAAAGTTGTTGAGCAATTTGATTTCTTTATATAGGGAAGATGATGAGTATGAAGATATTGACCAGATTTTAAGGGTTAAGTACCAAAGTAGTTGATGGGTGAAGTTGCAATAATGTGAAGGAACAATTCTCCAACCTGGCGGCCCGTTTGTATTACACGTGATACAATGAATACAGTAAATTGCATAAATAGTCCCTTGACTATTTTTTTTAGAGCAAGAATGTTTCATTAAAAACACACACCGACACAAGATCCAGCAAGAAGCTAGAACTTGGGCACCAAACAAGACCAATTACAAATTGAAAATTTTCAGTCTCTCCACTCTACATTATCCTTTTTATTTCGATTGATCAAGAAGAAACTCCAACTTTTAATTTTTATGGGTACCTTTAGGCTTCAGGGGCAGAACTAAAAAATTTATTAAAGAGTATCACAAGCACAAAAAACGTTTAGAGGTAGCACATGTATATAAAACCGAAAAACTCCTACATAAAAACCATTAAATCCAAAAAAGTTCCAATTTGCGTATTGGTTTATGAGACTTAAGCCCTTGGGCTCTATTAATTCATGAGATAAATTAACTAGGCCAAGAAGTTGTTGAATTTAACTATGGGTTGTGTCCCAAATGCACACATAAAGTGCAATAAATGTACCTCGAAAACTGAAAAATATACCAAGATTTTTTTTGAAAATAAAAAAAGATACTAAGATTCTTTTTGAAAATTGAAAAAAAATATCAAGATTTATCTTGAAAAATGTATTTTTTAATTTTCGAGATAAATTTATTGTATTTTTTTTTAAATTTTGAGATGCATTTATTGCACCTTATGTGTGCCCTTATGACACTGATGTGTGTGGTTTTGGACATGAAATGATAACGGGTTTTGGGGTCGAAATTAGCGAATTAAGATTAAAAATGCTAAAATATATGAAATTCTTATAAATATCATGAGTTGGCAGGAGAAATCGAGCTTGGTGCGGAAAACGAGGAAAAAAACGGAAAAATTTAAGAAGCTGAAAAACCTCACGGCTTACAGGCCATAAGACCCCCTGTCATGGCCTGGCTTAGGCCGTGAGGACCCTTGTCACACCCTGTCCAAGTTGTGAGCACTGAAGCCAAGCCATGAAGACCCTGTCACGGCCATGAGATCCCTGTCAAGGCCGTGAGGCCCCTTGTCACAGCCTACAAGCCGTGACCGACACCCAGGTAACCCCCGTGCAGGCCGTGACCGACATCAGAATGGACCAGACGACAGCTCACACCCTGCCCAGGCCGTGAGAGGCCCTGTCATGGCCTGTACAAGCTGTGACCAGGTGATCCTTATTTGGAAACTTTAAAATTCGACCCCTATAAATAGAGGAGCCATTTCCACCATTTAACACACCTTGGAGAGCAGAAAAGAAGCTAGAGAAAGACCCCGTTGAAGCCTTTGAAGATTCGAAGCATTCGACGCGTCTTGGATTGTCGTTTTTCACCATTTCGAGCTTCTATTTGGTATTGTATTTATATTTAGCCATGAACTCCTATTTGAATTAGATTTGTTTATGTTTAAACATTAACATGGTTGGCTAAACTCATCGAATCACTTAGGCGATGCGAATCCGACCATGGTTTGACTTTAATTTTGTATCGTTTTTGCTTATATCTTGCATTTATGAAGTAAACGTTATTATTGCTTTGATTTGGTTGATGAATTGAATTCCTTTAATATCTCTAGTTAATCTCTGGTCTTGTGGAACCCTAACCCTAGCTTGCAAGCCATCTATTGTTAGGGAACTATTGTATAGCCGGATAACAGAATCTGTGGCGTACGCGTGAACTAGAAATAGTCACGATCATCAGGGAAACCCTAGAATTCGATTAGGAGTCCACCATAGAGTTCGAGTGAGAAATCACCTTACCCTCGGCTAGTAGATACCCTTGTCATTGTCAAGTAGCCAAACATTCACCGATAACTCGGGTTTGTTCCTGCTTAGTCGTGTCTAGGACCTACTAGGTCAACCTATCAACCCAATTGTAACTGCTTCACAACTATAGGACCGTTAGGGCCATACTTATCCTAACCCTTCGACCAGTTGTGAGTTGAGCCACCGATAACTCGGGACCCAGCCTAGGGCACTTCATAAACCGCAACCTTAGCAGTACTTCACCATGGACGAGTAGTAATCGTGTAGGCCATGTCTATAACCCTAAACGTGAACCTATCCATAGGAACTAGGTAAGTCTTGTCTTAGGACCCCTGTTCATCACAGAGATAAGTCAGAACGCATTACCGGTACATCTGTCAAACCTAAGTTGGAGGAGCCATGCCTAAGTGATCATTTACCAATATCTGCTTTTCAACAACAACATTTTAATTACTGTCATTTTCAGTTTTCTACATTAAAATCAATTTTCAAAATAAAACAAAAACCGGCTGAATTATAAATCGACTGTTTTCAACAAGTTCGTGTCCCTGAGGTTCGACAACCCAGTGTTTACCAATAATGTGCTACGCACGACAGATATACTTGCCTTAGTGTGTTGGTATAGTCCCCTGGTGAATAACCAGTTCTATAAATTGAAAATTTGATAGTGTAGGACCCCACTTTTTATATACACTAAACAACACATCAGACACATATTAGAAAACCCCTTTAACTATTAT
>JBCNJP010000025.1:82456411-82497965 GCA_039602395.1 Deinandra increscens subsp. villosa | reverse complement strand
ACAAAGTTATGGGCCAAATATATTCATTGTTCAACTGTCACTAGAATTACAAGATCCTGGTTTATACGCGATAAAAGGTAAAGAAGTAATTTGTCTAAAATACGATCTCTGGTTTATACGTGATGAATATTACGAGATATGATATTATGCTTTTGGAACCTGATTAAACATGTATCATCATTGTATACTTACAATAGACGAGGCTTTTGTGAAAAACAAAATTATCATATATTTCAGTGTTTATGGAAAACAAGGAAGCTTGAATCTTATAATACATACATTGAATAGAAAAAACACAGGTTTGTTACACGAATCGATGAGTTTTTCATCTCCCAAACATGATGAGCAAAATTATCTCTTCTGGAAATTGAATGATCGAATGCAGTATGCAAATATGAACGCGAAGAACAACACCAATCCGATGTGCACCCCAGCAACTGCCGGCAGAAAACTATGCTTGAAACCGAAATATCGGTCCAAGTAACCTTTAACCGTTTCACCGTTCCTTAGCTCGGTCTCATAGTCCCCGAACTGTGACGCAACCATGCCGTATATGGTCCAGGCGATCGGGTTTCCCCAGTAGTACCATCTCCACCACACCGGAATACTCTGTTTTTTATTTAATTAATAAGAAATAAGATTAAGTCAGAGCTTTGTTTGTTGGTCATTAAAAAAATTTAATAAAATTTTAGAACTGAAAAAAGTTTTAATAAACTTACGGGTCGTGGAATGATGAATCCTGAAAACAGATTGAAGATTCCGTAGAACGAGGCGGCAATGATGGCGGCGATGTTGGCGTTGGGGGTGATGGCGACGGTCATCATACCGTAAAACGTCATGTAGAGGAAACAACACAATTGGAAGAACAAATACCAGAAGAATTTAGCGGCGGTCCATTCGAACCCGATCATGGAGTACACTATAACGCTGTACACTCCGGTCTGCACCAACACGTACGGGATTTCGACCAAAACCTGGGCAAAAGCGTACGGCAAAGCAGAGTACATTCCAGCGGCTCTTTCTCTGTAAAAGACGGTTCGCTCGACATCCACGACCGGTTGAACCGCTGATGCGTTTTGGATTCCTAAGAAAAGAACCGCAGCGTACATTGAACCCATCGCGTTCACTAGATCTTGTTGGGTGTCCCTGAAACATAACACAAATCCATGGTTGATGAGTAAGTCGTCCCAAATGGCGAAACTATTTTTCATATCTGGTCCGGTTATAAAAACAAGCGAAACTATTTTGATATTTGGTCCGGTTATAAAAACTGGCAAAAGTATTTTGATATCCGGTCCGATTATTATAAAAACTGACAAAACTATTTTGATATCCGGTCCGATTATTATAAAAACTAGCGAAACTATTTTGATATCTGGTCCGATTATAATAACTAGCGAAACTATTTTAACACCTGGTCCGGTTATAAAAACTGGTGAAACTATTTTGATATCTGGTGATTCTGGTCCGGTTATAAAAACTGGCGGAACTATTTTGATGTCTGGTCCGGTTATAAAAACATTGTATATAGGTAAGGGTGCTTACTTTTTACCGCCGAGATCCCAAAACATTGTACCGAACATGATGCCGATGAAGGTGGTGAAGACGAAACGCACGGCGGTGTAGGGCGGGTTTCGCCAGTATGACAACCGTTGTTTCCATAAACAGGCTATACATTGACTGATGAAGGGCTGCGAGTATTGAGTTGGGTAGAACAGATCTTTGGTGCCGGGACGTGGAACGCCTAGTTCGGCAATTAGAGCTTTGTTTCTCCTGCAAATTTCGACCAAAAACGTCAACTAAACAGTAACTTTTAATAGGAAAAGATTGTCGTGTAAGTAGCGGTTGATCGTGTACTCACTTGTAGAGGTCGGAGTTTCTGTAGATTACTGTGAAGTCAACTCCCAGAGAGAGCTCTTGCGCAGATGTGCTCACTTCTAACATCCATGTTGCAGGGTTATATCCGTCTTTAATCTTACTTATACCGTCGATAGCCTGTTTAAAAACAGTAATAACAATAAGTTAAGATTTATGCGTTAAAAATACACTTTAGTTACTTTCGACCCGTTTAACTGATCCCTTGATAATATTTTGGTTTTTACCTCGAAGTATTCGATTAAGTCACACGAATGACGACCAACGGGTCCAACGTATAGCTCTTGTCCACCTCTTTTCATCAAGAACAACTACAAAAAACACAAATTATTATATGCATATTGTATAGGTAATATAGGTAATAGCCTAATAGGATAGATGGTAATAACTAATAAGGTGCACTTTTGTGATTGTACCTCATCGAAAGCTTCGAATATGTCGATGCTAGGTTGATGAATGGTGCAAACAACGGTTCTTCCTGTATCAACAGTGTTCCTAACCGTTCTCATCACAATGGCTGCAGCCCTGGCATCTAACCCGGAGGTTGGCTCATCCATAAATATTATAGACGGGTTAGCCACGAGCTCAACTGCTATGGTTAACCGTTTTCTTTGTTCGGTTGATAGCCCATTGACACCAGGTAACCCGACTAGTGCATTCTTTATCGGGTTGAGTTCAACAAGGTCCATCACCTCATCAACAAACGCCTGTAGAATTGTAAAACGTTATTCGACGTTTTTAAAAACAGCAGGACCGGGATTAATAAACAGGATTGTTGAGCAAGGGTATGCAACTAAGTGACTAACCTTTCTTTTGTGTTCATCGACATCTGATGCTAGCCTGAGCCATGCTGAGTATAGTAAAGACTCATAAACGGTTACATGAGGTGAATGGATGTCGTTTTGTTCACAGTAACCAGAAATTCGAGCGAATGTTTCTTGCTTTTTTGGGTATCCGGAAATCTTGACATCACCTTCGATATAACCACCTGTTTTCCGACCCGCTAACACGTCCATTAGAGTAGTTTTACCAGCACCACTTACACCCATTAGAGCTGTGAGAACACCAGGCCTGAAAGCCCCACTAACGCCTTTAAGTAGAAGCAATCGGTCTTCAGCCACACCTTGATCTTTCATTTCCTACAATCGTTATCGTAAACACATCAATTAAAAACTCATATTTTTCTTGCCAACTGACCCAGCCTGAACTGGTCCATTTCAACCCATATTAAAAAATGACCAGTTTGAAGTAAAAATCTTATCTTTTTCTTGGGATATTATGATTTCAAGAAGAATTAAAGTACCTGTGGCATATCAACAGAGTATTTGACATCATCAAAGGTGATTGAATGTGGCTCAAATGGAAGGATCATTCCTTTCTTCTTATTTTGACTTCCCTCTTCTGCAGATTCCTTCGGCATAGATGATAATTCAACTGCCGGATTGCTTTCTTCTTCTGTTGATATATTAGCTTGAGCTTTTTCAAAAGCTGTAAAACCAGAAAACAAATGTTACAAAATGTTGCAAAATAACAATACAAGATTTATAACAAGATTCGACTATCAAGGACGCGGAAAACTCACAGTCGAGTAAGGCAAGAGACAAAGCGTAGCAGAAATTGAAGAGGAAAATAAACCCAAGTAAGGCCACAATTGCAATCCAATACCAATAAGCTTCTGCAAAGAACCCTCTTGCTGTGATAACTTGTTTCCCAAGCGTCGAACCATTCAAAGGCTATATATAACACCAAAAACAAACATGTCAAAATGTAGGCTTAAATCGTGCAACAGTACTAAAACTAAAGGTGTCGATTTTGAGCCATTTGCTTATTATGATGGGGTCGATTTCTAAGACTGATCAAATAGGTCAAACGTGTTGAAAGTTATCCAAAGAGTGCCTTTTTCATGCATACAATGTCGCAAAAAGTGGTTTATTCTATGTGTGGTTCGACCCGACCACCCAGCCCATTTGACCCGTTATCCAAACTCCCCAATCTTGCCACCTCTACATAAAACAAAGCGTTGTGTGACTTACTGCTTTCCAACTGTGCCCAAGAAATTCATTTACTACTATTCCATTCATTGCATACATCATGGGAGATGCCCAGTATCCCCATAACCACCAACTCTTGACATCATCTGCAGAAGAAAAGCTCATCTGTTAGTTAAAAGATAAGCAAAAAATCATGATATATGTTTCAAAACTAGTTAAACATAGTACCTCGTGAAAGGACAAAGCCGCCCAATGCAAACACTAAGAGAAGTGCAAAAGAACCAAACGTGTTTGCAACAATCATGTTCCTACCCATTGCTCCAATGAACCGAAATAATGCAGAAGACATTTGGTTAACAAGCAACAGTATCAAGTATTGTTTGAAGAATCTGCAAAAAGTTGAAAAAGTTAGTATAATCAGATCGAAAACATAAAACCAAGCATTGTTAAAAACTAGTTACCTTGAGATATTGGGATCGAATCCAATGACATAGTAAGTGAGAACAGTCCAAACTGCAGCTTCCATAAATGAAACAGGAATCTTGATGATCCATGATGGAACAGCATATGCCCACGAGGGGTAGAAAAGGAAGTTCCGTTGCTTGTAGAAAACAGGAAGTTTTGCTATTGTCATTGATATCTCAGACATTCCGTTAAACATGATCATAACAACACCAAAAAATAGTGCACCAGTATACAATCCTCCATCTTCAAGATCCCTTCTATGCATCTCAGTTCGGAAAAACACCGTTAGACAAATGAGCGCCATGACAGTTAGCTGAAAACAACCAATGAAGAATGGTATAAATTAGAATTTTGAGCAACAATTTATTAAAAATATTATGAAAGATCAGGGGACTGTTTTTTCATGAGCAATGTAGTATACTTATGTCATTTTTTTATACAGATTATGGATGATCAAAACTTATAGAGTAACATAAAAGTATAACACTTACTTGGAACAATTTGAAGATATAGACGAATGAGTTTCTTTTCATGAGCAATATTTCTCTATCAGTGCAAGCTTTCAGGAGTTCTTTACTGTTTAAACCATATTTCTCGGTTGTGAGAGCAGCAGGGTGGCTTTTACTTTTGTCATATTGGTTCGCAAGATCATTCGCCAATTTTCTTCCAACATGAAACGATTGGAATGCTTCTGCAAATTCTTTGCCTGTCACAAATCTATAAGGCTCGTCTCTTCTCATCCAGTATTGTTCTTGATCTTTCTTGGATGTCACCTGTAACAAGATTTCAATATCATGAGGATTAATATGGTCATTTGCTCTCGTTTAGTATATATCATCTAGTTCATCCAGTGCCACATCAACAATTTACTGATAAAATCAGTTAAAATTGAGGCTTCTGCTTTTTACTGCTACACTTTAACTTGATAAAAAGGTCTAATATAACACTTACTTCTTGCAAGAAATCAGCAACACCTTTTCTTACTGGGCATTTAAATCCCATTGATTCAAAGAACTCTAGAACATTTTCACGCGGGCCTTGATACACAATCTTGCCATCAGTCAAGAGTATAATGTCATCAAACAAATCATAGGTTTCTGGTGCGGGCTGCAGGAGTGAAATGACTGCAGTACCCTCAAGAATGTGAAGAAACTGCTTAAGTGAATTCACAATCTGAAAAGTTGTAGAACTATCCAACCCTGTTGATATCTCGTCCATAAGAAGAACCTTTGATGGCCCCACTATCATTTCACCCGTTGTCACACGTTTCTTTTGTCCACCCGAGATTCCCCTTATCATTTGATCTCCAACCATGGTGTCGGCACAGATGTCCAGTCCCAATAGCTGCACGATGTTTAACCAAGTTAGTTATAAATTGGTTGATTATGGGAAAAGTATATTCTGCAATAATGTAGCCTGCTAAATCATTCTAATCAAAAGAAAGTGTGATCAAACAGATGGAAATGCATTCTGTCCAAACGGTAGAAAGGCATTCCTTTTAAAAGAAAACGGGTCAAAAGGGTCAGGCGGGTTTAAAGTTGCCTATTAATAGTGCATAAAACCTGCTAAATCATTTTATTCATAAAATTAGACTACCACTTAAATTAAATTATTCTTGTAAAATCATATTTGACACCATCCTGTTTCAGCCCACACAAGAACTACCCATTTATGCTCTAAAAGCATATATTGAAATAATAAACTTGCTAAGAAGTTTAATGCAAGAGAAAAAGAGGTTAAATCGGTCAAACAAGTCAAAATTCAATCTATTCTATAAGAAAACGTATTCGAAAAGGTCCGAAGTCGCACAAAAAGTGTTTATGCATAAAACCTTAATATTAGATTATTGAAATAATATAAGCTTTCTAACCATCTTTGACACACTAATAGGCTATAAAAAAATTTCAAAAAATGGACAGTAAGTGTTTGGGTCTTTCATACCTTGAGAGTATAATCTGTGACCACACTAGCTTCTTGACCTTTGGTTGCAGCAGCCTGCATAACAACAAAACAATGATAAATAATTTGAATTTTGATCATAAAAGATTCAAAATGCATTTTTATGCTAAATGATCACTTACCTTCATAAAGATATCAATATCCGGATCAGGCTTTATGTTTGCATCTCTTTCTCTTCTTGACAACTCTGCTAACATATCTGCAATTTTTATATACGTGGTGCGTTACACGAAAGCCTATAGCTGTACAAACATAATCAATGAAAAATAAATAACTAAAAACCAACCATATCGTGATCCAACGCCTTGACATCTTGCAGAGAAAGCCAGTGTTTCTCTAACAGTCATTTCTCCAATATGGACATCATTTTGACTGATATAAGCAGAAGTTCTTTCGGGTACAAATTCATGTAACTCATGGCCATTATACGTTACCTTACCCGTATTCTACATTTGCAAAAAACAAACTATTTAAAATCCTAAAAATAACAGACAACAAATGTGATGAAAGTATATATGAATTCGTTTTAGGGTCGTGTTATCTTACCGTAAGCTCCTTTGCTAGTGTGCCAGCCAAAGCCAACAAGAGTGTTGTCTTCCCAGAACTTGGGGGACCCAAAAGTAATGTCATTCTACGAACATTTATACGCAAAAATCAGTACAGATTAATCTGAAAACCGGTTAAAGAAAGTTATATTCATGCTGCTAACCCTTTTTTTCATAACAAATTATCAAAGTTTCAAAATTTTCTATTTTGTACAAGAAAGTTTGACATTTAACTAAGATAATGGTTTTCATAACAATAACATTGTCAAAATCAAAATGGTCCACTTACTTTAAATAGATTTGAAAGTTGGTTGATTTGGCTAGTTATTAATGGCCAGCTTAATTACCTTAAAAAATTTATTTAAAAGTTGTTTAGTTATTACACAAATAGGTTGGGGTTTTGTGTTCTTTCTTCTCACCTGCTAGGCTTAATGACACCACTGACGTCATCAAGAATAGTTATATGCCTTTTTGAATTTGGGAGTAAATGGAATAAACTCAACAATCCCTGTAATATGAACACAAAAGGAAAATTTAGTTCCCAGAAACATCAAGAATAAAGTAAAATGAACGGATCTCATAACGGGTCAGGTTTAATACTTTTGAACCATCTCCATTTGAACAGGCCGGCCGATTATCGGTAGGACCAGTTTAACCGACGAACCACCAGACTTGTGGTTGAACCGGACTTTCAGAACTTTTTTTTTTCTTGTTGATTAATCAGGCTTCATGTTTTGTTTATTGTAAATTTTATATATGAGATGATTTTATTACATAACACTAAATTATTGCTAAGAATAAAAAGAACAAACATAAATCATAAAAAAATTTATCAATAGTTTATATTTCTAAAATTTCATAAATTTTACATATAAATGTGTTGTTACATACATAAAAAACCATCAAACTAATTTATTCATATGTATCTATAACTTTTAACCACTACCTACACATAAGCAGCTTATATGTAATAGGTAATATAATCTGCCCATATGTAGGTTCTATACATAAACGAATTTTGTTTTTTTTAAAAAAAAAGTGTAGAAATCTTCTTAGAGATAAATAAACATCGTATTTCAATTATTTTATAAATTTTAGAAAATTTAAGTTTAAATAAATATAACGGAACTTTTGTCTAGAAGTTCTCCCAATATATAAGTGTTCTACACTTCTACATACACTCTTCCTATAGATATGTATTATTTTAATTAATGCTATCATGTTCCATCACATGCCCTGTTTTGAAACAGTGCTAAAAATAACTATTGACTTTGTTTCTTTTTCTTACCTCAAAAATATCAATATGAAAGTTTATAAAACTTGGCAAAGCTCTGCTTCCTGTATTCACATCAGCCTCCACAGTCACATGGTCAAATTTGACTTCAATTGTTGGCATATCAATCCCAACCCTATAAACATTTCAAATCAAACCCATTTAAATAAAATAATAATTGAAATAATTAAACAGAAAATAAACAGAAAACCAGAAATCTTTGGTACCTATCAAGTCTGTCTCTGAGCTTCAACAAGAACTTCTCATTATCTTCATCAGCAGTTTTCACAAGCCTATCAAGCAAATGTTTTCTGTCTGCCATTCCAAGATTATCAATATCAACTTCATTAGATGGTCCAGTTGATCCAAACAGCAACCCTTTTCGCAATCGGTCGAAAGTCGGTAGCTTTTCGAGAGAAGCCCATTTTAGAGCTTCCTCATCATCTTCTTCGCGTGAAGATTTTGAGAAAACATCCATACCAGAATTCCTCCATACAGAAGTACTTCCAGATCTTAAACTTGATGTTCTTGTGCTAACTGCTCTTAAACTCCCTAATCTTATACTATTAGCAGCTTTATATATGTCACTTCCATCCATTCTTGCAGAACACTAATCAAAACTCAGTAATTCTTAGTTAAGAATTGGAGATCTTTGTGGGTTTTGTTTTTTTGGCCAAGAAAAGATTGAATTTGCCGGAAAAATGTAAACTTTTTTGTGGGGTTTTTGTTCTGAAAGTTGATGATCAAAACTCACTAATTCTTGGTTAAGAATTGAGAATCTTTGTGGGTTTTGTTCTTTTGGCCAAGAAAGATTGAATTTGCTGGAAAAATGTAAACTTTTTTGTGGGGTTTTGGTTCTGAAAGTTGTTGAGCAATTTGATTTCTTTATATAGGGAAGATGATGAGTATGAAGATATTGACCAGATTTTAAGGGTTAAGTACCAAAGTAGTTGATGGGTGAAGTTGCAATAATGTGAAGGAACAATTCTCCAACCTGGCGGCCCGTTTGTATTACACGTGATACAATGAATACAGTAAATTGCATAAATAGTCCCTTGACTATTTTTTTTAGAGCAAGAATGTTTCATTAAAAACACACACCGACACAAGATCCAGCAAGAAGCTAGAACTTGGGCACCAAACAAGACCAATTACAAATTGAAAATTTTCCAGTCTCTCCACTCTACATTATCCTTTTTATTTCGATTGATCAAGAAGAAACTCCAACTTTTAATTTTTATGGGTACCTTTAGGCTTCAGGGGCAGAACTAAAAAATTTATTAAAGAGTATCACAAGCACAAAAAACGTTTAGAGGTAGCACATGTATATAAAACCGAAAAACTCCTACATAAAAACCATTAAATCCAAAAAAGTTCCAATTTGCGTATTGGTTTATGAGACTTAAGCCCTTGGGCTCTATTAATTCATGAGATAAATTAACTAGGCCAAGAAGTTGTTGAATTTAACTATGGGTTGTGTCCCAAATGCACACATAAAGTGCAATAAATGTACCTCGAAAACTGAAAAATATACCAAGATTTTTTTTGAAAATAAAAAAAGATACTAAGATTCTTTTTGAAAATTAAAAAAAAATATCAAGATTTATCTTGAAAAATGTATTTTTTAATTTTCGAGATAAATTTATTGTATTTTTTTTTAAATTTTGAGATGCATTTATTGCACCTTATGTGTGCCCTTATGACACTGATGTGTGTGGTTTTGGACATGAAATGATAACGGGTTTTGGGGTCGAAATTAGCGAATTAAGATTAAAAATGCTAAAATATATGAAATTCTTATAAATATCATGAGTTGGCAGGAGAAATCGAGCTTGGTGCGGAAAACGAGGAAAAAAACGGAAAAATTTAAGAAGCTGAAAAACCTCACGGCTTACAGGCCATAAGACCCCCTGTCATGGCCTGGCTTAGGCCGTGAGGACCCTTGTCACACCCTGTCCAAGTTGTGAGCACTGAAGCCAAGCCATGAAGACCCTGTCACGGCCATGAGATCCCTGTCAAGGCCGTGAGGCCCCTTGTCACAGCCTACAAGCCGTGACCGACACCCAGGTAACCCCCGTGCAGGCCGTGACCGACATCAGAATGGACCAGACGACAGCTCACACCCTGCCCAGGCCGTGAGAGGCCCTGTCATGGCCTGTACAAGCTGTGACCAGGTGATCCTTATTTGGAAACTTTAAAATTCGACCCCTATAAATAGAGGAGCCATTTCCACCATTTAACACACCTTGGAGAGCAGAAAAGAAGCTAGAGAAAGACCCCGTTGAAGCCTTTGAAGATTCGAAGCATTCGACGCGTCTTGGATTGTCGTTTTTCACCATTTCGAGCTTCTATTTGGTATTGTATTTATATTTAGCCATGAACTCCTATTTGAATTAGATTTGTTTATGTTTAAACATTAACATGGTTGGCTAAACTCATCGAATCACTTAGGCGATGCGAATCCGACCATGGTTTGACTTTAATTTTGTATCGTTTTTGCTTATATCTTGCATTTATGAAGTAAACGTTATTATTGCTTTGATTTGGTTGATGAATTGAATTCCTTTAATATCTCTAGTTAATCTCTGGTCTTGTGGAACCCTAACCCTAGCTTGCAAGCCATCTATTGTTAGGGAACTATTGTATAGCCGGATAATAGAATCTGTGGCGTACGCGTGAACTAGAAATAGTCACGATCATCAGGGAAACCCTAGAATTCGATTAGGAGTCCACCATAGAGTTCGAGTGAGAAATCACCTTACCCTCGGCTAGTAGATACCCTTGTCATTGTCAAGTAGCCAACATTCACCGATAACTCGGGTTTGTTCCTGCTTAGTCGTGTCTAGGACCTACTAGGTCAACCTATCAACCCAATTGTAACTGCTTCACAACTATAGGACCGTTAGGGCCATACTTATCCTAACCCTTCGACCAGTTGTGAGTTGAGCCACCGATAACTCGGGACCCAGCCTAGGGCACTTCATAAACCGCAACCTTAGCAGTACTTCACCATGGACGAGTAGTAATCGTGTAGGCATGTCTATAACCCTAAACGTGAACCTATCCATAGGAACTAGGTAAGTCTTGTCTTAGGACCCCTGTTCATCACAGAGATAAGTCAGAACGCATTACCGGTACATCTGTCAAACCTAAGTTGGAGGAGTCATGCCTAAGTGATCATTTACCAATATCTGCTTTTCAACAACAACATTTTAATTACTGTCATTTTCAGTTTTCTACATTAAAATCAATTTTCAAAATAAAACAAAAACCGGCTGAATTATAAATCGACTGTTTTCAACAAGTTTGTGTCCCTGAGGTTCGACAACCCGGTGTTTACCAATAATGTGCTACGCACGACAGGTATACTTGCCTTAGTGTGTTGGTATAGTCCCCTGGTGAATAACCAGTTCTATAAATTTAAAATTTGATAGTGTAGGACCTCACTTTTTATATACACTAAACAACACATCAGACACATATTAGAAAACCCCTTTAACTATTATTGTGGGGGTATGGTTGCCTAAGGCATAAACTTGGATCATTAAACTGACCAATAATGTGCTGCCAACAAAAGAGAGAAAAAAGTATGTAGAATGTGATGTTTTGGTGGTGGGTATGATTGCCTAAGGCATGTTTTAGGCATACTTTTTTTCATTTTTTTTAAACAAAAACAATTAATTAAACAAAAACATTGAATATATAAGATAAAAACATAAAAATTCATTAAATTAAAGATAAAATTACAAAGTCCTAAAATAAATTTTTTTTACCAAATTCCTAAAAAAAATAAACAACCACCATTTATTCTTCAAATTAAAAAAAAACATAAAAACCTAGGTTGGAGGATTTGCGTTTAGCTCTTCTTCCGTTAGCTCGACTTCCAAGTTTGCGGTGATTTGCTCCGTAATGTCGAATCGTAGCTGAAAGTGTGTCTCGCTATCGCGTATCTCCATATAAACATCCTAATTGTCGGCCGGCTGAACTGGAGGATCATGAATGTTACCGGTGATATAGTTGCGCCCTCGTCTTTCAGTGTCATGTTGTGAAGTATCATGCAAGCGTACATGATATTCTCCATCAAATCTGTGTCTGTTGCCGTGCTTTTCGATCGATTATCGCCCACTTAGATTTAACCTACGAAACGCTCTTTCGACGTCTTTTCTTGCACCTTCTTCATTTTCTTCTCCTTGATTGTATATGGATGTGTATACGCTTTTACAAAAGTAGACCAAGTGGGATATATACCATCGACAGGGTAGTAGCCCCGTTTGTATTCCCAACCATTAACAGTAAAAGGAGCTTTCGGAGCAATACATTTCAACTCGTTCGTGAACAATGTTGACTGATTTAGCACGTTTATGTCATTGTTCGAACCTATGACACCAAAGAAAGCATGCCAAAACCACATTTCTTGTGACGCAACTGCCTCGAGTATTATTGTTGGTTTTCCATGATCACCGCGATGATACTGTCCTCTATACTTTATTGGGCAGTTTTCCATTCTCAGTGCATACAATCGATGCTACCAATCATGCCAGGGTGGCCATGTCTTTCTAAATGGGCCTCATATAAAAGAGCAAGATCATGGCTAGTTGGTGAACGCAAAAATTCATCTTTATAAAGCTTAATTATAGCTTCACAAAAGTAGTGTAAACATTCACGTGATGTTCTTTCGGACATTTCAAAAAATTCATTGTATTCGTCAGGCACGTTACAGTTGCTAATTGACGAATAGCTACCGTACATTTCTGTAAAGCCGTGAAACTTGGATGCCCCCTCACGTCGATACAAAAAGTAAACCACTCGAAGTTATTTTCAACATCATTCAAAATACGGTTAAAAAAATTCTTAGACATTCTAAATCTTTCTTTAAAAATACATTCGTGAAAACGTGGCTCGTTGGCGGAATATAGCTCAATCAAGCGTTCATGACTTGCCCTACGATTTTGATAAATACTCATCCTTGTATTCGTCTCTCGAGCTTCTTCGTCTAAGACAACGCGATAACAACTCCTCATGAACTCCATCGCATCCTCGTCCGAACCACTCGAACTACTAGATGAAGTCACAAGTTCGGTTGGGATTATATACTTTGGGCGACGACGATCCATATTTGAGAGAAAAATATAGAGGTTTTTTATGATTGAATTGAAAAAGAAGAAGAGGTATAAAAATTATGAGATATAGTGGGGTTATATATAGTATTTGAATTGATTAAAAAATATAGAAAACGGACAAAAAGAATGCCGTTCAACAGTCGAATATTGCTCGGTATCACTCGGCAATCAAATGCCGAAAATTGGTTCAAACTAGGGGTGTGCAAGAATCCAAAAAAAACCGACTCGAAACCAAAATAACTGAAAAAACCAAACCGAAAAAACCGAACCGATCCATTTAATTATTAAAGGGTTTCAAATTTTAATTTTAAATTTTTATTTATAATCATTAGGATCTTTGACTCTCTGAGATTAAATCGTTATGCAACTTTAATTTTTGTTTGAATGTCATTTGACTGTTCGAGATTAGGTCATCAAGGATTTGTTTGATTTTGGATCATTATGCAACATTATGGATCCTTAGACTTTCAGATTAGATTGTTAAGGATTTGTTTTAATGTAGTTGTTTAAGATTTGATCATTTTGCAACGTTAGAAATTTTAAAGTTTTATTTTGAATGCTATTACTAGTCAATTTATCTATAATTAAAAATTTAAGTAGACCCACATTTAAGATTATTATTTTTTTCAGGCCAAAAGTTCATATGGATTTGAATCCGAAAAAACCGAATCCAAACCATAAAAAACCGAAAATCGAAATCCATGACACCGAAAAAACCGAATCTGATTGGATTTGAAAATTGTAAAAACCGAAGTTCGGTTTTCGATTCGATTTTAGCCAAAATCCGATCCAAACCGATCCATACACACCCTTAGTTCAAACATGCCGATGCCGAGTTCGCCGAAAGAGGCGGTATGGTCGCCGAATTTCGGCATCAACCATGCCGAGGTTGATGCCGTGACACACCACCCACCCTTACTGCCTTTAAATTTTAGATTTATCTTATGTTTGCTTTAATTGTATGTCACTAGTGAAAATATAGAAATGAAAAGACATGCGAATTTATTATGCCCTAATTCAATTTTAAAGAAATACGTTCGTCTAAAACTAGGCGACATTATAAAAAAGGTGACAAAGTTCAAAAGAAGTGGCAAAGTTTAAGCTCATTTAGGATTAGAAAAACAAAATCTAGGGTTAAAATGAGCATTCTGACAATAGTTGAGGGGTGAGTTTTGTAATTAAATGAATAAAGAAATGTGGATGTTCTGGATGGCATGTGATGAAATAGTAGATGTAGAGGTTGCTTCGTATTTTCGTTAATTTTAATCATTTATTCCGAGTCAATTTGACTTGGGAGGGTCAAACTCTCTTGTATCTTTGGAGTCGTGCCGCGTGCGTTCCTTCTAGATAAAATTGTCAATTTATTCTGGACGTAAATCTAAAAGTACACAACCAAAAGTAAGAAGAAGGTATCTTCACTAAAAGGGTGGGTGTAACGTCCGAATCACGGCACGGGCGCAGGGCAGTCACGTCGGACGTTAATCCCCCACCGTTTATTATTATGATATGAAGATGTTGTTTGTGAGATGTTAGATTTTAAAAATAAGACTGTTACAAACTTATAACAGTCTAAAAAAAATTAAAAAGAATTTTAATTTTATATCTTTTACACTAACATCTGTAAATAAACACAATATTACAATCCTTCGCTTCTTCTCAATCTCCGACCTAAATAATTTCTTACCCAGTCTTAAATTATGAAATTATCATTAATGTTAATTGCCATTTTCGTCGTTGAGGTTTATAAGTTTTTGTCATTTCAGGACAATTTTCTTTTCTTCTCAGCTTCCCTCACGTTTCTAATTTCTGTCATTTTTGTCCAAATCACTAACTGGTGTTAAAAACTAACTGGAAACCCGAGGTATTTTCATAAAACCATATTATATTTTTTTTCTTCTTTTGGAACGACTTTTATCCCTAAAAACCAAAACTTTTAAAGTGTCATAAAGATGGTTATGTTTTTTAATGAGTAAGTTTTAACGGGTCAAAAGCTCTGTTTTAGTGGGTCAGTTTTAACATGTCAAAAACTCGGTTTAATGAGTCAGTTTTAACGGGTCAAAAGCTCAGATTTGCCATAAATTTATATTGGGTTAACACTTTAGTTTTGACCCAATTTATATATGGTGAATCTGTGCTTTGACCCGTTAAAACTGTGTTTTTGACCGGTTAAAACAAACCCATTAAATTGAGTTTTTGACCCGTTAAAACTGACTCATTAAAACTGAGCTATTAAAACCGACCCATTAGAACTTTGTTTTTGAAACGTTAAAAAGCATAACCATGTTTAGAGCATTCACGGTAGGTTTCTTAAAAAATAAGTGAGTGTAAATCTGTATAATTTAAGGTTTGGTTGTGAGTGGTTGTGAGTAGAGGAGAGAGAAAAAAACTTTACAAAATCTGTATATTTAACAAAAAGTTTTGTGATTTGCTAAATTTTGGGGATTGGAATAGAAAGAAAATGTAATGATAAAAGTATAAAAAGTATTATTTAATTATGGTTGTGAGTGGAAGAGAAAGAAAAAGTAATAATAAAAATATAAATTATAAGGATGAGGATAAAGAACCTGCTGTGAATGCTCTTATGACACTTTAAAACTTTTGGTTTTTAAGGATAAAAGTCGTTCAAAAGAAAAAAAATAGATAATATGGTTTTACGAAAATACCTTTGATTTCCAGTTAATTTTAACACCAGATAGTGATTTTGACGAAAATGGTAGAAATTAGAAACGTGAGGAAAACTGAGGAGAAAAAAAGTTCTTTTGTACTGAAATAATAAAAACTTATAAACCTCAGGGACGAAAATGGCAATCAACTCTAAATGTTATTACTTATTAGGCTATGTGTACTCATAACCCCCCACCCATGGGGGTTATGCGCCATGTGTCCGCCACATCATCTTTTTTTTTTTTTTTTTTTTTGAACGGCTAAATTTTTATTTTTTGTCACCAATGGGGTTTGAACCCTCACCAAATGAAAAGGCTATGCCTTATCCAACACCAAGATACCATTGGGGCAAATGCCCCTTGGTAATTATTAATTTAATCATCTAGTGGGGGGTTATGATGAAAGTGGTGTAGTGGGGGGTTATGATGAAAGTGGTGTAGTGGTAACAATGTTATAACCCCCCTACCAATCATTAACTAATTATTAATTTAATCATTTTTTTTAATAAAGTGGGTAAAGAAAAAAAAAGAAAAAAAGAATTCGACCGTTCAACGGTCGAATTTACAAATCTCAAGAATTAACACGGCGCCATGCCTATAGCGCCACCCACAAAATTTTTTAACATGGCGCCCCGGGGGTGGTATTGGGCGTTATAGGGGGCGCCATGTTAGCCAAAAATGCTCTATAACGCCCCACTACGGACAACCTTAGCAATGTAAGACTATCCGCATCAGTGAACTCATCCAATCGAATCTTTCATTTAAAAACTATTTTCTCTCTCATCCACCTACACAATCCAATGTAACACATTTTTTCACTCACATTCACAAACCAATCCAACCCAACTTTATATTATATAAATATGATTTATAATATATTAAATAATTATTTTGTTTTCAAGATAAATAAATTAGTTATTCTATGAAATATATAAATTATATATAAAAAATATATAAAATAAATAAATAATATTTTACATTAAAAACGTACTTAACAAAATAGATAAACTAAGTTACAATTGTATTTATTTATCAATGGAACCATTTTTTTGCCATGATCGGCTACTAATTTTATATTTATTTTATATTAAAAACATAATTTTTTAAACATCTCCGTTTTTTATAAATTTTATATCGGGATGTTCAGAAAAAAAATTAAATAAGAACGTGTCTTCAGATTCTTTTTAAAGATTAAATATTACAAGTTATTTAAGAAAAATAACATTATACATAAAATGAATTATTAGAAAAGAAAAAAGGAAAATAAAAATAAAAAAGCGCCAATAGTATTGTTGAACGTGGAGAGTAGAGACTTAAATTAAGATTTAGAAAGAGGTTTTGGAGTTCACGATCTAGATCGGCACAGAGAACCGATCGAGGAATAAAATTGATTATTTCTTTTTTTTTAATCTCTGGTCCCACAAATCTCATCCAAACGATCACCATTGTGGATGGTCTAATAAGTAAATTGGATCGCGGAAGTGGGAGTCGAACTTGAGTGAATTTAAAAAGAAAAATGCTTACCATCAAGTTGTGTCCTATTCTTATGTATTTTACCGACATTTAATCTATTAAACTGCATAAAATTTGGTGGTAAAATAGGAAAAAGAAAATAAATTTCTGACTCATACTTGTACACAAAATTATACACATTATATACTATAAATGGTACCATTGTAGCATTGTCTCAATGGTACCGGTGTTGTTTGGACTTTGGGGAAACCCAAGGTTCAAACCTCACTGTTGGCAAATGATTGATGACCAAGGGCAACCTTGGTTCGAGTCATGATGCCGACCGGTTTTACCCAGCACGCAGGTTACTCCAGATAGTTCTGCTATTGTGGAGGCTTGCAACTGTCTAAGCTTGGGTTGAAACCTACGGGTTTCAACGAAGGTCCCATGTGGGCCTGCTAGACAGTCGCATGGTTTTCCCGGGGAACGTCCATATGCCCCACACGACCCCAGCTGAGGCACGGTTAGGACACTCATGTCTGGCTGTCTGTGGGGTGGACCCTCATCTCCTCCTCTACGGAGGTAGCGATAGGTGCGCGATGTCCTAACCCATCGTGACCAAACATCGCCGTTCCAAAAAAAAATATACTATAAATGGTAAATGTATGTCTTAGCAGCCTTTTGATTTTTGTTATTATTATCTACAATTATTTATATGACAGCAAAATTATACCAATTATTTATACACTTGTATATATGTGGACAATTGACATGTTGATTATTATTAAAGTTAATGATATTTAACGTAGGTGAATCATTGGCCATCCACAAATAACGAACTAGCCGCCATAAAAGACAATTATTTTTATTATATGTGATATAATCCTTTTTTAATTTTGATATTATTGGAATTAAATATTAGTCAAGTGGAGACACCCATGATGTAATATATTCGCGTTAAATATTATTAAAATGGTAAACAAACGGTGTCCAATCATGCTATGCAGTTCTAGTCTTCTAGACATATTAGTAGACTAAAAATAAAGATCTAAAGATTTTTTACTTTTGAAAAGAAAAAAAAAACTATAAGTATTTCTTTTATGTGATGTATTATACGTAGGTGTCTATGTCGGACAAGCTTTTAGCTTTGTAGCCATTAAATTCTCGGAAAATAGATTATGTATTCACATATTACGTACGGTACCAAGTAGTTGACGGTTTAAACAATTGACAAATGTGTACATTGGAAGACAATTGGAGCTGACCAACAAAGTATGTTACGGAACTTTTCCACGAGTGGTGGGTAAGCTTCTATATATGTTACAAGGAAATTATTTCGTCTTTTATATATGACCAACTGTGAAAATTTAGACGTCATTTCGAGCTAGGGCATTAGAATAAAATACAAATAGAAAAAGTTGTTAAATAAGGTAAAATAATAAGTTATGACAATAGACATAAAAAAATTAGGATGGGTAAGTTTCAAAATGTTCACCTAATAATAGGATGACACATCACATGAAAAAAAAAAAGTGGTATGGTTTCAAATGAAACGTAATGCTCAATTTAGTTAAACGTTTTATTTTTTTATTTAAACTAACTTATTTGAACTAGTTTTAGGTGGAAGGCCTCGACTTGTTTATGCTTCATGAAGCCATTAGGCTTCAAATCCCAAACCGATGGGTGAAACCAAATGAGGTGGTATGGAAGCTAAAAGTAGTCACTAGAAGCCGATGAAGCCTAAGGGTGGAAGCCGAAACCATACCCCTACCCTTATAGTTTTAAAATGACATTCTAAGTAGTTAACTGACAAATCATGCATATCTTCTAACATTTTATAGAGCAAATTTATCGATCGAGTTTTCATAGTTCATATTCTATAATATTTCGCCCTTGATAGCTATAATTGTCAATCCATTAAGTCTTTCTTGTGACATTGTTGATCGTAAGTAAGGTTTTAATAACATTAACTTTAAAAAACTCCTTTTCGCATATGCCACCGTCACTAGAATAGTCAATAATATTCTATATGCAATGCTTTCATTTGGGAAACAACTGAATTGATTAAGATTTTTCAAAATAACTTCAATTCCATAAAAATGGCATCTGCATCAATATCAGTTCTTTCTTGAAAGTTAAGTGCATCTTAAAGAACACAACAACACGATTTAAGTTCATTATCTTCTAATTCCCACTACTTTTAAGTATACAAGAAACCAAATAATTTTTCATATTACATGTATTGGTCAAATTTTGTTTCAAGAAAAACACTAGCTTGATAGACAATGTATAAGAAATAGTTGACTTTATAATTGTTTTCAACTGACAATGTAACTTTTTTTTATCACTTGAACTCTAATGAGAGTGTTTCTTCCTTTAAAAGATTTATTTGAAATTAGGCCCTAATTAAATGCCTAAATATTAAATAACTAATTAAGCTATCTTTTTTAATTAGATTATTTATCTTTTTTAAATTATATTATTTTATTAGTTTGGGTTTTAAAATTTAAAAGTTTTATTTAAAAAGAATTATATATATATATATATATATATATATAATATAATATATAAATAATTTTTATAAAATATGGGTCCCTAAAATAATGAGTCATGCTCCATCACTCAACTCGGACATGATCAAAGCCGCCACTGGTGGTGATAATGTGAATTGTGGCTACCTTGAGCTTTACCATTAGACATGTGTGGCGTCGTCACACACACTTTGGTTTTCATAACAGAGATTCATCACTGCAAGTCACATTTCTCTCTATCTCACTTTAACATTTGTATTTAAATACTTTAAAATAAAAACAGAAGGGTGGTGTGAGATGACCATTATATAGGTAAAATGAAAAACGAAAGGTGATGATGTGATGCGGAGGGCCGGCCCTTGGCTTGGGCAAGGAGGCGAAATTTTTATGATATAGTAAATCTTGCTTTTGTTTTTTCTTTCTTATTTCATTCTCATTCAGTCATTCAATTATTTTCTTTCTTATCTGGTCTCCTAAGTTTAGTTTAACATATTTATGTTTATGTATTGCTTATAAGGCTTTCATTTTGTCTATTCTTTTTGTTTAACATCAGGACGTTTATGTGTAAATTATTATTTTATTTAAATTGGATCATCTTCTTGCTAAGATGTCAAACGATGAGATTCTCTTCTTTTATTTATGTTTTGATATTCAAGATTGTGTTGTTGGATCGCTATCGTAATGCACATCTAGCACTCTTTTCGTTAGCATACGATATTGAGTTGCAATATATTGGCATATGAATGATGTTTTAACAATAATATAATATTGAGTTTATAATTTAGGGGTCTTATTTTTTATACTCGCTTGCTTAAGGCTCCAAAAAACTTAAGAATTGAATTCTTAGGCACGACAATGCGTTGAGATGACATAAAAAATGAGAGGTTAAAAAAGTAAGATGGGTTGAATCTTCTTTTTCTCGTTTCCACATCAACATCTTGTCATTGTTATTTTTTTTCTATTTCTATCCTTTTCCCTTCCCTAAACCATCGAAATGGTATCTTTCACACCCATATCATCCCTCTATTTTTATTAATTGTATATTATGCTAAAGAATGTTATACATGAAAAAGAAAAATGAACAACTTGATTGGTGTGATGGGGAGGAAGGACGTTCATCCTCCCCTACATGAAACCGAAAGCCTTGGAGTGGCATTTCAGGATGGCTTGTTGTCAAATTATCCTAGCCGTCCCTGTGTTCACACCTTACCCCGCAAGATTTATAAAAAATAGGTTTATACGTGAAATATTGTTTTAAGAATCTTATGGTTCTGGCCTCTGGGCCGGTTTTTTTACTTTGAATTTGTGGTGCAACTTGAAATTAAAATACATTTATTGAGAAAAACTTGCCCACAAAGTGACACTAGTAGCGGCTCATCTCTCATTAAAATAATGCATAATCGAGTCTTACAAAATGAGCGGAAATTTAAAAGTAAATTTTAGAGTTATATGTAGTTCGTCTTTAAAATCAATTTAAATATAAATATATATATAGATAGATAGATAGCTTTTTTTATATTATAAATAAAGTTTCTTGTGCAAAATAAAAAAAGATATGCTTTTCTTGAAAGAGATACATGCTACTGTGACTCTTTCTCCAACATGATTGAATAACTCTCCACCAAAACAGCAACATTTTGTCGGTTTTTATTTCATATATGGCTAATATTATTAAATAAATATTAACTATAATAATTGAGACGGCCTTCATTCTTTATTTTATATCGTAACGATTCCAAAATCTCATTAATTATTAGATTAAGATGAAGTTATTTGTCTCACATAGATAAAAGGTGGCTATTTCGACATTCTTTGAATATATTAATTTGTATTTTGGATAT
This sequence comes from Deinandra increscens subsp. villosa, assembly GCA_039602395.1. Classification (NCBI taxonomy): domain Eukaryota; kingdom Viridiplantae; phylum Streptophyta; class Magnoliopsida; order Asterales; family Asteraceae; genus Deinandra; species Deinandra increscens. Next base: position 82,476,250 of record JBCNJP010000025.1, on the reverse strand, counting down.
AGTAAGAATTTTGTATTTTATAGCTAAAATTTTTTTTTAGCGGTAGTCGTTTTCATTTAGTCATAAATATCTAGTAGTGGAGTTAACTCACATTATTAAGTCATAGCCCTGCTGTTCAAAAAAAAATAGTCATAATACTAAACATTGTGATTAGTAAAATCCAAAATTTAATACATTTAATACAAGTTTTTTTTTTTGGATTATTTTAGCTTTATCAACATAAAAGAAAAGTTTTACATCAAAGAAGCAGGTCCCACCATGCTATTTTATCAAATATAAAACAAATATATCAATTTTAAGATATTTTTTTAATCCACTTGTGTTCCAACCACCATACCCTACTTGACTTTCCAGTATCCAATGTCCATTCTACCTTATCTTTAACAACTATATTTAAAATAAATGGAAGTTGATAATGGTGACCCATACCCGGGTTCCATAGCAGTCGGATACCTATTAGGTATATCCATCAGCTTGTTAAAGTTTAGCTGTTTAGATTTTTAAATACAGTCCTTACTCTTTTTAGCTTTTATATATTTTGGGTGCCAAACAAATAAGAAGAATAAAAACTAAAAAGTCAATGGAAAGTAATTACTTTTCTTTATGGGTAATCAAGTGTGTATGTTTCGGGTAATCATGCCGGATATCATCTAATATCATACCCGTCTTATACCCGTAAAAACTAGTTTTAGAGCATTCATAGCAGGTTCTCTATCCTCATCCCTATAATTTATACTTTTATTATTACTTTTTCTCTCTTTTTCACTCACAACCATAATTAAATAATATTTTTTATACATTTATTATTACATTTCCTCTCTCTTCCAATCCTCAAATTTTAGCAAATCACAAGTTTTTGTTGTCAGATATGCAGATTTTCTAAACTTTTTCTCTCTCCTCTACTCACATATTTTTTAGAGAGCCTACTGTGAATGCTGGTTCCACCCAAAACCAGTCCTTAGTGTTTCGGGTTTGCCATGTCGGATTTCGGTTCTAAGAAATCACATCATAAATGAACTATAAGAAACCAAAGCTGTGCAGAAAAATAAAGTTTTACCTGAACATCTTTACCCAAAACCTTCAGAAGGTAGCATTACTGTAACCTGTGTTTCCTTTTATCACATTGGTTAGCAAGGTATTAGTGGATCATGTAACTGTTCTCATAGTAACCAGAAGAAAAAAAAATGAAGTATTTGGTGAATTTTGGAATCATGTACAAAAATGGAAAACAGATTAAGATATCAAAATTTTGCTTCTTTCATGGTGAAACTTTTGGCTTATAACCAGAATCCCCACAAGAGCACAAACCATCCCTAAAATGATGAAAACATTCAGTATCCCTAACACTAATTTCTCTCCTAACAAGTTTAGAAATAAACTTCAACAAATGATGACAATTTTCACACATGTAAAGATTTTTTGTTACCCTTATAGGCACACCGGGAGCAGTATTTAAAAGCCCGAATCCAACAGCCGATCGTTCACTATGCCCGCACAAAATATCCGCTTTCGAGTCATCAACTTCCACGATTTCTTCCATTTTTTCATAAAAACCATCCAGAATTGAATCTATTTCTTTTCCTTGAGGATGGTTCTTATCACCTGTAAGAAATGCATGAATATTGCCCTTCACTTCCACCCAACTGCACCCAGGATCAACTATAACCCCTTTCTCTCTCATTAACCTTTTCAGCTTTGCAACTTCATCCCATTTACCATTATCAGCATAAAAGTTACACAAAAGTGTATAATACCCGACATTTGGTTCATTTATATCGAATATATGCCGGGCTGCAAGTTCCCCTAACTCAAAATTCCTGTAAATCCTACATGCATTTAGAAAAGCGCCCCATATCGCGTCATCAGGTTTTATAGGCATTTTTCTAATAAATCTATAAGCTTCTTCAAGTTTTCCGGCACGCCCAAGTAAATCAACTATACAAGCATAATGCTTGAGGTTAGGGACAATACCATAATCTTCTGTCATAATCTTGAAATACTCTAATCCATGTTCTACCATACCAGATCTACCACATGCACATAATAAAGAAATAAATGTAACCGGGTCGGGTTCTACACTTGATTTGATCATTTTGGTAAATAAGTCAATGGCTTGTTGGCCTTGTCCTGTTTGCGCATAGCCGGTCAACATAGTATTCCAAGAAGCGGTGTCTTTTTCAATCGAATTGAACAGGTTACATGCGGTTTTCATGTTCCCACACTTTGCATACATGTCCAAAAGTGCATTTGGTACAAATCCATCAAACCCTAGCCCGATTCTTAGCGCGTATGCATGTAACTCTTTTCCAGTCACCAAAGCTCCTATTTTTCCACATGCTGAAAGAGCAGTAATTAAAGTAATTGAATTCGGGGCTAAACGAAGTTTCATTCTTCTAAGGAAAATAAGAGCCTCAAGATTTCGGTTATTTATCATAAAACCATGGATGATTGAAGTCCAAGATACAATATCCTTGCTGGGAATGAGTTTGAAGACTTCCAAAGCCTTATCAATAAGTTTACATTTGGAATAAAGATCAATCAATGCATTGGTGACAATGACATATGATATGAGTCCAGTAGTTTTAGCAAATTCGTGTAGCTCGATACCCAAATCTAAGAGCTTTAAAGAAGCACAGGCGGAGATAACACTAGCAATAGTGATTTCATCAGGTGCAATGTTTTCTATCTTCATCTTCTTGTAAAATTCTACAGCTTTTTCGGGCTGCCCGTTATTCTGGTAACTTGAAATCATTGATGTCCATGATACTACATCTTTTGATCTAATTCTTGTGAAAACCTTTTCAACATCTTCACAATCTCCAATAGTTGAGTAAAACTGTATTAACGAGTTACCAACGGAAACATCTTTCGCAAAAGCATGTTTTGTTGCATACCCGTGAACAGTTTTTCCTAATCTTTCGTCACCAACGAATTCACAGGCCGATATTACACTAGTTATAGTCATCAAATCCGGAACCACAAAGCAATCAATCATGTTAAGAAACAACTTTAAGCCTTCCAAAACCTCCTCATTTTCAAAATACCCCGAAATCATGGCGTTCCATGATATCGTATCCTTCACAGGCATTTTATCAAACACTAAGCGTGCAGTATGTACATTCCCACACTTCACATACATGGTAATCAAAGAATTATTCACATCAATATTAGATTGAAACCCTAATCTCAACACATGAACATGAACCTCTCTCCCCCTGATCAAATCCGGTAGAGCCCCACAAGTTCTTAAAACACTAGGAAAAGTATACACATCGGGTCGGATCCCAGCCCACAACATCCGGTTATACAAATTCAAAGCCTCATCAAAGTACCCACCTTTGGCATACCCACCAATCAAGACGTTCCAAGTAAACACATTTCTCTCAGACATTTTACCGAACACATACCATGCATCAACCAAATTGCCCAATCTAACAAACATACTCAACAAAGCGTTCCCAAGTTTGATACTCAATTGGGTTGTTGAATTCTTTATCGAGGAGTATACTTCACACCCTTCAGGTGCTGCTCGTTTCCGTTCGCAGAGATCGATTAGGGCGATGTAAGTTTCTTCTTCGACATGAATTCGGAGTTTTTTCATGGCGTTTAAGAGTGGTAGTGCTTGTTCTAGGTTTCCGTGAAGGCATAGGTCGCATATGAGGGAATTGGGGTCGCTTGTGTCGATGGAATCGGTACTGCTGACTACTGAAATTTCATGCTTCTTTTTTAAGGAAAGTTTATAGGGTGGAGATGGGATTGAGAAATTGGTGGTTTTGGATATATGATGCCTGTGGTGACGCGAATTTAAGAGCTCCGAGTGGCATGAAGCGACAGTCGGGGTTTTGGCAGAGACCGCCATTTGCGATGGTCACCCACTCACCCAGCCAGCTTTCGTCGCCGGTCGTTTGGTTCTTTTTTTTTCCAAAGACTGTTTCTTTAGAAATAAAACTGGTCGAATTAGTTTTTAACAAACATTTAAAACACAAAAATTAAACCCAAAATCAGAAAAAAGAAAAAGATTACCTTGGTCCGGTCGATTGGGAGTGCTCTGCAGGTCTGCGGCGGTTGGTCGGAGTCGGTCGGTCGGAGGTCGCGCCGGGAAGACCAGAAGAGGCGAAGAGTGGAAGAGGGCAGAAGTCGAGGTCGATGCGTCTGGAACTATGGATGCTTCTGTTTGGGTTAAACAAGAAAGGAAGTCTTTGAGAGTTTAAAAAATGGTCCCTCAATTTAAAACCGGAAATGAAAAAAGAGCCATCAGGACTCGAACTTGCGACCATTGTATAACCAGCTGGGAGAATGGACGATTGGATACTACATACCTATACGTTTATACAAAACAACGAAATGTCAGATCCTAGGCGGTCACTCTCCCAAGTTCAAGTATAACCAAGGTGGGGAATTTTACAACATGCTCTTAGATTTAGGGGCTATTTGATTTCATCTGACTACTGACTCGATAGAACGTTTAATTACATAAAAATATAACTAACTCAGTCAGAACCACTAACTCACGTCTAAAATTGTAACCGATACAGTAAGAGATTTGAACCTCCTGGTTAGGAGGTGGTGAGGTTAAGAAAGAGGCCCTTAGTGCCCAAATTTACTTGACCCATTAGGACCCAACTTTTACTTGACTTAAAAGTGAAAAACTAGAATCTACCCATAAAATGTGAAACCGAACCTCTATTTCTAAGTCCTAGAGCCTAGAGGAGTTCTGTTTATACGCATTCTCTCTACTTACTATACTCTTTAACATAGTATATATGATAAATTCACATACAGATTCATATTGGTTTATCTGATTCTCTTGTATATGTAACTAAAAAACGAGTTGCTCAAGTTTGCAGGTTTATTGTGTTTACAACTTGCTTCTAGTTTAGGATAACAAAAAATAGATGTTGCACCACCATAAACACTGATTTGAACCGGATGCGTCTCCTTTTTTGCATTGTTATCCGTATCACGAATCGGACCTGTGAATCCTTGTAGACGGTTCGTGATCCGACAGGTAGGTCCGTGTCTCGAAGATTGTGAAAATAAACTACCAAACTTTTGTCATCTTTAGAAAAACTATTATTAATAGTTTTTTTTCAACTTACCTTCAAATCTGCAGTATGTTAACAAGTCCATAGCCAAATGTATACAGCTACAAATACCCCCAAACGTTTTGTTTGTTTTGCTTTAGAAGGTAATGGGAACAATGAGATGGACAATAATGCAAAACCTATGACTCTTCTTTTGTCAGATCACGGATCCGAGCCCGCAACGCTTCTTCTCGTGCACGCTTTGCAGCAAGAGCTTCCTCATCAAGAACTTGGATGGGCAACCATTCGGGCCATTTGAACTGTCCCTTTTTCTTCTCATCACCAGCTACTACCGACTCATACATGTCCTTGAAAACAGGTCGCAATTTGATAGCAGCAAAATCAACACCAGTTCCCACAATGGCGATACCAACGGAGTAACGAATAGCACCAGCAGGACCACCTGATATCAATATTGGATGACAACTTGAGTTCATTGGCTAATATATTCGGTGAAATTTAAGTGATTTAGACAGAATGGATCATGTGACTGTTGGATCTTTCTGTGTTTTTATCTTAGATACCTCAACAGATATATTTATCAATCTCATGAAATGCAACCATATCAATCATATGATTTCCATCCATCTGATTCATTCACTTTTTGCCCACACTTTTTTGCACCCATCACCTAGAACCTAGGCTAACCCTATGCGCCTTGAATGCGCCTCGCACCTTTGATAACTATGGTTTTTTATGAATAATTATGGCACTAAATATGATTAAAAGGGCAATTATCTCTATAATGTGCTATGAATTCATGAAAGATTATATGAAATCCTGACAACAACCATAGTTGCAGGCAATTGCTATTGTTTGTATGATTATGCATCCTAACCAGTTATTTGTTCTAATCACATGACAAGGCGAAAACTCTACAACAAACGGAAACGAAGTCAAGATTTCAGTCCAAAAAATTTAATCATATGGAGTACTACCTCAGGTCCAAAATGTTAAAAATGTAATAACTATTAAATCAAACCCGTAACTGATATACTGTTATTCCATTCTAAATCTTGTAAGTTATGCAACTTTTGAATTTTGTAAACAGAATAATAGCAAACAGACGGAAAGAAAAGTATTCTGTTAACGGTGGATGCGCATAATTTAGCCTAAACGCCCAATATTCGGAAGAAGAATCCTGATATTACCAACAGAATGTTGATGATGCTTTGCTTTAGATTTTCTCTATGGTTCTTATATGTTTAATCCTACTAGATTTATATTTCAGAAAATAGGGACCAATGGACCAAACACCGAGATTTTCACGGTTCACCTAATATCGACCATAACAAATGCGCACTCACTATATAGAGAAGACAAAATTAAATATACCAAAGAATCAAAGATATAACTGATGCTTGTAACCTAAAACACGTGAAGCCTTAGTAACTAACCTTGCAATCTGCCTAGAATAGCACCAGTACCAAATCCAGCAATTGCCGAGTCAAGTAGATTATCAGGCCCAGAATGCCTGCTAACTCTTACAAACTCTCGAGCACCTGTCATCAAGAGAGAAACACATAAAGAAACTAAGGGCTCCATTTCTATAAATCATTCTCCTAGCACAAATTAAATGGTACCGAAAATCACATTTAACTTGCTTCTTGGACATTGTATGAACAAGACTCAAATAGCAAAAGACGAAAACAAATTGTACTAGTTTTCTCTTAGAAGACCCGTCATCATATCTAGACATATCATGGCCGATCAAATGTTGTTATGTTGTTATGCATAGACTTACTACACATTACATCCATAAGTCCTTGGTTTTAGAAAACGTGAGGCATCTCTACACCCAGGGAATCATGAATCAACAAATCAAGAACAAGATGATAGCAATGAAACTTGAATTTTGTTAGGGTTTATCATATCATTATTTTACAGACTTTGATATATAAACAGATGAAAGGGTGCAATGATGGGGATGAACCAATGCGTCCAAAACATCAACACGTATATTTACATATATACACAATTGAAACAAAGTATTAATAAATACAAACAAAACCCTAAGATTAAATAATTCTTCAGCTTGGGTCAAAACGTTATGTCTAACAAGGCGCGCTCTCTAGTAGCATTTTGGCCCCTAAATCAGATGCGCGATGTGAGAGCTTCACGTATGTGAGGCCTTGCTCTATGGACAACCAAATAAGCTTTATGTACAACCAAAGGCCGCATCTCCCTCATCTCTTTTACATATTAGCCTTCAATCAAGTAAATCATTCATAATCTCAACCCTACATATTAGCTTGCAGATTGATGCTTTACCAGATGTGCATGAGGTGCCGCTTCAAGCCCTGAGGCGTTTCCTGATCGCCTTGTGCGCCTCGCACTCCAAGCGGACTTTTTGGAACCATAGTATGATTAATACAGTCCTCATTAACTGATCATGCAAGTGGTTTTCAGTATCGATATAGTTTTAAAAGGTTAACATCTGGCAAGGCATGCTTTTTGAAACAATCCCAAAAAAACATATACAAACATTCATGGTTAACTATCAATCTACAAGCTATGATTAATACAATTCCCATGAACCAATCATGCAAGTGGTTTTCAGTATTAGTATAGTTTTAAACAATTAACAGCTGTATACAATAAAATAAAAAATAAGAGATGATAGTTTACCACAGTAGCAACCGGCAACAATGGCAAGATTCGTGGCATAAGTAGACATTAGTCCACGCCCGTAAACCGTCCATCCAATTCCTCCTCCCACAACTCCTAATCAAGAATAGTGGATTACAATTGGATCAAATGCATTATAAATTGAAGCAAATGAACTACAACAAACTCCAATCATCCCAGACACTACCTTAGAAGTTTCTATAAATTCGGAGAAATACAGGGAAAACAATAGACATATACAGTGACAGATCATAAATACATCATATGGAGCACTTCTTTGAGGCTAATTCAATCAAAATCCTACCATTCATCGAAGCTACAAATTGAGAGACAAAAAGTCGAATGCAATAGTGATATAAATGCTAAATCAAATTCAAATTCAAATTCACAATCACATCTTACCTAGTTTTGGCATCGAGAAATAACTGGTATGAAGCACATAATCACACAATGAAGAGATGCAAATAAGTCAAGTACATATTAATCAATCCTAAATGCTCACTGATCTGCTGTTGTTCGTATTCTACAAATTTACTGCAAAACCTACACTAACTAAAACAAGCAAGTTTGGGGAAAACCTCCGAGGATAGTAGGATAGAGGACTCGAGTTCTCCAATTGATACCGTCGTCTTCTAGGGTTTTGATTTCATCGGCAGATTCCATTTCCGAGCATACTCTCAAATCTCAAATTTAATCGAGCAGTTCCTGTTTCATACTCGAGTCGACCGGTTTAGAAATCGTAGAGGTGAAAGCGAGTTGAACCGGTTCGGTGTATAAAACGATGGCCCAAAATATAGCAAGTTATGGACCTTTTGGGCCTGCAAGTGGTCGGCCCAAACAAATTACTTTTTTTCTCTCTCTTTATCAACAAGACAACAATTAAAACACTAATTTACTTAAGACCTTAAGATCAAAATAAATGAAACTTCTTCTTTCTTCCATTATTTTATCGTATCTTAATCACAAATGAGGTTTTTGAACGATTGCTAATCCACACTAAGTTACTAGTTCCATCAAATTTGCCGATTTGAACTCTCAACATCTAAATGAGGGAACACTCGTTACAACATCAAGATACAAACGGAATAAATACTCTTAGTTCACACACGAAATGATTACATGAGTGTATGAAAAAAGTTAGAACGTATATGAATTATTTCTATCTTCATTCTAATCATATTTACATTGAGGTTTAGATTTATTAATCATTTACATTAAGATAAAGATACTTAATTATAAAGGTATAGAGTATAGTGGACGTGCTCAAATATAATCAAAATGAGAAACTTGACTTCAATAAGAGCTTGCGACACAAGTTGTTATCCGTTTAACTTATATTTTAATGTAAACATTTGAGAGCTTACCTAGATTTTGGTATAATTATATTCCGTTTATTTAAAAATAATAACTTATGACAAAGACTTGCTTATAAGGATAGGCGGTATACATGCCTAAACCCTCGGCATGGGGTGCGGCATGGATGATGCCGGATTCGGCATGCATACCCTCCTCATCGAAATTCTCGGCATCGGCATAAAAAGTTCTCCCAACGACATTCTCTTGCAGAATGATACCGAAGAAATGTGTGTGTTTGATGGTGGTCCCCATTTCACATTGTCTAAAAACATCATTAGGCATGCATACCCACCACCAAAACATCAATTCTATATATTTTTTCTATCTCCTGTTGGCACCATTTAATTGGTCGGTTTTATGATTCAAAAACATGTCTTAGACATACATACCCCCACCCTAAGTCAAACATCATGATTAACTTATTAAAAGACTAGTGATGAGAAGAATCATCTAATTGCCCTTCAAAATGAATATAAATTGGAAAATTGGCCCATATTAATCTCAGTTATCTTTGTTTGGCCTATAATAATCCCAGTTATGATTTTTCCTCACAATAATCCCAGTTATTAACCCATTGACCTATATTGAACCACCGTTAACTATACACTAACCCAATTAGTGTGAGGGACAACTTTTGTAATTTCTTAAAACGAAGGGACTTCTCATAATTATAATCATTTCAATCACATCGTCTCTCCAAAATCAAGTGAAAACAACAAAAAACTAAATCATATCTTTGCACCAAAAATTCATCCTCGTAATTCATTTGTTTCTTTCTTTTATAATACAGATACATGAAATACAGAATTATGGATATTATGAAAATGGGCACATTAATTTTTTTTCCATAGACCTGTGAGTAAGTATCTAGCATGTGAATTAACCTATGTAATAGAGGTATGAATCTTTCCTTCACTCATGTCATCACCATTGCTACCTGCATCAACCTGCTTCACACCAAGCTTCTTATATTTGTACCAAGAGGCACACATCAAATAAACCCCTAAATTCACTAAACTTAATCCTGCCAATAACCAATAACCAATAAAAGTACTGTAATTTAATTTATCTCCCAGCTTCACTCTCATTCTTATCACGACCTCGCAGATGTTGCCGCTAGGGTTGTTGAAAAATTTCACCAACAAAATGGATCAAGCGGTTATGATGATATCTTCAACTTTAACGATTATGATAACACTCAATTCTCCTCTGTTCCGGCAGATGAAAACGTTCACACGATTTCTCAACCGAAAGACGAGAATGATTGTGATCATGATGATGAGTTTGAGTTTGCTGTTGTTCGTGATTCCCCTACAATTTCGGCTGACGAGATCTTATGGCCTCAGTATCCTCTATTCGATCGAAGTTTGTTGTTAGATGTCGATCCAAATCCAACTAACGTCGTTAACGACACGACGGAGACCGATTGCAAGTCGCTTCCTTTATGGAAGCTTTTCAGTGAAGATCGTTATTTCGGTTCTTCATCGTTGTCGGAGGCTGACAATCTCGACGGAATTTCTCCCGGAATCTATTGCGTGTGAAAGCCGAATACACACGAGTCACCTAGAAGGTGCGATAAAAGTAATTCTAGCGGTAATTCTTCACGGCGGTGGAAGTTCGGTGATATTCAATACCGGAGCAACACTGACAGTAAAGGAATTACCGGAGGTGGAGAATCAACAAAAAAATCATTCATTTTGAGAAAATTACAAGAACAGTCCCTCGTACTAACTGTGTTAGTGTATAGTTAACAACGGTTTAATATAGGCCAATGGGTTAATATTTGGGATTATTGTAGGGAAAAAATCAAAACTGGGATTATTATCGGCCAAACTGGGATAACTGGGATTAATATGAGCCAATTTTCCATATAAATTTGATATAACATTTTATTTATTTACATAACTAATCTTAAACTACTAAATGTTCATTCATCATCATCAACATTGTTAGAACCAAAATCCAACCTCCCTCAACTTCAGCAACAAAAACAAAACGACCCCGCACACAAACCCTAAAGCCGCACTCGATCCCGTAAGCGATACCGCGGCACACACCAACATCACAAACGATTCCTCTTTCGTGTTCATATCCTTCGACGCCATCGCCAACTCCACCCCCGCAAACAAAAGCAACGCCCCCAAAATCCCAACCGGAAACCCGTTCAAGATTCTCACAAACGAGTTCCCGAACACCAGTCCCAGCACCAACTTCCCCGCCCCCAACAGCACAACCGAAGCCCCCGTACGCCCACCAAACCGGTACTGCCCGGCTAACCCACCCGCACCGTGACACACCGGCATCGCCCCGAACCAACACCCCACCAGATTCATCATTCCCACGCTTACCGACACCGCGGTCACCGACGCCTCATGGTCCGGGAACAAGTCGTTGGATAATTTGCACACCGCAATCACGGAGTTCAGTATCGAAAGGGGGATTTGCGGTACCGCGCCCCGGATAAACCCGGTTTTGAAATCGTCCCACGTGATTTTCAAAACGTGAAACTTCGAGGGGCCTAATTGTAAACTGGTGAAAACTGTGGGGTCTATAATGAAACATAGATATTATTCCGATTAGGAATACGATTAGGGCGGAAGGGATGGATGAAAGTATCTGAAGTCTCCGGCGGACTCTCCGTTTTCCGGCGAATTGCTCGCCGTTCTCATACGTTTCACCAGATCCGGTTGTGATTACGAGAAATACGATCGCGGAAAGCGCTACGATGAGTCCGTCGAGTCCGATCCACTCTCGCGCGCCGCCCTGCTTGTTCGCCGCGAAATCCTGATCGTAACGAACGTATTTAATAGCGGTGAAGGCGAACGAGAGGCCTTGAGAGAGCTGAACGCCGCGGACCACCGGAAGCGGGATGAATCGGTAGAGGAACGACATGAGGCCGGTGGCGCCGAGGAAGAGGAGGACGGAGGCGGTGCCGATTCCGGCGGCGGCGATCTGCGAGAGCGTGAGGAGCGGAGGTTCGGAGATGGCGACGGAGGCGATCGATTTCATCGGCTGCACGGGCATCGGGATGCCGAAGAGGAGGCCGGTGATGATGTTGTATAAGGCGGTGAAGATGAGAGTGGTGCCGAGATCTAGTTTTGAGACGAGTGTGAGTGCTAAGACGATCGGGATGTAGGTCCCGAGGTCGCCGACGGAGCCGCCGAGTTCGGACCATATGGTGGTTTTGTGGAAGCGGAGGGAGGAGGCGGCGTTGGAGGGGATTTGGCGCCACCACTGAAGGCGGTGGCGGAGGAGTGGAGTGGTGGTTGATTCTTCGTCCATATTTTCCGGTGACGGTTAGTAGCTATGCTGCTGGGTCGCTGGGAGGCGTTGGACTCCCGGTTTATTTAATACTCGCAGAAATGATCCTTGGAATATTCCATAAACTAAAGTTTTAGTCCCTTTACTTTTTGAAATGACAGTTATGACCGTCTTGATAACATTTATAGTCCGTCAAACGTTTTATTAGTAGACGGGTCTAGTATAGTTGTTTTTTTCCCCTAGTTTAAAGCTAATTTCGAATTTTCTTAAAATAAATGTTAAGTTAAATCTATATATTAATAAAAAAAATTAGTAATTTCAATGTTAAATAAAACTAAATATTCCCTTGACTATGGTTAAATATAGTTACTTAAATTTGTATATAGTTATGACTAGAAAATCTACAACTAATTTTTATCTATTTTTCAAACTAGTTATCTTTTACTTAAATGGTTAAAATAAATAAAATAAAATCAGTAGTTATAATTGTTTCAAGTATATATTCAGGTAGTATTTAGTATGTATGAATGTAATATGAAATTGAGTGGACGAATGACTAAAAAGAAAAACATGTTTTTTTATCATATATAAATGAAACAGACCATTAAAAACCGGAGCTAAATTTCAAAAATAATATTTTTATTAAATATCAAGAATAAGAATAAAGAATAGATTATGAATGATAAACAATATGATGTTTTCATTTACCCTACAAAGTGCTACAACACAAAAATGTTGAGTTTTATGAAACAAGACCTTAGTTTTGAGCTTGATGTTGATAAGGTGTAGAATCGACTATATTTGATGGGTTTGTTTTGCTCGGTGATCAGAAGATAAAGGGGTGGAAAGATAATTAATGATGATAAATACATAAACAGCTCCTGGATTGCATCAAGAGACGGGGTTGAGAGCATGGGCCTTGGGAAACCGACGATTTGGTTAGGACTGAATTTTTTTTTTATTCGAACCGCTCCTGTCCTTCACCATGATCACCCATAACTCATTTGGTCACGCTGGAAATTGCTAAGACAAACAAGGGTATAATTGTAAATTGTGTAGTGAAATTCCAACCATGTCTTTATCTTTTGTGGTTATATCATATCATAACGTGTATTAAATCAACACGTAAATTAATATTCTGATGTTACATAAAACCACTAATAACACGTAACTGTAAAGATGATTAGAAACAAATTATGACAACAATTTCCCACAACTCAGAAATTTATATTTTATTTATTTTGGCTATCCCTCAAATGTTCTATTATATTAGTAGACTCAAAGAGATTATATTATCAGAAATTTATAAACACCTACCAAATGTTTAGCGAATCGTTCGTGAATTGATTGACAGAAAGTCGTTTATGTTCGTTCATATAATAAACGAGATTTGGTATTATATTCGCTTGTTTACATTATTTCATATTTACGTTGTAGGGATCGAACTCCCAACCTCTTTTGTGGAGGCATGAAAATTAGATCAACGGAACTTATTCTCGTATGATATCAAAAAAGTTACAAAATATTCTTTATGTGATACAAGTTGATTGGTTATCTTAATATTCATGAGTTATTATTTTGTTACACGTATAATATTTGATTTTGGTATCGAATAATCGGTTTCAAGGAAACAGGATCAACGCCAAAACAGCCTGGGCTCATAACCACCATATAACTTTTATGCCAGCATGGGCGGATCTTCTATAGGTCGCTTAGTGTTAAATTTTATCTCGTTCACTCTGAAAATTTTATATACTGTATGTCAAGATCGGCTTATTTAAAAGTTCAAGATCTATCACTGTATGCCAGAATTGTCCGACACTAAAAACCTAACCTTGCCCGACCCAATTAGTTTGGTTTCCTGTTTTTCTAAACAATTTTGGTTTTTTCTTTTTCTTTTTCCATTTCTAAATAGGTTAGTAAAATAGAAATGCCTTAATCTCAATCACAGTGTTCGGCCATGCTGCAAGTCGCAAGAAGCTAATAATATTGTAGGCTACAAAGATTTCATGCCAAAGGGCCCAAAACATGCGTCCATTGTCCAAGAGTTTATCCCTTTTCTGAACCTTAAAGCCCATCAAAAACGCCCAACATAATGCAAAAGAGACAGAATCCTTTATGGATTGGATATCTGTGCATCCAAGCCTGAAGGCCTAACATTTTCATTCATTGTTTATGTCACACACTACACATAGGGTTAAGTGGTTAACAAAATGGAATGTTAGTAATCGACAAAAGCATAAACATGTAGTAATTTTGTGTAGGGGGACACAAGTTTATGATTTGGTAGCTGGTAAAAATAACACTAAATATGAATTCTATCTTTGGTGTTAGAGCATTCACAACCCACCCCCTATAATATTGTGAGGTAAAACCCTAAAATTTGGGGTTTAGTTGTAAGTGGTTGTGAGTAAGGAGATAGGAAAAATTACTGTTCACCCCTATATTTGATGAAAAAACTGGTGATTTTTTTTAATTTGGGGTTTTGTGTGATTGAAAGAGAGAGAAAAGGTAATGATGAGGGTATAAAAAAGTATTATTTAATTGTGGTTGTGAGTGGAAGAGAGAGAAAAAGTAATGATAAAAATATAAATTATAGGGATGGGGATGGGGGATGGGTTGTGAATGCAAATGTTATTAAAAATTAACTGAAGAATCAAATCTTCGGTTTGAGTTTGAGATAGAAAACTAAACCAAGATTGAAAAGATTGAAAAATCAGTCATTCACAACCACCGATTAAAATCCATACGTATTATTAATAATTTATCCTTTAAACTCGTACTATATTAAGATAATTTTGTATTATATCAAGTGTGAGGGAAAAATACAACTAATTAGAGCATGTTTGGTTGTGCTTTTGGAAATGACTTTTGGCTTTTGGAGGAGGCAAAAAGTCAAAAATGCCCCTCCAAAAGTAGCAAAAAGCCACAATGTTATGACTTATTAGCTTTTGGAGGGGTATTTTTGACTTTTTGCCTCCTCCAAAAGCCAAAAGTCATTTCCAAAAGCACAACCAAACAAGCCCTTAGTTATGTAGACGTCACCTCATCATCTTCATCACATAACTCACATGAAGAGGGGTATGAAGATTGAGTGTAAGTGGTAGTTAAAAATAAATTGCCGTTCAAAAAAAAAAAGTTAAAAATAAATTAACTAGTATAAAAGAAAAAGTTAAAGACAGGATTTGAACCCGTGAGCGAACTCATGCTAGCCTCTTATATCGTAGGGAGTCGATGTCCACATCATGAGGATTTCACGCTCCTCTCATGTCACCCTTACCCAATGCCCTTGTCATTGAAATATCTAAGGGGCCAGGGGAATGTTAAATAAAAATTCTTATATATAATTTACTACGAGAAACGTGCCTCAAAAATCAATATGTTTTTAATCCATTCGCGTTTGATATCTTTGGTTACCTCGCACTGGAGGCCGTGGACATGCTTAGTCGTATCCAAAAGGTCATTCATGGTAATATTATGACCTATAAGTCGATAAACTTTGTTTTTACACGTCTAAGTTTTATTATTCAGAAAGAAAGGGTTGATAGTACACTTTGTTGCACGTCTTCATTTGAGTTGCGCTTCGTTGTACTCAATTTTATATGTGAAATGATTATTTAGATTAAATATTTGAAGTTTAACTCGTCTCATTTACTACAACCCAAGTATTGAACAATCAACAAAACTATATATATAAATAAATATCATTATAGTTTTATTGCTATCTACATAACACAAATCGAAACGTACAAAAGCAATCCAAACGCACTTTCATCTCGATCATGATGTTGATTGCCTCCATGGTTTAAGACTCTTGCTTCTTCCTTGTTTCCCCTTACCCGTAGTTTGCCTCTCGACACTCCCCGAATCGCATCGTTTCCCATCACCCCTCTCGCTAGCCGCTTCAACGCTCACAACCCCGAGATTCGTCGATGTCGCAAACCTCCTCCAACTAAAAAACCCCTTCTTCTTCTCCAACAACTTGTCGATTTGCGATTGCATCAAATGACACTGCCTCTCGAGCCTTGCCACGTGTTCTTTCAACCGCTTCATTTCCATTTGTTGAAAAGTCACGATATCTCGTGACGAGTGGCATCGGTCGGGTGATCTTGACCCGAGCTTTGGGCTCTTGGGGTTCATGATTGATCGATTCCCGCTATGGAGCTTGGCTTGTTCCGAGAACAGCACTTGGATGACCGATCGGACGGGCAGACGTTCGTTTTGCGCGACGTGAAGGGATGCTTCGACCGTTAACTTTTGACTGTCGATTAAGTTGCATAATGTCTTTCTTTCTTCTTTCGTTACGTTAGCATGTGTCTGGAGAAAAGTTATTGTAAAAAGTATTATTAAGATAAGAATGATAAAAAGTCATCGCAATCATTATATCTTCAATTAAACGAAGATCTATGAACTAAACTTTTTCTGTGTAGAATTAAATAGAAAATAAAAGATGAAAACACATTTTTAACTTTTTATAAGTTCTTCATATTTTTTAAACATTCATAATTTTTAGATTAATATGCGGGCTGTATCAAATAAATATGTTATTGCAAGATCAAATGTATATAAATTTTATGTACATAAAATGAAATAAATTATATAATATTGATTAAGATTTGAAATCTAAATATAAAAAGACCAAGTAGTCGCATTCATCACGGGAGGCTAAAGAACAAGCCAATTTCTAATTCCAATATGCTCCGACTATTTATTCAGATAATTTGGTTGTGGTCACCAATGTTTTTGGATTGGTTATGATTAAAATTTTCGAATATATCTATGTATTTTATTTATGTTTTGATATGGTATGTATTTATATTTTTAAAAATTAACATTACTAAAATACAAATGCTGAAGTTTTATATTAATTAATAAATAAGATTTTGAATCAAAATATAGATATAAATTGAAATCCGGTTGGAGTGATTAGAGTATATAATGAAATCATGATTAAGGTGTTGTTTACTTGTATAGTTGTATGTATTATGTAAAGCTCAAATAAAAATAAGTGAATTAAGAAGAGAATAAAAAACAATTAATAATGATTTCATTATATACTCTGATCACTCAAATATATATAATATTTAGATGATGATTAATAATGTTTTATAAAAAAATTCAGATAAATTTTTCATAAACTTAACTTCATTCCATTCATATCAAATAGTAAACACTTATAATAAATAAATAAATAAATTTGAGTCAAGGTTTCCCAAAATGCATTTTTTTTAATTATTTACCATAAAAACAAATAAACAAACTATATCTTTTAACGCAAATATGTCAAAATGTTTTGAAAATAAAAATTTAGATCTTTCTTAACGGCAATTTGACTCATAAGTGTATTGAAACTGGTTATTCTAAAATACACATTGTTCCGAGTCCGAACCTCATAGTGAGGAACCTGAGAGCGGGCCCGATTTGCACTATCAAGCGGGTATTGATCAAGCCCGTAAACCTCCCTTGTAACTCGGGATTATGCACAAGAACTAATCATTCATTGCCCACAAATATCTCATAAAGTAATATGAATAAGACTAATAGACGCGTACGTTTTCCGCTTGTGAATTAAATTATTCTAATTATTAAACTAATTATGATTTATTAGTTCAATTAGTTCAATTAGAAGGTTAAAAAAAATCTTACTTTTAAAAAAGTATCAATGGCACGGTACAACCCATCGTCCGTGGCACGTGCCTGCTCCGGAACAGCTCCGGCGAGCTCCATAAACTCCGGCAACGTCAGCTCCGAATCCACGGCAGCTTCCGCAAGATAACCATCCACAAGCTTCGCAACCTTAAACAACCCGGCCCCACTTCTCACCCCTCCAACGTTAATCTCAACAAACCTCTTCACCAACCTCACCATCAGTTCCACGTCCAGCAACGTGCCCGTCACGTGACTAAAACACGGTATCATGAGCTCCCTCACCGTCGCCTGCTCCAACCGCCCCGCCACCCGTTTCTCGAGCTCGACCCGATAACCCGAACCCGCATCCACCATGTTCGCGGTTTTCAGTAACCGTAGAAGAAAGCTGCATGGAACGACGTCGTTTTCGGGCGGGAGGACCGAGACTACGGTCTCGATGAAAAACCGTTTCTTGAGCCAGGAGGCGGTGGCGCTTTCGGGAGGCAGTTGAGGGTCCACGTCAGATGATGGTAATTCGCCGGAGGAGAGTTCGGGGATCCATTTGCAAGCGTAATGTGTGATGATGGACCCGATGAGGTCGGGTCGGACGCCTTTGGCCTTGATGCTGGAGACGGTTTGAAGGAAATAATCGATGTCGGAAATGGAGGAGTCGTCGAGCCAGGAGGATTTAGCGGGGCGGGATGTGGAGGTGTCCGGTAAGAGTAGGCGGTCCATCCGGTGGTGGTGGTGGTGTGATTTGGGTACCATGTTAAGTCGTTTTTAGATGGTACGTAGGTGTTATATATATGGACAAAGTTTGAAGGTGAACATGGGCCAGTTGTCTCATACAATGATACAGAAAAAAAACTTTTGTCAATATGTACTATCTTATAAAATGGTGTGTCACACGTCTTCGGTAAAAAAGTAAAGGGAAAGAAAATGGGTAAAGTTTAAATAATTAAATAACTACAATTTGATATATATATATCTATGTTATTTTTTTATTTTTTTTAACGGCAATATTTAGCAGTGTATCGGACTGGTTACCCTAGACCTACCACTGTCCCGAGTACGAACCTCATAGCGAGGGAACCCGGAGGCCCCATTGCACCATCGGGCGGGAACCGGGCACCGTAAACCCTCCCTTGTGACTCAGGATCAAGCAAACTCAATCCTTCATTAATGTTATTTAATGACAGATTTACATAGATAAACAAGAGAAATTTTGTTGACAGTTTTACGAATGACGTTTTAAGTTATTTACTATTCTTCTGTTTTTTTGAACGTCCAACTGACTATTTACACGCCAGTTGAGCCAATTCCCAGAAAAACAACTTCAAAGGCCGGGTGAAAAACCTGTAGCTCGGGATGAACTTGTGACTTCAGTTTCACTTCTTCCCTGTACTCTTGTATATAAATTGATGGTTGTAATAGTATGTTGGGTTTGTTTTCTTCTTTTAGTGAACCCATATTAAGATTTTTTTTTTACTCAATTTAGCAAAAGAATTAGTGGTGTAATAGATACAGTTGTTGTATTATAACTTTTTTTCATTTTAATGTCGTTACATTGTCTTTCGTATTTTTGTTTTCTTTACTTATTGTTATATATTTTTTGGCACACCGTGTGAAGCAACATTACTCTATATACAAATATAAACTTGGATGAATAACGTGAATAGTGTCTACAATGTTTTGTCACATTTTTTAATAGTTACTATAGTGTGTTTTTATAATAATAGTTACAGTATCTAAACTGATTTTGGTACCACGTTAACACATTTTTCTCTTTCACGGTCCTCGAGACACAAAGTCGTAAAAGCTAGTTTCTAGTTATAATCATATATTATTCTATTTTAATTTAATTTATCATGTTATATATAGT
>JBCNJP010000025.1:82229176-82455911 GCA_039602395.1 Deinandra increscens subsp. villosa | reverse complement strand
CTTCAGCAACAAAAACAAAACGACCCCGCACACAAACCCTAAAGCCGCACTCGATCCCGTAAGCGATACCGCGGCACACACCAACATCACAAACGACTCCTCTTTCGTGTTCATATCCTTCGACGCCATCGCTAACTCCACCCCCGCAAACAAAAGCAACGCCCCCAAAATCCCCACCGGAAACCCGTTCAAGATTCTCACAAACGAGTTCCCGAACACTAGTCCCAACACCAATTTCCCCGCCCCCAACAGCACAACCGAAGCCCCCGTACGCCCACCAAAGCGGTACTGCCCGGCTAACCCACCCGCACCGTGACACACCGGCATCGCCCCGAACCAACACCCCACCAGATTCATCATTCCCACGCTTACCGACACCGCGGTCACCGACGCCTCATGGTCCGGGAACAAGTCGTTGGATAGTTTGCACACCGCAATCACGGAGTTCAGTATCGAAAGGGGGATTTGCGGTACCGCTCCCCGGATAAACCCGGTTTTGAAATCGTCCCACGTGATTTTCAAAACGTGAAACTTCGAGGGGCCTAATTGTAAGCTGTTGAAAACTGTAGGGTCTATGATGAAACATAGAATTATTCCGATTAGGAATACGATTAGGGCGGAAGGGATGGATGAAAGTATCTGAAGTCTCCGGCGAACCCTGCGTTTTCCGGCGAATTGCTCGCCGTTCTCATACGTTTCACCAGATCCGGTTGTGATTACGAGAAATACGATCGCGGAGAGCGCTACGATGAGTCCGTCGAGTCCGATCCACTCTCGCGCGCCGCCCTGTTTGTTCGCCGCGAAATCCTGATCGTAACGAACGTATTTAATAGCGGTGAAGGCGAACGAGAGGCCTTGAGAGAGCTGAACGCCGCGGACCACCGGAAGCGGGATGAATCGGTAGAGGAACGACATGAGGCCGGTGGCGCCGAGGAAGAGGAGGACGGAGGCGGTGCCGATTCCGGCGGCGGCGATCTGCGAGAGCGTGAGGAGCGGAGGTTCGGAGATGGCGACGGAGGCGATGGATTTCATCGGCTGCACGGGCATCGGGATGCCGAAGAGGAGGCCGGTGATGATGTTGTATAAGGCGGTGAAGATGAGAGTGGTGCCGAGATCTAGTTTTGAGACGAGAGTGAGTGCTAAGACGATCGGGATGTAGGTCCCGAGGTCGCCGACGGAGCCGCCGAGTTCGGACCATATGGTGGTTTTGTGGAAGCGGAGGGAGGAGGCGGCGTTGGAGGGGATTTGGCGCCACCACTGAAGGCGGTGGCGGAGGAGTGGAGTGGTGGTTGATTCTTCGTCCATATTTTCCGGTGACGGTTAGTAGCTATGCTGCTGGGAGGCGTTGGACTCCCGGTTTATTTAATACTCGCAGAAATGATCCTTGGAATATTCCATAAACTAAAGTTTTAGTCCCTTTACTTTTTGAAATGACAGTTATGACCGTCTTGATAACATTTATAGTCCGTCAAACGTTTTATTAGTAGACGGGTCTAGTATAGTTGTTTTTTCCCCTAGTTTAAAGCTAATTTCGAATTTTCTTAAAATAAATGTTAAGTTAAATCTATATATTAATAAAAAAAATTAGTAATTTCAATGTCAAATAAAACTAAATATTCCCTTGACTATGGTTAAATATAGTTACTTAAATTTGTATATAGTTATGACTAGAAAATCTACAACTAATTTTTATCTATTTTTAAAACTAGTTATCTTTTACATAAATGGTTAAAATAAATAAAATAAAATCAGTAGTTATAATTGTTTCAAGTATATATTCAGGTAGTATTTAGTATGTATGAATGTAATATGAAATTGAGTGGATGAATGACTAAAAAGAAAAACATGTTTTTTATCATATGTAAATGAAACAGACCATTAAAAACCGGAGCTAAATTTCAAAAATAATATTTTTATTAAATATCAAGAATAAGAATAAAGAATAGATTATGAATGATAAACAATATGATGTTTTCATTTACCCTACAAAGTGCTACAACACAAAAATGTTGAGTTTTATGAAACAAGACCTTAGTTTTGAGCTTGATGTTGATAAGGTGTAGAATCGACTATATTTGATGGGTTTGTTTTGCTCGGTGATCAGAAGATAAAGGGGTGGAAAGATAATTAATGATGATAAATACATAAACAGCTCCTGGATTGCATCAAGAGACGGGGTTGAGAGCATGGGCCTTGGGAAACCGACGATTTGGTTAGGACTGAATTTTTTTTTTATTCGAACCGCTCCTGTCCTTCACCATGATCACCCATAACTCATTTGGTCACGCTGGAAATTGCTAAGACAAACAAGGGTATAATTGTAAATTGTGTAGTGAAATTCCAACCATGTCTTTATCTTTTGTGGTTATATCATATCATAACGTGTATTAAATCAACACGTAAATTAATATTCTGATGTTACATAAAACCACTAATAACACGTAACTGTAAAGATGATTAGAAACAAATTATGACAACAATTTCCCACAACTCAGAAATTTATATTTTATTTATTTTGGCTATCCCTCAAATGTTCTATTATATTAGTAGACTCAAAGAGATTATATTATCAGAAATTTATAAACACCTACCAAATGTTTAGCGAATCGTTCGTGAATTGATTGACAGAAAGTCGTTTATGTTCGTTCATATAATAAACGAGATTTGGTATTATATTCGCTTGTTTACATTATTTCATATTTACGTTGTAGGGATCGAACTCCCAACCTCTTTTGTGGAGGCATGAAAATTAGATCAACGGAACTTATTCTCGTATGATATCAAAAAAGTTACAAAATATTCTTTATGTGATACAAGTTGATTGGTTATCTTAATATTCATGAGTTATTATTTTGTTACACGTATAATATTTGATTTTGGTATCGAATAATCGGTTTCAAGGAAACAGGATCAACGCCAAAACAGCCTGGGCTCATAACCACCATATAACTTTTATGCCAGCATGGGCGGATCTTCTATAGGTCGCTTAGTGTTAAATTTTATCTCGTTCACTCTGAAAATTTTATATACTGTATGTCAAGATCGGCTTATTTAAAAGTTCAAGATCTATCACTGTATGCCAGAATTGTCCGACACTAAAAACCTAACCTTGCCCGACCCAATTAGTTTGGTTTCCTGTTTTTCTAAACAATTTTGGTTTTTTCTTTTTCTTTTTCCATTTCTAAATAGGTTAGTAAAATAGAAATGCCTTAATCTCAATCACAGTGTTCGGCCATGCTGCAAGTCGCAAGAAGCTAATAATATTGTAGGCTACAAAGATTTCATGCCAAAGGGCCCAAAACATGCGTCCATTGTCCAAGAGTTTATCCCTTTTCTGAACCTTAAAGCCCATCAAAAACGCCCAACATAATGCAAAAGAGACAGAATCCTTTATGGATTGGATATCTGTGCATCCAAGCCTGAAGGCCTAACATTTTCATTCATTGTTTATGTCACACACTACACATAGGGTTAAGTGGTTAACAAAATGGAATGTTAGTAATCGACAAAAGCATAAACATGTAGTAATTTTGTGTAGGGGGACACAAGTTTATGATTTGGTAGCTGGTAAAAATAACACTAAATATGAATTCTATCTTTGGTGTTAGAGCATTCACAACCCACCCCCTATAATATTGTGAGGTAAAACCCTAAAATTTGGGGTTTAGTTGTAAGTGGTTGTGAGTAAGGAGATAGGAAAAATTACTGTTCACCCCTATATTTGATGAAAAAACTGGTGATTTTTTTTAATTTGGGGTTTTGTGTGATTGAAAGAGAGAGAAAAGGTAATGATGAGGGTATAAAAAAGTATTATTTAATTGTGGTTGTGAGTGGAAGAGAGAGAAAAAGTAATGATAAAAATATAAATTATAGGGATGGGGATGGGGGATGGGTTGTGAATGCAAATGTTATTAAAAATTAACTGAAGAATCAAATCTTCGGTTTGAGTTTGAGATAGAAAACTAAACCAAGATTGAAAAGATTGAAAAATCAGTCATTCACAACCACCGATTAAAATCCATACGTATTATTAATAATTTATCCTTTAAACTCGTACTATATTAAGATAATTTTGTATTATATCAAGTGTGAGGGAAAAATACAACTAATTAGAGCATGTTTGGTTGTGCTTTTGGAAATGACTTTTGGCTTTTGGAGGAGGCAAAAAGTCAAAAATGCCCCTCCAAAAGTAGCAAAAAGCCACAATGTTATGACTTATTAGCTTTTGGAGGGGTATTTTTGACTTTTTGCCTCCTCCAAAAGCCAAAAGTCATTTCCAAAAGCACAACCAAACAAGCCCTTAGTTATGTAGACGTCACCTCATCATCTTCATCACATAACTCACATGAAGAGGGGTATGAAGATTGAGTGTAAGTGGTAGTTAAAAATAAATTGCCGTTCAAAAAAAAAAAGTTAAAAATAAATTAACTAGTATAAAAGAAAAAGTTAAAGACAGGATTTGAACCCGTGAGCGAACTCATGCTAGCCTCTTATATCGTAGGGAGTCGATGTCCACATCATGAGGATTTCACGCTCCTCTCATGTCACCCTTACCCAATGCCCTTGTCATTGAAATATCTAAGGGGCCAGGGGAATGTTAAATAAAAATTCTTATATATAATTTACTACGAGAAACGTGCCTCAAAAATCAATATGTTTTTAATCCATTCGCGTTTGATATCTTTGGTTACCTCGCACTGGAGGCCGTGGACATGCTTAGTCGTATCCAAAAGGTCATTCATGGTAATATTATGACCTATAAGTCGATAAACTTTGTTTTTACACGTCTAAGTTTTATTATTCAGAAAGAAAGGGTTGATAGTACACTTTGTTGCACGTCTTCATTTGAGTTGCGCTTCGTTGTACTCAATTTTATATGTGAAATGATTATTTAGATTAAATATTTGAAGTTTAACTCGTCTCATTTACTACAACCCAAGTATTGAACAATCAACAAAACTATATATATAAATAAATATCATTATAGTTTTATTGCTATCTACATAACACAAATCGAAACGTACAAAAGCAATCCAAACGCACTTTCATCTCGATCATGATGTTGATTGCCTCCATGGTTTAAGACTCTTGCTTCTTCCTTGTTTCCCCTTACCCGTAGTTTGCCTCTCGACACTCCCCGAATCGCATCGTTTCCCATCACCCCTCTCGCTAGCCGCTTCAACGCTCACAACCCCGAGATTCGTCGATGTCGCAAACCTCCTCCAACTAAAAAACCCCTTCTTCTTCTCCAACAACTTGTCGATTTGCGATTGCATCAAATGACACTGCCTCTCGAGCCTTGCCACGTGTTCTTTCAACCGCTTCATTTCCATTTGTTGAAAAGTCACGATATCTCGTGACGAGTGGCATCGGTCGGGTGATCTTGACCCGAGCTTTGGGCTCTTGGGGTTCATGATTGATCGATTCCCGCTATGGAGCTTGGCTTGTTCCGAGAACAGCACTTGGATGACCGATCGGACGGGCAGACGTTCGTTTTGCGCGACGTGAAGGGATGCTTCGACCGTTAACTTTTGACTGTCGATTAAGTTGCATAATGTCTTTCTTTCTTCTTTCGTTACGTTAGCATGTGTCTGGAGAAAAGTTATTGTAAAAAGTATTATTAAGATAAGAATGATAAAAAGTCATCGCAATCATTATATCTTCAATTAAACGAAGATCTATGAACTAAACTTTTTCTGTGTAGAATTAAATAGAAAATAAAAGATGAAAACACATTTTTAACTTTTTATAAGTTCTTCATATTTTTTAAACATTCATAATTTTTAGATTAATATGCGGGCTGTATCAAATAAATATGTTATTGCAAGATCAAATGTATATAAATTTTATGTACATAAAATGAAATAAATTATATAATATTGATTAAGATTTGAAATCTAAATATAAAAAGACCAAGTAGTCGCATTCATCACGGGAGGCTAAAGAACAAGCCAATTTCTAATTCCAATATGCTCCGACTATTTATTCAGATAATTTGGTTGTGGTCACCAATGTTTTTGGATTGGTTATGATTAAAATTTTCGAATATATCTATGTATTTTATTTATGTTTTGATATGGTATGTATTTATATTTTTAAAAATTAACATTACTAAAATACAAATGCTGAAGTTTTATATTAATTAATAAATAAGATTTTGAATCAAAATATAGATATAAATTGAAATCCGGTTGGAGTGATTAGAGTATATAATGAAATCATGATTAAGGTGTTGTTTACTTGTATAGTTGTATGTATTATGTAAAGCTCAAATAAAAATAAGTGAATTAAGAAGAGAATAAAAAACAATTAATAATGATTTCATTATATACTCTGATCACTCAAATATATATAATATTTAGATGATGATTAATAATGTTTTATAAAAAAATTCAGATAAATTTTTCATAAACTTAACTTCATTCCATTCATATCAAATAGTAAACACTTATAATAAATAAATAAATAAATTTGAGTCAAGGTTTCCCAAAATGCATTTTTTTTAATTATTTACCATAAAAACAAATAAACAAACTATATCTTTTAACGCAAATATGTCAAAATGTTTTGAAAATAAAAATTTAGATCTTTCTTAACGGCAATTTGACTCATAAGTGTATTGAAACTGGTTATTCTAAAATACACATTGTTCCGAGTCCGAACCTCATAGTGAGGAACCTGAGAGCGGGCCCGATTTGCACTATCAAGCGGGTATTGATCAAGCCCGTAAACCTCCCTTGTAACTCGGGATTATGCACAAGAACTAATCATTCATTGCCCACAAATATCTCATAAAGTAATATGAATAAGACTAATAGACGCGTACGTTTTCCGCTTGTGAATTAAATTATTCTAATTATTAAACTAATTATGATTTATTAGTTCAATTAGTTCAATTAGAAGGTTAAAAAAAATCTTACTTTTAAAAAAGTATCAATGGCACGGTACAACCCATCGTCCGTGGCACGTGCCTGCTCCGGAACAGCTCCGGCGAGCTCCATAAACTCCGGCAACGTCAGCTCCGAATCCACGGCAGCTTCCGCAAGATAACCATCCACAAGCTTCGCAACCTTAAACAACCCGGCCCCACTTCTCACCCCTCCAACGTTAATCTCAACAAACCTCTTCACCAACCTCACCATCAGTTCCACGTCCAGCAACGTGCCCGTCACGTGACTAAAACACGGTATCATGAGCTCCCTCACCGTCGCCTGCTCCAACCGGGCCGCCACCCGTTTCTCGAGCTCGACCCGATAACCCGAACCCGCGTCCACCATGTTCGCGGTTTTCAGTAACCGTAGAAGAAAGCTGCATGGAACGACGTCGTTTTCGGGTGGGAGGACCGAGACAACCGTCTCGATGAAAAACCGTTTCTTGAGCCAGGAGGCGGTGGCGCTTTCGGGAGGCAGTTGAGGGTCCACGTCAGATGATGATAATTCGCCGGAGGAGAGTTCGGGGATCCATTTGCAAGCGTAATGTGTGATGATGGACCCGATGAGGTCGGGTCGGACGCCTTTGGCCTTGATGCTGGAGACGGTTTGAAGGAAATAATCGATGTCGGAAATGGAGGAGTCGTCGAGCCAGGAGGATTTAGCGGGGCGGGATGTGGAGGTGTCCGGTAAGAGTAGGCGGTCCATTCGGTGGTGGTGGTGTGATTTGGGTACCATGTTAAGTCGTTTTTAGATGGTACGTAGGTGTTATATATATGGACAAAGTTTGAAGGTGAACATGGGCCAGTTGTCTCATACAATGATACAGAAAAAAAACTTTTGTCAATATGTACTATCTTATAAAATGTTGTGTCACACGTCTTCGGTAAAAAAGTAAAGGGAATCCCCCCTTGAAAATTAGTGGCCCAAATTGGTTCTCAAAAGTTCTCAAAATAAAAAGTTCTAATTTGAACCTAAGAAGGGTTCCGTGTAGACCCTTAAATTTTGTAGACCCCTATAAAACTCAATAAAAATAAAACTCAGTGTTGTAAATTTGGTTTTTTTTATTACGATAAGTTTTTAAGAACCAAAAAAATAAATAAATAAATTAAAAAAAAACAAAAACAATAAAAAAATCGAACATTTTAAGACAATGAGTTTTAAAATAATGAGTTTTAAACTCAACACTGAGTTTTATTTAGTTTATTGAGTTTTAAACTCATTGATTTTTAAAACTCATTGTCTTAAAATGTTCAATTTTTAATGTTTTTCGTTTTTCTTTTTTTTTAATTGTCTTTTTTTGTTCTTAAAAGCTTATCGCAAATAAAAAAAACTAAATTAACAAAACTGAGTTTTATTTTTAGTGAGTTTTAATGAGTTTTATTGAGTTTTATAAGGGTCTACGAGGTCTACAAAAAATAAGGGGTCTACACGGATCTTTTACCTATATATATATATATATATATATATATATATATGTTATTTAATGATAATTAATGACAGATTTACAGAGATAAACAAGAGAAATTTTGTTAGACAGTTTTACGAATGACGTTTTAAGTTATTTACTTATTCTCCTGTAGTCCTGTATATAATTTGATGGTTGTAAATTGTAATAGTATGTTGGTTTTTTTTTTCTTCTTTTAGTGAACCCGTATTAAGATTTTTTTTTTACTCAATTTGGTAAAATAATTAGTGGTGTAATAGATACAGTTGTATATCAGTATATCATAACTTTTTTTCATTTTAATGTCGTTACGTTGTCTTTCGTATTTTTGTTTTGTTTACTTATTGTTATATATTTTTGGCACACCGTGTGAAGCAACATTACCTTATATACAAATATAAACTTGGATGAATAGCGTGAATAGTGTCTACAATGTTTTGTCACATTTTTTAATAGTTACTATAGTGTGTTTTTATAATAATAGTTACAGTATCTAAACTGATTTTGGTACCACGTTAACACATTTTTCTCTTTCACGATCCTCGAGACACAAAGTCGTAAAAGCTAGTTTCTAGTTATAATCATATATTATTCTATTTAATTTATCATGTTATATATAGTAATTAGTATTTAGAACCGGAGCGCTTTAAAAAGCGCTATCTATAAAGGTGAAGAGTGAATAGTAATATATTCGATTTGCTATTTTTCACGTGAAACTTTATTGTAATA
Source organism: Deinandra increscens subsp. villosa (assembly GCA_039602395.1). NCBI lineage: Eukaryota > Viridiplantae > Streptophyta > Magnoliopsida > Asterales > Asteraceae > Deinandra > Deinandra increscens. The sequence continues at coordinate 82,446,806 of JBCNJP010000025.1, read as the reverse complement.
CTTTTTAAAAAAAATTCTTAACACCTTCATATAACTTTTTATTTTAATTGGTTTTCATTAGACATTTCAATATATAGTCAGCTTGGTCGTAAAATACAAGACTAATTTACTAGTTAAATACACTTTTGTCGGTTTTTTGTTTTATTTTAAGACTTGTTATGTGTTTTTCTTTAACATCTCGCTAGCTTGTTAGTTATTGTTGGCCGTAAAAAAATATTATACCTACTCTCTTCCTCATGCCTCGTCTATATCCCTGTACCCCTAGAGATAGATAATACTACTTACCAATATTTTAATATCGATATTTTTTTACTCGTAAAAATGTATACATACTACTGCGGACATTGATAAATGATATTATTGTTTTACAAATTTCTAAGAAAATTCACAAATATTGCCATTGGCATCACATTCACAGCAATGATTGTACATTGTTCTCTTTCTTAAACGACCACCATAGGTATGTTTTGTAGTATATATACCCACACCATGTTTTTTAACGTATACCGAATTTCCAATATACCATTCCCATTTCTTGTCTTGCTAATTATTTATTATATAAATATACAAAGAGAATTGGTGGTGAATAGGAGAGTATTTTCTTCTTATGAAATGGCCACAGCTTTATTTCTCATTGACAATTTTAGTCCCTCTGCTATTCTACGTGTCACTTATTCGCTTGGCATGTGAATTTAGGAAAGCAGCTGTCGTCTTCTGTTTACAGCTGTCCTCAAAACCTGGTTCTCATCTGTCTCTCTCATCACAAAACCAAGTGCTCATCTAGAATCTAAAAACTACACTTCTCTTCTCCTCTGCTCTTTGAGCTTTACCCATAACGATGTTTCTTTCCCTCTCTAGAATACTCTCTTTGAGAGAGACCGCCATAGCTGAAGCTTATTTTGTTAGTATCTTTGTCGTTGCTCCGGACACGTAGAAGCGACGATACAGTTGCTCCGGTCACGTTGCAGCAGTGACGTTTTTCTTCCTCTTCTGTCAGAGATTTTGTCGATTTAGTGTTTGCTTTTGGTTACCCAAGAACCTTCGTCACGCTCAGGCGACGATGTCTCCGATAACGTTGAGGCTAAAAGGTTTCTCTTCCTATTCTGTCGATTGATTTAGGGTTTCATTTTCAGATCTGAAACGTTTTTGGCTTTGTTTTTGTGTTCTTAATAACTCAGATCTTAAACTTTTTTGAACTTTTAACTGCTAAAGTTCTGATTTGTTTGCGTGAACTGCTAGATCTATGTATTTCTTCTGATCTCATTCATTTTACGAGACAGCTATCAATTTTCCGATATGAAACGTTTTTGTTCGCTCGGTTTTGGCTATGCTTTTGGGTTCTTAATAACTCTAATCTTAAAATTCTTTGGGTTTTTAACCCCTATAGTTGTGATTTGGTTGCGAATACTGGAAGATCTATGTACTGTTTCTGATGTCCTTCATTATACGTGATGGTTGTAAAGGGTTTATTTCCTCATATCGATATGGTGACCTTTTGATGATTTTGCATCAGATCTGAATTTTTTTTTTAATTATTTTCTTCATCTCTATATGATGACCTTTTAATGAGTCTGTGTAGGATCTTCTTTCGATTTGCTTTACGTTGTTGCTTTGTCTCCGAATATGGTATTCGTCGGTCGCTTCACTGCCGGACATTGATAGTGTGGTTAAATGTGGCTGATTATTTGTTGGATGGAAGTTGGTTATAATTTTCCTTTACTTGATAGTGTGCTGCTCTTCTTTATGGTTCTCATGTGAGGCAATGATGAAAATATTTTGAGCCCTCTATTGCTACTGTTGGTGAATAAATCATTTTTGCATAAGATGGACTGAAAATGTGCCTGATAAATTGTTGGATTTATATTTTACTTGATAGTATGTTGGCTTTCTTGATGGTTCATGTGAGGCAATGATGAGATATTTCAATATCTCTTAGCCCTTAATTTGTTGCTGTCGGTGAAAAAAATCTTGGTTAAACTTCCTATTGTCTTGGGTATCCTTTCGATTTCTTCTGTTTGAAGAGTTGGTTTCATTTGCAGATTTTCAGGCGACTATGCGCCGCCTGTGTGGTTAGGGTTTTCCTGAAGTGGGTGCATCTGGATCTGTTCTGATTTTATAATTTAGATCCATGATTGTTGTTTCAGATTTATGTTTGTTTCTTTTGGTTTTTTAAGAGATGGTTATGATGGGTTTCTTCCAGAGCCTTTCTCGGCGTTTATGCGTCACCACCATTTTGGGGTTTTCCGGTTTGGTATCCAAAATCTGAAACATATATTTTGTCGGTTTTGGTTTGCTTTCTGATTCGCGATGATCTTACCGGCAACTATGTTCGATACCGGTGTATGAGCGATGTTTTGGTGATTGCTTTGTATTTGGGTTTTCTAGAACCCAGATCTGAAATCTGAAACATAGATTTTGTCGGTTTTGGTTTGCTTTCTGGTTCGCGATGATCTTACCGGCAACTATGTTCGATGCCGGTGTATGAGCGATGTTGTGGCTGTTTTCCGATGGTGCTGGCTGCTTTCCGATGAACATGGTCAAACTTTTTAGTGGCTATGATGATTTAATTTTATAGAAGTTAATGAATGCACATGTGTAGGCGGGGCAAAAAAAATTTTGCAGCCACCATGCGTATATGATTTTTACTTTTATAAATCTGAGCCTAATCTCACAAACAAAGCCATTATTCGGAAGTTTGTGATTAAGTTAGCCGTTGGAAATCGGGGAATCACAGTGGTAGGAAATAATAAGTCTGTATGTTCAGTTTTTTCTTTCCCCTTTATAATTTACAATTTACATCGTCTTCTTTCATCTTAATTATCTTTGAATTAGCACATTTTTATGTTGTTATATGACCATAACATACAGCAGCAGCTGGTCATTTAACACTTTTATTGCTTAGTTTATATTAATTTACGATCATTATTCTTTTACTTGGTCATAATTTGTGTTCTCTTTTTGGTTTCTTTCTTATTTGCAGATTATTTGTTGTTGGATTTCTGATGGTTTCATCTGTATGAAAATGGACCAAGTTCTTCCACGACTTTTTTCCTTTATATTTCCCTACATTTTTACTTTTAAGTTGTGAATCTATTGTCATTTGTCAAGAAGGTTTATTAATTTCTTCGTTTTGAAACATTGAATTTAAATTTGGGGGAAAAAAAGGTTTTCCTTCTAAATATGTGGGTTATGAATATATAATGAAACTTTACATGGAAAACCGTATCCTTCATATGATATCTATCTCATTTTTCAAAGATGATATCTACATAAAGTCGTATTTGTAGGAATGTAGGATGTTGCTAGAAATAGGAGATTTTAAACATATTTGAATTTTAAACATTTTAAACATATTTGAATATTTCAATTAACTCACATACCACGGTGCTAAGTAACGATAAAAAGATAATGGATTGCAACATATTGATTCGAACTTATGAACGGTGTCATATTAAAAACAACCCGCGGTAAAAACTTTTAGAGTTTTCGACTTTGGCGATGGCGTTTTGGACGTTTTCTTCACAATGGGTCATTAGTAGTTTTCAAATACTCAAATTCATTTGTTATTTTACTTCTCTCAAAATGAAAATGTTTTCTTCATAATGGGTCATCAGTAGCTTTCAAGTACTCAAATTCATTTGTTATTTTACTTCTGACTCTATAGGGTCATTTTCTCTTTGTAAATTTTTGGGGACTTTTATTGTCCTTTTTGTTTGTAAGCCTCATGAGAATGTAATAATATTTTAGCCCAGATGTCTACAAGCTTCGTTCACAGATGAACATGGTGACATACCACAGGTTCCAACATAACCCTACTGTTATGAGTATAATACCTTTTTCAATAAACAGAAACTTTTATACCCTATGTAAACTGAAAGTATTAACTGATAAACATAATGGACTAACAGCACACAACTGACTTTTTTATATGCAGATTCACAATCTATGGGTGGAAGACATTCGCAAGGAAAAATCAGATTCAAGTCAATGACAAGATTCGTCTCACGTACAGCTCTCAGATGAAGACGCTCTTCATATCCCATGAGCTGTGAGGCAGCTTCCAAAAACAGTCCCAGGACCCAAATCTTTTGGCATGTGCATGTTAGTATGTATGAAACTAAACAATGATCTTCTTTTGTATATCCTAATGTCTTAGTGCTGATCAACATCAAACAAACTTCTATCCCTCTTTTGTAAATCTATATGGATAGATGTTGATCAAGTAATGGTTTGTAAATATGAAGTAACTTTTTGGAAACGGCATGACAAGGTTTCATGTTCGTTTAACTATAACTATTTAGTGTGCACATTCTTAGACATCTAAAGACGTTTATTACTATACAATTCCAACCCCGCGGCAGCGCGCGGGGTGGGTCAAACAACTCGTTTTAATATTAATCGAAATTGATTTAAGAATGAAAAAAATATGTATCTTTCGAATACAATTAATTATGGGTCCCCAACTGAAATTGGTGGTGAAGATTTAGTCCTCAAAAGTTTTCAAAACAAAAAGTTCTCATTTGAACCTAACCCTATATATATATATATATTATATGTACATGGCCCGGTCCGGTTTTTTACGACCGGTCTTTCATATAAACCGTAAACCAAACCGTTCACAACGGTTTAAAATTTTTGAAACCGACCGACCGTTCGTAAAAATAAAAAACAGACCACGAAACCAAACCGATGACCGGTTTGGACGGTTTCACGGTTTGAAACCGAACCATAAACACCCCTACAACTAATTACACTCTAGAATTGCAGTTTATTTCATATGTATGTTTACTAGATGGGCGTGTGGCGTGTGAAAGTGAAATCGAGATCAAAATACACAAGTAAACTGGAATGTTATTAATGAGAAGATGAAGATTGAGATTACATAATGATCAGCTATATAAAGCCCCTAATCTCTAACTAACCGTTATTAACAAACTTTTAACAAACATTTACATTCTAACCCCTGAACTATCATGACTACGTCATTTATTAACTAAAACTTCTAACATTCTCCCCCTTAAGCTCAATCTTCTTACAGCTCCTTGTAACTTGCCTTAAAACTCACAACAAACAATAAATCAGCATTAGCATCGCATGACAGAGATCCAATGGACGTGTTCATACTGATGTGCCAAGATATTCTTGTTCATGAGTTAAGAACTAGTCCTTTACTTGCTGCTGCTGCAACTACTGCTGCTGTACAACTTGACACCAAGCAGCTCTCTCATTTCTTCAAACATGACCCTTGCCAAAGCTTTGGTCATAACATCTGCTCTTTGCTGCTTGCTGCTAATGAAGTCAACAAGAATTTGACCCTCATCAACACATTGCCTTATAAAATGATATCTCAGGTTAATATGCTTAGACCTGCCATGGAAGACAGGATTTTTGATCAAAGCTATAGCTGATTTGTTGTCTACAAATAGCTTCACTGGCTCCTGCTTCCTTCCTGTTATCTCTTCTAACACACCATTGAGCCATATAGCTTGACAAGCTGCTCCATTAGCTGCAACAAACTCAGCTTCACAGCTTGACAGAGTGACAGTTTTCTGTTTCTGAGAATGCCAACTTATTATGCAATCATTATAATAAAATGTATTCCCAGAAGTACTTCTACCATCCTCATTATCAACTAAGTGACTGCTATCACTAAAACCAATCAGACCACTTCCTTCTTTCCTGCTGTATTTCAATCCAAAATGGATTGTTCCTTTCACATACCTTAATAGATGTTTCACTGCTTTTAAATGCTCTTCCCTTGGATTTTCCATGAATCTACTCACATATCCAACAGCATAACAAATGTCAGGCCTGGTATGTGTCAAATATCTTAATGATCCAACTAGCTTCCTAAAGTTACTGGCTTCCACAGCCTCTCCACCCTCTTCTTTTCTAAGTCTTAAGCCAAATTCCATAGGAACTCTAGTCTCATTACATTCCTCTAACCCTGCTAACTTAATCAACTTAGTTGCATACCCTGACTGTTTGATTACTATGCCATCACTCCTCTGATCTACCTCAATTCCTAAGTAATAACATAACAGCCCCAAGTCTGTCATCTGAAATCTCAGTTGCATCTGCTGCTTAAACTCATCTATTTCTCTCTTGTTGCTACCTGTAATCAGTAAGTCATCTACATACACTCCTATGATTAAGCTTGATTTGCTACCTATCTTGGTATATACTGCCTGCTCATGCTCACACCTCCTGAATCCTAGTTCTTTCAAGACTTTATCCAATTTGACATTCCAGGCTCTAGGAGCCTGTTTGAGTCCATACAATGCTTTCTTAAGCCTATACACTTTGCCTTCACTGCCTTTCTTAACATACCCCTCAGGCTGACTTACATATACAACCTCATTCAATTCTCCATGCAGAAAAGCTGCCTTAACATCTAGATGATACACACTCCATCCCATTCTAGCTGCATAAGCTAACAAAAGCCTAATTGTTTCAGTTCTAGCAACTGGGGCAAATACTTCTTTACAATCTATACCCAATTGTTGAACATAGCCTTTTGCAACTAATCTGGCCTTGTACCTAGTTATTTTACCTTTAGCATCCCTTTTAATCTTAAATAGCCACTTAAGACCTATAGGCTTGCTACCTTGTGGTAAGTCTGTTAAGTACCATGTATCATTCCTCTCAATTGCCTCTATCTCATCTCTCATGGCATTCTTCCACTCTTTCTCCTTAAATGCATCTCTAAAGAGAATAGGTTCTTCTTCCTTAGCTAATAGTAACTCAACCTGTGCATTATCCTCCTGCCTTTGAGCAGTTTGTTTAAGCCTATTATCTAAAACAAAATCCTTTAAGTGTACTGGTGGTACAGATGTTCTGCTAGATCTCCTAACAGGAGGAATACCTCCTGCAGGCTGCTGAGTTACAGCAGGAGAATGATCACTACCTACTTCCTCTTCCTCACCCTGAGAACCTTCTAAGCCATGATCATGATCAATGTTCCCTGCATCAGCATCATCCTCTCCCCCTGAAGATTGATCATCATCATCTTCAGCTGGAGCATGCAACTCTCTAACTACTGTAACACCTTCACTATCTCTCAAACCTGTGGACTCCTGTGCCACTCCTTTATCCCAGTCCCATCTCCTGGTTTCCTCAAACCTCACATCCCTACTAATCACAATTTGATTACCTAAAACATCATACATCATGTAAGCCTTAGATCCTTCCTGCACACCCAAATGTACCATAGGTATGCTCCTATCTTCTAACTTTCTTAGACCTGGTTTCACCCTCTTAACATGACCTATGCATCCAAAGACCCTCAGGTGAGACAGGTTGGGTCTTCTATTTTTCATCAATTCATAAGGTGTTGCATCATTTATAGCCTTAGTGGGTAGTCTATTTAACACATAAACTGAGTGCCTAACTGCCTCTGCCCAATAATCATCAGGGACACTCATAGCCTTCAACACACTCCTAGTCATGTTCATAATAGACCTGTTTCTCCTCTCTACAACCCCATTCTGCTGAGGGGAGTATGGGGCAGTCAATTGCCTATCTATCCCACTAATTTCACATAATGAATTGAACTCAGTGGAGGTGAACTCACCTCCTCTATCAGACCTCAAAGATTTGATCTTACAACCTGTTCTACCCTCTACTTCTGCCTTAAATTTCTTAAAGATATCTAAAGCCTGATCTTTACTCTGAATTATATATACCCACATATATCTAGAGTAATCATCAACTAAGAGCATGTAGTACCTATTTCCAGCCTTTGTGGTTGGTGCTATTGGCCCACACAGGTCCATAGAAATCAGTTCTAAGATAGCCTTGGATCTAAACTGTGATGCTTTTGGGAACTTTTGCCTAGAGTGCTTGCCTGCAAGACAAGCATCACAGAGTTGTGTTGTGTGCTTAATAAGAGGAACACCTATAACCATTCCTTTCTTAGTCATATACTCAATAGCCTGGAAGTTCACATGGCCTAATCTTCCATGCCAAAGCCAATCTATATCAGACACATTACTAAGAAAACACATTGGAGAGCCTGTTTTTAAACTAATTTTATATAGCCTATTAGGCGCTCTTTCTACCTTCATCAAAAGCTTTCCACTGCTCTCATATAGCCACAAGTGATCCCCTCTCATTCTCACTTCACAACCTATTTCTGTAAGTTGCCCTAGACTCAATATATTACTCCTTAGGCTAGGTATGTAATACACATTGGAGAGTACTCTTTGCTCACCTTTCTTACCTTGCAGAATTACTGATCCCCTACCCATGATATCTACACTGGACCCATCCCCAAACTTAACATTCCCACTGATATGACTATCTAGATAAGAAAAATGAGATCTAGTTCCAGACATATGATTTGATGCTCCATTGTCTAAGTACCAGATTTGATCATCATCCCCTGCACCAATGAACCTATCTGGTACTATCTTTGACTCATTCAAGTAAACAACCTCATTGTTTACTTGATCCATGGAGATCATCAAGAGGGCTGGTTCCTCATCTTCAGTTTGAGACAAGTGAACCTCTTGAGTTTTAGTCTTTTGCTTAGCGCACTCACTAGCATAATGGCCTAGGGTGTCACACTTAAAGCATCTTATCCTAGACTTATCCTTTTTAGCCTTAATTTTCATGCCATCCCTGTGACCTTTCCCTTCTTTATCATTATACCTAGACTTGCTACCAAAATTTGACCCATCCACAGGACCTTTACCCCTGTCTTTCTGCCCCTTATGTTTAGATTCCTTATGTCTAGATTGCCATTCTGAGTATGTCATAAGTAATTGCTGATCCTTAACAGGTTGTGATTTCTTATGCATACCAGTTCTTTCCTCAAATGCTTTTAATCTACCTATTACTTCTTGAAATTTCATTGCATCTATATCCATAAACTGTTCTATAGATGCAACTATATGAATAAAACGTTCAGGCATAGAATCAAGCATTTTTCTTACCAAAAGGGATTCTTCAATCTGCTCTCCCAGTTCTGATACTTTAGATGCAATTGCACTGAGTTTGGCTGCAAATTCATCCACAGTTTCTGTTTCTTTCATCTTGAGTAATTCATACTCATTCTTGATTGTTTGTAGCCGGGCTTTCTTGACCCTATCTACGCCAATGAATCGCATCTTAATCGCCTTCCAGATATCACTTGCAGAAGTCAATGTGGCGATTTGCAGTATCATGTCCTCCGGAAGAGCTTGATAAAGGTAGGCGATCGCTGCACTATCCTTCTTGGCATCAACAACAGCCCCTTCCGCTGGGTTCACCACCTCCCAAAGCCCGTGAACGCTGAAAATGGCCTTCAATTTGACCGCCCAAATCGTATAATTGTTTTGGGTTAGCAGCGGGCATTGAAGCGGAATCGTTGTGTATTCTCGAACGGTGGCCCGGGGACCTCCTCCATTATTTCCGCCGTCTGCCATTGAATTCGCTGAGGTCAACTCCTTTTGACCGAAACAACGAACTGATATTGGCTTCCTCCCTCGATCTTGATTTGAACGAACCCTAGAAGGGAACGGCGGCGAATCAGCGGTGATTCGTCGGAGCTAACCACCTGTTAGCTCTGATACCAAATGAAAGTGAAATCGAGATCAAAATACACAAGTAAACTGGAATGTTATTAATGAGAAGATGAAGATTGAGATTACATAATGATCAGCTATATAAAGCCCCTAATCTCTAACTAACCGTTATTAACAAACTTTTAACAAACATTTACATTCTAACCCCTGAACTATCATGACTACGTCATTTATTAACTAAAACTTCTAACAGCGTGCAGCTGTTACGGGAGATCGCGGCTACACCAATTAATCGCAATGGCATAATACAATCCATCATCCATGAGTAACGAAAGTATAACTGTTAATCGAAGACTGTGTACTCCGGTCTGATTATCTTGAAACAAACAATTCATGGCCGATCAATTGTGATGAAGCTGATGATTGGCGGATACCAACCTTGGTGACGATAAAAGTTGATAAACTCGAACTTTTGCATGAAGCGACTTGTATACTTGCGATTTTTTTTTCTTGTTTGAGTGTTGACTTTTTGAAAGTAAAACTGGATGCATGAATTTAATCAACCAAGTTCTAATAACTTTGTGAATGCAACATTTGAATGAATGTTCCGTTATGGCAAATTATGCGCCTGTGAAGCATATGTACTACTTTTGAATCAATGTTTGTTATCTCGTTTTGTAAGTTTGGTTCTTGCAAAGTTTGATTATGGCAGTTTATAGTAAACTTTGGTTCCTGCCACTTTGGTTTTATGAAGCATGTTCTATGTTATTCTCATTGTATGTGCTTGTGATTCATGATAACGAAGATGTAAAGTTGATAATCTTTTAAATCATGAAATTAATTTTTTTTCTTCTTATTCTCCTAAATTTCTAACACTTATTTTGTTTTTTTATATTAATGTGACGAGTTTACCAAATATGTTTGTGGTGTAACAGGTGCAACCGTGTAACATAACTTTAGGTCATAGGATTAACACTTTAAGTTTTTAATTCTCGCAGCAACGCGCAAGTTTGAAAATCTTTTTACTATACATGTGAAAGAGTAAGGGGGAACTATAGTAAGTTTATTGTTTTTTTTTTGTTATGATAGTTTTTAATTTTTTATTTGAACGGGGGTTGTGTTATAGAGTGAGAATTGAGAGCTCGAATGAAACGAAAGTCTTCACATGCCACTTGGGTTGGGATTTGACTAGTCTTCTCTCTGCATATTCATGGGCTTTTAAGTGTGACCCAAAAATGTGGGCATTGCATATTTGCATTTATTCAAAAACCAAATTGTTTAGCTTAGTTTTCTTTTCATTTTTTATTAAGATTCAATGGGGGATTGGGGTGCACGTGATAGGTTATTTGTTTTTTTTTTCTTTTTTAAGTTTATTGTTCTTTAAAGTGATAGCTATTTTTAGCTTACGTTATTTTTGTCATTCTACTGGTATATGCATTTCAGTTTGAGTTTTTGTCTAAAATCAATTATGTCGCTGACCTCTTCCTCATAATAGGCTCATTTCTAGATCTAAAACCCCTTGGATTCAAGATTCACGTGATATTTAATGTTTTACCGTTGTTTGATTACATAGAAAACGACTAATAAAGATGGCAAGCAGCTGCAACTAAGGGAATGATCCAGACGTAACACGTCAATAGACAAATCTAGTTTGATCTGATGCAACACATTTGTTCTTTACAATAGATTGACATACTTGACATACTACAGACACTACGCACCGATGGACAAATCAAGCTTTAGTATGATATAATTAATCAAATATTATATAAAATAGTAAACTAACCCAATTGCTATACTACATCACCATGCTTCTATAGTCTATACTATTTTTCTTTGCTTAAAGCATAGTCACATACTCACATATTGCTTAATAATACTACATTTTTTCTATAACCCTTATAAATAATAGTACATATCACCTTATACCTAAAAAACGCAAGGCTCTATCCAAAGCAAAAAGAGAAACCGTGCAAATCGAACCTATCAGAGCTAGCTTGGTTTGTATACTAGCCGAGTTTGAGATCAAATTTTCAGTCTGATTGAGTATTTTAAGTCGAACTAAGCCGATCCATACTAGCTTTTTAATATTTCTAGCCAAAATTGAGTTAGGCCTACTCTTTCATATGGTCCATCGAAATGGTTGAGCCATCTTCTCTATTTTATTATCTAGATAAAAAGTTATATGTTCAAATTCTTGAAACACGTCTCTTTCAAATTTAAAATTCCAAAATGAAAAATCTATGATGTTACTATTTAAAGAAAAACTTATTTATATCATATTCTCACCCATAAGAGAAATGAGAAAAACTTTATGATAAGGGCATCTTGCCGAATATTCTACAACATTAGGGACCAAAATGGCAACATTAAGAAACACAAGGGACCACCATGAAGAAAGAAATCCCTGACCTATAAAATCAAGAAAACGCATCAATGGCGACCTTGCGCCTAGCCCTGGATGCAGTAGCCATATCTCTGTTTTTAGTATTATAATTTTTTCGATTTTTCTTCATTTGTAGTTCTTCACAGAAATAATCAATCTGTTCTTCGCATATCTTGGGTTAGGAGGTGTGGATTCATCTTATTGAAGCGATCAAAGCTTCAAAAAAGTTAGGTTTCACACCTGTTGATTGCCGCCATTCTCCTTCTTTACATACAAATCTATCCAGTATTTCTCCTGCGATTTTGATCAATATATACATCACAATCGGGATTTATCGCGGAGGCAATTGTGCGTTTTTGTTTGGGGATCAATTATCGATTTCTGATTTCTAGGTTTTTAGTTCCTGGCATCTAGATTTAGGATCCTGGGCTTGTGATCTGCGTGCAAATTGAAGGATCAAATTCTTAGGGTTTTTGTGTGATTCGGTTTTGTAAAAGAGATTATGGATAAGAAGAAGGTCGCCGTTCCTCTCGTATGTCACGGGCATTCACGGCCAGTTGTGGACTTGTTCTACAGCCCGATTACTCCAGATGGTTTTTTCCTCATAAGTGCCAGCAAAGGTTTGTCGTTTATTTGAATTCATAATATCTACTTTCAGTTTATTTGATTTTCATAGCTAGATTCAGATTGATCGAACGCATCTGTGAGAGGTCACGGCTAATTTGAATGGTCTCCTGTGTTGCATCACATTATTTTATATATAATTTAATTAAATGTGCTGTTTATGTGAGAATTATGTGTTTAATATTACTGTGAACTATTACTCATAGAGTTATAGCCATAAATTTGTGATTCAGATTCCACTCCTATGCTTAGAAATGGAGAAACTGGAGACTGGATAGGAACCTTTGAGGGGCATAAAGGTGCGGTTTGGAGTTGTTGCCTAGATACAAATGCTCTGCGTGCTGCATCGGCATCGGCTGATTTTACAGCGTATGTGGTCCTTATTGACTTTATTATTCATCATTACTATAGAATTTCTATGTTTTGTTCAATTATCCTAGGTTAATTACATCAACATGTAACTTACTTTGCGCCTTTATATAATGTACTTTCAAATTTCATAAGAATATCAAAATTGTACACAAGTAGTATTCTATAATTGATGACGTCTTGGACAATTGTACACGAGGAGTATTCTATAAACGATGACGTTGTTGTGACATGCCACCATTTTACTTGCTAAAGATTGTTACTTACATATAAAGGTAGATGTTGCAAGTATTTTACATACAATTTAACCTTTTTCCCTCTATAAAATGAGAAAAAATGAAGTTCTTTGTTTTGGTAATGTTATCTTGGCTTCCTACACCAAAATGCAACTTTCTTTCACCTTTTCATCATTATATGTAAGAAAAATTATCTTTTTTCCCATATTATGCAACATACTTCCAATTATTTACCGTTCTATGCAAGCAGCCTTCTATAGCGTGTAAACTACTTCTTGACTGTCGCACCAGTTTTCTTCTATAGGAGCTTAAGTACATACAATAGCAAAAAACGGAAGTATGTTGCATACAATGGAAAAAAAAAACATATCTTTTCTTATATACAATGACAAAAAGGTGAAGGTGTTTTTTCTTTTTTTCTTTTTGGTGTACCGAACACATTATCTTTTGTGCATGTATAAACAATTGACAAATGTGTACATTGGAAGCAATAATATCACATATTTTTTTCTGGATCTATTGAATTTTCAGGAAACTGTGGGATGCGTTAACTGGGGATGTGCTACACTCTTTTGACCACAAGCATATTGTCCGAACATGTTCCTTCTCTGAGGTGCATTCTTTTTTTCTATTTTTTTTAGTGGTGTTGGTGGCTGGGGGGATGAAGTGGACTGGGTAACTTGTCGAAACGTGTTCCGGTCTGACCGACCAAATAACATTGCTGTCCGTCTTTTAACATATAATGGATGCATAAAGTTTTATTATAAAAACTACAAGGATTTAAATCTATAAAACAATTAAGGAGGTTTTTTGCATTAAAAATACATTTGTGGCCACTTTTTACCTGTTTCTGGTTTAGCTGATTTTTTGAGCCTGAAGGGCCTGTCCTCCTTTGCTGTTAGATTTCAATATGTTTAGCTGTTAACTTCTCTACACAAAACAAATGGACATTGTGTATGTATTGATCCCTTATCAGTTCATAATCTTCACAAACAATCCCGTTCCTTCAAAAGACTTGAATTCATGCTTGAAATTTAAAATGAAGCTTAGTTAGGGGTTCCATGTATGATCAGGTAATGGTGAGCACACACTGAAAGAGTGGCAGAACCTTCTGCTATTCAAACTGATTTCATAAATTTAATCATGAAGTTTTAGCTCCATTGGAATTTATTCTTCTTACAAGGAGAACTTAGAATGTTCTACTTTTTTTAGCACACACTTAACTAAAGGGTTCCTGTTTCCATTCCGATTGACTTCTTATTAAGCTTTTATTTTCTTTTTTCTTTTGAATCCTTTATTGGCTATTGTCTATACATATGAATGTGATGCTCTTAGTAATCTTTTACATCATTTATCAGATTTTTTATTGATGGATGGACTTGTTAATTTTTGTATTTAATAATTTCTGTCGTTAATGGATAAAAGAAATTTTCTTTTGTAATTTTACAGGACACAAATTTTCTGCTGACTGGTGGCTTTGAGAAAATACTTCGCATATTTGATTTAAACCGACCAGATGCTTCACCAAGAGAAATTGAGCATTCTCCAGGTTCTATCAGGACCGTTGTATGGCTCCATAGTGACCAAACAATATTAAGTTCTTGCTCTGATTCTGGAGGAGTAAGGTATGTAATTAAACAGATCAATCACTGTGTTGACAAATGTGCAAACGAAATGTGTTTTTGTAAAAACATCAATTAAATCTTGGTTCTTTGTCATGTAACAAGTGAGGTTCCAACATGCTAGAAGCTTCAGCATTCCTAATTATTTAAATTACATAACTTTTTCATGGGTATAGCTGTATTAAAGGAGAAAACATGAATATCTTTTAGTTGCCCAAAATGTGGATGGATAGTTGTTCTTGTCCCGCGTACCTGATAGTTGTGGTTTCAAGTCTTAATAATCACTTATTATATGTTTGGTAAACATGTTCCCTTCTAATTGTTGTAGGGGGTCAAATAATAAGAATTAGGAAATCAGTTTCATACAAGTAGATTTTACCTATTTATCCCTTCTTTTAATCTAATTTTAGAGATTTCTACTACCATTTCCCAGATGTCTCTCCCTTCCTCTCTCTAATGAAAGTGTTATTTGTTGTCATTTTATTGACACCATAAATAGTTAGAATTTGCCAATCACCCAAACATATGCATATGTAATTGCATATAGTTTCAAATAGCAGAAACACAACCAAACACTATTTTCTATAGCAAGTTTACTACAACAGATTTTCTATCCCGATCATTCAGTGTCTGATAGCAATGATAATGGGTCATGGACTGGCCCGGAACCGGACCCGAATATGGTGAATAACGATGGTCGGGGTCGTACTGAATTTTCGTGCTTTGGGTTAGTCTTGCGCTGATCTGGGGTGGTTCATTGGTTTTTTGTGTCGGCCCGTGATATACCCACCTCGGGGTGATCATGGGTCAAGGGTCCACCCGTAACTGAATAGGTGAAAAATGATGAACATGTACCGGACTGATTTTGTGTGTTTTGTCACAGTCTTGGGCCGGTGTGGTCGGTTCATCAGTTTTATCAAGTCTCCTGTGAGATGCTCACCCCTTACTGTCACTCTGTCAGATCATTATTTTGCTTAATTCACTTCTAAAGATCCTTAGATAACTCATTCTTTTGTTGCTGGATTGATTTTTATGACAAAATATGATTTTCAATCAACTGGCTCTTAAATTTGTTGATATTATCCATTTGCTTGAAAAAGCTTGCTTGTATGTGTTGTCTGCATTCTGTATCTCAAAAAGAGGTTTTTTGGGAGACGGGGTTTTCTCCGTGATCAACGTCCTTCTCTTCAGATAGAGTAAGATGTGCCCTCATTTCACCATCCCGAGACCTACTATGACTAATGGTTTTATTGAGTAGGTTTGTTTGTTGTTATATATTTGTTTTAAAAACAAAAAGTTTTACATGATTATTTTTATTATGTTGCAGGCTGTGGGACGTTAGAAGTGGAAAAATGGTTCATACTCTTGAAACCAAATCATCTGTGACCAGTGCTGAGGTCAGCAAGGATGGTCGTTACATAACCACCGCAGATGGATCTTCTGTTAAATTCTGGGATGCAAACCAGTATGTTTTCAATCCCTATTAATCATCACTTCATATGTTCGTTCTGCAACATATACTAATTGAATTTTTAAAAATTTGATGTTCTATAGTTTTGGATTGGTGAAAAGTTATGATATGCCCTGCAATGTAGAATCAGCATCATTGGAACCAAAGTTTGGTGATAAGTTTATTGCTGGAGGGGAAGACATGTGGATTCGCCTATTTGATTTCAACACTGGTGAAGAAATTGGTATGCCTGTTGCAACTAGCAGTAATAATAACACTATCATAGTAATAAACAAGGAAATTAAAATGGGCTGACCATATTGACCTGAAAACACTTTCCACCCCTTTTTTCGTTAATTATCATTACAAAGGCAATAGCAATAACCTGAATCTTCGAATAAAACTATTTGGGAGGTTGTGTCCACCATGTTTAATCCATATGACTCGTTCCTTTTTTGAGGCAGACCTGTTCAGAAATAAATGTCGTGTGCTGACATGTTGATATTGTAGGATGCAACAAGGGTCATCACGGTCCAGTCCATTGTGTGCGATTCTCACCTGGAGGTGAATCATATGCATCCGGGTCGGAAGATGGAACTATAAGAATATGGCAAACAGGGTCTTTGAATCCGAAGGAGAAAGAAAGTTCTGTTCCAAACGGACCAAGCAAACCCATGACAAGTGATGAAGTTGGCACAAAATTGGAGGATTTGAAGTTGGGAGGGAGTAATTAGGGTTTGGTTGCTGGGTTGTTTGTCAACTAGAAACATAGTTGCATACATATGTGTTTGTTCTTCCTCTGTATGGCTAATTTTTGAGTCTATGTTGTCACTCTATCCTTTAAAATAAATAGACGCTACTTGTGTTGCTTGTTTGGGTTCCTGTTTTATGTAAATAACTTAAATTAAATACGTTTATCGGGCCTAAACGCGTAACGATTATCGTTTGGATCGATTTCATGACATCGTAACTAATGTACACAGGCCTTTTAAGGAATACAAGAACAAACACATACTTCACAATAAATCACTTTAAACGTAATTAACGTTGACGCTACAATGCACAGTGGGATCTAGAAATAGTTTAGGTAGGTGTGTAAGTTATCATTTAAAAAAAGATACATTTTGTAAATATGCAAGTGTATATAAATAAGCATTTACACAGTCTATGATTGATTATACTTGCGAAACACACTACAAACTTGCTACACAAATGTGGAAAAAAAAAAGTTTGATATCTACTCTTGTTCTATCCGGCCTGTATACAGTGTAAAAACATCCTTGAATTCGATGCATATATCATGTCTATAAAAGTACAAATACAGAAATGAAGTACAAATAATACTTGAAAGATAAAGTTTGATATCTACTCTTGTTCGATGTATTTGAACTTTGATTATATAATCTTTCAAAAGGCCGACAATTCGGTTTTTCTCATTTACTTTTTTTTTTTAATTTCTAGCGCGTGGGTCCACATATACATCCTTATCCATACCACTCGTCATCCATATATTCGCTTCTTTTTTCTCTTCTCTCAGCTCCCCATCCATCTACCTTCTACCTTTTGACATCATCAATCAATGGCGACTTCACTCTCCACTTTTTTCCACCCTCTCACCACCGTCTCCACGGCGTCATCCACCAACCGCATTAGCCGGATCAAGCCACCGGCGGCCTCTTCCTCTGCCAAGTGGTGGACTCCGCTCTTCGGCCTGCCGTCCGATCCAGACTACATTAACAATCCGGCAACCATAACCGACGGATCGGTAACTGAAAACGTAGATCCAGATAACGCTAGATCTCGATTTGCTCCGGGATGCTTCACGGAGGAGAAAGCAAAGCAGATGCGGATGAAAACTGTTGAAACTGCTAACTTCCATGACATCATGTACCACTCGGCGATCGCGTCTCGCCTTGCGTCCGATGTCTCTGGCCGTTACGACGGTTAACATCGCCGCGCAGTTCCCGGCGGATTAGAAGACGGTTAGTTCTGGATCTGCTAATTTCCACGTTAGATCTTAACATCTTAGACGCTAGAATAACCAACTCTGTTTTAATGAGTTGATTTATAGTGTAGATTTGCACAATTTCTGTTCAGTGAAATTGTTCGTCATGAAACTTGTCGATTTCATCAAACAATGTAGTCATGTAGATCTAATTTTAACAGATCTCATATGAATCTCCATGAATGATATTTTTTTATGAATGTATGCTGATGGATTGAATCAGATCAAGGAGTTTGGAGCAAACACATATTATCATAAACAATAAAAAAATGAAGATCATATCGATGAATTATCCGGCCATATTTTGGAAAAGGACTTCGGAGCGTTTGCTTTTGCTTTTACAAGCCCACAGTTTTTGAATGTGTGTGGGGTAGACGAGAATCCGTTGGAAACTGAGATCTGGTTCGACTGGATCTAACCGGTTTAATCCGAAAAAAAATTCAAATATTGTCGATTTGTTACTGGAATGAGTTAAATCATAGAATTACGTACTCTCCGCTAGGCAAAAAATCGAACCGTGTTCATCCATAAAAACGAGATCCCGAATAGGCAAAATCGCACAATAACAGCCTCCAAAACCAAGCTAAAAGTCTAAAATATATCTTCCTAATCAAAGCTGTGAATAACTTGAAAGTGATCTGAGCGAACTAGGATTTGCGATCATGACCCGTTGTTTTAAGAATAAAAGGTTGATTGGACAAAAAAAAAAAAATGAATACTAGTTCTCAGTTGGATAAACTCAAATTGTGAAACTGATTAATCAAAACTTCTAAGCCTCTTAAGTTATTCAACGACTCAAAATATGTGTCACATTCAAAAGCTAACAACTTTTATATAAATCATTTTAATTTATATATAAACATCAAATTATAATAAAGTGCCAGGTAAACGCAACCCCTTTTTGATAGCAAAATCAGTCCTAATAAAAACAAAGTTACGATTTTTATGAATCGAAGAGTTGCTGTGCACGACCACTAAAAACTTAAAATGGATCAAAATGTGCGATGTGCCTATATCTACCGCAACCATTCTCGCAATCCCTACTCCACCACCACCGCACACCGCTACCATCATCGCACTACCATTGTTTTTGTTGCTGCCGTTTGTCATCATCACCACGGCCCCTCCATCGCCGTTGCCTCCTCCTTCACCCGTCGCCATAAAAAGTATGGCTCAGTTTCATCATAACCTAGCTCAAACCATGAGTAGTGCCAAGCATGCAATTGAGTTGAAGTTGATTCGGTATTAAAAGACAAATAGTTGAACCGTTAATCAATAACAATGTGAAACATCCAATTAGTTTACATGCATGCTATTATGTGCTATTATGGTATCAAAGCAGAACGTACTCTAATATCTCTGATTTACTATTTTTTTTGTTCTCTCCACAATGCCGATTGATGGCGTCACCGCCACCCTAGCCGGTGGGCGGCCGCTTCATCTTTTCTTTTCTTGTTCGCCACACCAAACCTCTTATTTTAATTTTAGATCTACCCCTTGCTTTTGCTTTTGTTTCGTACTATTAAAATTGTATGTGGATTCAAAGTGTAGTTTCTTGCCCTTTGATTGTTGCCATCGTCTGAGGCTTATAATAACTCTTTTAGATATATATATATATATATAGGGTAAGGTTCCTTGGAAAACCACTTTTATTTGGAAAACTGGAAAACCAATACAATTTGATTAAATGTGACAAGTTTTTAAACTCCCGTCTATTTTTAAACATAAATAAGCTGCAGGGGGCAATTTGGGAATCTAGAAAACTTTATTGGTCTACAAACCCTTTCAGGAAAAAAGATCGCACACAATTGCGCATCTCTCTTTTCCAAACCTACAAACTAGACGAGAAATCTAACCTAGGGTTTCGTTGGAGGGTCTACAGGCAAGATTGAAGCACGGATTCAACAATAATATCGAAGAAAAACATTAGGTAATGATTCGCAAATACTCGTTTCATCAATTTCCTTTCAAAATCGATCATCGTTCTCAAAAAAAATCCATCATTAGTGGTTCAACATCCAACACTCTCCAACCTCGGCTTTGTGAGGGTTTCAACTGAGATTCCTTGTTCTCATTCTAACACCTTTCGAGATCAACGAGTCCCGCCCCTCTCGTCTGAATTTCATTCACAGGTAGTTATTCGATGTTGATTACGTTATTGGTGTCAATGAGAATTCTTAGTTTTGTTTATATAAGGATTTTGGTTTGTTGCTACCAGGAATTCTCATATACTTTGATTTAAGAATGTTCATCCATCTATCTACACCCTCCCAATTATTCAACTGACAGACCCAACTTCACATTAAGGTGCAAAGGGATGGGTAGAAAAGGTATAAAAAAAAATAAAAAAAAGAAAAATAAAAAAAAAGGGAATCGTGGAATGAAACAGGAAGAAAGATGGTCATGGGGACAAAATATTTAAAGGTTGGATGCATCACTATCAAGAATAGAATTGGCATCATGTTGAGGTCAGACAAATATTCTTATGAACCATGCTAGTTAATGATTTGTTAAAGAACTTAAAAACAACAGGTGGTCATACGCAAAAGCCAACCAAGGTTGCTATTGAGATTGGCAAATGGGTATGAGGAGAGCTACCTTCAGGGGTTAGTGATGCTTTTTTTCTTTTGATTTGTAGTTTGTTTATTGTGTCGTTTTGGTTTTTGTTAGATGTTGTACTCTTAGATTTCGCGCCTGTCTAGCCATTGCTAGGTTGGTTTACGTTCTTGTCTTTTTTTTTATGTATATAAAAATGAATGATCGTTCAAAAAAAAAATTATTCAATTGTGAGAGATACTTGAATACACATTCCACCTTTAATAAATTGGTGACCCCTGGAAATGTTAGATTTTTCTCTTTTGATTTCGGCCATATGCATAACATAATTATATTTAAGACGTTACATGGGTCCTTTTACAGGTACAAGATAATCTAAGAAGTTGGCAACAGAATCTTTGGGGTTGTTTGGCGAGCCTTAAATAAGTAGAATGGTGAAGTGGTAGACTTCTTTTCTTTTGAAACTACCTACGAACATAACAAATATTTTTAAAGAAAATTAAAAGGAAGTATTGTTTTACAAGTTGGGGTTAACCAAATGAACATGAAATATTGTACATGGGAATAATGCAATAATTTAAGGGAGGTCAACGTAACATGAGTTTTCCTAACTGCACTTTAACATTGTCTTGCATGTAGGTTACTAATTTAACCTTGTTTCGCTGGCAGTCGTTGCGTAAGATGAATCATCCTTATATTGTGAAGCCGAAGGAAGTCGTCAGAGAAAATGACATCTTATACTTTGTGTTTAAGTATATGGAATGTAGTCTCTACCAACTTATGAAAGACAATGTTTTTTTCTTGGAAGCTAAAATTTAAACGGGTGCTTTCAAGTGTTTCAAGGTCTTGCATATATGCATCAACATGGTTAATTCCATCGCAACCATAAGCCAATTGATTTTCGTACATGTGAACTCTTATGAGTTGATAATTTCTTAATGTTCTTTATCATTGTTATTTAATTTAGTTTTTTACTAAATGCTTGTCATTCTATATCATGTAGCAGAGAAAGATTCTTTCACCGTGCAACTTCAAGGCTTATATGGACATGCATTGGGTGAGAACAGACATATCAGAAATAGTAGCAATGGATACTCACTATCTTTTATACTTTACTTGATTTTGAATGCAAATTGAAATAATGAGATTATGTATCTTAGCTTTTTAAATCCAATGTATGTAAAAATTTATCCTGCATATATAAAGTGTATAATACAATTTGTAAAGTGTATGTATTGATTAGTAATTGTGTAGATTAATCAACTATACGTAAGTTGTAACGTTGCATATATGCAATATAGCATATAAAAAAATTGGAGAGTGATAAGTATATTGATACAAAAAATGGAATAAAATATTATGTAACACAGAGTGTTGTATAAATGCAACATAGGGTGTTTGCATATATGCAACATAGGGTGTTGCATATATGCAACATAGTGTGTTGCATATATGCAACATAGTGTGTTGCATATATGAAACATAGTGTGTTGCATATATGCAACATAGGGTGTTTGCATATATGTAACATAGGGTGTTGCATATATGCAACATAGGGTGTTGCATATATGAAACATAGTGTGTTGCATATATGCAACATAGGGTGTTGCATATATGAAACATAGTGTGTTGCATATATGCAACATAGTGTGTTGCATATATGCAACATAGTGTGTTGCATATATGAAACATAGTGTGTTGCATATATGCAACATAGGGTGTTTGCATATATGCAACATAGGGTGTTTGCATATATGCAACATAGGGTGTTGCATATATGAAACATAGTGTGTTGCATATATGCAACATAGGGTGTTGCATATATGCAACATAGGGTGTTTGCATATATGCAATATAGCATATAAAAAAATTCGAGAGTGATAAGTATATTGATACAAAAAATGGAATAAAATATTATGTAACACAGAGTGTTGTATAAATGCAACATAGGGTGTTTGCATATATGTAACATAGTGTGTTGCATATATAAAACATAGTGTGTTGCATATATAAAACATAGTGTGTTGCATATATGCAACATAGGGTGTTTGCATATATGCAACATAGGGTGTTTGCATATATGCAACATAGGGTGTTGTATATTGCATATATGCAACACCCCTATGTTGCATATGTGCAATATAGAATATTGCATATATATATAATATATGCATATGCAACACAAAGTGTTCCGTATATGTGACATAGAATGTTGTGTATATGCAACATAGAGCTTTGTGTATATACAAGATAGAGTATTGCATATATGCAACATAGAGTGTTATATATATATATAATATATGCAAACATAGAATGTTAGTTTCAAGCTAATTTAGTACATATTGCCATAAACTATCGTATATTGCTTACTGCACTTTAAATTTAAAATGAATTGGCAACGATTTGAAACTATAATCACAAAAAATATATTTTCATACAATAATGAGAAAGCCACTGAAGTAATGATAAACCAAATTAAATATGATACGTTGTAAATGAGTTTCATTAGGCAATATGTCAAACTTTTTGTGTGCATACATTATCAATTTTTACATGTATGCCAAACGATGAGAAGCACAAATGTTACAAAAATTCACAAATCATATACTCTCGTCATGAGAGCTTCAAGAAGACTTGGATCCTTTTACCAGTTAAGATTTGTTGACCTTTCAATCATATGTTCTCATCATGAAAGCTTCACAAATCATATATGGAGTGGCGGATCTCGAAATTTTTATTAGCGGGGGCAAAATACTAGTTGGTTAAACAACTCGACTAAAACATTTGAAATTAGTCGGTTAAAACGGGCCGAAATGGGTCATTTTTGTCGGGTCAAAACATATTGGTTAAAGTATATATATTTTTCTCTTATTAACAATAAACTTAAACTCTCTCACATAAATTTTTATAATTAGTTATAGTCGAAAGACATAAATTAAAACATCATGAATCGGAGATTCACAATATTAAACTTTAAATTTTTATAAATACAAAAATTTGATTTCAAATCATTTTAATAAAACTAAAAAGAAATTAAAGGTATGTAATTTACTAATTTTCACTAATAATAAAAAAAAATAACCATCGTATATATAGAGTTTTATGAATAAAAAATAATGATGATTTTAAAATTAGAGCATAAAGGGAATGTATAGTGTTTTAGATTTCTAGGTAGTAATAATTGTTTTTTAACGTCAAGCATTATATAAAAGGGACTAGAAAGGCGCTAGTACGAAAGGACAATTGTCACAAACCAATACAACAAAGCATTAAAAAAACAACTAGATAGCAGACCTATTAAAAAAACTAACAGGGTGAAGAAAAAATAGTAGATGATACAAAGGTTATGTCTTTCTTTTGGCTTTCAAAGAGGGTGAAGAAATGGGACCTCCAATGGCACCAATGGATGGCTTTTGGCTTTTGATGTAGGTTAAAGCTTTTTGGAAGGCTGTTTCTGCTTTGTGATGTTGTATTTATATTGAGGACTTGTCATTTTTGTAGTTGGGTGGAGTTTGAAAAACTAAAGCCAAAATGAAACCAACTCCTAAGCTCCACCTTGAAGACTTGAGGCTACCAGAAAAACAGAAGCACCGGGAGTACCAAATGAGAACATTAATTCCTTTCATAACCAATATCAACCCAAAGCACAATGGATCCAAACGGTTAATGGAAAACACTCTATATGACCCCAAAAGCCATGAAGCCCCATGTCTCAAATAGTGACCACCAAAATTCCAATAACAGACCATCTGCACCTTTGCTTTTTCCTTTTTATTATTTCTAGCCACCCAACAATGCTATAATAGTCTACTCAAATAATAAGAAACCCATAAGGCTATTCGTAATGAGGCGTTTTTGGGCTCCATAACGCCCCATAACGCCCCGCCCCACTACGCTTAGGCGTTATGGGGCGTTATGGACGAAAAAAATTTCTCGGGCGTTAGCCAGGTAACGCCGATTGAGGGGAGAAATCAAATGATTGTGGGGCGTTATGGGGGCATTATCCACTACACCATAAAGCCCCATAAAACCCATTGTCCAGTCACCGTCCACATGACGGATAATGCCCCATTCGGGGCCTTATGGGGCCTTATCCATTACGGGTAGCCTAAGCAACTTTAATTTCCTTTTTTCAAGACAAAGAACCCAAAGTCCCAAATTTTAAAATAAACCATTCATCTCATCATCTCATCGTCCTCATCCACCATTTTTTTACAGGTATCCATTTTTCTTCTTCATTTCTTTTATTTTATTTGGATTCAAGACCTCAATTTTGAGGAATACCATTTTGATCAGAGGTATTTCAGGGGCCAGTTAATTATATACGTAGGGGCATATTTATAAGAAAACAAACGATCAGAGATATATTTTAAACCTCCAACACCCTTTTGTTAAATCAGAACATAATTCCTCCTTTGAGTTTCAGTGATTAGTTGAACGGATCGGTGTGAAACGAAGGGTCATTCTGAATCGAAATCACATTTTGGAGCTATTCGAAGCAGTTTCATTATCGATTACGGAACGATTTGATAGAATTTTACATAACACACAGTAGTGTGTGTTCTTTGTGTTCATTGAAATTTCGGGGCTATCCAGATTCGTTCACGATGCTGTTATTCGATCATAGTCCGATGATAACAACAAGTTCTCGTTCGAACATATAATCATCAGTTGGATAGCCCCGAAATTTCAATGGACACGAAGTCAAACCTTGAATCATTGTCGTATGAATGTGAATAAAATCATAAACATCACGATCATGATCAGATATGAAAAACGAAGTCAAACCAACGGCAATTTAGTCTGAATAGCATCTAGGGAAATAGCGGGTATGATTGTTGAGCGCTATTATTTAGATCTCAATTTAGAATATAGAAATGTTATGAGAAATTAAAATTATAGTGTGAAATTACTCCTCTACCCTTCATTAAACTTAGTTTTCCAGTTTTCCAATTAAAAGATAGTTTTCCATTGAACTTTACCCTATATATATATATATATATATATATATATATATAGGGTGAGGTTCATTGTAGACACTTTCGCATGTGAAATAGCTCTTTTTCACATGTGAAATTTTCTGAATAATAAGAAAAAAGAAAAAAAGGAAAAAGGAAATTAATCACAACCATTAGATCAAGAGATCTAATGGTGAAAGAAGGTGTCTACCTGTCTACACTTATGAGGGTGTCTACAATGAACTTTTCACTATATATATATATATATATATATATATATATATATATATATAAATCCATTGTTGCCGTCTTTTGTTCATTTATACTTATAAATTATTTTTATAAGTTTTTAGTCAGCAATCCTCCTCAGTTAAATGATTTTGAAGTTTGAAAGTCATTCAGATGTCTCTTTTTACACTTCTAGTTTTCTAGAGATTAGGGAGGGATTTTCAGGGAAAGTATAGATTTAGTCTTTGCTGCGGATTCGTATCTTGCCTTCTTCTTCACTCGTATTGCTTTTTCTTTACTCGTGTTGCTTTTACTCGTAAGTGTAGACTAAATGCTATTTTCTATGTTTGTTTTTAGTTTTAGGTGTGTCTTTAGTCTTAGCTACTTATAAGTACTTTTATCTTTGTGCTACTAATAATTTCTCCTATGATACTTGACGCTTGTTACTAGTTTTTTTCTTGTATGTTTTTCATATTTTCCTTTCTAAAAAAGTGAAGGAGGTTTTCTTGAGTCAAAGGTCTTTGGTAGCTGTCTTTTTATTTAATAGGAAAGATTCATTTCATGCTATCCAGACCTAACTATTTGAGTGACATTGTTACTCAATTTATTTGGTTGTTTATAGCTCTATTTATATAAAAATTTATATTCTCGGTGTAATAATATTGCTTTTCCGATCATCATTAACACGTTATTAATTTATAATAAATTTCTTTTAAAAGAAATGTAGTGTTTACAGGTCAGTCCCGTTCGGCAGCCCATGACAAAAAGCCCATGCAGAAGAAACTACTGAAACTCCAGCAGAGAGGTTCACGATATTTCTGACCATTATGTTGTGATGGGCCTAAAAGAAGAATATTAATGTTGTTACTTGTAAGGAACAAAAAAACATGTGAAAGTATACAATACATGGTCCACCATGCACCCAAGTTTTAAAAGTTCTCACTAAGCTCAGCCAAATATTTAAACAACTTTAGAGGTCACTAGAGTATCATTTTGGTTTCATTTAAGGCAAATCAAGCAAAAAAAAAATTGTGAAACTTACCAATTTGGTTTCATCTAACAATAAAACACCTTTTACATGAAACTTGTCACACACAACGTTCTAAAATGATAAGAGAACGCCCATAAACTTCCTTATGATCAGCAGACTGCAGATATAGGAGAATTTAGAGGATGGGATTATGGGAACCTAGTTACCTACTTTGGTAATGAAACTTAGATTAGGTGGGTAGCTAGGCCCAACCTTTAGCAAATTTAGCTGCTTGTTCATTTGTATATGGTTGAGGTCGAAAACTGATAACTTAGCTTACAGAGCCTGGTAAAAATTTCACCCTCATCATTAGGTCCACTGACTGTTGGAGGTAATTTTAAGACCCGAATTCATAAGTCGGCAAAGTTGGAAGATCAAAGTTGGTTTTAGTTTCCTAGTTAGGTTATAATGCATTATCTAACAAGTTTGGTTAGATTATATATATGGACCTAAGTTAGAGGTTTGTATGACCAGTTTGTAATCAAGTTTTTAAAGTTATATAATCTTGATTATCAATAAAGAGATTGAGAGTTATATATCCAACTTAAATACCACTTTGAGTTTCATCCCCCAATAAATGTAGAATAAGTTTCCACACTCAACCAACTTAAATACCACTTTGAGTCTCATAATTCGTAGCTTTTACAACTTTGATCACCGATATCCCATTCATCCTAGCTCGGTTTTGGATGTGGTGTATTGTGGTGCGTTGGATATCCTTCACAATTACTATATAAATCTAGAAAATACCAGCAATATTGACCTCGGTATAGTTATTCATGCTCAAAGTTGGTAAAAAAAACATATTATTAATTATTTTTCTCCCAAAATTACCAACATGAAGTTTCTATACTCTTTTTTAGTATTTTAGTGTTTAAATGCGGAAATAAAGCTCGTGGAGTAATATGTGAATTCAACTAAAGACCGGTTTCATTGACATTACCTAAATTTAAATGGTCAAATTGCATGTAAATTAAGGTAACTGCCAAGGGTTTGATCTTTATTTGAGTTAACCAGCTTATTTTGAGATCACGTCATGACTTTAGTTGGTTAAAACTTAAAACTTACCCTCATGTGACGTCAGAATTTTCAAAGTTTGATGATATTTCTAAAAAGGAGGTTACTATAAATCAGAAATTTTGAAGTTTGATGGCTTTTCTAGCCGAAATATAGATATCAGACCAATGTTTGATGAAGATGCTCTAATGCCGACATGTTAAAGTATCCAAACTCTAATGTAGACCGTTGGCACAAGGTATAGATTATTATTCTTACTCAAATTATATACGGATTTGAATTTTATATGAGTATATATTATATGCATTTTAAAAGGGTAACGTAATAAAGTGTAACTAATGGTATTAATTGCTTTCTGAAGTACCAAAGTAACGTATTCACCGACTTTTTTTTATTATTTTTATTTTTAACTGTCAACAAACATAGAATTGTCGAGGTACTCTGTACGGGGTGACCCAATGGTAAAAGGCCACCGCCAGCTGACCCAACCCAGCCGTACGGAACCATTAAGCACACCCAAGTTATCTTTATTTCCGGGAAAAACTCACCCGCCTGAAGGCCCGCTAGTGATAAAACCCGGTCGCTTAAGGATTTTTATGAAATGCATCACTAAAGTTCCATATAGAAAAATTTGAGTCCATGACTCTTTTCATTTTCAAAGAAGTTATTAATAAATTCCCTAACATGAATAAAATTGAATTCAATCAGACTCTCCAGGTCTCACTTTTATATTTTATTTTATACAAAGTATAATTTATTACATATGATATCAAAAATGTATTTAGAGCGCGCAACAATAATCTTGTTGACATGTTACATATAGTAACAATAATGTGTTGGGATTTTGGTATTTAAGATTTTAAACACACAAAATACACTACAGAAACGTATAGTTGAAGATAGATACGAGATTTACATGGTTTGGTTTAACCTAACATACGTATATGAGTTGCAGCCATGAAACTTCTCTATTACTTTTGTCTCACTCGCATAGTAATAAATTTACGAGTACAAGAAAATATATATCTAAGGTTACAAACCATGAGCCAAGGTTAGCCCACATGTCCCCTTTTCTGCGATCTCTAAAAGTCCAGTCAATACTGATGCGGAGCATCAATAATATATATATTTTATATATTTTAGTATTTTTCCTATTTGAATTCATATCTTTTCCTATTTTATTGGGATTGAGACCTTATTTATATTTGATGGTTGTTTCTTCAGAGAGTTAGTTTTTTATTGATATTGAGTGATAAGAACTTTGTTCTTGAACCTTTTGGTTCATTTTGAGACATTGATTATCAATTGCTTATTGAGCCATTTGATTGCTTCCGTAACTGCATCAAATACTTTTCTTATCATCATTAAACCCGAACTTATCTAGACTTCATAACCCAACATAATGTTAGTATCCTATAGTTTAAAGAAACAAATTCATGTAATGAAAAGAGTCTATTTTATGAATTGTATGAAAAATCAAATAAAAAAAAGGTTAATCCATGTTTTATATTATTTTTAAAAGTTATTGGAAGAAAGTAGCGTATAAATTGATATTCTCACGAAAAGGGCCATTTGTGTTTGTATGCATCCTATGTTTTCTTAAATTGGCTAGAAGAGTAGATGAGATGAATATTTATGAGTGGGAAACGAGGTGCGTATGCTACAAAAAATCCACTTTATTTAGCACAAATCGTGTTTTGTTTATTTTTGTCATGTTGTACAATTCTATTCTAAAATTCATTATTTAATCAAAATTCATAAGAAAAGAATACTCTTTAATTAATTTTAATTTTAATTATATATATAAACAAATATAACAACTTGATTGTGACTAAGATGCGGTAATGCGGTATTTAACTATTTATAATAGACAAATTGGGCATTATCACGTGGTCTTTTGGTTGGGTGTCACATGACATTTTTTATTTTTATTTTTATTTGTTTTAGTTTTACATTATCGTGTTTATGTATCATTCTTTAGTTTTCTCTATTATTTTAGTTTAACATTGATAGATTTACGAAGAAAACATACAAACTTCCAAGTAAACTAAGATTAAAAAGTAGAAATGTAAATAAAAGATTAAAATGCTCTCTGCAATTTTTCTTCTCTACCCTCTTCGATTAATCTACTAATGCTTAAATACAAATGAAAAGAAATAACTGATTAAACAATAAACAAACATGAAGATCATGGAAACTAAAAGTAGGAATATTGCATTGAATAAAAAAGAAACGTGATGCATGTCTGGTTGACTACACCCGCTAGCTTACTCTAATGGTAAAAGTGTATCACCTTTAAACTAGAGGTCTTGGGTTTAAGTCCCACTTATAATAAAGAATAAATAAATTAGTGGTTACAAGTTGGACAGGGGGTTTTCTCACAAGAGGTGAGTTTCCCCCTGATGAGGATTGGATATGATCGGGTGGGTGGTGTAATGCCCCGCTCAGTGATCCAAATTTACCGTTCAAAAAAAATGTTTGGTTGACTAGCTCGCTTCTTATGCTTCACGCAAACTCCTCTGAGCCTGTTTTACGGTGTTGGGCCATCTGCTTGGGCTGGTAAGCTGCTGGTTAGTGGGCTAATAGATCGGTGCGTATCAAATCTTGTTAGTGTTTTAACAATGCAACTATTTTGTATACATGTGTCATTATCGTCGTAACACTCGGATAGTGAAATCCATTTATATACAAAAGAAAAATGTTAGTTATACACACATACATCTGCTACCAAATAAAACCTGCCGAAACGCACAGGGTCACATTTTCATTGCTGATAGTCGTCTCACACCCAAAACACAATACAAATCCATATATTCACTCAAATAATACGATTTTAATGAAGGTAGAAAATTCACAAACCTAACAAAAGTGTAAACTATAACACTACTGAAATAGTTCGAAAAAAGACTAGTAATATATATTACACATAAACTAAACGTGTGTTTGATTGGCTCTTTGTATCAAAGCATACTCTTAACATTTACCAAGTTAAATAAGTTACAGTTTCCACCCCTTAACATTCTCACATGAACAAAATAACCCATCACCTACACTTGTTACACCAAAACAAGCTATAATTAGGCCCTTTTTAGTGTGGAATTAACTATCACTATAGTTGTAGTTGACAAATTTAGTGGCAACAGCATATGTTGTCTCCTATTTATAAAAGATTAATTAACCTAACAAGGAACAATTAAAGGTTCTTATCTTTTTATTGAAATAATTTGAAACTTGAAAGTCCACCCTAAAGGAGGGAAAAGGAGCACCTCAAAATTTTATTTTATTATTAACTTAATACAAATACTTAATTAATAATATGAAAGATCAAAATAGATAATAATTAAAACAAATAAAAAGTCAACCACGTTGTTTGCAACCATCAATCCATTTTGATAAACGGATTACTGAAGTAAAGTTAATATTTTTCATAAAAGTAAATATAAAAGTTATGTTCGAATTCATGATTTTAACTCGTGAAACGTCATCGCAATTTGCTCTCTTTTTTAAATAGTTGAAAATGTTTTTAATGTAGTAGGTTTTTCACGTATCAAAAAGAAATTATAATATAAGCACAATGGATCAAGCATTAACATTGATAATAATTGTATATTGAAAGTCAAATCAGCAAATGATTCTTCCGTAGTCAAAACAAATAGCATTTGTTAATTCTGCATACATTAAAGAAAAGTGTTATTTATTAGTCAAACTTTAAATAATATTTCTAATCTTAAACAAAAATATAATTTAACTAGAATGAAGGTTTGTGCGTTACGACGACACGTTAAACCGTGAAGAAAATTAGCCTTGAAACGAATGTTGATTCTCATGTGTTACGGTTTAGATAGAAACAATCAAATCATAAAAAAGAACTCATTCCAAAACATTAACAGAAATAAATAGGGCTAAAAAAATTAATTAAACAAATAAGTGGTGGGTTGTCTTTACTTATTAATTATAATTTACGTAAATAAAGAGAAAATAGTGGTTAAAAATAATAGAAAATGATGATGAAAGTAGTGACATTTTTAGGTGTTTTTCGAAAAGTTTTGTGTGATTTAAAAGCAAGTGATTTTCATGTGATACCTACCTCTACATTTTTTAAAGTATTTCCGGGTGATGTTCTCATAAATTTGAGTTGATTACAATCACGGTCTCTAAGGTTTAAAAATTTCCAATCTCCAACCACCTAGTTTGTTTTCATAAACATTCTTTGGTTATTAAGTTGTATTTTCTTTCATTAGTACTATATTACTATTTATTTTATTAATCATAGTTTTTTTCTATTATAAGAATTGAACCCTCACTTTTACAAATATAAAGATTTATCCAACACCAATATATCGTTAAGCTAAATGCTTTTTTTGTTATTATTACTATTAGTAACAACAATAATAATAGTAAACATGATATAAACTATAATTTTTAAAAGAGTGGTTACTAAAGCCCCATATCTTGTAGTAGGCACAATTTTGTCAATACCTAATTAAAATTATCTAACCTTGATTCCACTCATACCCAATTAAATTTGGACCCAAAATCTTAAATTGATTTATCCAAAAACCGATTGATTCAGTTGTTATTAGGGTCGGGTTTCAGCTAGAATTTCAAACATGCATAACACGAGGAATTCGAACCGATCAACCAAAATCCGGATACCAAGCCCGATCAACATCCCCTCCCCTCCCCTCACATTCTTTAACAATCATGCACCTTTAGATCTGTAAAGTTTGATTTCTATTAAAAAATTGTCTACCCGTATTACTTCATCTCACCTCTTATGATCTTTGTGTTGGTCTTATATTTTTGAGTAATGTCATTCGATGATATTGTTATCGGATAAGAAAAAGAGTTAAATCGGTGTAATGGATAACATAACATTTAACGGTTAACGGTTATGACATGAAATAGCTAATGGTGCGTGAGTGTATCATGTATGTATGTTTTTCAATAAGATTTTCACACTTTTGGTTTAAATATATATAAATGATTTTCACCTTGAAACTAAACCACACACAAAAAGACATGTGTACGTATCGATTAGTAGTATATCTTTAGTAAGAACCAAGTATCGATCCAAAGACGCGAGAGCTTTTTGTACTAAATCTCTATCATAGTCTAGCCGAGATAGTGGATTGTTTTAGTTGTGTTTAACTTAACTAACTAGCAGTTCATCTAAATAAAGCAAGTAGCAAAGATGAACATAATCAATCAAGGAAGATATCACTTAGATTTTGAATCCACTTAGCAAGACAATAACAATATGCATGAACTTATGGTGAGATCAATTTCTAGACATGAAACATTCCCGTCAAGGCTATTTAATCATGATTTGTCGGAAAGCTAAAAACGATAAACACATAATAGCCACCTAAAATCATGCAATGAATCACCAACAATATAATTATGTCAATGGCATAAATGTGGGCTAGACTCCCGTTAAGGCTATCTAATCCCAAAACTTTTTAGAAAACTAATACGATAAACACATATCAACCAGCTCGAGTCTCGTAAAGCGACAAAGATACAAATATTCTTCAACTCATGAACCTCATACCACGATTGTATAAATTATAGATTTATGCTAATAAATCCTAAATTCACATAAACAATGACATGAAAAGTTCACAACATACACAATAGTTTTCTCAAAATATGTGTAAGGATGCACACTTGTCCACTTTTCCTAAACATTCAACATTCTTTCACCATTCCAAGTCAAATGCCATAAATTACATATATGAATATACAAATTTATGAATAAATGTTCCAACACATAAGGTACTCCAACATAATATGGTTTCAACATCCACAAGAATCAACATTTCATCCAACTAGAAACACACACATAGTCATTGAAGAATAATCATAACCTTGTAGATTGCCAAAAACAAATACTCGCTAAAAGTTGCATGCAAATTGCTAAAGCATGCGAAGTTTCATTTAATATAGGTGATAGAAAGTATTTAGCCCATAATACTTACAAAACCTCCTAACTAGGCTTGAAGAAATAGAAGAACTCATGATGTATCTTAAGAAATCCGACCTAAATCGAGCAAAGATGGGTTGTATGGTGCTAAATCTTCACTTGAAAGGTTTAATCTTCAAGTTTGGCTTTACCTTCATAAAATCGCCTTAGACCCGACCTAAAGGAGCAAAGGGGGTTAGGGGTTTGTTTCTATAAAGTTGTATATGTGAAATGAGCAGTAATTTAGGTTACAAATAAATAAAGTGTCAGACATGCCCGTGTCACTTAAGGACACGACCATATCAACCACTGCGACAACAAGAATCTAATCTGGCAACAACATCTAACATGGGGAAAGCTGGTCGACATGACTATGTCAGGAAGGGATATGGCCGTGTGAGGGCTGCTTTTCACAATTCTCTCTATTTTCTTGAGTTTTCATCCGAAATCACCAAGTAGCCATCCAAAATTATAAAATTCAAATAAATCACAATTAGCATTTGATTTAGCTGAATTTGTAACCAAAAACACTTAAAATGGGGTGTAATATTCATTATTAACATGAATATTTATTCACATATCGATAGCGCACGAGGATAATTAATTATTTACAAAATAATTAATTAATTAGAATCATTTATTATGAATAAATAATAAATAATTAGTGAGAATTAATTTATTTATTAAAATAATTGAAGTTTAATTTAATTGAAATATAAATCGGTAAAGATTTGATATCTTTATTTTTCGTTTAATTGTTAATTTATATAATCATCTAAATGTTAGATAATTAAAAGTATAAGTTCATTTAACAAATAAATTAATTATTTAATTTATAAATTGGTGTTTTTCATTCGATTGTTCGTGTTAGTCAGTTCTAGCGGCTAATTCATTACCACTAGGTGTTTCTATTCAATAGTCTTATTTTGCGTAGGGATGTGCACGGTTCGGTTTGGTTCGATTTTTAGCTAAAATCGTAACCGAAACCGAATTGTTTGGCTTTTTCGCTTTAGGAACCGATTGGTTTTGGGTTACTACCGGTTCGGTTTCATCGGTTTTTTGACCGGTTCCGGTTCAGTTTTCAGTTTATAACTGAAATTGATTGGGTCGGATCACAACCGAAACTGATTGGGTCGGCTAATTCATTACCACTAGGTGTTTCTATTCAAATTTCAAGAGTCTTATTTTGCTGCGGATCAAGTATGACCCTATCACCCTAAAGGCCTAAACACCCCATGGTTTTTTTCTTTATTATTTCCGTTAATATTTTATAACCGAACTTTCATTTGGTAACCGGGTAATGATGGGATCGGTTCGTATGCGTACGCTTCTAAAAACCCTAATAAAATCATAAAACCCACGTAAGAAACTCCACAATTTTATTGATTCAAATAGGAATTTAACGGTTTAAAGACAATTTTGTAGAAAAAAGTTAATAAATTTTACCAAAGGCCAAAACATATAGAATATGTCCAAAAAATGGACACAGAGAATGTACCCGAAAACAGGACGAAAGGGTGTCCTGTAGTAGGCAGAGATATCAATGGGATATTGAAATTTAAACGCACTAGTAGGCAGAAGATGCCTTTCAATTCTGCGATTTTACCCTAATCAACTTTGTCTCTAGTAAATTTAAATTTTCCAGATTATTATTAGACTCTCCGCATCAACGGTATTTAGTCGCGTACGTACGTACGTACGGCGTACGTACCCGTTGTGGCGTACGTACGTACGCGCGTACGTACGTACCTACGTACGCATACATACGCACACAAGTGGGCCCATCATTTTCTTTTTCCTTTTTCTTTTTCTTTTAAACGGTTCTTTTTTTTTAAATTCAAAGATTTTTGTTTCATTTTAATATTTAATAATACAAATAAAATATAAATAAATTTCAAAAAAATCTGAAAAAAATTCTAAAATTCATAATTAACTAAAACATTAATTTTAGTATTTTTTTTTAAATAACGGCTAATTTTTTTTGTCTTATTATAACGGCTAGTTTTTTAATATAAAATATTAATAACGGCTAGTTTTTTTGTATTTTTCCTAACGGCTAGTTTTTCATCACTGCTATAAATACACTCAGTATTCTCATTTCATTTCACACATCTCTCACAAAACCCTCTCAATATCAAATCTCTCTCAAACTCAAAACTCTAAAAAATGAATCCTGGTTTCCCTGGTATCCCTGATCTCAACATTCCCGACCACCTTCCCGAGCACATCAAAATACTTATTAAAACTAAAATAATATACGTTTAATTATGTCGGTAAGTTTTTTTTAAAATTAAAATAATATACGTCGGTAAGTTTTTTTTAAAATTAAAATAATATACGTTTTAAATAAAAGAATTAATTTGTTAACTAGTTTTTAAAATAAAGATTAAATAAAATGGTGATGTGGAAATAAAAGGTGGTATGTGGGGAAGTACTTGATGTGGAAAAAAAGTGGGTTTTGTGGTATGTGGTAAGTACGTGACGTGGCATGCTGACTGGACCAAAAAAGTGGTATTTAGTGGTATTTAGGCTATGTGTAATGGATAAAGCCCCATAAAGCCCCACAAGGGGCATTATGCGCCATGTGGACGCTGACTGGGCAAGGGGCTTTATGGGGCTTTATGGTGTAGTGGATAAAGCCCCATAAAGCCCCACCATCATCATTACCTTATTATTATTATTTTTAATTTTTTTTTTTTAAAATCTACTTTCATTAAAAATAAATATTACAAGTTAAAAAAAAAAGACAACTTAATTAAAATAAAAATTACAACTACTTAAAAAAAATACATCTTAATTAAAATAAAACATACAACTACTTAAAAAGAAATACTAATCGGTGATTTTGTATTTTCTCTTGATTCGTTCCATCTTTTTCTTATGGAGGGCGAGGTAAACCGGATTAGCGTTTTCAGGCGGGTCTTGGGCGAGGAACTCGAGATCCTTGTCGAGTTGATAATCGTCGATTTGCTCGACTTGCTTTTTCTTCGACCGTGCAAGATCTTGAATACTCTCGGCCATCACCGCTTGCAATTCGGTGACCGGAGCCTTTCCACGGTTAGCCCTCGCGAAATCTCGACCTCTTGGCCTCCCACTAGTAGTCTCAACGGGTGGAGTCGGAGCATCATCCTCATCATCATTGTCCGAATCATTCAAATTAATTTCGAATGTTCGAGCGGTGGAGTCAAACGACTCGGGATCGGCGGAAGACGACGTCTTGGATTTCTTGCTTTTTCGGGTTTGACGTGTTGTTATATCCGCTTTCGATCTCCACTTCTCGCTTTGGTAGAGAAACGACCAACACCTTTTGAGAGTGAAGTGACCACGCTCCGCTCCATATTCGATCACCGCCCTATCGTAAATGTCGGCGTCGTTCGCACCACTCGGCCAATTTGATCTGGACCGATCATAGTAAGTTGAGAAAGCTTGACATTTTCTGTTTATTTCTCTCCATTTGGACGACAACGAATCCGGGTTTCGGTATTCCCCCTTCCCCATCAAGGTGAAAAACTTGGACCGAATCTCGTCCCAAAATTCTCTCGCATCTTGATTGTTTGCTAAAAAAAAAAGAGACAAAAGTTAGTAAAAAAAAAATTATTTTTTTTAAAAAAATATAACTTTTAGTTAAAAAAAAAACCTTTTGTCGGGTTCTCCGAAGCTTCAATGTAAGCTCGACAAAGAGCGTAACACTCGTCGTCGCTCCAAAATTGTATCTCCTTCGTCGTTCTCGCGTCGTCCTCCTTTTTTTTGTGAGATCGTTTGCTCTTTCCTCTCCTTTGTTTTGGTTGTGATGCACCGACCTCTTGTGTTTCTTGGACGATTTCATCATCCTCATCTTGAAGAGAAAATGGTTGAGATGCTCGAGGGGTTGGAGTTTGTCGCGAGGTTGGAGAAGGTCGTGGGGTTGGAGAAGATTGAAATGGTTGAGGTGGATAACCTCCAAATTGTGGTTGGGAGAATTGGGAAAAACCTTGAGAGTAAAGGTTCATGCTTGAGAATTGGTTCGGGAAAGGTTGAGTGGCGGGGTTCATTGGCGGGTATTGAGGGGGAGGCATGTTCATAAACATTTGCCAAAGGTTTTGATCGGGTTCGTTCTCCCCGGTATTAGGTCGAGAGTTGGGTTGGTTGTTGGGTTGGTTGGGAAACATTTTTAAAAGAAAATAGATGAAGTAGAAGAGAATTGAGTTGGTGTGGTGTGTGAAAGTTTATAAAATATGTGGGGTATTTATAGTGAAAAAGGTGTTTAAATTAAATTTAAAAAAAAAAAAAAAAGTTAACGGATATATAGCCGTTCAACGGCTAAATTTTTTGACTTTTTCCTTTTCTCCGGCGTTATCACGCTGACGCCCCGGGCGAATTTGGGCTCCATAGCGCCCCATAACGCCCGGGCGTAGTGGGCCGGGGCGTTATATGGGGCGTTATGGGGCGTTATGGAGCCCAAAACGCCCCACTACGTTTAGCCTTAGTGTGGTATTGATGTGGGTGGTCTTATGACTCTGTTTTACCCTGAATTTCAGGTGGGTGGTGATCGTGAATCTTGATCACAGATGTTGGTAAATTGGTAATTATGATAAGTGAGACGCTTGAACTTCACTTTGACGATAATGGGTATCCATCCATCATCGACACAAATGTGTACAAACTATAAACAAATGATAGATGAAGTGACAGATTAAAAGTTTACCAAATTGGATTATTCTTTCTTTCTTGCAGAGAGTTTGCTTTAAATTTTATATGTCCACTGCACCATCAAGCATCAATTCTCTCCATCTGAGATGTTTTTAGCCCTTAATCTCATTTCCCGAAGTGGGGTTTTATGATTTTGTGCTCTGTGTTTTTCTGCATTTGATTCCTCTTTTCTTTCATCTCTCCTTTCTACGGATGTCATTGTTTTCTTTTGGATTTTAGATACAACGTGCAGCTGGTTCACATATATGCTGATTTAGTGTTTGAATATTCACTTGTTCTATATTCCTTTTCTCCCAATTTCCCTATAAATTAACACCTCCACAACAAACTTATTTCATCATCATATTGCGGCTGACACAAATATACACGTCTAGGATGAGTTATTCAAGTGCTTCAATGGGTTCTGGTTAGCTTAACTCCATTTCCCTTTTTATAATTTCTGTAATTCTATCAGGGTGTTTGAATGTTTCATGTTCATTGGATTGTTGCATACCAAGTGTTTGATGAAATGCTCCAATGGATTTCAGGTAGTAGAACAGGTAGGAGAACTGTTGAATTTGGGAGGACATATGTTGTGAGGCCAAAAGCAAAGCACCAGGCAACTATAGTTTGGCTGCATGGTCTAGGCGATAATGGTTCGAGGTAGATTCATTTAGATATATCAATGTTAACATAAGTTCTTTCATTATTTCGTAAAGATTTCTTTTCAGATCGTATTATAAGTTTATAACTCCTTTTTATTATTGCAGCTGGTCACAACTCCTGGATAACCTTCCTCTTCCAAATGTAAGGAAAACAAATATCTTATGGTTCTTCAAGTTTTCAATTAAATGGCTTTTAAATATCTAGTGACACCTAAAAATGTTGTATTTTGCAGATCAAGTGGATATGCCCTACTGCCCCGACTCGCCCCGTGACTGCTCTAGGGGGATTCCCTTGTGCTGCATGTAATATATTCTATATTATTATAAGACATCAATAACATAAAATATCCTTTAGTAGTTTAGTTCAAGTAAAATTGTGATAATTAAGTAACATTTCCGGGTTCTTGATAGGGTTTGATGAAGGAGAGCTTTCAGAAGATGGTCCAAATGATGTGGAAGGTTTAGATGCTTCAGTAGCACACATAGCAAACCTGTTATCGGCCGAGCCATCAGATGGTATTTTGAAATTTTATTAATTTCTTATGCACATTGGTTTCAATCTTTTAGCATTTGTAGTTATAAGACCTGCAAATTTGTGTTTATGTAAACAGTAAAACTTGGTATCGGAGGATTCAGTATGGGTGCTGCATGTGCACTTTACTCTGCAGCTTGTTTTGCTCAAGGAAAATATGGAAATGGAAACCCGTACCCGATTAATCTAAAAGCTGTAGTTGGAATAAGTGGATGGCTTCCTGGGGCGCGGTGAGTTTTGCAAACAATTCTTTTGTTTCATGTTGTTTCAAAAAAAAAAAAAAACTTGGATGTAGTTGAGCATTTAAATTCACATGCAGGAACTTGAGGAACAAAATAGGATCAAATGATGCTGCAAGACGTGCTGCTTCGTTGCCCATTTTGCTATGTCATGGACAGTGTTAGTATTTCAAACTTGATGCTGATTTCTACATCTCTAGCTTAGTAGTTTGTTATACTTATAAGTGGTACAAAACCGGTGGGCCAAAATGGGTTCATGTCAAAATAGATGATTTTTGTACAGGTCAAAAAATTGGGCTGACCCAAACAACTTTTGTTCAAATTCTTTAACTGTAAATAGTTAGTGTCAAGTATCAACATACAAAGGCTAATTTTTATATAATCATCTTAAAAACCTATCGACTTTTGCTAAATTGTCAGATAATTCACTTGGATCTTATCTTTGGATGATTAAATCCTTTGGCTTTTAATATGGAGAGGTCTTGTTTATGAACTTTAAGTACTTAATCATGCAAAAATAAGGACCCTTTTAGTTTCTAAAAGTTAAATTATTTAATTGTTCCATAAAGGATTTCTTGTTGTTAAATATTAAATCTATAGACTTTATTATTAAGTTATAAAAGTTAAACGGTTTAGTCACGAAAAAGATAAATTCCATAGATTTACCGGCAGGTTGACAGGTTCAATGAAAGTTCATATGGCCTTTGTTACTACCTCTGCCTTAATATACAGCTTGGGAGACTTTAGACCCATTTTTAACAAATTTAAAAAAAAAATCTTGCCTATCTGACATGTTAGAAACAAAACATGACACATATCAATCCATTCATAAGCAAATGAGTTGAAATTGTGACCACTAATATGGATGCCAAACATTACAGGTGATGAAGTAGTTCCGTACAAATATGGAGAAAGGTCTTCTATGATGATGAGTTCAGCTGGTTTTCGTCACGTTACATTCCGAGGCTATGAAGGGTACAAAATCAAATCATAAATTCATAATTACAAATCCACTTAGATCGAAACCCAAAACGGATATATAATTAAAATTCTTGATGTGATCTTTCAGGCTTGGTCATTACACAGTTCCTCAAGAGATGGAAGAAGTTTGTCAATGGCTAAACACAAGGCTTGGAGCCAGATAGATTAATGGTTTGATCAAGTTAACTCGTGTTTAGGTAAAAATTAACAAAGATGGCAAGAAACTTACACGGCTTGTAGAGGCGTTTTGATGGAGATTGGGGGACGGTATACATATTTATAAAATGTTGCTTTATATGTTTGTTGTTATAAAATAAGGATTTTCGGGTGTTGGGATAATTGGTTCTTAGATGGGAATTTGTTGTTTGACAATTTTAGTTTTGGGATTTCTTTATTGTAATGTTATATTTTCTTAAGATGGAAACATGGAGTTACCTTTGTTGTTTGTTTATAAAGGAAGGATAGTATCATAATGTTCATTTATATCATTAAAAAAAAATTGAAACAAATAAATATAGTATCTTTGTAATAGTAGAACTAGTATACAAATATGTTTTGATTGATAAACCTTGTTAGGTTGTTAAACCAGAGAATAACCATATGAGATGAGATGACTCGAGTCAAAATGTCCAATCCGAGCCAGAAACTTAG
This sequence comes from Deinandra increscens subsp. villosa, assembly GCA_039602395.1. Classification (NCBI taxonomy): domain Eukaryota; kingdom Viridiplantae; phylum Streptophyta; class Magnoliopsida; order Asterales; family Asteraceae; genus Deinandra; species Deinandra increscens. The sequence continues at coordinate 82,405,118 of JBCNJP010000025.1, read as the reverse complement.
CACGTGTTCAACAAGCTAATGCATTAAAAGGGTGACTATTCCTGATATGAAATAAAAATAATCAAGATATGAGTCGTCTTGTTTACTCTTTTTAATTAATAGATCATGTTTAGGATTCTTATTTAACATGCTCAATTAATAAATCGTGTTCAAATTAATATGTTAACTCGTTTAATTGAGTAGGTCGACTTGTTAATATGTGCATACACTTTGTTTTACAATGTCAACTCCCTTATGTATTTTTTAACTCTTTGTTACAACCGATATCTCGTTTAGGGTGAAGGGTTTGAGTCTCGAAAGGATGTTCCTGACACCATTCCATACACTTCTCACATCTGGTCGGGAGGGGGGGGGGGGGGGGTGGTGGTGGGGGTGGGAGTGGGGGTGTTAGACGTTTAAAAATAATCAAATTGTTATATTTTAAACTTTGTAAACGTCATTTAAATTTTTTTCAAAAGGATAAAATGTTAAACGACGAATCATTAGACGGATCATTAAATGGTCATAGATGGCATAGATATAAACTAGTATCTTAACAATTGATAAATTTATCAAAGGACATTTAGTTTAATAATATCTTGTGTTTATCCTCACTTTAATGGTAAGGTTCAAATCTCTCACATAATGTGTAATTTAGTGTGCGTTTATGGTTAAAAACTAGTTGACCTAGTTCGATCACAAAAAACTAACGATTTCATAATTTAGTATATAGGGGAATTTAAGACCTTAACGTCTTAGATTCAAAATCCAAAATGAACAAAAATACTCTGAGGCTGAAAACAGAATTTTCAAAAATAACTGAAATTCCTCTCAAATATGAGATAGATATATAAAGAGACGATGGCAATTGGGTTAAATTCGATCACGAAAAGATGTCTCCAGAAAGAGCGGCAGGAATTCCACCGTCGGATGCCATGTGTCAACGAAGCCACGCGTTTTGGTTTCGTGCTCGTAGCCCCTTTTTTCTCAAAATTTCATATAAACAGACCTTTCTTTCCATAAAACAGAAACAAAAAGCGAGAAAGATAAACATGGCGAGTCAACTTAATCAAGCCAACGCCGATCAATCTCAGGTATTCATTTCCGATCGTCTCCATCCGACGATTTCAATTCAATTCAATAATCGTTTCGACCTGACCTAGCTACTTTTTTCATGACTGTCAAAGTTGAGTAGAGATGCAGCAACGAGCCAGCAACCAGCCCAAAACGCCGGCGTTTTAGAACAGGTATAATAATACTCCATTTGAAACGGATCTGTATGTATACCTCCAGGCCGAATTTCGTCAAATTCATATGTTTATCGTTTTCTTAATTTCGGAAACGGATCTGTATAAATTTATATGCTTATCGTGATCTGAAATAATCAACAATCAATTGAAACAGTCAGTTACAACAGGTTGATTCAAAATAATCGTGGATCTGGAAGTTTCTAATAGCGGAAAGTAGATTGAATGTGTGTTTGGTGTATATATGCAGACTGAGAATTCGGTGAAGACGATGGCACAGGGGGCGGCGGACGTGGCTGGCGGAGCAGCAAGCGGTGTGATGGGTGTAGCCAAAGGTGCGGCCACGGGTGCAGCCAACGTAGCCGAAGGTGCGGCTGGTGCCGTGAAGAACACCTTAGGGGGTAACCAAGGCTCGTGAAATAGGATCTCCAATTTGCTTGATTTGTTACCCAAGCTTAATGTGTTTTCCAATAAACATGTTACCAAAGTTGTTATTGAATATTAAAAGTTAGAGTAAATTATTATTCTTGATTTTAAATGAAGTTAAAGTATGAATGAAGTAAGAGAAAATAGGTAAAAGTTTATTACATGTTACCAACTAGAGATCGATCGCGCGTTGCTGCGGTATTTAAGGTTAAATATAATTTTAATTTTATGAGTTTTGTATATTAAATCGTTCGTTTCTATGGTGGTAAAGAGTTTTAAGTGTATTACACCCACACATATGTTTGTGTTCAACTATCAACAAAATTAACATCTAATACTCGTCTAAATTATAACTACAATAGATTTGTAGCAAGCAGAATGAATCACTTACTTCAAATACAATTTTGAAAAAAAAAGAAACATCCATTATCATCATCATCATGAAAAAACATAAATTAAACAATTAGATTCTAGATATTAGCTAACCTCAAGTCCAAGTTGGATCAAAGTTGCAGAATGAGATGAAGTTTTATACATGGCTGTTGTTCCGAGCAAATGTATAAAAATACCTACATGAAGTCTCCTATTACATAATTATAATTAGATTAGACTACAATAAAAAGCCAAAAACTAAATCAGCAGCAAGAATTTTAGGAACATGAATCACGATTTTTGTAATATTTTTTCAGTTAAGATGGATCATCAATGAAACCCCTAAACCTTAATTTTAAGTTTCACATTCAATAGAAAATTAGAGTAGTTAAATTCAAAAGTTTAACATAACAATTTACCGAGAGAATTGTTTCTCTTTTAGCAAGTTCTCAATTTGATCAACACCAAGATCATCCATTGACTTTTTTGATTTTTTTTGTTGGTCATCAACATGCTCTGAGCTCCTATTCAGCTTATCCACTTCATAACTCAAACAGAAAAGGGAAATATGATAACATACAAAAGAAGACCCCGCTTAAAAAAACATTACAAACATCTTTTTGTTCTCAAAACTGATGCACGGATTAAGGCATCATCAATGTCATAAAGTCATACAACATAAAGATGGTAAGCCTTTGCTCTCATTTAAAAGAAGCATGAGTCAAAAACGTAAGGTGGCTTACCCAAGAACATATTAAAGGATGAGGTGGAACCAAAATGGTTAGGCTATTTTTTTTCCAAAACAAACAGCCAAGGTTTCATTTGAAAGAACCAAAACATAAAGAACCTTTCATATAAATAACACAAAGAGTAAAGCAAAAAGAGCACCTAATCAGAAGATGATACGCATGCAAAGCCACAAACCTTAACCTAAAAGACAACAACTCAAATTAACAAATGAAAAAACAACATTTAAAACAAAGAGACATCTACAGCCATGACTGATGCAGTAATATTTTCACAGGTAGCTTAGCTAATAATGTATCCGCCAAACAGGATTCTACGGATGCACTAAAAACCATCAACTCGTCTTGATTAAGTCCATTCATGTAAATGATGTAAAGCGTAGCATGTTGCACATCAACTAAAAATAAAAACAAAGGTACGAAATAAAATATTAACCAAAAATAATTATAATTTATTTCTTTTCGTGAGTCCAGAGCATGAAATGATAGTTGAGTGTATTGATCCCATTTTTAAAAAATTTAGTGAAAGACACACAATGTATCATTCATCATAAAAGGCTAGAGGTGACCAACCTCATGGACCTTGGTGGAAGTTCCGATCAAGTCTTTTATATATAAAATATCAAAGCATTTATTGATAGTACTCAAGGAAAGAACAACTCTTTAAATGAGAAGGGTACAGTGTGCAGACATCCTTACCTTTGGAGAAGGAATTTCTCAGTAGAAGGAAAGCAGAAATTGCCACCACTCATTATCTGATATGGCATGTCTTCAGTTGACTGTTATTTCACCACAAATAAATGAAACCTGCTAATGAACTAAATCTAATCAGATGTGAAATAGATGGTAAAAGAAAGTGAAACTGGAAAAGAACACAATCAATCTAAACAAAACACAGTTGGTATGCACTGTCAATAAAAAATCACATATATATTCGTATGATGGGAGTAATTATGTACATAATAATACTTGAAAATCTCAAAACTTACCCTAAAACGAATTATTCTGCAGAAATAATATTTACCTCAAATCAATCGATCAAGCACAATCTTTATTTAAACAACACCTGCAAATTAATTTAGGCAAGGATTAAAGAGAATAAAAGTCAATATCCCAAGAAATACACACACAACAATATGAACACCACCATCAACAAAACATCAGTACCATTACAATAAAAAACCTAGTAACCAAACCTAAGATGTAATTTATACTATTAAGAAAAAATAGTTGTTACTAAATGGAGAAGATATTACATTTTTCATGCTCAACATTATGCTACAAACCGAAGTTTAAATAAAATATAGACATCAGATTACCTAATTTTTCTACTCCAGCTAAGGGTGTCGGTTCACCTCCCAAATCGATCTAATATAAAATGGTTTAAATCCGCAGGTTCTGAAGCATCTACAGATTGCATAAATAATCAACAAAACCTTGTAGCGTCCTCTTTTTGTTGATGTGTAACCTGTTTATGTGGTTTTACCAAATTCAAGTCAAAATATTTTTCTTAATGAACTTACCTTGAAGTGTGTTGACGACCATACTACTCTCATCTGAGATACCACCAAAAAATCAAGACAGAGAAAACCAAGACACCAATATTTTTTGTGCAATTAGTTCATGCCGAAATTGAAAGAAAAAAAGGCAAAAGGGGAACAAAATAAGCTCACACCGATTTGATGTTGCAGAGAGAGTCTTGACCACTGTCCTTCTCTGTCACTTGCCATTACTTTTAACCCATTGGTGCTCCACCTTCTGAAGCTACAAAAAATATGAAAGTATAGTCATCATGAACCTTGAAAAAATAGCATAAAGATAAAGATAAAGTGTTTTCAGTAATGTTTGTGAAAATAGAGATATGTGCAGTTTACTCATATATATAGTTTGTATAAAGACCTGGTTGATGTAGATTTGGAAAGAAACTAACAGGTTTCTATAAAAACATTGAGATAACATAGAATTTCAAAGAAATAGTTCTTCATTTTGACTAAGGTTCATAGCTATCTGTTATATCAATCATATGCTTGGACTTCATAAGTAATGACTGTTTCGTTGTTTCAATACTATACTTTTGCACCAATGTAAAAAGGAAATCTTAATGCTCGACCAAATTACAAAGAACAACAAATATAGAATGGCAACATAAATGAGTTTTCAAAGTCAAGTGCATAAGGTTATGAAGATAAATAATGCATTTGTCATAGTAATATTATGCCTAATTGAAGGGTAAAACAACATTTATTGAATGTCTCAAATTCAGATATCTTTGTGCATAAAGGCCAAACACATTAAAAAAATCATGAAGAAATACATACCATCGAAACAACCACCATCCCATTGAACAAACCATATGCATCCAGTAGGAAACAATTAGGTACTTAAGCTTCCAAGGAAATGTAGGCTCAGAAAGTTATCATCACAGCCACATAAAACAACTTCTATTTCAGTTTCAGTTTTGTAGAAAGTGAATGCTCAGGGAAAATTCTTCATAGCAATCACATATCTCAGACCACAGATCGATCATCGCAACCTCAAATAGCCAACATATCAGGTAAATAAGTATTCCAACTTCAGTTTTAAAAATGATAGATCAGACAACAATAGTCATGGAACCCCAAATCGCCAACAAATCAGGTAGATAACAACTCCAATGCCAGTTTTGGAGAATACGAATGCTTAGAAAACGATTGTCATAACTCACAACAACCATTGTACCTCCAACCTTAAATAATCACAGCCCCAAAAGAAAACCTCGTATGAAACGAAACAGATCTCAATCAGGGAAAAAATAGACCAAGAGCAAACACGTATGAAACGTAACATATCTAAAAATCATAAAGGCAAAAAATGACGCCGTCACCAAAAAAAGAAGCAACAACCGAAAACTCTCTGAGAGAGATACAATCACATACCTTTCGTCTCTAACAGAGACTGGAACAGTCTCATATCGGGTCATAAAAACCCAAATCGAAGTCCGATGAAACCAAAGTAGGAAAAACCTAGATCGAACCCCAGACGCCCCGTGAAAGCAAAGGGGATAACAACAAATTCCATAAATTTCTACCAGATAGACAGAGAGATAGAAAGAACTGCCGCCACTTCAACGTCCGAAAGCGAATCCGCTGAACAACGGCGGCCGTCGTCGAAGACGGAGCAACAACAGGAAACCCTTCAATTAGGGTTTCTTTCACACGCATACGTGATGCCGTTGACGGCAGCGAACATCAAAACATGTTCATTCCTCTCTACAGAAAACAAAGATGAAGCTTTAGAAAACCCTAACAATTCCTCTCATCAGACAAAGGTTTTAGACAGATGAAAGGTGAGAGAGAAATTAAAGATATGGCAGAGATTAAAGGTTAGCGGTGAAGACTCTCGGATGAACATGGGTAGACCCGGTTTCGGATCCGGATCCGGATTGAATGGCACGAAAACATAAGTTGAACTCTCTAATGTATATATATACAACTAGAGATAATCCGCGCGTTGCCGCGGATGTGTAAAGAATCGAAAATTCTGCTAAAGAAGGGTGATCTTCTTATATTATACATAAAGTCAGGATTCAAAGTTCAGAGGTTTAGTTTACATAAAAGAGGGAAGTCATAGTATAGCTATTTTACAATATCGTACAAACAGGATTAGATGTGATCACCCATGACGTTGTTTTTTCGCTTTTTCTGCTGATGGTGATGCTGCGTCACCTGAAAAAAATTTGAGTTTTAGTGACACAATAAAGTTGCAAAAGAAAAACAGGTGCTGAAAATATTGGTATAAAATGTAAGTTGGATCTTCCTGTTTATAAGATTTTCAAATGAAAAACTCTTTGAACTGTCCCTTCTTATTATGATTATACAACATAGGATGTAATACTCATCTTGTCACATCCTCTGCGAGTATCTCCCTTCATTACGGCAAAGCCGTGTCAAATATATAGCGGATTGTCGAACCTATATAAAAGTTAACTGTTCCCTTTTTTTTTATAAGAACCTATACACAACATTATTATATTTGTGGCAATGACAGTTTTTTCTTTGGTCATATCTAATGTAATGATTATTTATAGAAAAGCTGGGAATAAAAATTGGAGAAAATAGTGGTTTTTAGTGGACCAGACCTATTTAGCCATCTCTAGAAGATATGATTTAATGAGCTTTTTATTTTAATGTGAAAACGTATGACTATGGAACCACAAAATACGTATTTAGAAATTGTGGATTCAAAATTATTCTATTTTTTAACCAAAAATATGGATGAGCTTCTTGATTTTCTGTATGCTATACAAAAGTTAACTGAGTTTTTTACATTCTTATATATGTGGCAATGACACACAATGTGATCATAGGCTTTTGGCATTTGTTCTAAAAGTTTGGTAAGTCAGTACCTAAAAAAGATAAATTGTTCAGGGACGGGTCCGAAAAAATTAATACCTTGAAACAGAGCTTTGGCAACACCAGTGATAGGACGGTTTGTCTCAGTAACAGAACGGTTTGCTTCAGTTATTGCAAGGGGTGTCTGAGGGGTTACTGAAGTGGAGGTGGGGATGATGGGTTCGGCTCTTTCGATGATGAATGTCGTGATACCTGCCTTTGTGTTTGGTTTCAGTTTCAGGTAAAATGTGAAGTATGTTTCCTTGGCTGCAAGTAGAGCTTGGGGTAATATCATTGGATCAGCAGGTGAAGAAGCTGCTACTAAATCAGAACATGACAGTCCTACAACAGACTGTACGGCCTCATCGTAAAGTATTGCGGTTGCACTTGCGGTTTTATCATCTATGATTGTGGTAGGCATAAACCTGTACACAGATGGGTATAGGCACACAGTTAGAATAGATATGCTAAAAGGGGCTGAGATGCCTAATATGAAGATTTTACAACTATTAAAGGTAAAATAAAAAAAGGATTCGAGAGGTAAGCGTGAATGACATGAACCAAATTTTAATTTTGTTTTATGAGGCTTTCGACCTGCAGCAAGCCAGGCCACTGGGTGCTGTAAGCTATAGGTAAAAAAGACTCATAAGGATAGAAACCTTGTTTTCGAAATGATGTAGAAGATAAAGATCGTCATCAGTATTCAAATTTATGATCCCTAAAGTTTATGCAAATCGATATGAAACATGAGATCGGGGAAACATAGAATATGACTATTAAAAGCAGCCGCAAATAAGAGACTGTTCGAGGGGTTTTAATGCAGATAAGAGACGTGATAGTAGTGTGGATCTATATCATGTATAATCATACAAAAGTGATAAGTGATATAAAATTTGTTTGTATTGACTTTAAGTTCACTTTACATAAAATAAAAAAGCGTATGGTTTATGAGCTTACATGTAGCGACAGGTATTGGCAAGTCCGTGACCTACGCAGAAGTATTTATCATTGGCAGTAGAGACCTTTTCCTGACAGGAAACTATATTGCAATATCTTTTAAACCATGGAGTACCAGGAGGAAAATTGATAATTCTGGCATCGCACACGAAGATTTGTCCCTATCATAGATTATGTAGAATGAAAATTTAAATCTATAAACAGTTTGAGGTATACTGCAAAAACGCACTAATCAAAGTACCGCCAACTGTTGATGATCAAGTTCCAGAAGAGATGATAAGCTTTTCTTTTCGATTGAGGTTGATGAAGAGAGAATATTACGACTGAGCATAGGCCTTCGAGTGCCTAGCTGGTTCCTATTGAGAATAAGAGAAGATTGGTGAATATAAACTAAAAAAGTGTTGTTGAGTTGTAAATGAGATACATACGCCTCTATGAGCCTTGTCGATTGATCACAGACTGGATTTATATATGTGTAAGTTGCAGGAGTCGATGTTAGTTGAAACCAGCCTGTAATCAAGGAAAAATGAAAATTAATCAGTTGAGAGGTATAATGAATTAATAGAAAAATTTGTATTCAGGATCTAACCCTTATGTTTTGAAACTTTAACAGCTGTTACAGCAATCGTACACGGTCGTGGAGTAGCATCAAGCGCTGTCCTGCTGAACCTCTCATTGGACACAATAATTTCTTTCCACAGAGTGGCAGTGATACTATTCCTGTTACATGATTTTGAACATTATTTTACACGCTGAGTGTTTAGTATAAATGGAAGAGGCCCTTTTTTTAATGAGGCATATTTTTTGAAAACGTATATGATGTAAAATCTGGTTTTTATAGTATAAAGATACCTCCCATCTTTCAGAAATAAACGGATGTAAGGAGCATTATCCTGTGTTTTAGCATCTACAACATGATCTATGAGACCTATAAAATCTGTAATAAAGTTGATAATTGTCAGATAATCTAAAAATTCTGAAACAAATTCGATAATTGTCAGATAATCATAAAATGAAGTATTTAATATTGGTCAATATACCTGTGAACACATCAGCAGCAGGTGTAGATTCAACCAAGTTCTCGTATTCTGTGAAATCAAAATAAAGCTTTGGATATATCAGTGAATCTTCCAGTGGTGTTACGGTTGCTGTCGACCCGAATCTTAAGGAAATAGGACGATCTATGGTTTTCAGATAGGTTGGAGGATCATCACAGCTGAAGCATAAGATTCTGTAGCATCCTTGTAGTGCCAGCGGATTATCATAGGCTGACTTATAAGACGGTGCAGCGACAGCATGAATACCGTCCGCCTATTAAACAATAAGTTTAAGATAATGCTATTTGGGAGTAGTCTAGATAAGATTTTATGACATTCAGAACATACATATTTGTCCGCGAAGATGTAGCAAGTCTCATCTGGCACAAGACGTGTTACCCAGCGTCTAATAACGCGAATTTCAATGGCAAGCCCGGGATCAGTTTCACGAAGATTTTCGATGTTAACGATCTGCATCGCCATGTACCTGAAATGATGTCAAAGTGTAATATGTAAACTAAATAAGAGTTAATGAGGCACCAAATAAGATTAGCAAACATTTTATAATGATTCAGCTTAAAAAGATTTATGTATGTGCGTATGTGTTTGTACAATTAAATAAGTAAAATGTAATGAATGTGAAGAGAAACAAAGCAAATAAAATTATGAAAGGCTAATATGTTAAATAAAAAAAGAGATGTGAGGTAGTATTTTATGAGACTTCTAAATAGATGAACACAGGAATAGAAGTATATACAGAGATAACTGCGACTACAGCGTACAATACTGTTTTGATCTGGAATGTAATGGCCAGAAATTTTTTTAAAGGGACAAAGTAAATGCAGTTTAAAAAAATATTTGATATACAAAAAAGTTAATAGTAAATTAAATACCGTGTAGTAAATGACTAAAGATGATAAATTTATCCTACGGAATGCATAGGCAACCGATTATTCATCGTTACCTGTTAATTATAGAGTAATAGTAAAACACCAGACCTTTTGACCATAATTATGTAAATACGGATCTTTGCTAATAAAAAAGTAGTTGTAAAGCTACCTAATTAACCTGTCCGAAAGGCCATACAAATAAATCACTTATATTAATTCATCAGTGGATACTCCTGTCAAGTTTGATAAAGCACAGATCTTTTAACTCAACAAACTCAAAAAGGGTTTTTTATATGTTAAAGTTTTATATGTTGAAGCTGCAGAAATCAAACAGAAACAAAGTAGCAAACAGGATAAACACGTTTGAATTTAGAAGAAATCACACCAAGAGAAATCCATGGTAATCGTCTAATATAAAATCTGAAGATTAACATTAAGGGAAAACCGATATAACATCAAATGGTAACTTTATAATTTGATAAACACCTGGGCTGCAGAATAATTAGTAAAGCACATGACTAAAGCTTATAACATTATTTGCTTTGACTGTTGGATATATCTTGGTGTGGTTTTTTGGTTATATGCTTTGACTCCTGTACTTTGAAAAGCCCAACAAATTCACAAATGGCATATTAAACATTGTTTTAGAAAAAAACTATGGATGTTGGTCTATTTGTTAACATTCAAAAGTTTTGAATAAAATCAAATTTGGTTTATGCATAATATGTAATAAGTAAAGCTCAACAATAAGATTGGTTTTTTGGTTATACGTTTTGACTCCTGTACTTTGAAAAACCCAACAAATTCACAAACGGCATATTAAACATTGTTTTAGACAAAAATTATGGATGTTGGTCTATTTGTTAACATTCAAAAGTTTTGAATAAAATAAAATTTGGTTTATGCATAATATGTAATAAGTAAAGCTCAACAATAAGATGTGGTTTTTTTTAACATGGTCAATTGATAATGAGTTCACTACTCATGTCAGTACATGGAGAATTCAAATTATCTCATCAGAGTCAGTTTACATATAGATTTTATAGAACGTGAAAGCAGAAAAAAAAAAAAAAAGAAATTCCTGGAAAATATTAGAGGATACCTTTGTTGATAGCTACAAGCATGTATAAGTCTGTTAATGTTAATGCTAATGCCTAAAATTTCTAAGCATATGGAGACAGAACAGGTCTATGAACATTTAGATAAACAGGAACTCGCTATAAAGTTTTACTCTAATCTTATAGTAATGAAGAGAAGACTAAAGATTGATGTTCTTTACAAAGGTATGAAGATGGGCATGAAAAGTTAATTCTTCATATTTTTATTTATAAGCATAACACTGTAAATGCGTACACCTTATTATTCCGATTGTGTATGCTATTAAAGTAAAGGAAATTATAGACTCATGGAAAAGATTATGACCAGCAATACTAAAATGGTCTCCAAAAAGGTAATACAGTTAATATAGATATAAAGATCTGTATAAATTAGAACCTGCGATGGTAGGACAAATAAACAGTTTATAAACATATAGGTAAGATAGATGATAAATTTATAAGACACATATAGGACTAAACAGTGTACAAAAACTATTATGACCTCAGGTTCCTGAAGATCTGCTAAAAACTCAGAGTAAACAACATTAGTCGTTGTATGCGGATTTGATTGATCATCAGGTACGATAACCATTTTCAAAGCATCAGGAGAAGTTGCTCTTGATAGGGCAACATACAGTTGTCCGTGTCCAAAGACAGGTTCAGGCAAATAAACGCCAATCTTGTTAAGTGACTGACCCTGACTTTTATTAATAGTCATAGCATAACAGGTACGAACAGGAAACTGTCTTCGTTTAAAAACAAACGGTAACTCTTTACTGTTATGAACAAAATCAATCCTCGGTATATAAACTTTACTTCCAATTGAAGTGCCGGTTAAAACATGTGCCTCGATAAGCTTCGGTGTTAATCTAGAAACAATAAGTCTTGTACCGTTACACAGACCAGATGATTGATTTATGTTACGAAGCAATGGCGTTGGCGAAAAGGTGGTAGCCTCTGAACCGGAGAGCGGCGAGCATGGAGTGGTATTCACGTTCTGGTAATGGAGAGATATGGATGAGTTTATTGTGAAATTTATTGTTGTATATAAATCTTGCAAATTTGAATTGAATATAGGACAAAGAAATAGTACAGTGATGACGAATTTGTTATAGAAAAATACACTTGATAAAGTGATCTGATCAGAAAAAATAAAAGTACATAATTGTGTTCCCATATTATCGAGTAAATTATGGATTGCGTCCCTGTGGTTTGCAAACTGTTTTGAATTGAGTCCAAAGGTTTAAAATTTTTTGTCTAGAAGTCTGAGGTTTGCATTTCTTTTTGAATCGAGTCCTCATGGCTAACATAGTTAAAATTTTCTGTTGACTTAAAGGGTATTTTAGTCAATTTACCTATTAGGGACTGATTATGTAAATTCATAAGTTTTTAAAAAAGGACTATTTTTATAAATTTCTTTAAATATTAAAAGTATTATTAAATATATATATATATATATATATATATATATATTATAAATACATAAATACAATGAAATTATTATTAAATATGCACAATAGACAAAAAAAAACAAAAATAAATCAGAGAAAGAAGAGAGACAGAGAAAGTGACAATCTCCGGCGGTGAAAACCCCCTCGCCGGTGAAAACCCCCTCGCAATCTCCGGTTGTTGCCGGCATCACCCCCTCCGGCGACCTCCTCTTCCCTGTCCGAACCCAGCCTATGACGCCATATTTCCCCCTTCTTCTTTGTTCACCAGCGAAACCCAGCAGCCCTCGACCATTCAAACCCCCGGCGAGTCAAGCCAGTGGCGGCGGCCCTTGCGGTATATTCCAACTTCGACCCCATACCTCCTTCTTTATCCTTTCTCCGGCCAAATCGAAGGTACCTGCGTCTATTTTCTGGTTCGCTACAGCCACATAGAAAAGCTTTTTATGGTGGCGGTGGCGGTTGTTGTTGTGGTGGTGGCAGAGGAGGAGGGATGTGGGCGGCGGATTGTGATGGTGGAAGAGAGTCGACGACGACGATGTAAGAAAGTGGTGGCAGTGGGGTTGAAACTGTGGAGGTGGCGGAGGAGGTGGGATATGGGGCGGCGGATTCTGGAAGTGGAGGAGCGGGAGAGGTCAGAAGTGGCAGCGGGTCTGGTGGGTGTGATGGTGAAGAAGATCAACATCAGAGAGAAGAATTGGGGCGATGGCGAGGGAGAGAGCGACGGAGGAAGACGACGGAGCCGGAGAAGGGAAGAGGGGCGGTGGTGAACCAAGCGACGGTGGTGGAACCAAAAAGATGAAGAGATTTTATATATCTAATTGCAATTACAGAAATAGTCCTTTTATATTTAAAGTTATAAAAATAGCCATTGCATGTTTATAACCTTATTAATTTACATAACAGGTCCCTGATGTGTAAAATGACTAGAATACCTTTTGAGTTAACAGAAAATTTTAACTCGGTTAGGCCCAGGGACTCAAATAGCAAAGAAATGCAAACCTCAGACTTCCAGACGAAAATTTTTAAACATTTGGACTCAATTCAAAACAGTTTGCAAACCACAGGGACGCAATCCATAATTTACTCCATATTATCCTTGTAGCATATATAAGAAATACTTCAATGTTTTAGATTAATATAAAATAGATGATTAAATATCAACCATTAGATGGTGAAGATCAATGGTTGAAAGTGTGGTTCCCAAGTTTCTTTCACTTAAGATGGGTTCCATTTCACCATTTCTTTTTCTCTCTCTCTCTCTCTCTCTCTCTATATATATATATATATATATATATATATATATATATATATGGTAATTATAAGTTTTTGAGTCTGAATTTTATTCATAAACCAAAATTGTAAAAATAAAAATCGAAGAAAACTTGATTAGCGTTGTCATTGTCATCACCCAAATATATACTAATCAAAACCTGAACATAGGGAAAAAGAGATAAGGATAAATGAGAGGAAGAAGATCAAAACCTATAAAGAGGCAGATGCAGTTTACGAAAATGAGAGAGAGAGACATATTTAGAAGGCCAGCGATTTAGATGCTCTACGCATGTAGAGGTGAGTAAGTGGGACACCACATAAATTGAAGTACAACTAATGTTCAACCACTAGTTGTAGCATATGTAGAGTGTGCTCTAAGATTTGCACATTGAAGTTTTGTTTTGTTTGGCTGATGAGTTATAAGTTTTTGAGCCTGAATTTCACTCATAAACCTAAATTGTTAGAAATAAAAATCGAAGAAAACTTGATTAGCGTTCTCAGTTTCATCAGCCAAACATATACTTATCAAGTTATTGGTATTGTAACGACTTATATTTTAGAAGCAAAACTAGCCATTCATTCTATTAGATAAAACAAAGGCCTACATCCCCTTGTCGAAGTCTTTGTCCTATCTTTGTTCAAAACTTTTTAATGTCGACCGTTTGTGTTATCTCATTACCTAGACATCTTGATTATGACTTAACAACCTTCGATGTCCATACAATGGCCCATAAGTAACACTCGTCGCGTGAGCGAACAAGACTCAACCCACCTTCATATTCACAAAGTTCAAAAACTTAATTCACGTTTATTAAACTGAATAAAACTGGTTGTTTGATAGTTCCTGATTGGGTAAGAGCTGATTGAGTTAGAGTTGTCTGGGTAAGAGTCTGACTGAGTAAGAAGCTTTGCGGGAAACTTGATTGTTTAATAGTAGCTGACTGGGTAAGAGCCGACTGAGGAATGTATATAGCTATATGTTTTTAATGTGTTAAAAACATTTTATAGAAAATATATTTAAGAGTAAATTACGGATTTCGTCCCTGTGGTTTGCCCAAATTTCACCTATCGTCCTAAGTTTTCAAAAATTACGGATTTCGTCCCCAACGTTTTCCAAAACGTTACGGATATAGTCCCTACCACTAACTTTTGTTAAAAAAGTCTGTTAAGTTCCCGTCACGTTTCCGGCGGATGATCGGAAAACCACCGCATCGTTGTTATCGACCGTTGAATGCTCTTCCAAATTCAAAAACCCCCAAAATCATATCCATTCATCTCCATCTTCGATCATCACCCAGCTCCCGTCGTCGGAAGTCGTCGCCCACCACCACCCAGCTCCAGTCGTCACCTTTCCTAAAAACCAGCAAGCCATTGATCCACCATTGCACAAAATTAGTATTTCATAAATTATCACGATTCAAATTTGGAATTTTCCGTCATTCGCATCGTTCAAAGAAAACTAGATCCATCCTTACAAATTCGGAATAGCAAAACGGGAATTTGGAATTTTGTAACATCCCGAGTTTTAATATATGAAAATTTCCGTTAACATTTAACCGACCCTTGTTATGTGACTAAATTGTTCCTTATATGTTATAGTACTTGCCATATTATAGAAACTTGAGGGTTAAATGTGAAATGTTAAGGGTTTAATTAGAAAATTAACCAAAACCTAAACTAGAGGGGCTAGGAATGTAAATAAGGGAAACTAACCTAAATTAATTAGGGAGAATTGGGGGAGGGGATCGCAGGTTGCGACTGGGAGAGAAACTCAACCCCTCCCAACTCTCTCAATCACGAAATTCTCAAGAGGAGGAGGCTAGGCTGCGAAATTGACCACAAATTCCAAGTATTGGAAGGATTTCTAAGCCTCCTACACCTAATTGAAGTTTGTAGGTAAGCCCTTTCATAATTGCATGTGTATGGGTCGAAATTGGGACCCTAGAATCTGTGAAGGTTATGTTAAAATCTGAATCCTAAGGTGTTAGGAAGCTTGAATGTAGCCTAGTTAACCCAATAATTTAGTAATTGGGGTAGTGCTCACCTAATTTCCTACTTGAACCTTGCATGTTGTTGGTCACCATGGATGACCATGGTATTAACCTCAATCATGAGAAATTGGAACTTGTCTATGACGATGCATGATAATTTGATGTTGGGTTTGAGGTGTGATCACCCAACCCTTGCTAATTTGTTAAGTAGTGGGTTGTATGAATGAATTGTAGTTAGGTAGCAAGTGTTGCACACCATGTGTTTGATAAAATGTCTAGGTGACTAACCCCCATGGCTTGATAGCTAAATTGACATGAAATGGTGCTTGAATGATCATAGTAAATGAATTGTTGATTTTGGATGATCCTAACTATGTGTAACAATGTGAATTGCATGACCCGTTAAGGGAATTAGAAATGCTAGTAAATATTCTCAATTGGTGGAATTGGTGTGGATTGAGGACTTATATGATAATAGAAACTTTGAAATTGTGAGGTCACCATGATTGGGTGCTAGATTGTGATTGATGCCATGGTTGTGAAATTTGTGTTATGACTATGGTATTGATACATTAACGATCATATAGGCGATCAAGGTTTTGAAGGAAGCAATCAAGCTCACGCGGGTGGAGGTGGGTCGTCAAGCCATCGAGGTAACGTACATCTTGTTCGTTACACTAGTAAGTAATAATTATAAACAACTTACATTTGGTTATGGACCATTGTGGGTAGAAAAGAATAAGTCTTCACCTCATGAGGGAATAAATGGATTCTCTCATAGGGGAAAAGAGGAAGTGGCTTAGTCAACCAAATTGGGTTGATTTGCCTACCCTCCTCATGCTTTTGCCTTCGGATAATTGACCCGAAGATACCTCAAGGGCTAATTGGGTTCTTGGTGTA
Organism: Deinandra increscens subsp. villosa; assembly: GCA_039602395.1. Taxonomy (NCBI): domain Eukaryota; kingdom Viridiplantae; phylum Streptophyta; class Magnoliopsida; order Asterales; family Asteraceae; genus Deinandra; species Deinandra increscens. Next base: position 82,388,383 of record JBCNJP010000025.1, on the reverse strand, counting down.
TGGCAAGGGTGGTTATACACATATGTAAGATGCCCAATTCTAATTAGTATTCTAGGATTCCTACATAGGTGACATGGATACGTTGTAATTGGAATGCTCCTTAAGGATCATTGAAATTCGTATGATATAAAAGGTAGGAGTCATGAAGTAATCTGATATATTGTGAACGTGCCACTAGTGAATGTGCAAGGTTTGGTTCATTTGTAATCCCGGACGAGTTGTAGCATGGGTTGGCCCTTAACGGGTCAACCGGGTAAGGTAAAGGCAAGGTAACGATGGGTAATTGGTCCATGTTTAAATTTTAGAGTCTAGTAAGTTTTTGGAGCTTAAACCATGTGTTGGTAACTTATGAATCGTTAGAAATCGAATCCGGGCAATTAAGTGGAAAAAGAACCAAGACGGGGTACCGAAACCACAGGTACCACCGTAGCTTACGGTGGCCACCGTAAGCTACGGTGGCCTGCAGCCTGGGCACTCACCGTAGGCCAGCATCAAGCCACCGTAGGCTAGCTGATGCCACCGTAAGCTACGGTGGCCAGCGTAGCTTACGGTGGAGCTGCCTAATTTCTGAAATTTTGCCCCCTTTTTAATGCCTAAACAATGTCCCAACTTGCATTAATGTTACATACTAATGGGGTGTAATTGCACGCAGGTAAAACTACCATGTAGACGCGGATCCTCTCGAGCGCAAGACGAACCGAACACTCGAATTGCCGATTCTTTTGATGTTCATGACTTGTCATAACCATCTTTTGAAAATATTGAACTAGTATTAACTTGCATTTACCACTCACTTGGTTTTGTATTTGGTTCCTATGCAAGTGTTGATGCCACAAACTGTTAAATTTGAACGAAATTTTCTGGGACCACTTTTCAAGTTAAATATTGTTAACGAAATAGTAAAAATAATTTGCGTTGTTACAAGTTGGTATCAGAGCCGAGGTTTGAGGGATTCAAGTGTAATTTGACTCTTGAACTCAAACCCGTGCTCGAGATAATGGCCAAGTGTTCGGTTCGAGCTTCCGCGGAGATCCGGGTATGTGTTGAATTTTTAAATGATGTATGATTATAAGTCTAGTGTGTGCTATGGGAAGAAACTAAGGGTGCATAATTGATGCACCACTTGGTAATTTCAGATCGTGTACGGGGATGGTGAGTTGCACCGGAACCGAAGATGCGGGAGACGCATGAATAGTTTAAAATGGGTTATGGGAATTGCTATAAATCCGTAACCTCATGTGTGACACCCTTGGAGATGGCCAAGGGGAGTCCATAACAACCCTGCTCTAGGCAAGGGGAATTGATATATGAACTAACTGGTTGAATTAAACTCTGTAGTGTCATGACGAACCAAGTTGGGGACGGCTTGACCCAAGAGCAGAGAGACGAGGCCCTTAACGCCCGAATTGCTGAAGAAGTCGGGAGGGCTATTGATGCCGCCCTCCCGGAATACGTGCACAAGATCCAAGAGGATCTTCTTAAGACCATGAATGAAAAGTTTGATGAGTTAAAGGGGGTTATCCTAAATCGAGGGGAGCCCGAAAAGACAAAGAAACGTTGTTCTTTTAACAAGTTCATGGCTTGCAAACCCCCTCACTATTCGGGTGAGGTGGATCCTATTGCTTGCCATCGGTGGATCACCAACGTGGAGGGTGTATTCCGCCGGACCCATTGTGAAGAAGATGATCAAGTGAGTTATGCCACGGGTCTACTTCGGGACCGGGCGAAAGATTGGTGGGATGCAAAGGCCCAAGAAAAAGGGGACGTTGCAATTAATGCATTAACGTGGCCCGAATTCAAAGAAATCTTTACTGAACATCATTGCCCGAAGGCAATGGTGAACAAACTCAAGCAGGAGTTTCTCAAATTGGAGCAGACCGATGACCAAACGGTAGATCAAATCACGGGGATCTACCTTGATCGGGTCAGGTTCTGTGCGGATGTGTTGCCTACCGAAGGGGCAAGGATGTTCTTCTATAGGAACATGCTAAAGCCCAAGATTAAGGACTTTGTGCCCCTAACGAGTTTCAACACGGTGGAAGAAATGATTAACGCTGCGAGGGCTCGGGAACTTGATATCACCCGAAGGGAAGAAACTCGTGAAAGGAGAGGGCCTAATGAGGCACAGTCAAACCCTCCAAAGAAGCAGAGAACGGGAGAATCTCCCAAAAAGAAGGAGTTCAAGGGGGGAAACTCCAAATGCAAGATTTGTGGGAGGGGGCATCCGGGAGAGTGCCTCTTCAAAGATCGACCATGTTTGAACTGTGGCAAAAAGGGCCACCTTGTCTCCAATTGCCCCTCTGAAGTAGTTAGATGCTTCAACTGCTATCAGACGGGTCATAAGAAGCCGAACTGCCCAAAATTGATGGGTGAAGGGTCAAGGACTGGAGGAAAAACTGAAATTCCGCGGGCCACCGGAAGGGCATTCCAGCTAACGGCCGATGAGGCCAAGATTGACCCCAACGTCGTGTCAGGTACTTTTCCGATTAATTCGTTGCCTGCACGTGTATTATTTGATACGGGTGCTAATAGGTCATTTGTCTCAATTGATTTTGTTAAGCACCCTTCATTTGTGATTGAAAAACTGCATGTACCTTTAGAAGTAGAAGTTGCTAACGATAAATCTGTACTTGTTTTTGATGTATGTCGGGGATGCACGATCACCATCAACGGGGAGGAATTCTCCATTGACCTCATCCCCATGGCTATGAGAGAGTTCAAGGTGGTGGTAGGTATGGATTGGCTATCCCGCCACCACGCGAGAGTGATATGTGATCACAAGACAATCGAACTCACGTCACCTACGGGAGACAAAGTCACCATACTGGGAGACAAAAGCGGAACTCCCATAATATGCTCCATGCACAAAGCGAGAAAGTACATAAAAAAAGGATGCCGAGCCTTTTTAGCTATGGTGACCGACACAAGAGTACAAGGACCGGTAATAGACGAGTTACCGGTAGTCCAAGAATTTAAAGATGTGTTCCCGGAAGAATTGCCGGGTATGCCTCCGGATAGAGATGTGGAATTCAGAATTGACCTGGTTCCGAATGCCAAGCCGGTAGCACGGGCACCATATCGGTTAGCGCCCCCAGAGTTGCAAGAACTTAATACCCAAATCCAAGAGTTGCTGGATAAGGGGTTTATTAGGCCGAGTATCTCACCATGGGGAGCCCCGGTTCTATTTGTAAAGAAGAAAGATGGGAGTATGCGGATGTGCATTGATTACCGGGAGTTAAACAAACTCACGGTGAAAAATCGGTATCCCTTGCCCCGAATTGACGATCTATTCGATCAATTACAAGGGGCCAAATGGTTCTCCAAGATCGACTTGCGGTCAGGGTACCATCAACTGAAGGTGAAGGAGGAGGACATCCCCAAGACGGCCTTTAGAACTCGCTATGGGCACTACGAATTTTGCGTGATGTCCTTTGGGTTAACAAACGCACCGGCGGCCTTCATGGACTTAATGAACCGCGTGTGCAAACCCATGCTGGACAAATCGGTGATAGTCTTCATTGATGATATTTTGATCTACTCTCGGAGCGAGGCCGAGCATGCCAAGCATTTACGAGAGATACTTGAGAGACTAAGAGTTGAGAAGTTGTATGCCAAGTTCTCTAAATGTGCATTTTGGCTAAGAGAAGTGCAATTTTTGGGCCATGTAATTGGATCCGAGGGGATTAAGGTGGACCCGGCTAAAGTTGAAGCGGTAACCTTATGGGAAGCTCCTAAGACTCCCACCGAGGTTAGGAGTTTCCTCGGGCTGGCAGGCTATTACCGGAGATTTATTCAAGATTTCTCGAAAATAGCCTTACCCTTGACGAAGCTGACTAAGAAAGAAACCAAGTTTGTATGGGGTACCGAGCAAGAGGAGGCATTTCGAAGCCTCAAACAAAAGCTTACTCAAGCCCCGGTGTTAACTCTGCCCGAGGGCAACGAGGACATGGTGGTTTACTCTGACGCGTCACAAATTGGCCTCGGATGTGTATTGATGCAACGAGGCAAGGTAATCGCGTATGCATCTCGGCAACTAAAGGTGCACGAGCAAAACTACCCTACGCATGACCTAGAGTTGGCGGCGGTAGTGTTTGCCTTGAAGATTTGGCGACATTATTTGTATGGGGCCAAATGCACAATCTTCACCGATCACAAAAGCCTCAAGTACTTCTTCGACCAAAAGGACTTGAACATGAGGCAACGAAGATGGCTTGAGACGATCAAGGATTATGACTGCGAGATTCACTATCACCCGGGCAAGGCCAATGTGGTAGCCGATGCCCTAAGCCGAAAGGGGGACTATACGCCCATTAGAGTGAGATCTATGCAACTTGTGGTGACCTCTAACTTGATAACACGGATCAAGGAGGCCCAAATCGAAGCAGTCAAAGAAGAAAACTGGAAAAAGGAGCGGATTGTGGGCCAAGTAAAAGATCTAGTGGATGAAGAAAGTGGAATAAAGACCCGCTTTGGGCGAGTTTGGGTTCCCAACACAGGCGATATGAGGAATATGTTATTAGACGAGGCCCACAAGTCTCGTTACACGGTACACCCGGGGGCAACAAAGATGTATAACGATTTAAAGGCCAATTATTGGTGGCCTGGGATGAAACGCGACATAGTCAAGTACGTCGAGAGATGCTTGACTTGCCTACAAGTCAAGGCTGAGCATCAAAGACCATACGGGAAGATGCAACCCTTGGAAATCCCCGTGTGGAAATGGGAACATGTGACTATGGACTTGGTAACTAAATTGCCAAGGACGTCCAGGAACCACGACGCTATTTGGGTGATTGTGGACCGGCTGACCAAAAGTGCACACTTCCTCCCTATTCGGGAGAAATCCTCATCGGAGAAATTGGCCGATATTTACATTGACGAAATTGTGTCTCGCCACGGGGTACCGGTTTCCATAGTATCGGATCGGGACACCCGGTTCACGTCGGAATTTTGGCAAGGGTTCCAGGAGGAAATGGGTTCTAGATTACACCTCAGCACAGCATATCACCCCCAAACCGATGGCCAAAGCGAGAGGACCATACAAACGTTGGAAGACATGCTGCGGGCATGTGTTATTGATTTCGGGGGAAATTGGGACCGACACTTGCCACTCGTAGAATTTGCCTACAATAATAGCTATCACTCGAGTATAGGGATGCCTCCGTTCGAGATGTTGTATGGTAGAAAGTGTAGAACACCCGTATGTTGGGGTGAAGTGGGCCAACGCGAGCTAAGTAGCCGCGAGGTGGTTCGTGAAACGTCGGCCAAGATCGACATAGTGAGGGCACGATTAAAAGCCGCTCAAGATAGACAAAAATCTTATGCGGACAAGAGAAGGAGGCCTATAGAGTTCCAAGAGGGAGACTATGTCATGTTAAAGGTCTCCCCGTGGAAAGGTGTGATTCGTTTTAGAAAGCGAGGTAAGCTAAGTCCTCGATTCATTGGACCTTTCAAAATCCTTGCACGTGTGGGCAAGGTGGCTTATCAACTGGAATTGCCGGAGGAGCTAAGCGGCATTCACAATACGTTCCACGTGTCCTATTTGAGGAAGTGTCTTGCCGACGAGAGTGCCTATGTGCCACTCGATGATTTAGTCATTGATGATAAGCTTAACTATGTCGAGAGGCCTATTGCGATTCTCGACCGTAAGGTTAAGCGGCTAAGAAACAGAGAAGTGAACCAAGTGAAGGTTCAATGGGAGCATAGGAAAGGATCGGATCTAACTTGGGAGTCCGAGGAAGAGATGCAACGCTACTATCCCCACTTATTTGGTATGTAACTGTTTCGGGGACGAAACTCCCTTAAGGGGGGTGGAGTTGTAACATCCCGAGTTTTAATATATGAAAATTTCCGTTAACATTTAACCGACCCTTGTTATGTGACTAAATTGTTCCTTATATGTTATAGTACTTGCCATATTATAGAAACTTGAGGGTTAAATGTGAAATGTTAAGGGTTTAATTAGAAAATTAACCAAAACCTAAACTAGAGGGGCTAGGAATGTAAATAAGGGAAACTAACCTAAATTAATTAGGGAGAATTGGGGGAGGGGATCGCAGGTTGCGACTGGGAGAGAAACTCAACCCCTCCCAACTCTCTCAATCACGAAATTCTCAAGAGGAGGAGGCTAGGCTGCGAAATTGACCACAAATTCCAAGTATTGGAAGGATTTCTAAGCCTCCTACACCTAATTGAAGTTTGTAGGTAAGCCCTTTCATAATTGCATGTGTATGGGTCGAAATTGGGACCCTAGAATCTGTGAAGGTTATGTTAAAATCTGAATCCTAAGGTGTTAGGAAGCTTGAATGTAGCCTAGTTAACCCAATAATTTAGTAATTGGGGTAGTGCTCACCTAATTTCCTACTTGAACCTTGCATGTTGTTGGTCACCATGGATGACCATGGTATTAACCTCAATCATGAGAAATTGGAACTTGTCTATGACGATGCATGATAATTTGATGTTGGGTTTGAGGTGTGATCACCCAACCCTTGCTAATTTGTTAAGTAGTGGGTTGTATGAATGAATTGTAGTTAGGTAGCAAGTGTTGCACACCATGTGTTTGATAAAATGTCTAGGTGACTAACCCCCATGGCTTGATAGCTAAATTGACATGAAATGGTGCTTGAATGATCATAGTAAATGAATTGTTGATTTTGGATGATCCTAACTATGTGTAACAATGTGAATTGCATGACCCGTTAAGGGAATTAGAAATGCTAGTAAATATTCTCAATTGGTGGAATTGGTGTGGATTGAGGACTTATATGATAATAGAAACTTTGAAATTGTGAGGTCACCATGATTGGGTGCTAGATTGTGATTGATGCCATGGTTGTGAAATTTGTGTTATGACTATGGTATTGATACATTAACGATCATATAGGCGATCAAGGTTTTGAAGGAAGCAATCAAGCTCACGCGGGTGGAGGTGGGTCGTCAAGCCATCGAGGTAACGTACATCTTGTTCGTTACACTAGTAAGTAATAATTATAAACAACTTACATTTGGTTATGGACCATTGTGGGTAGAAAAGAATAAGTCTTCACCTCATGAGGGAATAAATGGATTCTCTCATAGGGGAAAAGAGGAAGTGGCTTAGTCAACCAAATTGGGTTGATTTGCCTACCCTCCTCATGCTTTTGCCTTCGGATAATTGACCCGAAGATACCTCAAGGGCTAATTGGGTTCTTGGTGTATGGCAAGGGTGGTTATACACATATGTAAGATGCCCAATTCTAATTAGTATTCTAGGATTCCTACATAGGTGACATGGATACGTTGTAATTGGAATGCTCCTTAAGGATCATTGAAATTCGTATGATATAAAAGGTAGGAGTCATGAAGTAATCTGATATATTGTGAACGTGCCACTAGTGAATGTGCAAGGTTTGGTTCATTTGTAATCCCGGACGAGTTGTAGCATGGGTTGGCCCTTAACGGGTCAACCGGGTAAGGTAAAGGCAAGGTAACGATGGGTAATTGGTCCATGTTTAAATTTTAGAGTCTAGTAAGTTTTTGGAGCTTAAACCATGTGTTGGTAACTTATGAATCGTTAGAAATCGAATCCGGGCAATTAAGTGGAAAAAGAACCAAGACGGGGTACCGAAACCACAGGTACCACCGTAGCTTACGGTGGCCACCGTAAGCTACGGTGGCCTGCAGCCTGGGCACTCACCGTAGGCCAGCATCAAGCCACCGTAGGCTAGCTGATGCCACCGTAAGCTACGGTGGCCAGCGTAGCTTACGGTGGAGCTGCCTAATTTCTGAAATTTTGCCCCCTTTTTAATGCCTAAACAATGTCCCAACTTGCATTAATGTTACATACTAATGGGGTGTAATTGCACGCAGGTAAAACTACCATGTAGACGCGGATCCTCTCGAGCGCAAGACGAACCGAACACTCGAATTGCCGATTCTTTTGATGTTCATGACTTGTCATAACCATCTTTTGAAAATATTGAACTAGTATTAACTTGCATTTACCACTCACTTGGTTTTGTATTTGGTTCCTATGCAAGTGTTGATGCCACAAACTGTTAAATTTGAACGAAATTTTCTGGGACCACTTTTCAAGTTAAATATTGTTAACGAAATAGTAAAAATAATTTGCGTTGTTACAAATTTCGATGAATGAGGAGATGTCGCCAGCGAGTTGTGACTTAATCGTTCGAGAATACCACCATATTTATTAGGATCGTCGTCGGAGATGTCGCCGGCATAGCAAAACGGGAAAGCCCGGGCAATAATTTCTTTGGTCTCGAACGATCTGATAGCGACGGAAGAAACAAGTGAGATTTGTGACTCAATCGTTCGAGAACATGGAAACTTCCCAACGGGCACGGCGGTTGGCGTCGGGCTTGGCCTGAAATGGAGCATTTCTCGACGACTTTGACAACGAAGATAGTGGCGGCGGCGGCGAGGGGTATGCAATGCTGGCGGTGTAGTGAGATGGTGGCGACGGAGGTGATGGTTCAAAATGGTGGCGGCAGTGGTCTGAAAAGTTTGGTGAAGGAGTTATGTAAATTGACAGAACTTTATGTAATTAATTATTAAAGTAAAGGGGAATATTAGTCTTTTAACATTAACTTAACAGAATTTTTTAACGGACATCCATCTCAGGGACTATATCCGTAACGTTTTGGCAAACGTTGAGGACGATATCCGTAATTTTTGAAAACTTAGGACGATAGGTGAAATTTCGGTAAACCACAGGGACGAAATCCGTAATTTACTCAATTTGGTAAATGTAAATTTATCAAATCATTATTTTTTAAAAATTTATCTGGATTACATTTGTGAAGAAATTAGAAACCATGGAGATCACCCTGAAGAAGAAGACCATATCTGTCACACCCCCAAAATACCACTAACGGAGTTTATACCGTTAAGGGGCGCGACTAGACCAGGATCCACAACCATAGTTACAAATACTAAACGAATCAGGGTTAGTTCAAACACAAGATAGAAATCAAAGTCTTTAATTACATACGCAGCGGAAAATTAATTGTCTTTAGCACTAACCACGTGCCTTACATAAATGTTGTTTTAAATTCCCAAAATAGTTCAATTAAAATAAAGGTCTTCACGTGCCATGCCAACCCGCTCCGGATACTCCTTAGCGATCTGCAAAAGTTTAAACCACGCAAGTGTCAACCTAACGGTTGGTGAGTTCACAGTGGGCTTGTCATGCATTGGCCCAGTCTCATAATCATAGTTCGTATCAAAATGTACTTACAAAATATTCATTTGTGAAAAGCAATGCTCGTATTTAATTCTCAGTTTATAAATGGTTTGTCCGTGACCACGTCATCGGGTATGTACTAGTTCCGTAAAGTTAAAGGACTCAACCGATATCGCGGGTAGCTAATCCGTTGTTCCATGCTCTAAGGAAGTTTGTACCAAAGCTGACTTATTTTGTGGGGGCCGAGCCATCCCGTACGGTGCGGACCAAGTCATCGCGGTTTCTGCCTCCCCCGTGTCCTCTCGGGACCACGGTCAAATAGGCTGATATTGTTCCTCCGTGCACTCCCCGTGCCACGGGGCGGAGTTTGTCAAACTCCAGTAGATCTACCCAACATCCCCTCGCTTTCACAAATTAATGGCACAATTAAGTTGAGGACTTTTAAGTTATAAGGCATCCTTAGAAAACATGTGATATCATATGGTTTAGACTTTAACCTACACTAGCCATATTAAAACGTTTTCGGTTTTGTTATCAAAAACAGTTTGATCAGAGTTCGCAAGTGTTCCCATAAAACACTTCGGTTCATCAAGTGGGTGCCGAGCATCCCGAGTTCTCAAGTTTATCAGTGAGGTGCCTAGCACTCTCGAGTTTGTCAGCATTGTTTTTCGTTAAGTTATTCTGTGTGGCCCAACGGACTCACGGTAAGCGGGTTAGTGACACTCACCTTTGGTTGCACTGCTACACTTCAAGTAATCCAAATATTTGTTGTTTAACGAAGACCTAGAACACGTTTAGGTCTTAAGTATTAGTTTCGTGTCTAATCTTTACTTAACGTCACTATGGCCCATAACATAGCACGTTGCAACTATGACTCGACATACCGACACACGACACCAATGGTTGATCATAAGCAAGGGTTTATATAAATCAGATATCAAACATGTTTCATCATGGCATAATCATGTAAGTCATGGCATAACACTTAAGCAAATTTCACAAGTTTGGTTTTTAGGTCAGGTCTTAGTTTCGCTAGCATAGTTTCGCTAGGCAGTTTCGCTAGGTGCACGGGCAGCACTTTCGCTAGGCAATGCCCGGTAACACAGTTTCGCTAGGCTAGTTTCGCCCGAAACTGCTGACGCAGTTTCGCTAGCCTAGTTTCGCAGGGAAACTGGTTTGAACTTTCGTTCAGGTATTTCGCTCGATAGTTTCGCTCGAGCTGGTCTGGTCAGGTTCCCGGCGACACTATAGTTTCGCTGGTCAGTGTCGCTGGAAGGAGATGTAATTTCGCTACTTAGTTTCGCCCAGAGAACACACAGTTTCGCTGGTCGCGAAAAACATACGGATTTGCCTAAAAATCAACCTAACAGCTTCTGATCATACATGCAATTCATTATCTAGCATCCATAGGCATTTACCAACATAAATCAAGCAACTTTAACACGTTTAACATGCATTTTGTCATCAAATCACCAAAAAGCACATTTTAACCTAAAAAGACCTATTCTAGCATAAATCATCATCATGGTTTGTTTTTACACGTAAAGTTTCTGACTTTATGGTAGATCTAGCATCCTAAAGCAACATATCAAGAGATCAAGCAGTTACATGAAGATTTGAGCATGCTTTAAGAAGAAAACATATAGAAAAGCATAAAACATGGTTTTTGGGACTCACGATTTGATCTAGGATCCAAATGGGTGTTGTCTCAAGGCTGAGATGATGATTCTTGATGGTTTCTTGGCTGACCAGAATCTCCAGGAGAAAAGAGTGTGTGTGTGTTGTGTAATGAGGCAAATGAGGCTACTTAGGGTTTATTAAGTTTATTTATATCAGGGGCTAGTTTCGCTGGCAGTTTCGCTGACTGGCGAAACTGGCTCTGATCTCGGACACATTGATCAGTTTAGCCTGCTACCGGGCGAATCTGTAATTTCGCTCGGTAGTTTCGCTGACTACCAAATTTAGGCAATTTTCACATAATCAAGTATTTACAATTAATCATGCTATTCACAATAATAAGTCATGTATTTAAATCACATTGCACATAAAGACAATCAATGATGAACACATAACACATATGGACGGTTCGGTGATCAACCAAAGGTCGTGGACGTATTCGGCCTAGTTATGCATTAGCTACTTATAACGTAACTAACGGGTTTGTCTAACGGAAGTTAACCTTGAAATTCTCGGGTGTCACATCATTCCCCTGAAATTGGAATTTTCGTCCCGAAAATTATTCTTGTGTCGTAGCGTTCGCAGCATCAGCTGTCGTCGTTGCTATCGTCGCTGGGGAAAGAAAGCAAAAAGTTTTAGGGTTGTCACATCCTCCTCCCGTTAAGGAATTTTGGTCCCCAAAATTAAATCATACCATGAGTTTCCGTGGACGTTTGCTCGAACAGGTGAGGATACTTTTTCTTCATCTGATCCTCACGTTCCCAAGTATATTCAGGTCCACGTCTTGAGTTCCATCGCACCTTGACGATCGGAATCTTGCTACGTTTGAGGGCTTTCTCCTCGCGTCCCATGATTTCTACTGGTTGCTCAATAAATCTCAGATGTTCGTCAATTTCCAATTCCTCCAAGGGAATTATTTCGATGTCTTCAGCCAGACATTTCTTCAGATTGGAAACGTGAAACACGTTGTGAACTCCATCGAGTTCAGCAGGGAGTTGCAATCGATAGGCCACCGGGCCTACTTCCCCAATAATTTCAAACGGACCGATGTAGCGAGGATTTAACTTTCCACGCTTCCCGAAGCGTATCACTCCCTTCCAAGGAGATACCTTCAACAATACTTTGTCACCCACCTCGAACTTTAGAGGTTTTCGGCGTTTGTCGGCATAACTCTTTTGTCGATCACGTGCTGCAGCTAACCGTTGCCTAATTTGAATAATCCGTTCGGTCATATCATGGATAACTTCCGGTCCAGTGAGCCCTTTCTCACCTGTTTCAGCCCAACACACGGGCGATCTACATTTTCTGCCGTAAAGTGCTTCAAAAGGTGCAGCACCTATACTTGAATGATAACTATTGTTGTAAGAGAACTCCACCAGTGGAAGGTGAGTCTCCCAATCTTTTCCAAAGTCAAGGACGCAAGCTCGGAGCATATCTTCTAAGGTTTGAATCGTTCGTTCCGTCTGACCGTCAGTCTGCGGGTGATAAGCTGTACTCATGTCTAGTCGGGTTCCCAATGCTTCCTGCATTGATTGCCATAACCGGGAAGTGAATCGAGGATCTCGATCAGAAATGATAGTCTTAGGCACACCGTGAAGCTTCACAATTTTGTCGATGTATAGTTTTGTCAATTTATCCATATTATCACTTTCCTTCATCGGAATGAAATGTGCAGATTTGGTTAACCGATCGATGACAACCCAAATCGCATCCGGTTGATTTGATCGATGAGGTAATCCCGTTACAAAATCCATTGAGATATCCTCCCATTTCCATTCTGGGATCTTTGGTTGTTGCAGTAAACCAGAAGGCTTTTGGTATTCAATCTTGACCCTTGAACATGTTAAACACTTAGCCACATATCGAGCAATGTCGGCTTTCATATTCGGCCACCAATAAAGATTCTTCAAGTCCTGATACATTTTATCTGATCCAGGGTGCACCGAGTATCTTGACTTGTGAGCCTCGTCCATCACGAGCTCACGGAGATTTCCAAACATTGGAACCCAGATTCTGTCATTATAATACGTGAGTCCATCGGACTTAACTTCAGAATGGCCATCTACACCACGCAGTGCTTCAGCTGCGAAGTTTTCTGCTTTCAAAGCTTCTCGTTGGCAGTCACGGATCCGATCCGGTAATCCTGAATGTATTGTAAGTTGAAGCGCTCGTACCCGACGAGGCTTTTCGTACTCTTTTCTGCTTAGGGCATCAGCCACAACGTTGGCTTTTCCAGGATGATACTTAATAGCCAAATCATAATCGTTTAGTAACTCGACCCACCGTCGTTGTCGCATGTTGAGGTCTTTCTGATCAAAGATGTGCTGTAGACTTTTATGATCGGTGAATATCGTGCACTTTGTTCCATATAGGTAATGTCTCCAAATCTTGAGTGCATGAACAACGGCTCCCATTTCCAAATCATGCGTTGTATAATTCTTTTCTGTATCCTTTAGTTGCCTGGACCCGTAGGCAATTACCTTGTCTCGTTGCATCAACACGCAACCGAGTCCTTGAATCGATGCATCGCAGTAAACCACAAAGTCGTCTATTCCATCGGGTAACGCAAGAATTGGAGCCGAACATAACATATCTTTGAGCGTTTGGAATGCGCGCTCTTCTTTCTCACCCCATCTGTATTGCACTCCTTTGTGCGTTAAGGCCGTTAAGGGTTGAGCCAGTTGAGAGAAACCCTTAATAAACCTTCGATAATATCCGGCAAGCCCTAAAAATTGTCGGATCTCTGTTGGCGCTCTTGGGGTAGACCAGTTCTTAATTGCTTCCACTTTGGCTGGATCTACATGGATTCCTTCCTCATTAACAATGTGTCCAAGAAACTGGACTTCGCGGATCCAAAAGTCGCACTTCGAAAACTTGGCGTAGAGCTGTTCCTTGCGAAGCAATTCCAAAATAAGACGCAGATGCTCCTCGTGTTCTTCTTTGGACTTGGAGTAGATCAAAATATCGTCGATGAAGACTATCACAAACTTGTCGAGGTACGGCTTGCACACTCGATTCATCAGATCCATAAATACAGCAGGTGCATTGGTTAGCCCAAACGGCATAACCAGGAACTCGTAGTGTCCATACCGAGTTCTGAAAGCAGTCTTGGGTACATCCTCATCACGAACGCGAAGCTGGTGATATCCAGACCGTAGATCAATCTTTGAAAAGTAGCTTGAACCTTGCAGTTGATCGAAGAGATCGTCGATTCGAGGAAGTGGATACCGATTCTTGATCGTAACTTTGTTAAGCTCTCGGTAGTCAATGCACATGCGGAACGTTCCATCCTTCTTCTTAACAAACAGTACCGGAGCTCCCCATGGAGACGAACTTGGACGAATAAACCCCTTGTCGAGTAGCTCTTGCAGTTGTGAGGAGAGTTCGTTGAGTTCACTTACAGCCAATCGGTAAGGTGCGCGTGCGATCGGAGCGGCACCTGGAGCTAAATCAATCCCAAACTCAACTTGTCGAAACGGAGGCAAACCAGGCAGATCTTCGGGAAATACGTCTTGAAAGTCGCGAACTATCGGGTAATCATCAATTTTGCGCTCGGGATGTGTCGTGTCAGTGACGTTTGCAAGAATCGCGAAGTGACCCTTACGGAGGCATTTCTGAGCTTTAAGGAATGAAATAATGCCGGTGACTGTTCCACCTTTCTCACCTTGAACCGTTAACACTTTGCCGTCTTCGAGTGGGATACGAACCACTTTTTCTTTACATAAGATTTCAGCCCGATTCTCGGATAACCAATCCATTCCTACTATAACGTCGAAACTACCAATTGGGAAAGGCATAAGGTCGATTCCTAGGGTATGGCCCGCTAGTTCTAGCTTACAATCCTTAACTATCTGGGTAGTATCATGAAGTTTACCATTTGCTAGTTCTACCACATATTTAGCATCTAGGGCAATCGGTTTAGCATTAATTATTCTAGCAAATTTAGTGGAAATAAAACTTTTCTCAGCACCAGAATCAAATAAAACAGTAGCAAAGAAACCGTTCAAAATAAATTTACCGTTGATCACGTTGGCATCATTGCGAGCTTCACCCTGGCCCATGACGAAAGCTCGACCTCTACCATTTCCACCATTCCCGTTTCCACCATTTCCATTGCCATTCCCATTACCATTACCTCCACCGTTACCATTCCCACCGTTATTTCCCTGATTGCCATTACCTTGTCTTCTTAGCTGAGGGCAGTCTCTCTTGATGTGACCTTGAGCACCACACTCAAAGCAGCCACGGGCTCCCCCATTGTTGTTGTTCTGGTTCTGACCGTTGTTGTTTCCATTACCCCGATTGTTCCCATAGTTGTTGTTCCTCCTGGGGCGGTTTTGCTGTTCGGGTAAAGTTGCCCAACAGTCCTTTGCTTCGTGGCCTCCCTTGCCACACCTTTCGCAGCTCACATTCTTCCTACAATTACCAGCATGATGCTTCCCACATCTGTTGCACAAGGGCAGGTTACCCCTGTAGTTGCCTTGACCATTGCCACCCTGGCGGTAGTTGCTACTGTTGTTCCCTGATCTCTTGCTTTGACCTTGGGAGTTGAAAGACCTCCCAGTGCTGTTACCCACACTCTGAACATTCATCGAGTTCTCCGGAGCTTCATCATCAGCTTTTCTCTTGCCACTTAAGGGCAGTCTTCTCGGTGGCTTTCGCAGGTAGTGTACCTTTTTCGACCTCTTGATCAGTGAGTTTGTGAGCCAAACGAATGGCTTGCTGCACGTTCGCGGGGTTGCTGGCAGTCACCAATCCCTTGATTTGAGGCGCGAGGCCTTCCAGGTAACGCTCGATGCGTTTGAACTCAGCGTCAACCATTGAGGGGCACAAGACCTCATACTCGTGATATCGTGCAGTGTACTGTTCAACCTCAGACCCAGACATCTTCAAATTCAGGAATTCGCCTTCAAGCTTCTTCACTTGGTCACGGGGACAGTATTCTTCCATGATCAGCTCCTTAAATGCTGCCCACTGCATGTTATCAGCCGCTTCTAGCCCAACCATCTGAATTTCAGCGTTCCACCAGGAGAGTGCGGCTCCTTCGAAGGTACCAGTAGCAAACTTCACCTTGCTTTCAGCTGGGCAGTTACATATGGAGAAAACCTTTTCGGACTTCTCAATCCACCTAAGGAGTCCTACAGCTCCTTCTTCGCCGGAAAACGTCATCGGCTTGCAGTCCATGAAAGACTTGTACGTGCAGTGGTGTTGGTTTCCTGATGCATAAATAGTTCGGACTTTAAAATTAAACAGGTCATGATATAATTGCTTTGTGCCTTAACCGGCATAATAGTTACCCTGTGCGGCATATGCAGCTTGGACGGCTGCCACCGCGGCTTGCACATGTTCAGCAATCATTGCTTGCAGCTGTGCAGGCGTCATGTTTATACCGCCTCTTCCGTTTCCTCTTCCAGACATCTTGCTGAACAGTTAAAGTAGCCAGTGTTCAGTCACAGTTATATCTTATACATATCCCATAATATGTATATTAGCCAGTTCCCGTTATCCCACTATTAGTCCAGAAAAATTTTCGTGCAAATTGAGGCGTCGTCGAAGAACGTCGTAAATGCTATCGTCGAAGGTCGGCTTCCCATAAAGTCACCGTCGGCGTAGTCGTCGTAGTAGAAATCAGGACGTAGCGTGTAGCATCGTTTCGTTGTCGCTTTCCCCAGAGTAGTGTGCGTATTCGCGGTCGCATTTCGTATTTCGTGTGAAAATTTCCTAAGGTCTTTCCGTTAGACTAC
The DNA here is from genome assembly GCA_039602395.1 of Deinandra increscens subsp. villosa. NCBI lineage: Eukaryota > Viridiplantae > Streptophyta > Magnoliopsida > Asterales > Asteraceae > Deinandra > Deinandra increscens. The sequence continues at coordinate 82,371,778 of JBCNJP010000025.1, read as the reverse complement.
TTAGACACGGTCTATATATATACTTATATATATATATATACATATATCTGTACGTACTAAGCTTTTACTTACACAGCAGAGCGAGTATCCCAGGTTGGCACGTAAAAATTTTGTCTTTGGGAATTTGTTTGTTTGTTTTGTAACCAAGGTTTTCAAGTTGCAGTTTCCAAATCGTTTTCAAAAATGATTCCAGTTCTCTGCAACCTATGGCTCTGATACCAATCTGTCACACCCCCAAAATACCACTAACGGAGTTTATACCGTTAAGGGGCGCGACTAGACCAGGATCCACAACCATAGTTACAAATACTAAACGAATCAGGGTTAGTTCAAACACAAGATAGAAATCAAAGTCTTTAATTACATACGCAGCGGAAAATTAATTGTCTTTAGCACTAACCACGTGCCTTACATAAATGTTGTTTTAAATTCCCAAAATAGTTCAATTAAAATAAAGGTCTTCACGTGCCATGCCAACCCGCTCCGGATACTCCTTAGCGATCTGCAAAAGTTTAAACCACGCAAGTGTCAACCTAACGGTTGGTGAGTTCACAGTGGGCTTGTCATGCATTGGCCCAGTCTCATAATCATAGTTCGTATCAAAATGTACTTACAAAATATTCATTTGTGAAAAGCAATGCTCGTATTTAATTCTCAGTTTATAAATGGTTTGTCCGTGACCACGTCATCGGGTATGTACTAGTTCCGTAAAGTTAAAGGACTCAACCGATATCGCGGGTAGCTAATCCGTTGTTCCATGCTCTAAGGAAGTTTGTACCAAAGCTGACTTATTTTGTGGGGGCCGAGCCATCCCGTACGGTGCGGACCAAGTCATCGCGGTTTCTGCCTCCCCCGTGTCCTCTCGGGACCACGGTCAAATAGGCTGATATTGTTCCTCCGTGCACTCCCCGTGCCACGGGGCGGAGTTTGTCAAACTCCAGTAGATCTACCCAACATCCCCTCGCTTTCACAAATTAATGGCACAATTAAGTTGAGGACTTTTAAGTTATAAGGCATCCTTAGAAAACATGTGATATCATATGGTTTAGACTTTAACCTACACTAGCCATATTAAAACGTTTTCGGTTTTGTTATCAAAAACAGTTTGATCAGAGTTCGCAAGTGTTCCCATAAAACACTTCGGTTCATCAAGTGGGTGCCGAGCATCCCGAGTTCTCAAGTTTATCAGTGAGGTGCCTAGCACTCTCGAGTTTGTCAGCATTGTTTTTCGTTAAGTTATTCTGTGTGGCCCAACGGACTCACGGTAAGCGGGTTAGTGACACTCACCTTTGGTTGCACTGCTACACTTCAAGTAATCCAAATATTTGTTGTTTAACGAAGACCTAGAACACGTTTAGGTCTTAAGTATTAGTTTCGTGTCTAATCTTTACTTAACGTCACTATGGCCCATAACATAGCACGTTGCAACTATGACTCGACATACCGACACACGACACCAATGGTTGATCATAAGCAAGGGTTTATATAAATCAGATATCAAACATGTTTCATCATGGCATAATCATGTAAGTCATGGCATAACACTTAAGCAAATTTCACAAGTTTGGTTTTTAGGTCAGGTCTTAGTTTCGCTAGCATAGTTTCGCTAGGCAGTTTCGCTAGGTGCACGGGCAGCACTTTCGCTAGGCAATGCCCGGTAACACAGTTTCGCTAGGCTAGTTTCGCCCGAAACTGCTGACGCAGTTTCGCTAGCCTAGTTTCGCAGGGAAACTGGTTTGAACTTTCGTTCAGGTATTTCGCTCGATAGTTTCGCTCGAGCTGGTCTGGTCAGGTTCCCGGCGACACTATAGTTTCGCTGGTCAGTGTCGCTGGAAGGAGATGTAATTTCGCTACTTAGTTTCGCCCAGAGAACACACAGTTTCGCTGGTCGCGAAAAACATACGGATTTGCCTAAAAATCAACCTAACAGCTTCTGATCATACATGCAATTCATTATCTAGCATCCATAGGCATTTACCAACATAAATCAAGCAACTTTAACACGTTTAACATGCATTTTGTCATCAAATCACCAAAAAGCACATTTTAACCTAAAAAGACCTATTCTAGCATAAATCATCATCATGGTTTGTTTTTACACGTAAAGTTTCTGACTTTATGGTAGATCTAGCATCCTAAAGCAACATATTAAGAGATCAAGCAGTTACATGAAGATTTGAGCATGCTTTAAGAAGAAAACATATAGAAAAGCATAAAACATAGTTTTTGGGACTCACGATTTGATCTAGGATCCAAATGGGTGTTGTCTCAAAGCTGAGATGATGATTCTTGATGGTTTCTTGGCTGACCAGAATCTCCAGGAGAAAAGAGTGTGTGTGTGTTTGTTGTGATATGAGGCAAATGAGGCTACTTAGGGTTTATTAAGTTTATTTATATCAGGGGCTAGTTTCGCTGGCAGTTTCGCTGACTGGCGAAACTGGCTCTGATCTCGGACACATTGATCAGTTTAGCCTGCTACCGGGCGAATCTGTAATTTCGCTCGGTAGTTTCGCTGACTACCAAATTTAGGCAATTTTCACATAATCAAGTATTTACAATTAATCATGCTATTCACAATAATAAGTCATGTATTTAAATCACATTGCACATAAAGACAATCAATGATGAACACATAACACATATGGACGGTTCGGTGATCAACCAAAGGTCGTGGACGTATTCGGCCTAGTTATGCATTAGCTACTTATAACGTAACTAACGGGTTTGTCTAACGGAAGTTAACCTTGAAATTCTCGGGTGTCACAATATCCATCTCCCCAAGAAACCTAAGCTCTCATCATTCCTCACCCAATCTCAAATCCACCACGAGTTCGCCCACCACCAGCTCGGCGTCGCCCGCATAAACAACGGCAGCTTCGGCAGCTGCCCCGCCTCCATCATCGCCGCCCAGAAACGCTGGCAGCTCAAATTCCTCCAACAACCCGACGATTTCTTCTTCAACCAACTCCCCGCTCAAATCCTCCGCTCCCGAACCCTAATCAAGGACCTCATCAACGCCGACGACGTATCCGAAGTCTCAATCGTCGATAACGCCACCACCGCCGCCGCCATTGTCCTCCAGCACGTCGGATGGGCGTTCGCCGAGGGCCGGTTCAACAAAGGAGACGTCGTCGTCATGCTTCACTGCGCTTTTCAGGCCGCCAAGAAATCCATCGAGGCTTACGTCACTCGCGCCGGCGGCTCCGTTATTGTGGTACACCTTCCGTTTCCTGTTAATTCTAACAAAGAAATCATCAACGAGTTTAGGTTAGGGTTAGCAAAGGGCAAATTGAACGGCAGGAAAGTTAGGTTAGCCATAATCGATCATATAACCTCCATGCCCTCCGTTATAATTCCAGTTCGTGAATTGGTACAAATTTGTAGGGATAATTGTCCTTCTTTTGACTGACCTAAAGATATGTGCTTATTTTTTATGTATCAATTTAAATAATTTCCCAAAATGACATGTTTTCATAAAATTTACAACAATATTAACCTTAAATGAATACAACCATATTAATGTTATTTAACCTTCTAATTAAACCGCACCCTTAATGACCTGAAACTGATATGCCCAAGAGTCTAAAGACAACTATTCTAATAAGGAAGGATAGCCTAAAACTGTCAGGATTTCTCTATCACAAGTCATGTTTCTCAATCACAAGATATATTGCAAAATTAACACCTTTATGTCCATAACTAATTCCTATTTGCAAAGTAAACTATTCAAAGTAGGATTTAGCTAGGGTATTAAATAAAGTATATGTCCATGGTGGATTGGATTATTGATGACTGTTTGGGAACATGATCGACGCATTGTTATTAAATTTCTTTACATTTTTTTGTTGAATAATGGTGCATTGTTGTTCTGGTCAAATGAGGCAGCAGCTTTAAAAACTGACCAGGGTGGGTTCGAGTCAAAATGGGTTGGTCCGAGTGGGTTCACCCACTACATTTTTATTCTTAACATGATTCTATATTTCTATTGGAAATTCAATTTACGAATATGTAAAAATAAATCTTCCTATTACATAGATTACTCCATAACTGACTGGTAACCCAAGACTTAACTGGTTATAAATTTGCTCGAGTTGTTTTGTTTGATTGTGAAATAAAAAGAGAACGATTTTTTTTTGTTTAAAACACCTACACAAATCGATGCAGAAGGTACTCTTGGATTTCAAAATTGGTTTCTTCCAAATATAACTTTTGAAGTCTACATACTGACTTTTTAAACCGATTGATTTTTCATAAAAAAATGCCCTTCATAAATATTGTTCTGCACCATATATTTTTAAATAAAAATATTCGTCATTCATCACTAAAGTTGTGGATTGGTTGCGGCAACACAGTCAGGTATATTATCTGGTGCTGTGATGGGATATGCGGAGGCCTGAGACGGGATTATCGTGATCCCGTACAGGCCTCCGAGCCCCATGAGCAAGTTTCTACCGTCCAAAACAAGATTATGAGATGTTTTTGCATTTGGCGTTTTGGATGATTTGAAGCGGCCATCTCCTCTGGCCGCTTCGGAGTTGCAGGAGACTTTGAAGGTATGTGAGTTGGCTTTGAAAAATAAGGGGTTACACGAGTATGTGTTGATGGCGGGAACAGTGGAGAAGCCCATAGAAGGAGCCATGATATATATCTGGTTGGTGGTATTCTAAGTGAGCCTTTGCATCAATTTACTCCCTATAAAACCTGTTGCTCCTGTTATAGATACAGTCATCTGGTTCCCCTGCTACAAACCATAGAGTAGATGAGCTTTCAACCCTAAACCTAAAAATCTAAGATGAAGAATCGAAACAAAAAATTACAACAAAGAAACCATCAAATTAGCCCTAAAACAAACAAACAGAAACCCTAAACAATGAGACTCAACAATCAAGAAGGCGAATCTTCAAGATGAAGAACCGAAACAAAATTAAGAACAAACGAACAATCAGACCAGCCCTTGAACATCTAAGATTACGAATTGAGAAAAAATTAAACTCACCAACACAGATCGCGAGCATGCAAAGTCGTAGAAACTGAAACAAAGCAGGGTGTAAGGAAAACGATGGATCTATTTACCTTAATCGAAGGATCGAACAAAAGAGCGGCGGCGGCGAAGATGGAGAGACCGTCGCCGGAAAACCGGAGGAGAACTGGGTTCGCCGGGAGTGATGGGGGTGGGGGGGGGGGGGGGGCGGAGGTTGGCGGTCGATTGTGAGAATGAGGGGATGGGTAACGCCGTGAGGGGTTTTGATGGGTAGATCCAGATCTGGATCCGACCCGGATCCGAATAAATTTTAAAAAAAGGCACGGAATCATAGGCAATGGTTTTTTTTTTTCCTTCGACGAATTTCAGCTATGACCAATGGCCCCCTAGCTGAATAGGCGACCTGAAAAAAGGCAAGGTGCACCTTGGATTGAACTCGACGAATTGCGTTTTGCCAGATATCTTTTTTTGTAGAAAGATTTCCCATTGGTAATGCAAAAAAAATGAAAAAAAGAAGAATAATAAAAAGAAAGAAAAATAAATAAAAGAATCAAAATCTAAACTAAATACTAACTAAATAAAGGCGCATACGCGGGAAGGGGCCTTACTACTTCTTCATTCAGGGGGGGAGACTTGCCTCATTACTTCCCACTGGGCGAGAGGTGCACCTAACCCACCTACCCACTCATCAATCACACATCTAATCCTGTTTGTAAAATAACTATGCTATGACTTCCTGTTTTGTTTGTAAACCTAGGCTCTCGACTTTCTGTTTAATAACTCGATGTATAATATATATCTTTCGTTAGTACAACATCGCTATGGAATACAAAGAAGATCATCCGTTCCGCGGCAACGCGCGGATTATCTCTAGTTTAGTACAAGTTGCTGAGCATGAGTAGCCATCTTTGACGGTCCATGTAAGATTCTCCGTTTGGAATTTTCCTATCATTTTTTTCAAAACACTGATTGGGAAACACGTTTATAATACTATTTTCTATACGACTATATGATATAAGATTGATTGAATCAAATTTTATATTTCCCCTTATAAATTACCCGAGCGCGGCTCGTTTAAATTTAACAGAGCTCGAGCTCGAGCTCGGCTCGTGGAGAATTATCTAAGCTCGAGTTCGGCTCGGGCTCGGCTCGTTTATAATTAGTTTTTATTTTTTTATATATTATTGTAATTAAATTTGCATATATTTAGAATTAGAGTAAATTACGGATTTCGTCCCTGTGGTTTGTCGAAATTTCATTTATCGTCCTTACTTTTCAAAAATTACGGATTTCGTCCCTAACTTTTACCAAACCGTTACGGATTTCGTCCCTAAGATGGATGGTCGTTAAAATTTTCAGTTAAGTTGATGTTAAATGACCGATATACCCTTTTCTTTCATTAATAATTACAAAAATTAAAAAATAAAAATTATGTATATATTAACCCTCTTTCTCTCCCACCCATCCTCCAGACTCTCACCGACCACCACAACAACCATCTCCAGACTCCCACCGGCCACGACGGCGACAGAGGTTTGCCACCGGCGACGGAGGCTTTCACGACCTGAGCTTGGTACGAGCTGAAATCGTTGGTTAGCGACAGGGCATAACTCTGAAACGTTCCGAGTAAAAAAAGAAGTGGCGATCTCAGTGGTGAGTGGCGGAGGGGAATAATGGACTTGTGTTGTAGTTCTATGCTTGTGATGTCCCTCAAAGAAAGAAAAAATATCAAATTTTGAGATCCAATTTGTAATGCAAACGACACCCATTGTCAAGCTTCGTGATTTCTTATTACCCAATTCCTAATTAAATCCCCTAAATAGACTCTGGTGGTTATTAAGGAAATCAAAACAAAGAGACAAACAGTTTGATTATACTTACCTGGATAACGAATTGAAACACGAATCACGGTTATTTACAATTCGTGTCGTCGCCGCTGATTTGGTCTTTGTATAACTAAATAATATTAATGAATATATTCGTGTCGTCGCCGCTGAATTGAAACATAAATATATTCATTAATAAATAAGTGTTATTTACAATCCGGCGATGGTGGTGGCAGTGGTGGTGGTGATTGTGGTGATTGTGATGACGGGCAACGGGTGGTATTGACCGGAAATTGGTCGGAGGAGGAGAAGACAGGGGGTTTGGGTAGCTTACTTTTTTTTTGTTTTTTTATTGAATAAAAGAACGAGGGTATAATGGGTATTATAAAAAATTTAACAGCAAAAGTTAACAGAAATTAGACGGAAGGACGAAATCCGTAACGTTTTGTCAAAAGTTAGGGACGAAATCTGTAATTTTTCCAAAGTAGGGACGATAGATGAAATTTCGACAAACCACGGGGACGAGCTTTTATTTATAGAATATAATACATATTATTTACCTTTTTTATTATATATAACTAGTTTTTTATCCCCGTGTGTTACACGGGTGACTTTTAAAAAAACTATAAATACAATCATAATATATGACAATTATACTCCCCTTTTCATACAATTCACCCAGCCAATTATTAGATAATCCGCCAAATTCCTTTAAAAGCTTCAAGAATTCATCCAATTTTGGCTTCAAAATATCATCACATTACTTCAAGGCTGTCAGAGAAAGTACAGTGTTGAGGAAAAAACAGTTTATCAGAAGATGTAATAGATCATAAAGCTGATAAACTAATAATTCATTTGCCATGTCAGATTACAGATGGGATATAAGAAGTCCTTTGAAGTATGAACAAACAAATTAAGGGCTCCTAACGAATTTCACCACAACCTGCCACAAAATTTCTTTTTGGCTGCAGCCGATTAATCTGTGAACCTAACATGGTGTATAAAGCTTAACCACCAATACAGCAACATCACCACCGTCAAAAAAACTTAAATTTTTAAGAAGAAGCCAAAGATGATGAATGCATCAGTTCAAAGCATGCAATACCTTGAGAAAACTTACCTTAAATCAGATGCCCCATTAAAAATATAGCAATCAAACAACCTGAAGGGAAACCAAAAATTCAGCAACAAAAAAAAAGTAACTTAAGAAAAAATATTTATAAAAACAATTGGGATGCAAAAAACTAAAACACACGCAGCGAACAAACTATCGATCAATATACTAAAGCATGAGCAAACAACAAACTTGCAGCCACAATAACAAAAACACAGAAAACAACAAAGAATGACAGTTAAGAACTCCCCAAAAAGGAAATAAGCAGGAACACAAAGAGCATAGGTGAAAGGTTCATTTTGTTTAGATTCTGGTTCAACATGTAAAATATACATAAAACGAAAAAGTAGAAAATGATTAAAAAAAATAAAAGTGTTCATATCGATCATCAGGCCGTTAGCCTTGTCTCGTGATAAACACATAGTTGTGTCATGGGCCATTCACCAATAAATTGTAATCATAATCAAAACTAAAATCAATATCAAAATGCAAAACAAACACTTGAAACCATAATATATTCCATTATTATTACTAAATCTGAATCATCAAATCCTCAGTATATATGATCCCAAGATTCAAATATTCAACAAACAAACACTTAAGCTCCTAAATCAGAATGCCATTTGTTTTAAAACCTTTTTTAGTGTTTGAGATGACGATGAAGCACAACTACCTTCGTTTATATTTTCCAATTAACAAAACACTAAAAATCATAAAATAAGGAAGAAACATTTAAACAAACACCTAATAGGCACCAAAAATTACCAAACACCAAACAATAACAAACATTAAAGAATCCAATCAATGCAATCAAACGGATAACAGGATTGGATGGGAAAAACGACGCACAAAAATTTACCAGATATCGAAGAAGAACATCACATACCTTGCGCAAGAACAAATGGACACAATCAAAATCTCGAGCAACAAAGGAATCAGTAAGAACTCGAAATGCAAACCTCCAATGCCTTCACTTTAAAACCTGCAAAAAGAAACCCTAGATCACGAAGAATCCATAGCCTCAGTAACCCCTAATCGAACTGAAAAAAGAATATGACGGAGATGATGGCTTACAGCTCCTGGTCTGGTCACAACTGGTCTAGCTCCTGGTCTGGACACTTTGTATTAAGCTATTAATTGGAAAAATTAGACCGACTTAGCTTAAGTAAATACAAACATACCACTACTGAAGTTACACTACTTAATTTAAGAAAGTTAGAAAGAAAAGATGACCCGCCAATAAAGAATCCACAGTTTCATATGGCCAAATTATCAAACACTAATTCTGCTACAAAAATCATCCAACTTAACGAAGAGTAGCGAGAAGTATAAATCAGAATTCCAACTTATAGATAAAACCCTAACCTGATGAAACGGCTTAAACAGATCGATCCATCTCTGGGTTATTTAGGTCAAACCTGAAATCAGAACAATGACAATCAAATTAAACATAAACCCACCGGAAAAATGAAAATATGTATGCTTCTTACCTCAGCCCGGTGAACCTCAAAACCCTAGCCGTCGTTGACATAGTCGGCGATGACCATCGGTTGGTCGGAACTTCGAACGCGGATCGGCCGCCGTCACGCTTGGGGTTTTTAGGTTCATCTGCGGGAGACCAGAGCACCGCCGTCATCGGCGGTGAAAACCCTAAACGGGTATGTGACTGCCGTCTTCTAAGAAGAACCAAAACCAAAACCATATAAATCTGTTAGTTTAATCGATTAAGAAAGGGAAGACGAAGGGGATCTCGAACCGGCTTCTCATCGGCGCTCACCTTCTTCGGCGGATCTATGTGAGAGGAAAGCAAATCTGCGATTCTAGAGAGAGAGTGATAGGATCTTGAAATTGATCATACCGTGTGTAGAAGTAGAAGACGAAGGGACCGAATCCATGGCCGGCGGTGAGGTTGAAGAAACTTGATGCAAGAATAGATAGGCATGGTGATGGGAAAAGGTATGGTGAGGCTGTGTGATGGTGATGGAAGGGAGCAGGTATGGAGACTATGGAGACTCTCGGTTGAGAGAGAGCAAAGCAGTGTAGAAAAAAAGACTATCAACTTGTACACAATGCATTGGCAATATAATAATCACATATATTGAAAAGCATGCATCAAGGGCTTGTACCAATAGCTTTGACAATAAAACACATTAAAATAAGCAATATAATATTACAATTATATTGATTTAGCACTTCTATTTTGTTTAGGGTTTAGAATATATATTACTTAATATATTATATATATTTCGTATATATATATGTATATATAATATATATTATATTATGTCCTTTAATCATTTATCATAAATAATCAATTACATATTTAACCCTATCTGACATTATTTGATGGATGTAATTGCCTTTATTAGATAAACTAGGGTTTCCCCTTGGGTGTATATAAACAGAGCCTTATTGGAGAGATTAGGGGTTAATCACCTACACAATATTCGACCTCTCTCTCTTTATCTCGGCTCTCTCTCTCTAATTCGTGAACCCTCACGAATTCATCCCATCATTAGCATACACCCTAAAGGGGAACCAAGGCTACTAACAGGATGGACAACCTTACTGCTGCTGATTTCAACCAGATGACAACATGTGATCTTTACATAGTTGTTATCTGTTTATATTTATATTAACGATTCAGGATTTGATCAACAACAAATATTCAAACTTAAGGACCATAACCTTAATTTCTATAGTTCAGAGATAAAATGCGAAATTTTAGCGAACCACAGGGACCATTAGTGCAATTTACTCAAAATATTACTCTATATACATTTAGCACTGTTGTAAAAATCTCGCTAAGCCTCCGATTAATCACTGACTAATAGCTTAGCGGCTTTAACTAATTATCCATTAATAACCGATTAATCCTATCAAGGACGATTAACTGTCGATTAATCCCTTAACCTCAATCAACCGCCGAGCTACCGCCAAGCGTCTTTTACAACCTTGACATTTAGAAGCTTTGGTGAATAATATGTATAGTGTACGTTTTTACATTTTTTTGTCTTTTAGCGGATTTTATTTCCGTTTTGCCTTTTAGCGGCTCCTTTTTATGTTTTTTCGGAGGTCCTTAGTTCAAGAATTTGATAGATTCATTTTTTATTTTAACATCTAACTCATATGTTTCATTCCATACTTTTTATTTTCTTTATGTCACTTTAATTGTTTTGTATGTCCGTATTTACCCAGCCACAATATACGACAATGCGTGTTAATCAGGAACCATGAGCTATTCAGAAAGCAATTTATATACAAAATAAGAGATTATACAATCTAAAGCTCGCTCTGTCATGCTTTACTCTATGATAATTTTTATCAGGCGCTGTTTATATTGGATAATATTATTTTACTGTTCACAGTTTCTACATCACCTAAAATAAAGTTGTAATCCCAAGCGAGTTGAGAGACAAAAAATGAAGAACGACTTATGTACAATAAAGATTTTATGGATAAGTCATCTATCGTAAAGCTGTGCATATTTTTTGCCTCTCCACTAAGAAATTCCAAAGGCTGATGGGAGCTTATAAACAGATTCAACAGCATCAGCAGGCACTATGCAGAGGAATTTCTACCAATTTAATCTTTAATCAAATTTCATTGTCAATCCTAGGTCTATCCATGTAACATAAGGTCCCAAAAGACAACAAAGACACCATCTACAGCTAATGTTTGACCGCTAATAAGATTAATAAATCCCTATAAAATTTTGGCTTTAAAAGGAAAAACCCAACACAATTTAGATCCCATAAAAATCTAACATAAACTCCAAAAAACTATCAAAGACACAACCTCTCGCTAACGCTTAACATCGAATCAGGACATTTTTTAACCCCTTCCTATACTATTTTCTAAACCATCTTTTAATCAGGAACTATCCGATATTCAGAAATCAATTTATACAACCTAAAGCTAACTTTGTTATGTTTTACTCTATGATAATTTTAATATTGATTCATATTATTTTAATGTTAAAAATTCTTAAACTACCTAAACTAAAGCTGCAATCCTAAGAGAGTTGATAAGGAAAATTAAGAATGACCTACGTACAATAAAGATTTTACGGATAACCTATATATCATAAGTCTGTACATACCTGTTGTTTTTCCACAAAGAAATTTCAAAGGCTGATGGGAGCCTATTACTACTCTCTCGAGCATACGATTTCGATTTTGTGTTTAGGATTTATGTATCTCTGTCGAATCTTTACTGACTTTAATGTTCTATTTGGTCCCTTATGGTCCACAAAATTGTAGACCATTACAGCCTGTAGGTTAAGCATTGAAGTAACGATTGGTGATGGCCGATGAGTATAAGTTCTAGATTTGTTCTATCTATATAGCACAATAAACGATCTAATTTTTTATTTTTGTGGCTTTTTTCGTTCGGTTCTAAGTTGTGAGTCTTTTGTTTAATTCAACTTTTGAAGTTCTGATTGTAATTTGGTCTTCTAAGTTGCCATTCTGAATTTTCATTTGAAGTGCCATTTTACGACACGAACTCATAGAGATTTTGCAAGGTATGTTATGTTCATCAGCAGGCACTATGGTCTATCCATGTAACACAAAATCCTAAAAGACAGCAAATATACCAGCTCCAGCTAATGTTTAGATTAATAAATCCTGGAAATCTTTTAACTTTAAAAGGAATGTAACAGCATAGGTAGTGAATGTGTAACCCAATTCTATACATGTAACATAAAGTTCCCCCAAAAAAAAACAAAAGTGATCTCAGAAATATTTCCAAAAAGTAACCATCTAATATTCTTTATGTGTTCTACATCCAAAGTAAAAACTGACCAACGGCTGTCCATTGAGTCTGATAAAACCGAATGATCTACTAAAGATAAACAGACATATGGATTTAATAGGACAAAGTTCAACAACGAAGAAAAGCATGGAATTTAATAAATAAGCAAATTTAATGAGAGAAGCCTATTAAGAAAAATTTTCTCCTGGTTTTTCTTTAAACCAGGCAACCGAAATCTTAGAACACATAAAGCAATCTGAGCACGTACCTGAAAGCAAGATTCTGATAGCTGTAAACGACGACACTGAAGAAAAAAAGAGGATCGATCAAACGCCAGTACCTATGAACGAACGAACGACCAAAGGAGCCCTAATTAACCGAGAATCTGTTTAATCTTACGATTCAAAAACAGAGAAAATGAGATAAACGATAAAATCAAACCGATGAAGTAAAGCAAAAGGCGTCGTAGATGTTTAATCGAGAAATCGTACCTGCAAATCGCAAAGAAAAGAAAAAGCTGTAAAACCTAGATCGTGGCTTCTAAATCAGTTAAAAGAGGGGAAAAAGAAACACGTGTACGACCCCAGACACGTGGCTAGTAAGGAAAGAATTAAGAAGCCACGCAGATTAAAAAAAAAACGCTCATGCCTACGCTGGAAGGAAGACTCGAACCGGGGTGCCAATGAAGAGAGGTATGAGCACCGGACCAACTGGGACAGCTGAGAGTAGTGTTATTATTTCAAAGAACATGTATATAACAGGAACGTGCGTAGCTGAAAAAAGTGGCACAAAGCCATAGGCAATGTTTGTCAATGTATATATATACAATATCAAAATGTAGTTCGGTTTGGTTTTCATAGAAACGTATATCGAGACGTAGATAATGATAAGAGATAATTCTTAAAGTGTCCATTTGACCTAATATTTTCTTAAAAATGTCATTTTAACTTTTTTATTCTCTAAATGTTTCTAATATTTTCTCAAAAATGTCATTTTAACTTTTTTATTCTCTAAATGTTTCTAAGTATGATCGACGGCGACTGTACACCCAAGACTAGGATCGATAGATTCTGCTCCTTCTGGCCAATAGGATTATGCGTATATGTATCTTTTTTCCTCTCATCTGTCGTCTTGCTAAAGAGATAAAAGAAACTAATGCATATCGTTATCATATGTCGATGTATTTAGAAGGCCAAGAACAAGATGGTAAACCATAAACTTTGATTAGGTAAATCATGTCTTTATCACCCTTTATAGATAACGAACCCGACAAAAAAAGTAAAGATGAAATGGGTTGATTTGGTAGAATCAAGTTTTATGGTGTAGATTTTATGGTGTAAAAAGTAAAGAAGAATTCGGGTTATCGAGTTATTTGAATTTGAAAATTTTAATGTTTGATTGGAGTTCGACTCGAATTTGAATAAAATTACCCAAACCGATCCAAATAAGTTTATTCGAATTTGAGTGTATTTGAATAAACCAAATTAGATTTTTTTTAAATAAAATTAAAATTATCTCATACTAATTCTCTACTTATTTATACATAACATCTCAATAATATGAAGATTTATACATAACATCTCAATAATATGATGATGAAGTTCGATGTATTATTGATTAGGGGTAGCTGCTAGGGTTAAAACTCAAAAGTAAATGTTGATGAAATGGATTTGGAAGTCTAGAAGTTGATAGTTGATTAAATGGATTTGAAATTTTTGATATTTGGGATATCTGATATAAATTAAAATAATTTTATCTCCCTAAATATTACAAAGAAACTCTCACTTGTAAACTTATCCTTACGGGGTTATGTCCAATGTCGATTACTCGGACCTCCGTGAGAACTAAGACACCCCTCCTGAAGCTTTCTTCTGGCAGAAACCCTTTCTGGGACCACATGGGGCAAAACTGCCTCGCCTTGGATTAGAACCCGAATCACATAGTGGCCAAAGCCTAAGGCTACCCGTAATGGGGCGTTATGGGACCGGAAATTAGCCTAGAACGCCCCCCATAACGCCCACCCCCACTACGGTGGGGCGTTATGGGGCGTTATCAGCCAAAAGTTCAAGAGGGGCATGAGGAAGATAACGCTGAAAGGGGGATGTTGGTGGGGCGTTATGGGGGCTTTATCCACTACACCATAAAGTCCCATAAAACCTTTGTCCACTCAGCGTCCACATGACGGATAATACCCCATTTGAAGCCTTATCACTTATCCACTACACTTAGCATAAGAGCCAAGAGAGTAACCACTAAAACAAGTCCTAATAGTTAAAGTCATTTGCTTTTAATAAAAAAAAACTTGCTAGAGAGGTTTATTAAAAAATCATATCATCGTACAAAAGTTCTAGAAATAAAGGGGACCCATTATTATTTTTAGCACAATCCGTACAACGGAGCACGTAACGTAAAAGTGATTGCACAGAATGTTGAAATGCCATTCGTCCCGATCGTAATGCAGATATGAGGAAAAATGATAAACCCTAGAACAATGTTTCCGATGGAGAACCAATTCCCCAAACGGCCCAGATTATCCGAACCGAAACCGAATCGAAGAACTCAAAACACGAACGAACTATGCTTGAATTTCCATAGAGGTTCCTGCGATTACGGTGATCGCTGTTGCTTCGTCCATTACAACGAAGAAATCAGAGGATTCCAGAAACGACCAGAACCTATTGCGGTGGAGGAGAGTAAGAACCCTAGATGTAGCCAGAAAACAAAATTATGCTGGAGGTTCGTGAATGGCGAGAAATGTCAGTTTGGGGATAAATGTCATTTCATTCATGCGAAATCTGTAAGAACGAGTGCTGCTATAAGTATTTTGAATGTTGATGAAAATGGTGAAATGCAGCAGCGGAAGCAGTTGCCATGGAGGACGAAGCTGTGTAACATGTGGATGTCCACTGGTAGCTGTAGATATGGTCTCAGTTGTTGCTTTGCTCATGGAGAATCAGGTCTATCCATTTGTTAATTGTTACCCCCCTGTTTAGTTTTATTGTTCAATGATTTGGATGTGTGGTTTCAAATCAGATAATTAGGTGCTTGCAGTCCCCTAATTTCAAGTGATAGACAGATTTATGGCAACTTAGTCTACAAATGTGACTATTTTGAGCCTAAGTTATCAGAAAACTATATTCATAATCAAATTTGTCAAACACTATTAAATGATTGCTCATAACCTGTGATTGACCATTTCTGGATCATTGTTGGCTATAATGTAAATCATTTCCAGCTTCATATGGAATCCATAACTGTTTCTTCATGTTGATGATTGTGGTATAATGTTTCTAACTATTATGCTCTTGATGTTCAAAAGATGTGTATGTATTTCTGTCGTGTTGATACATGTTCTAATGCCTGAATTTTGCCATGAAAATGGCACCACATCTGTTGTTTAGTTGACTAAGTCTTGCTTTTAGCGTTCACAGAACTGCAGAATCAAGGATTTATTGATGCACAAGATTATGCAGAGAGTGGACTGTGCAAATCGGCTGATAGAAAAGTGGAGGGGAAACGGTTAAAAGTGAAGTGGGAAAATAATGAGAAGATTAGTCGAGTTTATGCTGACTGGATCAATGACATGCCACTTGTGTTTCATACCGTATAGTTCCACATAGGCAATAGTTTGAAGTGTCGTACCAGATTTTATCTTTACTTTTCTTTAGAATTTTATCAGAAATGGTGTTTCAAGATATCAAATCTTCATCCTACTCTTGGATCAAACCTCGCGCAAAAATTCATGAATTAGATTGGCAACTTTGGTGTAATTTTGCTTTGTATGCTACTTGTCCATAAGTTCTCCTTGTTCTAGTTTTCAACTTTTTGCACTGTATTTTTCTCTAGCTACTTGCTAGTTTTTGAATGATATCTTTCTCTGCTGTTAGAAAAAAAAGATACTTGTATAAGCAATGCTGATACATAAAATACTAATGCACTCACTGATGCGTTATTTTGTCCTATATGTGATTATTTAGAATCTTTAATGGCAGATTTAGCAAGTTTGACCGTTGACCTAGCTAAAGAATCCAATGGGTCAACACATTTTTTCAATAAAGGATCATCATATGCCAAAAGTGTCTTCCCATCATCTGATGCAAGAATGATGATATTCACAGCCCTCACGGTAAGCATTTGTAATGCAATTCTTAACAGGTTTGGCATTCTTTTTTGTGTTTTCTGTGTCTGGCTTTAAATTGATGGGATTATTGCGTCTTCCGTACTTCCAGTGTTGTCTGGTAAAATAACTTTAAAACCCTGCATTTACTTGATACTTATAGCATAGTCACACTAGGAATTTATTGCAATTCGAGAGGTTAAAAGATACATATGAAAACTAGAGGTTGCAATTTTGACTGCTTATTATGTATGGGCTGATTTGACTGTTTCAATTTCAATGCTCTAATAAATTGTTATTGCTGAAAGGAAACGTGCCAAACGAGTTGAAAGTTGTCTGAATTGTACTTTTTAATTTATGCAACCTTGAACCCCCTAAATCACTTATGATAATGTTGTTTTTGTATTCTAAAATGGACCAAAAAAGATATTTTTGGGTCAACTTGACATGTTTTGTCTCAAACCAATTTTGACCCGTGAGTCAATCCATCCCTATTGCTACCTTTAGTGAAACCTTTTATGTTATGATTGTCATAATATTGTTTCTGTAATCATATTTTGTGCAATAATTATTGTTTCTGTCAATTAAAAAATGGTCCTGCAATTAGCTGGTTTGCATAACCTAATAGGCTAATATGCAGACATTTATAATGTCTATGCGGTTTAATTTTGACTACATTAATATTAAGAGGTGTAATGAGTAGAATAAAATGGTTGTTTGATAGTAAGTAATTTATTAAATATTTTTGAGTAAGTAGCATATCGTTACGGCATCACTTAGAAGGCTACAACACATCAGTAGTTACGTATGAGAAATGAATTGCAGAAATGAGATTTGGAAGATTATGTTTATGTGGCCTTTCAGACTTCTAAAGAACCAAACTCCAATATATACCTACGAACACAACGAATTATATAATAAAATAATAACTACATCGTCCCATGTGATTCAGATTCGATCACACACAGCTCCAGGCACACATATCTATGCAATAATACCTCTCAATTATTGCTTTCTGCGTTTATAACTGCAAATATTTTCTTCTTCTTTCACCTTTTTAGCCACCATTCATTCGAAGATGTGGAGCAATCTTCCATCTGATTTGCTAGCCAACATCCTCTCCTACCTCCCTCCACACTCCTTAGCACGTGCCATGGCCGCCTGCCGTCGCTGGCACGACTGCGGGAGGTCGACCGCCGGAGATAAAAGCCACCACACACCATGGTTCATCGCCTTACCCACCCGAAGCAGCAAGTTTTGCTTTGTTCATAACCCAATTGAGAGCACCTGGCACTTGCTCAATCTAGATCATGTTCCCAGCCTGACCCGACCCATGTCCACCATTGGAAGACATGGGTTGATACTGTTTAAATCCACTGGTGGCGTACCTCTTCGGCTTTCGGTTTGTAATCCGTTCACTGGCCAGTTCCACCACCTTCCGCCACTTCGAAAACCCAGGACTAATCCGGCAGTGGGTGTCATAGAAGGCAGTCCCAGCCGGGCCAGACCCGGGTTCCAGTTGTACGTTGCGGGTGGGATGTCTGAAGCGGCAAGTGGTGGTGCCGCTTCATACGAGCCCACTTTAGAAGTTTTTGATTCTAAAAGTAATAAGTGGACCGTGATAGGGTCCATGCCGGTTGAGTTTGCCGTGAGGCTTACTGTATGGACCCCAAACGAGAGTGTATACTCGAATGGGGTCTTGTACTGGATGACGTCAGCCCGCGCATACAGCATTATGGGGTTTGAAATCGGTTCAAACAAATGGAAGGAACTCAGTGTGCCGATGGGTGACACGCTTGAATTTGCCGCCCTCGTCACCTGGGGTGGAAAGCTGACAGTTGTTGGCGGTGTTCGTGGCGGAAACGTGGTGGTTTGGGAGCTAGGAGAGGGCGGTAAATGGGTTACAGTTGACAGAATGTCAACTGAATTAGGAAACAGGTCTGTGAGTACCAAGTGTGTGGGTATTGAAGGCTGTGTGTGTTTATACAAGGAAAGTGGTTCGGGCATGATGGTGTGGAGAAGAGATGAAGATCATAAGAATAAATGGGTATGGAATTCGATTGAAGGTTGTAACCGGGTCAATGGAAAACGGGTTGAAAATTACCCGATCAGAGGACTGTTTCTTCACCCGAATCTCACAATCTCTACATTCGATCAGGAGCCACGACTAATAAACTATAAGCAGCTTTCAGCGAGTGAGTGACGTATCCGTCGGAAATCTCTCGTGAAAGTGGGAGCTGTTGGTAATCCGTCGGTGTCGAAAAACATGACATGCCTAAAATGGCTTTCATCAAGGGATCACCGATAGATACTAAACTCGAATTGTATAAGAGTTGAAGGTGATCCTGCTCAATCCTCAGGGATGCAAATAGTAATTTACTCTTATATTTATTTATATGAATAAAAGTGACAAAACTACGAGACCGGGTAATAAAACGTGTAGTTTTTCTTACTTGTCAAAACATGGTCAGAGTCAAATATGATTACATAACAACTATTAACAAGTTATAATTTAGTGGTTGGAATAAACTTTTAAAAACTGTATTTACGATTAAAATCTCGTCAAATAAATTAAAATTTTTGATATATTTGTGAATCCGTCCATCTGTATACATTTAACACATACTTTTAATTCAACTACTAAACACACACACACATCAGTACATCACACATAACGATAGTACTGGCGTAAGAACACACACACATATCACACATAACGATAGTACTGGCGTAAGAGTCGATAAAGTGATAAGTAGGGGTGAGCATCTTGTGGTCTGAACCTTGAAAGTTGATGTAGCAATAGACCGACCCAAAACATACAAAATCTATTTAGTCCTTGGTCCTTGTTTTTGTTCTTTTCTGTTTTAGTTATGGACAATTTTTGTTTAGCTCTATCCATGATCACCTGAAGAGTGAACGTCTTACAGGCTGGCACTAGAAAACCAATTGACTAAACTATGTCAAACTAAAGTCAACCCAAAACACACAAAATCAGTCCCGTCCTTAAACCATGATCACCTAGTGACGAGCGATTATGGTAAGGGATGATGAATGAAGAGTTTCTAATTCCCTTATTCTGATATCTTTACAATCTGAAATTGAATATGGAAGAACTCATTCGGGTTCGATTATTCTCTTCAACCAACCATGTCATAACTAGAATTCAAATTCTAATCCTAATGTGGATCCAACAAGTTAAGTAATGAACTCCAACAAAGCAAAACGCTCCTTTGTTTGAGTAAAATGATTTCTATGATTTATACATTAAATACTTCGTTTTACCTAGTAAATAGGTCGAAATTCACCTCAAGATATTATTTCTTGTTACTTGAGCACTAACAAACATGGAGATAGGTTTCACCACCAATTCCTAGCATTTTATGCAAATTTCGGCACAAATATTTAGACATGTTTAAACTGAAACAAGCCAAGGGCTGTGCGTTATATCAGCAGACAGATTACGAATTCATCATACACTTCTACATAACCACATGGATATCGATAACTACCAAAAAACCAAAAAAAAAGCTTCAGTACAATGCAGCGTAGCAAAAACACCTTGCAGAGGAATCAGAACTGGAGGTTTGCATGGGGTTCTGCTTACAGTTTAAAACGACTGAAATTGGAATTTTCCCTTTTGCCCTCATAGGTATCTTCTTGCAAGGCCTCGAACCTTTGTATCAAAATGTGAAGATGTAACACGAGATCCTGGTAGGTAAAGAGGATTCAGAAGAATCTGCAAAAATTTAAAAACAACTAAATTAAAGAATATTATTAATGTTGAAAAGTCCTTTCATGTAAATAAGAATGTATCTGGGGATGGTAGCCAGTCTTTGTAAAATGGTTGGATAGAGCCTCCCCTCTGTCTCCCAGTTTGTCTTATAGAAGATAGTAGTGCCTATGGTTAGGTTTATCTTTTGCTTGTTTACCATATATAAGAAACCTTCTATAGCAAGAAAAACGGGGATACAGCACACTGTTTGTTCTTACTTGCATCGACAAAAGGATGACAATAAGCTACATTTGGTGTAATCAACTATTCAATCCTTATTTCAATTATTAAAACCTTAAAACAATTGATATAAGGTAAATGAATGGAAAATATAAACTTACCTTTATATAAAGCTCATGGACCTCCTGAAAGAAGCTCTTAATTCCATCATCATTACGGGAGTCATGAAGCAGCATCAATCGTGTATGTGAAACTTGAGTCAAGAAAAATATTCACATGGAAAAATCACAACCAAATCACAAATATACCTTGAGGAATCAGGAACCACATAAAGATATAGCTAAAAAATAAAATAATAAAAACAATTCAAGAAGGATATGACCAGCTGTCACGTAAACTGACACCACCAGATCGTTGAACCTGTCGACTGATTTTAAAAACCTGGAAACAAATAAGTTGAAACAACTAAGCAAGAAAGATAAGCTGAACGAAAACAATTATTTCCTTTTTTTTATTTTATTACTATGAGTGTTACAAAGAGGGATCAAGACTCTTACATAGCACTTGTTGTCCAAGCAAGATCCTGAACAACATCCAAAGCTGCATGAAGGATAAACTGATGCTGATGTGCAGCTTCTTCTTTCTGAATTGTCATTGCAAAGTATGAGTTTTTAAATAATAAGGGTGCTCAAATATCTTTATATCATTCACAGTTAAAGATGCAAACTCCCAAGTTCAAAACTTTAAACATGCTTGGATAGATTAAGATTTATGTAAGAAAAATAGTTTTTACATGATCTGACATGTAGCCACAAATTGGTAAAACCCAAAACTGAATTACTAAAAGTTTAAAACAAATCATACTTTAGGAGCAGTCCCGACTTCAGCCTCGTATATAGGAATGTCATTTCTGCTAACGATCATAAAACATGCTGTGCTAGTCATTTTGGTCCACTAAGCAATGGCCAAGTAGACTAGGTTATACACAAATCTGCACAAAATATTTAAGCAAGTGTTACATACATATATCATATATTCAAGGCGCATCCAAACCAATGTTATTAGAGAACATAATGCACTTCTACATACTACATAATGCTTGACAGATGTAATGGGAGTCAAAAAGCGAGAGGGGCAAGCGGTAAGTGTTTATGCGATTCTAGCAATTCACTTCTTAAATGCATTAGCAAATCAAAGCAATCATATAATACGAATCATCTTCGAAAAAATTATTTCTGAAATGCAAACTTTATCCCAAAAATCAGACCTAAACAAATGAATACTGAAATCACGAAATCAGGTGCTTTAACATGGTAGATTAGTAATCAATTATCATGATTCAGTTCAAATGTGATTACAAAACACCAGGCCACTCAAAATTCTAGTGCTACAGTCTAAGGTTCAGAGATTACTACATCTTAATTTCATAAATACCTACAAAATTATGGAAAAATAAAAACCCTAACCAGAGAAGACCAGTAGAGTTTTTTTTTATAGAGATCGGTACACCAGAAAGATCGCAGAGTAATTACAGAAACCAAACAGGAAGAAACATCGACCAGATCGTGATTTGAAGTGCATTATACCGGAATTTATTGCGACGAACCGTCAAATCAAGGTTGGGGCTAACAATATATACATGTAATTTGATGCAAAACTATGTGTATTCATAAATATAAGGAAAGCGAGACGTACACCGTAATCTGATCGGAGATCTCGACGGCGCGGTGGAGAAATACCGTGGAGTTAGACCGGAGCAGGCGAAGCCTTTGTCCGATCCCCTTTGATCAAGTATAAGTATCAAAGTTTCAGTTTGACCCTCGTACTTTGGTTTATGTTCCCCAATTCAACCTGAGCTTTATTAATGAAATCTAATAAAGAAAATCTATAGAAATTGTTCATACACAACATAACAAATTGATAAAATCATTTGTGTAGCAATCAATCACACAATGTTTTAATATTGAAACGTGCTACAATTTCTAATTTTAGATATAGCATTTATAAACATAACGAGCTTATTTTTTTTAATTTTGTTCTTAATTTTTATCCTTGTAATTATAAGAAAACTAGTTTTTTAAATTTATCTATTATTTTTTTTTTTAAATCTTACACATTTCATTCTCCATATTTATTTCTATTCAATTAAATAATACTCATTTTTTTTTTTCATTATTATTATCTTTTCTCTTATGAGTTCATGGTTGACTCTTCCTTTAAAATTTTAAGCTCTTGTCTAAAGCCTGCAAATTTTTTTAAATTTAAGAGGATGGGTTATGAAAATTAAGAATGTGATGGAATATAGTGATTTTTGAAGTAAAGGCGACTTCAAGGAAATAAGAACGTTCAGTTTGTAAAAAATGTAAGAGATAGAGATTAGGATTATGGGTAAAGTTCATGTAAGAACCATTATCTACTCTACAAATTTGTAAGAACCAAAGAAAAACTATATCAAATGAAGTTTTTTTTTGGTAATTTGATATTTTTTTAGTTTAATTTCACGTATATCCACCCGATGACTTAAAAAAAGTTTTTTGTTTGTTTTTTTACTTGTGTGACTATGTTGCATATATGCAACATATGAAACATACAATGTTGCATATATGCAACATGATATATATACAACATATGAAACATACCATGTTACATATATGCAACATTATATGTTTTATATGTTACATAGTCGGACATATAAAAAAAATGATTTTTGTTTAGTTTTTTGTTTTTTTAGGTCATTAAGTTGCCATCATCTGTATAGACATGAAGGAAAAAAAACACAAAAATTATCTAAATAACCTTCGTTCAATTGAAATTTAGTGGTTTTTACATTAGTTCTTAAGTTTGTACAATAAAAATGGTTTGGATTTAAACTTTACCCCTAGGATTATTTTAAAGTATTTTGAGTCAGGATAGGATTTGAATTAAATTGTTTTCTTGAATAGATTTGAATTAGAGTTGAGTTCTAAAATTATTATAAAATTAATATACGAGAAAATTAATATTCTTTAGACCAATAAAACAGCATATACGATATCCGGTTTGGTTCTATAAAGCTATGAAAAAGGGAAATTTTAAATGTGGTAAAAGGCAATAGAAAAACAAACCAAAGGTTGATTTTAAAAATGTCATTTCTTCAAACAACACATCACTTTCATACCAGTTCCTCCATTTCAAAACCCTCAAACCAAACACACCTTAAATTTGAGTTTAATGTCAATGAGTTGCATCAGGCATGAGTCCTCGATAAACAGACAACAAAAACCTTACATAAATGGTTTACAACTCTTATGATCTGGTTTTGGATGATTACTGTTTGCTAAATATCCAAGCTATGACATTTTAAAGTCCCATTTGAAAGACCATAAATCTGCTACAATAATCCAGAGCAAAAAAATATTAACTGGTATGAAATCTTTTTAAAACCTTGTTGTTATCGAACGCCCTGCTTAGGACATCCGTTAGCAAGAGGCAAGTCCAAGTTCTCAATGGTCCTAAAAGTTCGTTTCACCATCCTGTCAACATACAAAGTTCCCTCCAGATGATCACATTCGTGTTGTAAAATACGCGCCTGCCACCCACAGGCCTCCACCTTTATAGGCTTCCCGTCTCGGCCCAACCCGTTAACCTCTACCTCTAGGAACCTTTCCACCATTGCTCTATATCCATCAACACTGCAAAAATCACACAAACAAACAACCGTTAGAGCGTCCATAAACTTAACACAGACAAACATCCACAAACACGTCTCAGATCAGATTTTCACTCTATTTTAAAAACACCCATTCCTCTCCAAATCATCACCAGGAAGAAAGCAGATACTATCAAAATCTAGTTCCCACTTTTATCGTCCAATCCAAAGCAACTTATGTTATGTATGTCACTGGAGGTAGAAACTACACAAGGTAGAAAGCAGAAACTACAATAATAATCTATTTCTTGATTTAAAAGACTAAATGAGTTATAAATACACTTTGAGTGACCTTAGAGTTTACCTAAAACAATCCAAATTATCTCATTCATTAGTAAATGGGTTGAAAACTTGAAGTTGTGACAACCTATTTTAACTCCATTCTCAATTCTTTACTCTCTCGACCCATTTCAAACTCACATAATAAATTAAACACATAACACACACACACACACACCATAATCAGACTGCATACAAGCTGAACATACCTTAAGCAGCCTTCGAAAAACAATGCTGATTTGTTGCTCTTCTTCTTTAATTTTGGGTTCAAAATAACCTGCATTTTCAAGAACCCAATTCGAAAGCTTAACATTCACAAGACTCAAAAATGAGGTCACTTGATTTTAGAAGATGGATTTACAATTTTACATACCAAAAGATCAAAAGGCCGTCTGTCTTGTGCCTTATTCTCTTCCTCCGGTGCATGAGCTATGTATTCTTTAGTGTCCTCCACCACAATAATCTGCAAGTAAATCAACAAGGCCCAATTTAATCAACATTTTCCATTAACTTTGCAGGTAATTTCAACTCAAATGTAGGTTTTAACATTTCAAATGTCCATTCAAAATCTTGAAACCTACATCAAATGCCGCTATGATTAATGGGATATATGGATTTTTTACTGATAAAAAACAAGGAAAAAAAAGTAACTGACTTTTAAAGGGAGGCCAATTTGGGGAGCAGCTAAACCGACCCCGGGTCGTCTCCTCATGACCTGGACCATGTCATCGATTATCTTCTGAATACGATCCGACCCGATTTCTTCAACCGGGACCTCTCGGGCGGGTTCGTGAAGAACCGGGTGACCTGCTTGGACAATACCCGGCAAATTCACTATATTCTTCTTTTTCGCAAACCCCGATAACCAACTCGTCGGATTTCGAGCAGTATAGGAACTGAAGCCTCTGCTAATCGTGATGAATTGGGCGTTAATGGCCGGATTGGATTGAGAAGATCTAGTGTTTAAAATGGGTTTATGTTGGGATCGAACGATTGAGGCTTTAGAGTGGAGAAATGGAGTGTTTCTGCCGATATTTACGTATTCTCCGGCGAGCGGTCTCGACGACACACGTTGCGAAAGCCGTCGGATTACCTCCATTACAATTGGTTGATTTCGGTTTCGCAATTCGGCTCTCACAAATCAATTGGTTCGGACGTTTGGGCCTAAACGGGCTGCTGTTATTGGACTTATGCCTTACATCAATGTTTTAAAAACCGGTTTTTTAGTTGAACCGGAAAACTTTTCGGGACCGGTTCGACCGGTCGGACCGGTTAGACCGGCTGGTTGAACCGGTTAGGGAATTTATATATATTTTTTTATAAAAATGCTAATAAACTTGTACACCCCAACAAAAGTAGTTAAAATACAATTATAATCCACTCAAAAATAATATCAAATATGTATTTCATAAGAAAATATAAGTTTTAAACTTTAAAAAATAAAAAATAAAAAAAAAGTTAAAAAAAATAAAAATAAATAAAAAAAATCAGAAAACCGGTTGAACCGGAAAAAAAACGGACAAAACCGAAAAACCGGCCGGTCTAACCCGGTCCGGTTAAACCCATAAAACCGGATGTTAAAAAACCGGCTAGGTGGCCGGGTCACGGTTGAACCGGTCGAACCGGCCGGTTCGAACCGGTTTTTAAAACCTTGCCTTGCATAACACTTTCTCAGTTTTTAAAACTTTTTTTGTAGGATGTTCTTGAAAATCACCCGGTTATTGAAACAAAAAACCCTTCTTTTGTGGAACCCAAAAATACTCTATTGGTTGAACCCAAAAATCCTCCGTGTAATGAACCTAAATATCCTCCGGTGGGTGAACCTGGATAACCTCTTGATGATGAGCATATACATGAAGACTATGACTCGGAGGTTTTAAAAGATGCTTGTACTTACGAGAGTCATTTTGACTCATCTGAGAGGTTCTATGACACGTATAGAGACAAAAACGACCCAGACTAGTCAAATGATGACTGACATTGAAAATAATTAACTTTTGTAATCTTCAATTTATGTTACTATAATGCTACAGTTATTTTAACATTAATTATCATCAGAATTCAAGAAACTAATTGTTAATAAAATTGGTCATTAGAAAAAATAACCGTTACATCCACTAGCTTAGCCTAGTGACAAAGATGTATGGCCCCTAATCATGGGGTCTTGGGTTCAAACTAATAAATAAATATAATAATTCAAGGTTTATAATAGGGTAAACATGTATATGTTATCGATAATGAAAACTATGAGAAAACAATTACATACGTATAGTATATACTTCAAATAATAGATAAAATAGATATTTAGGATTTAAAAATGATGTGAGGCGATGAAACTAAGGAAAAAAAATTACATGCGTACGGTACATACTTCAAATAAGTAAATAAATAAAAGAAAATAATGTCGGGCTTATAAACGAGTAAACGGGTATATGTTATCGGATGACTGGGTATATAACCAAATCCCACACCCGCGAAACAATTCAAAAGTAATCAATACCCGGTTACCCAACTCCACATCCGTCTCACAAGCCTCAGGTTTTGGGTATAATTGTTGGGTTAAGGTTTCATTGTCATCCCTAAGTACAATGGCTTGCGATCTATTTTATTGGGCCACGTGGCTCCAATGTTTGGATGTCACGTTCCAGCATCCTGTTAATTATTATTTTTGTTCTTTCTAACGTTGTTAAACAATCATTTTGTATTTTCGCTTTCTTTATGTTGTGTTTTTCTTTTGTTTGATGTCGTTGCGTAAACATTTTGTGTTTTCGCTTTCTTAATGATAATTTATTTTTTGTGTAATGTCATTGTGCAGTCATTTTGTGACACTTCGGTCAATCCATATGTATTTTATCCGACCCGTTTTCAAATTCGGATTGTAATTATGATCTTGAATCAATAAGGAATTGTATTATATTTTGTTATCACAATTATGTTATATGATTCGTAGAAATTATCTCGAAATTTAAATTCAGATTCTATCTCAATCAATTTTGTTATTTAAGTTAAAATCCAGAAAACTTTAGTAAATCCAAACATGTATTAGTCACGCATACAAATAAATACTAGTGAGGTTTCATAAAAAGTTTGAGGTTTATGACAAAAATAATGAAATTTCGGTACTTTACACAATTTCGGTATTAACCGGAGGTCTCGTAAATCATCAATATCAAAATATTTATACTCCAAGATTATAAATATATTAAAAATATATTTTATAAATTTTTGGGGGTAAAAAGTGTCAATTTGCTAAAGTTCAGGGGCTAAAACTGCAAAAATGAAACTTCAGGGACTAAAAGTGTAAATCTGCCAAAATCACTTTAGGGCGATACGCCCCAAATGTCTAACTTCTGGGCGGTACTCCCCAAAACGTCACTTTAGGGCGGTACGCCCAAATATCTAATTTCTGGGCGGTACGCCCCAGAATGTGCAGACGTGTTTTAGCTTTGCTACGTGTTTCAGCCCCGTTTAACCATTTGATTAGTGTCCATTTCGTCGATTAGTCACCTATACTCGTGTCCTAACATCATTTCGTCCCTGTTACTATAAATACCAGCTTCAATCATTCGAAATCAGTCTTTAATTTCATGAATCCATCTCTCAAAACCTTCATTTCAAACCCGAAACTCCACTGCCCGAATTCTCTCAACTCAGGAGCTCTCGAGGTCTAATTTTCTGCAGTCCTCCTCCATTTGGTACGTAGAACAAAAGCCCTCTATCAATTTCTGTTCATATCGTTGTTTTAATCATGTTCCAGATTTGCTTAAAAGCTAGGGTTCTTGAACTTAATTTCTAAAATTAGAACAATCTGTTAGGAATTAGGAGCTGTAATTTTGGGGATCTTCATACGAACACATAACTAAAGAAACCCCTAAGTTAATTTCACAATTGGAGAATATTTTTTTTTCGAGTAAAAACGGTATTATACGTCGTTATAATGCCCAAATTTAACCAACGGTTATGAGTTTGGGTCTCAAATTCTAAGGGATATCTTTGTATACTATCAAGATTAAAACCCTAAATTTTCATCATTTTTGGAGCACGTTTGATATTATTCGTAAAATTGATGAATACAAATATTTGTTAAAAACAAATATATATCTATGATCATAAATTACTATTTGATATTATATGATTATATATATATATATATATAATTTTATAAACAGTATTATCAATATATATATATGTTTCATAAAAATATATATAAATATATATTATATATATATATATATATATTTATAAACTAAAACAAATGTATATATATACTTAAGTTCTATTTATTTTAAAAAGTATATATATATATATATATCAAAAACTATAAACATTCATAATTTATATTTTATGATACGATATATCAATTTTTATAAAACTATTTAGAATTCGCGCGGACCGAAAGGGTAAACGGCCTGTACACTGGGTTTCCTGGCATAGGTAAGGATGTCGCATAAATCCCTCGTTAGACCTGGCAGACTTACCCGGGGATTCCTGGAGTGAGTGTTTACTTATAGGAAAACGCGTTTTCATATTATCACTAATCTTTGTTGTAATCAATACGGAGATAGTCTTTTGACATAATAATAAAAAACCTAACACTCTTCAAGAACCCTGTCCAATTGGAACTATACTCTTTGTATTTATTTAGCCTATTTATGTTAATAGGCTAATCTCAAGGTCTATCATTATCACTCTCAGCGTTATCGTTCATCCTCAATCCGCTCATCATGTGAGTACTCGTAGCCCCTTTCTTTTTGTTATTTGGGGTGCAACATGTATCCCATATCAAAATCGTTATTCTTTATTCTTGATACAAAACAATGCGATTATATGAGTATATGTGTGATTCTTGATATGCTTACTTGTGTGAGACTTGATACGTGAAACTTGAGACTTGAGACTTGATAAACTTGAAACTTGATAAACTTTAAACTTTATTCTTGCGTAAACATTAACAACACCAAGCCTTTGGTTCATTAATAGCTATTGGTTGACAACCCACCTAGGATATTGAGACGTAATCTTGTCCTCAAATAGGTGATTGGAACCTAAATTGTCAAGGTTTGTTTTACGCGTTTATATCTTGCCTCTAATACTTGTTTGTCATATTCTTAATCATACACTTGGCACGTTGATCGCATACTTTATACTTATACCTAATATTAAACCTATGTGTACTCACCAACTCATTGTAGTTGACAGATATTTTATACATGTTGCAGGAAATGCTACTTGAGACTTCCGTTGTGTTATCACGTTAGGCTTTGCTGGACCTAGTTAAACTTTAATCATGTTTTATTTGTTATATGTTTTGTAAAACTATTATGTTTATGAAATAAGATGGCATGATTAAATATATCGCAACTTAAATTATTTGGTTGTGAGCATCTGGACAATTTATCACTCTTCGACAAATTTCGCCGTCGGTTGGGGTGTGACACATTTTGTGTTTTAGTTTTCTTTATGTTGTTCTTTAACAACACAACTGTTTTGTATATATATGTGATATCTTCGAAATAACACATAAGTAGTAAAATCTAGTAGAGCACTCACATTAGTGATGGATATATGCCTTATTACTAAAATTTGAAGAAAAATATAAAAAAATTCTTTGGTTTTAGACTCTATTAGGTCTATGAAATAGAGTTCACATTTGAAAAACATAAAAGAAGTATTTATAAATAAAGAATTTTAAGATAAATATGTATATAGAGATGAAAATGATAAATGAGATGTTAAAGATTTTTCTAAAAAGTTTAAATTTTAATCACAAAATTGCTTTTAACCGGATAAAGATGAAGAAGTTACCATCCCATAAACATAAACAAAATTTCTGTAATTTAGTAATTTTAGTAATATATTAAATAAAGTTAGAAATTTGGTAATGCCATAAAGTTGTAACCAGCTCCTTCACATGCGTGAAAAATGACAAATCTCAGAAAAAAAGAATGAGACAAAAACAAGCATGAACAGGAGTGAAAAACAGCCTCAAATTCAATTCCAATTTTGATTGATCAAGTTTCGTTCCTTCATTTCTTACCATTTTCAGTTCCGTGTCAATTTTGATCTGTGAGGATAACTTTAATCTAGCTGTTAAACTTTTTTTTTCTATTTTAGGTTTCAGTTTCATCAACCCAAAAGATGAAATGGACTTTTATCAGTTTATTCGTCTGTTCTGCAATCACCATATTTAATTTATTTAACAATAACCCAAAAACATTACATAAATCACAAACAAACTCTCATTTCAACTTACTTAAAGATTACAATCCAATATCATGATAACAAATTAAATTAAGGGAACATACAGAAGGCCATTTGGGGGATATTCATCATTCTTTCACTTGCTTACAGTTACATCTGCACAAATGTTTGTATTTGTTTCTGAGATATTATTTCTAAGTTCAGCCGGGAGCATGATCGGACCATTTCTCCGGCGATCGGGATCACCGGAAGGTTATCACAGTTGCATATCTCGATCATGAAACCGTCTGGATCATGGAAGAACAACTGGTCCACGTAGATTCCACCTTCTTCCACCCTCTGTCTTTTGTAAACTATCTCCATCTCCTTCAGCTTCTTCTCCACTGCCCCCATGCTCTCACACTGTAAAAATGTAAAAAAATCTCCATTTCAGAACAAAAAATTTCATCTTTTTTTATCATCAAGTTGTGAAATTAGGTTTACCTGGAAGGAAATATGGTTATCTTTGGGGTTTATTTCACTTTTCTTCGGCATGTTATTAGGGTTTTCTGATTGCAATAGATGAATCCCAATTGCGTAGTTAAACAGCCTGCAAAATCATCAAATTAATAGCAATATCGAAAATCAACACACAATTGACAATCTGAATGACTGAATTTGTAATTTCCCCTTTCGTTCAAACTTAGGGTTACGAATTGAACATGAAATTAATTACCATGCACCGTCGAAATCGAAAGATCCAGGTCGTCTGATCGGGACAAATCCGAGAACGTTCGTGTAAAAATCGATAGATTCTTCCACCGACCGGCATACGAGCGAGATGTGGTTTAACGACTTCAGGTGCAGAGGGTTTCCGGCGATTTCCTTCATTTTCCGGCGAATTACTTTCACAAACACGATCAAACAAATCTAAAATTAAGAGCAGAATTGTAAGAACGACGATTATGGTTGCAGGATTCGGAAATCGAAAGGATTGATTATGTATCTGATTTAGGGTTGAAAAAATTCTTTGAATGATTGACGGATATTCAAAAGACGGCAGGATGAATGGAGGATGAGGAGAACGGAGGTGGGGGGTATTTATAGACGTAAGGTTTACTAAGTTTTTGATCCTATTTTGTTTTGTTTTCCACGTGTCAGCCTCATCTTACAGGTGACACGTAGGATCCACATAGGTATCATTCATGATTCATGTAGGGTAGGTGGATCTCATATCAAATTCATGTGGCTTAATAATACACAAATGGAAATATTAGGTATTGAGCTCAGTTGATTTCACATTACACAGTGAAAAATATATATTACGTTGTTAATTTTTAACTTTTTATATGTAAAGTAATCGAGATTGATTAAGTGTTGTTACGAGATAGTGTAGGTATAAAAAATATTTATGGAGCTAAATTATAACGTAAAGAACACAAAAAATACGTGATGACGTTAAATTTAGAAAACCTATACTCAAAGAATCGAACATATAACTTAAAGGTTATGTTATTTATCAATTACACCACCAACTCTGATACTAAATTTGTGAGCATTTAAAAAAATACATCATATGACATCTATGAGAAGATGTCTCATGACCAATGCTATCCATATACACTTGCTTTTGTTGATCTAGTAATTATGGTTCGGATCTCTAATTGAGATCCAATCATTAATAAATTAAAAAAAAAGGCTTAACAAGTGGAAATGATATCTCCTATCGATTGGCGGCAGTCCTACTCTTGTGTTCTTCTGTTTTGGTCTCTATCGGTTCGTATTATTTTTCTCTTTTTCTTCTCCCATCCAAAGTCAACAAGGTTTTAAAAATGATCCGGTAAATTTTTTTTGGGGGGATTAATGAAAAGGAGAGAGAAATTACCTGGGTTAAGTGAACTTTGAACCTTGCCTGTAAAGATCAAGGTGGTCTTGATATTGGCAGTCTTTACGCCATGAATTTGGCACTTCTTTACAAATGGAAATGGAAATTTGTTTCGAACGGAGATGTTCTTCGGGTTCGGCTTATCAAAGCTATTCACGAATCCAGATTCGGTGATTCTCTTGGTGGAAAATTTTCTAGCACTTGGAACCAGATCATAAAGGGCACTACTATTTGTCACAGGTTGAATTACATTCCTCGCATTGCGGTCTGAAAATGCATTGAAAATGGTAACGATACTAAGTTTTGGAAGGATATTTGGTTAGGCGAGCTTACCTTGCAGGAGAGATTTCCCATATGTTCGCCATGTCTCTTAACAAGGATGGTTTCATTTGTGATTATCGGGATGATGGCTCTTGGTCTTGGTGCATGTATATTAGAGGGGGTATTGAATAAGAACAGTTTTCTTTGTTTTCGAACCTGGTTTCTCATACCGACAATGATAAAATAGAATTGGTATTTAGAAAAGCATTCCGAATTTTCAGTTAAGGGGGTGCGTAAACGCATTGATCGTTTTTACCTCCTGGTGGCATATTTCGCTACAAGATGGTTGTATTTTACTACAAAAAAAGAGTTAACATTGTTATATGGAGACTTTTTTCTGGATCGACCACCGACACGCCTCAACCTCTCTAAACGTGGATTGAGCTGAATTCGATCTTATGCCCTATTTGCAATGCTCGTGTGGAG
This sequence comes from Deinandra increscens subsp. villosa, assembly GCA_039602395.1. NCBI lineage: Eukaryota > Viridiplantae > Streptophyta > Magnoliopsida > Asterales > Asteraceae > Deinandra > Deinandra increscens. Next base: position 82,338,254 of record JBCNJP010000025.1, on the reverse strand, counting down.
TCTTCTTCTCATGCTTTCGACGAGTGTGAGCTTTTTGTCAAGGTTCTAGTACGACTTAAAGCTTGGTTAGATATGGACGGTTTGAAGCCTTTAAATCATCATCTCTTTCTAATAGCATCGAAGAATGTAGAACATCGCGGATCAAGAAGGATGATTTACTAACTATCATATCATGTATACTACATGGTGGTTCGTTTGAAAAACTCGAAACCTAATCGTTTTCAACCAAATAACGTACGAAACGGCGACATTTTCGACTCCATAGTTTTATTTTCTTTTTTATGGTTCACCTCTAAAAATTGTAACGTTGTGAAGCATTCCGATGATTGAATTTTCAATCCTATACTTTAGTTGTAATTGCCTAGCTCGTTGTTGGAGCTAGTTAGTTATTTCTTTTATATAATTTCATAGTGCCGTTCCAAAAAAAAACAATGATGGAAATTTATTGATAGAAGATGCATGGCAACTATAAAAAAATATAGGAATCACAAACAAAGTAAATAAGGTGAAATAGCAACGTCTTTCTAAAATAATTACCGAGAATTGGAAAAAAAAAATGCAACAAATAAGTACACTAATGACCCGTAGTCCAAGTGGTTGAGGTGAGGACGGTAAGTATTCAAAGACACTAATAATGAGAGATCTTGGGTTCAAGTCTTGTATGTAACAAAATAAATGAGGGTTCCAGATTAAGACATTGGATTTTCTCACCATCAGTGAGTTCCCATCTCATGTAAAACGAAGATGATCAAGTGGTGACGATAACCATCAATTATCTAAACCTGCCGATCAAGAAAAAGCCACAGAAGTACAAGACCACAACCACTAATGCAATTTCCATATTCTTGAGAATTGCTAAATCAAATTATTTAACTAGTTTAAACAAATATTATCTAACTAGTAAAAAGAAGAATAAAAGACTAATAAACCTAACGAGATGTTTATCTCCCCGCGCGTTGTTATGGTGTTGAATTTGTATATTGAACGAAAGTCAAAAAGTTAAGTGGTATAAAAAATAAAAGTTTAAAAGTCTCGTGGTGAAAGCATAAAACTATAAAATTCTACTAAAAGCGAAAGTAGAAAAGTTAAAAGTTTCGTGGCGAAAGTAGAAGACAAAAAAACTTAAAACAAAAAAAAACTTTAAAAGCTATAGAGTTAAAAAGTTAAGGAGTATAAAACGTAAAAGTCTAAAAGTCTCGTGGTGAAATTATAAACTACAAATATACAAGTCTAAAAAGCTCGTGGTGAAATTATAAAAACTATAAATGTATACTAAAAACGAAAGTAAAAAAGTTAAAAGTTTCACGGTTAAAGTAGAAGACAACAAAACTTAAAACAAAAAAAAATCTTTAAAAGTTAGAGGGTAAAAAAGTTAAGGGTATAAAACGTAAAAGTCTAAAATGTCTCGTGGTGAAAGTATAAAACTATACAAATATACTAAAAACGAAAGTAGAAAAGTTAAATGTTTCGTGGCTTAGAAGACAACAAACCTTAAAACAAAAAAAAAACTTTAAAAGTTAGAGGGTAGAAAACGTAAGAGTATGAAACATATGTGACTAAACTATGAAAACCAAAAGTTTACTATTTCGCTAAAAAAAATAAACAATCATAAAAATTTAATGGTAAAAAGCGTTAAAACAATAAAGTCACGTGGCTAAACTATGGGAAACAAAAAATACACTATTTATGTACCAAATTTCATTGTATAATATAATAATTACTATAAATTAGAAGTTAGATTTTAACAAGGGTGGAGTTTGTAAGGGGTCAAGGGGCTACGGTCTCTCTTGTTTTTCACTCAAAAGTGTAAATTTACGTGTATTTCATCTGAAAATTTTATACTTATTAAGTCGACCAACCCTTTTTCCTCTCAAAAGTATAAATTTTACACGTATCGATTCTCGATCCCCTTATATAAAATTTTAATATGTATAGTGAAGAGGGGGCAGTGGCGGATCCATGATTTTTGTTGAGCGGGGGCAAAAAAAATGTTTTATAAAGTGTTTCATAAACAAGGTTGGTTACAACGGGTCAAAAGAGAGCCAGTTGAAACGGGTCAAATGAGTCGGTTAAAATGAGTTATAATGGTCGATTATTCTTAAATATTTTCAAACAATACCATAATATTATAAAATAACTTATTTGAGATAATAACTTAATAATATGTTTGATAACAAATTTTGGATGTATATTTGATAATACTAATTTAACTTTTTATCTGATAGTTTGATTTATTTATTAAATAAATGAGGTTGCGGCGTAGCTTGTTGCCCGACTACCCTTTACCATATTGTAATTGCTTTAGTTGGTTTAGAATTGATATATAAGTAAGTAACAAAAGAAAATATAAAGGAGTAATTTGTTATAAAGTTTTAAAATTATGTTTTGAAAGGAATTAAAATAAATAGCTTAGCACTAATTTCTTTTGTGAGTTAGTGAAATGTGTATGAGAAGAAAAAAACACCCGACTTTAATTTTGAAGGACTCATTTGTAATTGTACTTATCTAAAAGGGTTTGATGTAAAACTTGTTTTTTAGTTTTTTAAAGTACTCAAAAGTGAGGATGGGATTCCCTAGACATTTCTTCTTCATCTTCATACGTCTTCTCTCTGTTTTCTAATAAAACTCCATAGCTTCATGTTAAGAAAGTGTTGGAAATTCAGTAACGATTCAACAATCGGTTGATCAATTACAATATAAAGAAACAGTAATACAACGAATAGAAACAACTAAACGTAATCACCACCAAGTCTAATCACGAACAGCAGCAGGATCAGGCCCTGCAAAACAGAAGAACACAGAAAAGAAAACGAGAGGAACCGGGCTTGTGTTTGACACAATTCCCTTAAACAGATTCGACGTCTGTTCCCAGGGTACACCGGTTCAAAACTGTGTGTACAGCCGGACGAGAATACTTGCCTGAAACGAGACCGGAATGAAGCAGCAGCAGCAAGAGATCGTAGCAGCAGAGAAGTACGGGTGTGGTTTTGTGTGTGTCTCCTATGAGCCAATTCACGTGTTTATATACGAAAACAAAACACTAGATTAATGTCCCATAATGTCACATTAATCCATGGTAATTAAGCTCATTAACCATTGTAATGAATGGTCAGTTTGGAATGCAAAGGGTTGGTTCAATGAACCAAAATTCGTTCTAGAATCTGCTAAAAAGAAAGCTCTCGAAAATTAGCAAAAACTGGTCACTTCTTGACCCCCGTTTCGGAGCTGCATTCGTGTCCGCAGGTCGCGCGGGCACGAGTTCAGAATTTCAACCCGAATTGTCATTTTTCGCACCCCCCCCTGCGCGAGGGTATGAGCTAGAGTAAAACATGACACAAGTGATGTCAAAGCCTTTGAGGTTTATCCTTATAAACCAATTACCCTTTTGTTCCCACACCAATGTGGGATAGCTCATATTTTTTCCAAACTTGAACAAAATTCTTTTGAGATAAACATCTCATTCACACACATTTTCCAACAATCCCCCACATGAATGGAGGTTGATCTCAGAAGTAACTTAATCCCGATCGAATTTCAACAGTTGAATCTTGCATACGATAGGTAGGTGTTACCCTTTGAACCTTCGCTCATGAAACACACTTAGTCTACTGGCTCTGAGTAGGCGGTGATGCCTTTGAACTCGTCTGCCGTTTGTGTAGGCGACAATGTGCTTCACACAAGACTCTCCTTGACAATATCAAGTCCTCATAGTTATGTTCGTTATGGTCATGAACATTAGCCTGGTTCTGCGAGAGCTCTTAGGTATTGTGCCCCCTCAAATACCCTTCGAAGCGACCCCCACTTCTCTCTCACATAGGTGATTCACCACGTGTGGCTGCCTCAGCTGAATCATTAAAAGCCATAGGCTTAACCTCGTACTTGTCACTTTTAGGAATGGACTAGGAGATGTATCGATTCCAATTATACATCCCCTTCTTAAAGTGCGTGGAGTTATCAATTCTTTCCCCCACAGTGACCTCACTAGTTCATACAATTAGGTTGTCCTATTGAACTCAGATCTTGGGATCTCCAGTCAACTGAGTTAGGTTTTCCTTCATATGAACTTTAATCTTTCAAGGGCTTCAGTCCCATTCCCATGCACGACTTCTGAACTACCTCTCTACTTAGGCCTTTTGTCAGCGGATCCGCAATATTATCCTTTGACTTCACATAGTCAACAGTGATAATTCCAGTAGAGATTAGTTGTCGTATCGTATTATGTCTACGTCTTATATGTATGTTCTTACCATTATACATTGTGCTATGAGCTCTGCCAATTGCCGATTGGCTATCACAATGTATACATATGGCCGTTGCCGGCTTAGGCCATCTTGGTATATCCTCCATAAACTGACGTAGCCATTCTCCCTCTTCACCAGCTTTATCTAAAGCGATGAATTCTGCTTCCATCGTGGATCTAGCAATAACCGTTTGTTTCGACGATTTCCACGATATGGCTGCACCTCCAAGTGTGAATACATATCCACTCGTTGCTCTGGAATCCTTCGTACCCGATATCCAGTTTGCATCACAGTGTCCTTCAATCACTGCAGGATATCTGGTGTAGTGCAGCGCGTAATCCCTTGTGTACCTTAGGTACCTAAGTAACCTAGTCACACATCTCCAATGAGTTGAACTTGGATTACTCGTGTACCTACTTAGCTTGCTTACGGCATATGCTAAGTCTGGTCTGGTACAACTCATCAAATACATCAAACTGCCAATAATTCTTGAATACTCTAATTGGTTAACAGGTTGTCCTCTGTTCTTAGCTAGATGTTGACTTGTGTCAATGGGAGTTCTAGCTACATTAGAGTCATTTGCATTGAACTTTTCAAGAATTTTATCCACATAGTGGGTTTGTCCTAAAGCAAGTCCACTTTGGGTTCGTGTGATTTTCACTCCCAAAATCACATCTGCTAAACCCATGTCTTTCATATCAAATCTTGCTTTCAAGATGTTCTTTGTTGATTTTATCATTTTGTCATTACTTCCAGCAATGAGCATGTCATCAACGTATAGACACAAGATGACATAACCATCTGGTGTGTCTTTCACATACACACACTTATCACATTCATTGATCTTGAAACCAGAATCACGCATGACATGATCAAACTTTTCATGCCATTGTTTTGGTGCTTGCTTTAGTCCATACAAGGATTTGACCAGTTTACACACTTTCTTTTCTTGTCCAGAGGCTCTAAAGCCCTCTGGTTGTTCCATGTAAATCTCTTCCTCTAGATTTCCATTTAAGAAAGCGGTTTTCACATCCATTTGGTGAACTTCCAAATTTCTAATGGCTGCAATGGCAAGTACCAACCTTATGGAGGTTATTCGAGTTACTGGTGAATATGTGTCAAAGTAATCTAGACCTTCCTTTTGTTTGTATCCTTTGACCACCAGTCTTGCCTTGTACTTTTCTATGGAGCCATCAGGCTTCATCTTCCTCTTGAAGATCCAACGATGACCTAGTGGTTTGCATCCCGGAGGAAGATCCACTAGTTCCCATGTATGGTTTTGTAAAATAGAATCTATTTCACTTTTGATGGCCTCCCTCCATTGAGGTCCTTCTGAGGAAGTTACCGCTTCATGGTATGTTTTGGGCTCACCTTCTACCATGTACGTGTAGAAATCAGGACCAAAAGACTTTTCAGTTCTAGCCCTCTTGCTTCGTCTAAGCTCAACATCTTCTTCCTCAGTTTGCTCGTGTTCTTCCGGAACACAGTCTGGTTCTTCCGGAACACGTTCTGGTTCTCCCGGAACACGTTCTAGTTCTTCCGGAACATGTTCTAGTTCTTCCGGAACTAGATCCTCATGAATACGTTCATCATCTGCCCCAAACGTATTTCCATATTCTTTTGTAATGCATGGAAATATATTTTCAAAGAATGAGGCATTCTTTGATTCCATTATCGTTCCTTTGCGAATATCGGGAATCTTGGATTCATGCACAAGGAAGCGATACGCGCTACTGTGATCTGGATATCCAATGAATATACAGTCAACAGTTTTGGGTCCTATCTTTTGAGCCTTAGGTAGTGGAGCAACCACCTTGGCTAGGCACCCCCACACTTTGAGGTATTCGTAGGACGGTTTTCTTTTCCACCATAACTCGTATGGGGTTTCATCTCTTTTCTTATGTGGTATCCTATTCAAAAGATAGTTTGCCGAAAGGATAGCATCCCCCCACAAGTTTTGGTTTACACCAGAACTCACTAGCATGGCACTCACCATTTCTTTCAAGGTTCGATTTTTCCGTTCAGCAATCCCATTTGATTGGGGTGAATATGGTGCAGTGAACTCATGCCTGATTCCGTTTTGCAAACAGAATTCAGCAAATGGTGAGACATACTCACCACCTCTATCACTTCGTACAACCTTGATCTTCCTTTCAAGTTGATTCTCAACTTCATTTTTATATGCAATGAAAGCTTCAATTGCCTCGTCTTTACTTTTAAGCAAGTAAACATAACAATACTTCGTGCAATCATCGATGAACGTGATGAAGTATTTAAATCCATTTCTAGTTGGAATGGATTTCAAATCACACACATCTGTGTGGATCATACCCAAAGGTTCAGTGTTTCGTTCAACCGGTTTGAATGATGATCTGGTTAATTTTGCTTCAACACATGTTTCACATTTATAGTTTGAGTCAATATCAAAAGTTGGTATGCAATTCAATTTAATCAAACGACGAATGGAATTAAAGTTAACGTGACCAAGTCTACCATGCCACACATTAGAAGACTCAAGCAAATAAGCAGAACTGGTACCAGTCTTATTCATAGCATTGTTAACAACCATTACATTCAGTTTGAACATACCATTGAGGGCATAACCCTTTCCAACATACACACTATTCTTGGTCAACACGACCTTATCTGACTCAAACACCATTTTGAAACCAAACTTATTCAACAACCACCCAGACACAAGATTTGATGTGTTGCAAACACATCCTATTTTTAGTGTCTTTTATATATTAGTTTGAGTTAGTTTGAGTCAGTTTTGCATTTGTTTTAAGTGTTTTATTAAAGTTAGAGTCCTTGAGTCTTTTATTTATGTTTTTGCAAGTTTTGTAGGTTTTTAATAAAGTCCCGAGGCATGAGAGAAGTTAAGAAGAAAAAAATGAAGAAGTGCTGAACAAGAGGGTCCAGGCGTATCGCCTGGAACCTAATGGACGATAAGCGATACGCTTGGGGAGTGAAGGTCAACCAAAGTCAAAGGCGGTGACGCCCGATTAAATTGTCGCCTAGCGGGTCCGCGCGTATCGCGCCCAAGTCTAAGGCCTCCAAGCGATACGCTTGGAGGTGTGTTTTCCGGAAAGATTGCTTAGTCGATATAAATTCGACTTTAGGGTTCTAATTCGACACAACACGACTTCCAGACGACAGAGGAGCGATCTGAGACGATTTTCAGAGCCAAGGAAGGTTACGATTCAAGGGGAAAGGCTGAAGATCAAGCATTCGACTTCGGTTACGTGTCGGGTTTTTCGTCTAACCTTTTGTCTTGTGATTATTTGCTACGTCTAGTCATGATTTCTGTTAAAGATTCAGTTTATATCTGTGTTCTTGATTGGATTATGTTTCTAGGCTAAACTTTTAGAACCACCTAGACTCATTGTGATGAATTTGATCTTTTGACGATTTCTATTCGGTTTTGACTTATTGATTGATGTTGCGATTCTATTAAATTCCATATATTGCCTTGATTGATGTATATGTGTATTATGATCAGTTTGTTAGTTGAGTGTTGATGCTTAATTTACCCGCGAATGTCTTTCGGTTTAGGTAGATTAACTAAAGTAGTTGACTTTAGGGTTGATTGCTAAAGTGTAGTTAGGGTTTCCTTGACTATTGCATTAATAATTAATTGGTAATTTGGTTATAATGTGCTGCTAAACTGAAGACTTAAAAGGTATAGGTTTAACGGGTAGTTGGGTTGGTTAAAGTTCTAGGGTTGCATTATCTCAAAAGGAAGTGTCCTAGGGTTTTGTCTAGCTTGCTATTTCGTGTCATTCATGGTAATCGTTGGTAGCTCCGGTTAGTCTAGGTGTGCCTTAGGTATATCCGAGGGTGGCTAGGGTAATTGAAGTGGGAAGGACTTAAAAGGTGAACCCTTGTTCGAGCGTTAGAATCGTTGTCTAGGAAGGACTTAAAAGGTGAACTAGCCACCATCAGATTAGTCAAGCCGAGTGAAGTTGTCATTAGTGATTAGGATTCTGAGTCTAGGTGGTATCTTTCTCTGTCTCTGAAGGTTGTTTCTTGGTTGTTTGCTGTCCGTTTGTTAGTTGCGTGCTTTAGTTAATTTTAGTTAATCCAATTCTCAAATCATCCAAAAACCCAAACCAAATTACTCAGTATTTCCATTTCATAGGTCTAGGTTAAGTTTTGTTTTCATAGTGTCCTAGGTTCGATAATCCGGTCTTACCTTAGCTTTACTCCAATCCGACAGGTTCACTGCCTTAGGGTTCGGTTCGGTTTAGGTCATTTCGGTAAAATTAGGTGTGTCTTAGGTCTAGGTTTTAGGTCTATTTAATTAGAGTTTTTAGTGTCGTTCCGATCACATCAAGTTTTTGGCGCCGTTGCCGGGGACACTTGGCAATAGCAAAATTAACTTAGGTCGTCGTTAGGAAATTTTGAGTCTTTTTGGTCTTCCCGTGTCTAGAGTTCTTAGGATTATTTTTTTCTTTAGTTTTCTTCGAGTCATTCCATCGTTTTATGCCACACACCCGTTCGCGAGGTCCCCCTGAGCTTACACCACTTTCTGATCCCGACGCGGACATTCGTGAGCGGTTCCGCCTTCTACGCACCGAGCTAGAGGCGTTCATCATTTCCACCACCACCCCTTCGAAACCATCCTCTTCATCTCCACGCGACACCAAACCCATTCCATTCCCTGATCTCACATCCATGGCGGCACGTCGCACCGTCCACGAGCAGGCGAGCGCCGGAGTCACCGAGGCCCGGTTCGCTATTGCACAGCCTGCTATTGCCAACACCGCGAATTGGCAAGTTCCGTCCCACGTCATCAACGCTTTGACGCACTCCATTCAGTTCCATGGACGTGAGGACGAAGATGCACCGACGCATATCTCCCGTTTCATTCGCATCTGCAACACGTTCGGACTCACCGGAGTCGCGAACGAAATCATCTATTTGCGTTTATTTCCATTCTCCCTTACGTCTCGAGCCGCCGAGTGGCTTGAGACGCTTCCGCCGAACTCGATCGCCACCTGGGACGATCTGATGTCAAAATTCCTGAAGAAATACCATCCTCCAGCCAAGGCTTCACGTACTCGGGAGGAAATCCACTCTTTCAAGATGGACCCCGATGAGCCTTATTCTGTTGCTTACGAAAGATTCAATACCCTTCTGAGTAGATGTCCGCAACACGGGTTGACGGACTGGGCGATCATAGAAAAGTTCTATAATGGACTTCCTTATTCTGTTCAGAAGGATTTCAATATTTCGGCTGGAGGGCATATGATGGAGAAGCTCACGGTCGATGAATGCAAACAACTGTTTGAGAGCTTCGCACTCGCTGAACAGCAGGCACCCGGAAGTCGGAGAGCCACTTTGGCCCCGACTCGATCCCTTGTTCCATCTACATCTACCCGGGGTGTCAATCACATTGGCTCAGAGACCATACCGCCTAGGGAGTTAGAAAACATTTATAAGACTTTAGAGGAAATCAAACTCCACATTAAAGCCAAATGTGAGCTGTGCAGAGGCACTCACGACACCCGAGACTGCCCGCTTGCTTCCGCTGAGCAAGTGGATTACATTGGAAACCGAAACCAGTTCGGTAATTCTTTCCAGTCTGGGTGGAGGAGTGGCCAAAATTCAGGATGGCGAGAGGGAGGTAACCCACCTGGTTATCCACCGAGGAATAACTATGGTGGAGGAGATGACGGGTTTGGTTTTAAGGAGGTGAGAGAGCTGATGACTAACCAGACCCAGATCCTACAGCAGATAGTGGCCAAGGATGAAGCTACACAGAAGAAGCTAGCGGAGCATGATACATTACTGAGGAATCAACAGGCTTCATTTTTGGATTTGCAGAGGTCAGTCGGTGACATAGCAAAGCAGCTGAAGGAGCTGAACAACCGAGGGGGTCAATTTTCCGGTAGCACCTATAAAAACCTCAATGCGTCGGTTAATGCTGTTACCACACGGAGTGGTCGAGTTCTAGAGAGTCCATCACCGGCGGTTGATGATGATGAGCCGGTCGATGAGGAAATTGAGTTGGAGACGCCGGACGGGAGGGTGCACGAGAGCATAACGCCAGCGAGTACCGCACCGAACGTCGAGGCCGAGTTAGTTAGAGAGAAGCCATTGAAATGGGAGGCATTGCGTGAGAAGAAGAGAGTGAGATTCGCGCCCCAACCGATCACTGCTGATGATTTGAAGAAGGTTCCTTATCCTGAGAGGTTGGTCCAGCAGAAAAATGCGCGTGAGTATAGTCAATTTTTAGAGCTTCTTAAGCAACTTAGGGTTACTTTGCCTTTTACTGATGTTATTAAACAGATGCCTAAGTATGCTAAATTTCTGAAAGATATGTTAACTAATAAAAAGAAGCTTGAAAACTTTTCTGATGTTACACTTGATGCCCAGTGTTCTGCTGTGGTTCAGAATAGGTTGCCTGAAAAACTGACTGATCCGGGTACATTTACAATTCCGTGCTCATTTGGTGATTTATCTGTGACATGTGCTCTTGCTGATTTAGGTGCCTCCATTAATGTGATGCCTTATTCTGTTTTCATGCACTTAGGATTAGGAGAGTTAGAGCCGACTAGGATGACTATATCTTTAGCGGATAGGTCGGTGGTTAGACCCAAAGGAATAGTGGAGAATGTGCTTGTTCAAATTGATAAATTTTTATTCCCTATAGACTTTGTGGTAGTTGATTGTGCATATGATGCTAGTTGCCCTCTGATATTAGGTAGGCCTTTCCTTAGGACCGCCCGGGCGCTAGTTGATGTTTTCGCGGGAACCATTACCTTGAGGGTGGATGATGAGTCGGTTGAGTTTAAGGTGGGTAGGTCTAGTGACAAGCACAGCGAGTCCGTATACTTTTTAGGTTCTTTTATATCTTTGGTGGATAGTTGTGTTAGTTATGTCACTGGTGAGGACTTGGTAGTTGGGAATAGGTTGGAAGGTGAACGAGTAGTTGAGGATAAGTGTGGGGAGGATCCCGGGGGGTTAGATGTGTTGATCGATAAAAATGATATTTTTGACCCGTTAGTAAAACCCGGTAAGGAATTAGAGGTTGGAAAGTTGGTGGTAGTTAAGAGTAGTTGTAGGAAGCCCACACTTGATGATGTAGGTGAATTGGATAATAGGATTGTGCTTAGATCAAGTGTGGGGAGGTTGAATGTGGTTGCTAGTGAGAATGACCCGGACTTGAGGTTTCTAGTGAAGGTTAGATTTCTTCCGGGTCGATACAAGCATTGGAAGGTTAAAAGCTTGTTACCCTTGCTAAAGTTGGGTGCTTTATGGTTGAGGAAGTTAGTTGAGGGTAGGTTGGATCGAAACAGGGTGAAAACCGGTTGTTTTGTGTTGAGGGATGTGAAATCGAAGCCTCCGGATGGTTTGGGAGGTTTTGGTTCATTTTGGTGCTAAATGATTAAATTCCCGGTTTGTAAATTATTGTAGTTGTGTATTAATTTTTTAGTTTTTGTGCCTTTTGCGTCTTTTGGTTTTGTGTTTTTTGTGTTCGCAGGTTATTCTAGAGATTCGAGCTATTGGAAATTTGAAGTTGTGCAGGTCAAAACTGCAGTTCTGGACTGAGTTTTCGACCAGGGAGCTGGTATGTGATAAGAGAGATAGATTATTTTTGAGGACTTAAATCTGAAGTTCCCTGGAAATCACGTTCCAAGCGTATCGCTTGGAGGATGGTTGGTGATAAGCGATACGCTTGATGCTTTGGCGGGCTGAATGTTTGAAGTTCCAGGCGTATCGCCTGGAAATTTCAAGGCTGTAGGCGATACGCCTAGGGGAGGTAAGTCAGAAATTTTTCAAATTTTTAATTTTTATTATTTCTGTCTACCGTCTTGGTGGTGGTTTGCTGCGGCTGATGTGCTGAGTCTCTGGAGTTTCAGGTGAACACGTTTCTACTTGTTTTGTTTTATTTTATTTTACTTCTGCTTTATTTTTGTTCCATTCCACATTGAGGGCAATGTGTGATTCAAGTGTGGGGATGGGATACTTTCGTATATAGTCTTGAGTCTTTTATTTTAGTAGTTTTAATTCAGAAAAAAATTGAAAAAAAATTGAAAAATTGTCAAAAATGTCTAAGATTCTGGCTGCAGTAAATGGGAAATGATAGTAAAACCAGGGATTGATGTCTATCTTGTGCTTAAGTGATAAATTGATAAATAATTTGGGAAAAGTGGATAAGTATGGTTGAATGGAAAGCATTACTAGTCTATGATGTGTCGGTAGGCCCAGCTGACCTAGGAGTAGCTTAAATAGCCTGTGTGTTTATTGTTGTATAAATATGCTAATCAGTCTGCTAGTGGGTTCCCATTTTAGGAGTGATAGGAATACTGAATCTGATGATTAGGAAGGAAGAGACCTCTTTAGGCTAGATACTCCTATGTCCTTAGAATTTCAATGAGCATGTAGTTAATAATTTGGTTAATGCATTTAGAGTGAAGGAGCAAAATACTCATGTACGAACTAAGGATAGTATCCCGTGGTAAGTACCTCTGATGATGTTCCGGATCTCGCGGGCAAAATACTCATGTATGATTTCGGGGGTAAGACCTTGTGAAAGAATACCTCTGGTGATGTCCGTTGGTATGTTAGGTAAAATTGACCAATTATAAAAAAAAAAAAAAAAAAAAGAGGGAGAAAATGAGAAAAAGAAAAAAATTGTTAAGTAGTGAATAAATGCTCAAAAAGAAGTTGCAATATAAATAAGTTATTCTTCGGACATCTTAGTATCTCTTTTAAAGTGGGTTGGAGAATGTAAAATTTAAATCATTATTGCCATTTGCTTTGACTGAATATGATTCGGTACTAGGTTGAACTAGAACTTTCTTTAGTGGGATCCATAGGCAGCTGAACTTATATCTGGTAATTTTATAAACACATGGGGGCGAAAGAAAAGGTTGGTGGTTGGGTTTAATCGGATAGAAATATCGACAATTGTAGTTAGGGTGTTATTACATTATGGAATGTGGAATTGTATGATGGACTGTTAATTGTGAAATGTTAAATGTTAGAGTCAGTTCCTGGTTATGATTCCATTGCGGTATTTTTCGAGGACGAAAAAAGAGTCAGTGTGGGGATGTTTGATGTGTTGCAAACACATCCTATTTTTAGTGTCTTTTATATATTAGTTTGAGTTAGTTTGAGTCAGTTTTGCATTTGTTTTAAGTGTTTTATTAAAGTTAGAGTCCTTGAGTCTTTTATTTATGTTTTTGCAAGTTTTGTAGGTTTTTAATAAAGTCCCGAGGCATGAGAGAAGTTAAGAAGAAAAAAATGAAGAAGTGCTGAACAAGAGGGTCCAGGCGTATCGCCTGGAACCTAATGGACGATAAGCGATACGCTTGGGGAGTGAAGGTCAACCAAAGTCAAAGGCGGTGACGCCCGATTAAATTGTCGCCTAGCGGGTCCGCGCGTATCGCGCCCAAGTCTAAGGCCTCCAAGCGATACGCTTGGAGGTGTGTTTTCCGGAAAGATTGCTTAGTCGATATAAATTCGACTTTAGGGTTCTAATTCGACACAACACGACTTCCAGACGACAGAGGAGCGATCTGAGACGATTTTCAGAGCCAAGGAAGGTTACGATTCAAGGGGAAAGGCTGAAGATCAAGCATTCGACTTCGGTTACGTGTCGGGTTTTTCGTCTAACCTTTTGTCTTGTGATTATTTGCTACGTCTAGTCATGATTTCTGTTAAAGATTCAGTTTATATCTGTGTTCTTGATTGGATTATGTTTCTAGGCTAAACTTTTAGAACCACCTAGACTCATTGTGATGAATTTGATCTTTTGACGATTTCTATTCGGTTTTGACTTATTGATTGATGTTGCGATTCTATTAAATTCCATATATTGCCTTGATTGATGTATATGTGTATTATGATCAGTTTGTTAGTTGAGTGTTGATGCTTAATTTACCCGCGAATGTCTTTCGGTTTAGGTAGATTAACTAAAGTAGTTGACTTTAGGGTTGATTGCTAAAGTGTAGTTAGGGTTTCCTTGACTATTGCATTAATAATTAATTGGTAATTTGGTTATAATGTGCTGCTAAACTGAAGACTTAAAAGGTATAGGTTTAACGGGTAGTTGGGTTGGTTAAAGTTCTAGGGTTGCATTATCTCAAAAGGAAGTGTCCTAGGGTTTTGTCTAGCTTGCTATTTCGTGTCATTCATGGTAATCGTTGGTAGCTCCGGTTAGTCTAGGTGTGCCTTAGGTATATCCGAGGGTGGCTAGGGTAATTGAAGTGGGAAGGACTTAAAAGGTGAACCCTTGTTCGAGCGTTAGAATCGTTGTCTAGGAAGGACTTAAAAGGTGAACTAGCCACCATCAGATTAGTCAAGCCGAGTGAAGTTGTCATTAGTGATTAGGATTCTGAGTCTAGGTGGTATCTTTCTCTGTCTCTGAAGGTTGTTTCTTGGTTGTTTGCTGTCCGTTTGTTAGTTGCGTGCTTTAGTTAATTTTAGTTAATCCAATTCTCAAATCATCCAAAAACCCAAACCAAATTACTCAGTATTTCCATTTCATAGGTCTAGGTTAAGTTTTGTTTTCATAGTGTCCTAGGTTCGATAATCCGGTCTTACCTTAGCTTTACTCCAATCCGACAGGTTCACTGCCTTAGGGTTCGGTTCGGTTTAGGTCATTTCGGTAAAATTAGGTGTGTCTTAGGTCTAGGTTTTAGGTCTATTTAATTAGAGTTTTTAGTGTCGTTCCGATCACATCAAGATTCTTACGAATCTCAGGAACATACAACACATTAGTCAAGGTAAGCTCCTTTCCTGATGTCATTTTCAGGATCACATTTCCTTCACCTTTGACTTCAGCAGTGGCAGAGTTACCCATGAAGAGCTTCTCTCCATTAGTAACCTCCTTGAAGGTGTTGAACAAGTTCTTGTCAGCACACACATGGCGGGTGGCTCCGGTGTCAACCCACCATTCCTTGGTATTCGAACCAACCAAGTTAACCTCAGAGATCATCATTGTGAGGTCAGAGATCATGGCAACAAGATTCTCATAATCATCAACCATATTGGCTTGACGAGAGACATCTTTCTTTGGTTGTCTACATTCATTTGCCCGATGACCTGGCTTGTCACAGTTGTAACATTTGCCATCAAATTTCTTCTTTGCAACCCCACCTTTGGGTTTAAGATTAAACCCTTTCCCCTTGTTCTTCTTCTCAGCCCGTCCTCTACTTTTGTTACCTTTGGAGGATTGGCCATATTCAACAATATTGGCCTTTGCTTGCTCGGGGACATCACTCTTCTTTTGAGCAAGTTTGTTGTCTTCTTCAATACGAAGACGAACCACAAGATCTTCAACAGTCATTTCCTTTCTCTTATGTTTGAGATAATTCTTGAAATCAACCCAACTTGGTGGCAATTTCTCGATCATGGCAGCAACTTGAAATGTCTCACTAAGTGACATTCCCTCCGCATGAATATCATGAAGAATGATTTGCAATTCTTGGATTTGGCTCATAACAGTTTTTGAGTCAATCATTTTAAAATCCAAGAACTTGGCCACCACAAATTTCTTTGTGCCTGCATCTTCGGTTTTGTATTTCCGTTCCAAAGATTCCCATAGTTCCTTGGCCGTGTTTACTTTACAATAGACATTGTAAAGCGAGTCCGCCAAACCATTGAGCACATAGTTCTTACACAAGAACTCAGAATGCTTCCAAGCTTGAACTGCGCTCACAGATTGAGCATCCATTTCCCCTTCAGACACTTGGGGAGCGATTTCAGTCAAGAACCTCGCAAGGTTCAACGTTGTCAAATAAAACAGCATCTTCTGCTGCCAACGTTTGAAGTTCAGACCGTTGAACTTTTCGGGTTTCTCAGCGTGGCTTGCAACCGCGTTAGGCAACGGTTCGACCATCACTGTGGTAACAGCAACGGAAGAGGTGAACACAGCAGAGACACCAGAGGTCGGTACACCAGAGGTTGGTAAAGGCTGAGATGAGTCCATTCTGAAACGAGACCCACAGGAGAACAGTTAGAAATATTCGTACACAGAGTGTACACCAATCTGTTTAAGTTTGTTGGAAATTCAGTAACGATTCAACAATCGGTTGATCAATTACAATATAAAGAAACAGTAATACAACGAATAGAAACAACTAAACGTAATCACCACCAAGTCTAATCACGAACAGCAGCAGGATCAGGCCCTGCAAAACAGAAGAACACAGAAAAGAAAACGAGAGGAACCGGGCTTGTGTTTGACACAATTCCCTTAAACAGATTCGACGTCTGTTCCCAGGGTACACCGGTTCAAAACTGTGTGTACAGCCGGACGAGAATACTTGCCTGAAACGAGACCGGAATGAAGCAGCAGCAGCAAGAGATCGTAGCAGCAGAGAAGTACGGGTGTGGTTTTGTGTGTGTCTCCTATGAGCCAATTCACGTGTTTATATACGAAAACAAAACACTAGATTAATGTCCCATAATGTCACATTAATCCATGGTAATTAAGCTCATTAACCATTGTAATGAATGGTCAGTTTGGAATGCAAAGGGTTGGTTCAATGAACCAAAATTCGTTCTAGAATCTGCTAAAAAGAAAGCTCTCGAAAATTAGCAAAAACTGGTCACTTCTTGACCCCCGTTTCGGAGCTGCATTCGTGTCCGCAGGTCGCGCGGGCACGAGTTCAGAATTTCAACCCGAATTGTCATTTTTCGCACCCCCCCCTGCGCGAGGGTATGAGCTAGAGTAAAACATGACACAAGTGATGTCAAAGCCTTTGAGGTTTATCCTTATAAACCAATTACCCTTTTGTTCCCACACCAATGTGGGATAGCTCATATTTTTTCCAAACTTGAACAAAATTCTTTTGAGATAAACATCTCATTCACACACATTTTCCAACAGAAAGATCTCAGTGTTCTCTTTAAATTTCATCTTTTTCTTGATTTTCTAACAATTTAACATGAAAAGGGGGCCTCCTAAGAAATTTAAAAAGGGGCATTCTGAAAAAAATCATATATTTTATACTTGTTACATGAATTCTAGCGGGGGCTTCGCCCCCCTCTCAGCCTCACATAAATCCGCCCCTGAGAGGGGGCATGACTTATGAGTCACTTTTTTTGTGAGTCCACCCATGCTCGTCTTCAACTTTTTCAACCAGTCAATAAATTTATAAATAATTTCTTAAAAAAAATACTCTCAATCGTTGGGTATATTTCTCACTAACAAATAAACAGAGTGGTAAGGTTAGGTGACACCTACTTGACATGATTTATTTATTTTTTACTTACACTTATTATGATTACTCATTTTCGTGACTAAATAAACTGAAAGTGGAGCTGAATTATTTGAAGCAATATGACAAATAGAATGTGATTGAATTATTCAAAGGCAATATGACAAAAGAGTGATTAAATTGTTTACAAACTCGATTGTATTTTGTAAATAAATTAAAATAAATATATCGTTTTCAGGAGAAGTGTCAAAACAAACGGACGATTTAATTCCTTTGCACGTGATTTGAGTCAGGAAAGAGCATATTGGTAACTAATTGATCATGTGCAGCCTACTCCGGGTAATCCAAGATCGACAAACCTGTTTCTTTTCGGTTTTGTAATTAGCTGAATTTTCTTTTATCGACTTTATTTTACATCATTTGTTTATTATGAAACTTGAATCATTAAACTTTAAAAGATAAATACCCTTAACAACACAAGGGTATCATTAGACTAGAAGCTGTTTGATTTATAATTAGCGAGATATCTTTCCAAGTTGTGTGTGATCAGTGTCAGATTAAACTTTTTCAATAGTTAATTGGTTATAAGATACGCCTAGCTCGGCCGGTCCAAAGGGTTTAGACCTTTCATATATGAATCTACAACTATCCTAGCCATTTATCTCATGTGTAAAAGAAGCTTAATTCCAAGTGGGTGGGTGAGGGACCGCTATTCGAAACCTTAGTGAAACACTGGATTGTTATTGTATGTCTGCTTTTCGTATCCCAAGTGGGTGGGGAGGAGGGGGGGGGGGGGGGGGGGGGGTGCTCATGTGACTCCTATAAGGAGGTTTGTTTTCACGTTAAAACCAAAATTATAAAATAAGACTTAAATCAAATTTACACCAAGAAGACTATTGTAAACCATTTAAACTTTGTATGCCAAATGATGCAAGAAAAATAGCGGTTAAATAACTTAAAACACTTGATTCTTTAAAGTCTCAAATAGAACCGAAAGAATCAAAAACTTTAGTTCTTTACAATTAAGTTCGAAAAAAAAAAACTAATCTATAACTACTCATTCCTAATAACCCTACGTATACTAGAAGATAAGTATGAAAAAATGAGTCAAACTTGAATTTGATTTGCGGATAATTTGTAAAGCAGAGTCGACAATGATCCCCTCAATCTAAAAAAAAATAATCAAGTTTTTCAAGTGTTTAAATAAAGTCATTTAAAAAAAATATTCTTCTTCTAAAGTCATCTAACTTTCATTAGATATTTTAATCTTACTGTCCTTACCGCATCGCTATATTATCCCTCTAAAGTCATCTAACATTCATTAGTATGGCGGGTTGCGATGGACGAGAAAGAAAAGGGCAGCTGGGCAGGTGTCCGTGAGGAATTGCTCGTTCATAAGGGCGGTAAGGATAGTACGTGTAATGTAACCAAATTGTTTTTTCCCATTCACACACATACTTAAGTGTATAATTTCGGGTGTTCGTAGCAAGGGCTCCATGAAGGTAAAAATCCGTTTATAAGAAAGACGAGTAAAAAATTGATGTGAATGATGACTAAGACTGTTTGTAGGAAGAACGGTGTCAGCATTGTAGATGGTCGTAATGGGGGCATATTGCCTCGTAAAATGAGATCACATTGGAGCACACTACCCTTTGGGACTTTTTTGTTGTTTTTGTTGTACCGTGGTTGGCCTCATGGAGGTGATGAAGCATTTTTTTTTTCTCCACCACTCAGATAGTTACATCTTATTTCCTTTTTTTATATAAAACTCTAAATTCAGCCACCATTCATACTATCACTAATTCACTAAACACCTTTTTCACTATCACACCATTGTATGTGTGACACTTTTTTCACTATCACACTACTACGGATGACTTAATTGTCGTTGCCACTAAAATGGTTCTATTCTTTTCTCCACTTTAGACTTTTAAACGTCATATCCAAATTTACGACAATCAAGGTGCAATGGGTATGACACCAGGTTGCTATTTAATAGATTAACCTTAGCTAAAAAAAACTCTAGTTGGAAAAAGATTAGTGGTAGTCCGTTGACTTCTTCTAAAAGATGTTACCGTCTCGAGCCTTGGCTCTTGCGTCGGGTCAGAGGGGGTGGGGGTGGGAGGGTGCGTTACTCGGTTGTTGCGGAGCTTTCTCTAGTTCCACCCATAAGAAATTTTTGAGTTGGGTCTAATATGTTCAACAACTAGGGACGATTGAAATCTCAACACACACACAAAAAAAAAAGTCTAAAGTGTATCAAGACGTGTTCACACTCCCTTGAGCCTGCTTATATCTAGCCCTCTCACTCGACAAGAACGTCATATAATATTTGTGTGGTTTTTTCTTTTCTTTTTTAAAACGTCGAATTTGGATCACTAATGGGGTACTGGCTCAACCGATCATCTTCATTCCTTTTCAAGAGGAAACCCGTTATAGGTGAGAAAACCCCGTAGCCCACAGGAAGCTGCCACGCATGAAACTTAAACCCAAAGTCTTTAATTTTAAATCTCTTTATATGTATCACCTCAACCACTTATACCGGGATCATTGACATTTGTGTAGGTGTAGATGATAAAGACACCATGTTCACACTACCCATATAAAGTCTCTTCATTGTCATATTATTTCCCAATCACCATCTTCATGATTCACTCACTCGGTTACTAACACACATCTCTCACTCCACTCTTTCATCATCATTTAGTTTTCTTTAACATTTTTTTCGACATCCCTAGCGGGATGTTGAAGATGAAACATAAATAACATCAACTAAAATACTTAAGAACATTTCATAATAAAAAATACATTACTTGATGATAAAAGGAATATAAAGATAAAATTTATATATTAGTTACACCTAAAACGATTGTAATCGATTAATTTATACTAAGTAACATTAATTGAGTAGTGTATATATCAATAGTTAAGTAATAGAATAAGCCAACTTATACTAATTTGGTATCATGTCGTAGGAAAACATAAATTAAATAAAATAAAGACTGCTACTAGTGGCTGCTGCCACCGGTTCATTGTATTTATATATTAGTTGATTGATCAAGCAATACACGTAATTTGTCATTATCCAGGTCACATAATTATTTATGTAACCTGAAAACTCTACATTTATTTACGTAAAATATGATAAAGACACGGTGGCCACGACTTTCATCAAAAAAAATTTGAATCGATTTTATTTATTTTATTTTTATTTCTTATTTATTATAAATGCAACTGGTATATTAATTAAGTATTTAAAGATAATCATATTTACTATAGACATTGATACTGTTAGGTTATATATATTTTGATATTTGTATTTTTTTTATTTGTACATTTATTATTATTATTTTTTTAACAACCAACATCTGGTTACCCGAGGTTTTTACATTGGCAAACGATGTTACCCACGACACGCTGCGATCACATTGCGAGTAACCAGGACCCTCAGTGTTGCACGTCCATCTCAGAGGAAACTCACCGGCCAAAGGCCCACTGACCCACCTCATTATATTTTTACATTTTTTGTGTCAGGTAAAATTTAAACCCTTAACTTCCACAGTAGTAAAAGGTAAAGGGATATCTAGTCCACCAAATGATGAAGGATATTTGTACATCTTATCTTAATCTTAATAAAGCAATAAAAAAGTTTCCACATGTCTTCTTTTTAAGGTGTCCACATCATCACTTACACATGTTAATACAAGATTCAATTATCAATTTAGTAAATTACAATTAAGACTAATTACCAAATTTTATCTAAATTAAAATTTTATTTAAAAAAAATGGCAAACATAATGTAGATTTGATAAATTACTCAATAATTTGAGTCTTTTTAAGGAAGCAAATCAAGAATTTGTCATCTTTAATGTATTAAATTATCAATTAATATTTTATAATGAATTATTTCATTTATAATTTTCAAATTTCTTAATCGTTTTTTTATATTTAGCTAATATTATGAACCTAAATTCAACCCGTGTAGTACACGAGTTACTAACCTAGTTTAATAATAGTTAAGCATAGCATTATTGATTAATCCAAGTAGCAAGACACCGTATAGAAGTGGATCATTGTATCAATTAAATCAATTGATCATAATAAGATATCAAATCGCTGGAACTTATTTGTTGAGATTGAAACATTTGATGAAGATGATGTCAGAATCTTGATGTTTATGAAATTTCTTTTGTTGTACTTGTCATAAAGAAAAATAACTGTAAACGAAGTTATCAAATGATGTAATAAATCGCTTTCAAAAGATGAAAACCCGCTAGAGTAAAGAATACTATGTACTAAGTTAAAACTTATGTGTTATATGAATTTAATAAATGTAATATGTTATAAACAACTTTTATGAAAATTTATATGTTAGAAACCTTAGTTATTATATAATTATATATTAAGATAATATATAATTAAAACCTTAGTTATTATAATTTATTAAGTTTTAAAAGATTATTGGAATCAGAATATTTATATTTTAAATATTTATTTTTTTATAATTTAATTATTTAAAAATCATTATCATTAGTATTTAATATGAGAATGTTCATATTAATAGAAGAAATGTAGAGTATGATGAGAATGAATATGGTGATTGTTGGAAATCAGGGCTTCTATAACTTTAATATAAAAGTTGAAGGTACATAAACCCTACACCTATGAACCCTATTTATAATACTCATTGATCTTGGAAAACAATAAACCTAATTAAACATAAATTAGAAAACAAAATAAAATAATTCTACCTAATAAAACTTTAATAATTAACCCCTAATTATTATATATTTACAAGATTAACCCAATAATCACCCCCTTAATCTTGTAATGTTGCTCTAAAGTCTTGAATACCGAGTAAGACCCGAAGTTCTTCCACCTTAATGCATGGTCTCCTGTGTTCACTTAACACGTGACAAAAATAAATGTAGTCTTTTATTAAAAGAAATATGTTATATATTTATTCTATTATAAATAAAAAATACAGCCAATAATAAATATTTAATCCTAATAAAGCACTAAAATGTGTGCCACATGTCTCATTTCTAAGATGTCCACATAAGCATTGCCACATGTCAAAAGCACATTCAATCATCAATTTATTAGATTATTAATTAAGTATAATTACCAACTTTATCAAAACTAAATTTACATTAAAAAAAAAGTTGACAAACTTAATGTGAATTTGATAAATTTACTCAATAATTTGATTATTTTAAAAAAAACCAATCAACAATTTGTCAAACTTAATAAATTTAATTATTTTAACTGTGTTTTTTTTTGTTTTTATATGTATCTAATATTATGAACTCAACCCGTGTAATACACGAGTTACTAACCTAGTATTAGATATAAAACGATACAGACCAAAGATCTGGACTTATTATAGGACATTATTGTTTAATTAGTATTTTGTTTGGCAACAATATATTGACAATGTAATGTATATAAAATTATTTAATGAAGCTTAAACATATTTTTTTTATAAATTAATTACTTTTTGATACACTGTCAGACGGTCATATATATGATTTGTACTCTTTTGCATTGCACATGTTATTTTGCATTAAAAAAACTACATCTATTTTTTTATTTTAGAACAACACATTTTGTCGTTTATTTAAATAAAACATCACATAATATTGTGTTGGTTGTTTGCATTATAAGTTAAAACAAAATGGTTTGTACTATTTTGTGTTAAACATGATGTGTTGTTTGAAGTTATCTAGTACAATATAAAACTAATGTTTTTACTTTTCCCCGAGTTAAAACATCGTATTCCAACATATTTTCCTTTTGTTTTACCGTAAAACAACTTGTTTTGTGCTATTTTACATTATAACGTGTTTTGTGTTGTTATATTTATTTTAAACATGCTTTTTTAAGGATAAAGTTCTAGTACAAACCAATATTATTGTAAGAACTTAAAAACTAATGTAAAAACCATTAAATATATATTAAATTAAGGTCATTTAGATAATTTCTGTGCTTTTCTTCTTTTTTACTTCATGTCTATACACATGATGTCAAATTAACGACCTAAAAAACAAAAAAAAAACTAAACAAAAATCGTTTTTTTTATGTTCGACTATGTTGCATATATGCAGCATATGAAACATATAATGTCACATATGAAACATATAACGTTGCATATATGCAACATGGTATGTTGCATATAAAAGATATGAAACATACCATGTTGCACATATGAAACATATAATGTTGCATATATGCAACATGGTATGTTGCATATAAAACATATGAAACATACAATATTACATATATGCAACATTGTATGTTTCATATGTTGCATATATGCAACATAGTCGGACAGACAAATAAAAAAAACAAAAAAAAAAACTTGTTTTAAGTCATCCGATGGATATACCTGAAACTAAATTAAAAAAATATCAAATTACCCAAATAAACTTCATTTGAAATAATTTTTCTTTGGTTCTTACAAGTTTATACAATAGAAATATGATATTTACCATAAATGTAGTTGGGGAATTAAAAAGAAAAGGTAAAATTACTTAACTATACCTTATTTAAGTTGGTTTTTAAGCTCTTACAATTAATAATAGTTCTTACATGAACTTTACCCCTTTTTTTAAAGTTATACTGAATTTTATGTTGTTATTGGATTTTTTAATTGTACTAGATTTGAAAATTGTACTACATATGAAAACAAATAAAACCAGTACAAAGTCAAACATGTACATACTAAACGTATAAGAACCAAAGATATTTTGTTTGAAGACTAAAATGTCATTTTGCTCTTCTTTCTTGATTGTGTCCTATGTCAAAATTCTAGTAATTTTTACTCTTTTTAGGTAAAATCAATTTCTTATTTGATATGTCCCTAATATAGGCTTGCATCCATTAAAAACACACTTTAATTTGCTTAAAAAAATAGAAAGAGATCCGATCGATTAATTTTATAAATCAATAATTGAGATTCAACTACAATGAAATATGAGGAAAATGAGAGATGGAATAGGATTTTTGGTATGACCTCTTTTGTTGACTTTTTGTTATTTGTGGCCCACTTTAATAAATGTTCTTAACTTTTTCATACGAAATTATTTTTTATAAAAATTACACCATAAAATCGAGTACTTTTTCTCTTTAATTTGAGTATAGTATTGATATATATAAAAAAAGTAAAATTAATTTTCTTTTAAACATATGTAATTATATGTACTATTTTGTAACTATATGTATTGTTTTACGTTTAAACAATATGATTTGTACGGTTTTGTATTGTATATTTTTTGTGTTAAAACAACAATTTCTATGTTGTTTTGTATTAAAACAACACATTTTTTTGAGTAAATATCACATAACATTGTAATGGTTTGTATTAAAAATGTAGTGATTTTATAATGCGAATATTATTTGTATTTTTTTAACTATATGTACTGTTTTACGTTAATACAACATTATTTGTATTGTTTTGTTTTAGTACTAAAATGCTCTTATTTTTATTTCTTAATTGTGTCACATGTCAAAGTTCCTAAACACTTAAATGAACCGGTGGGATCTTGGGTGCGGGCAATCTCCTGCAATACACGAGTATTATTTCGGATGTTGTATCCTGGGAGACAAACGAGCGCTTTCTTGGAGACCAACAATCTATTTAAGGGCCCTGTATTTTGACCCGATCCTCAACCAACGCTAAACCTTTAGTTTGTTAATTTATTGGAGCGAAGTTGGAACCAGGAGAGTCAGGACAACAAGACCGAAGATCGGACTATCTTGAGGGCTCAAGAACACACGTGTAAGACTCAACTTGTTGAAGACCTTCTCATTTTCAGTAAATTTACAAATCAACTTGTTGAAAACCTTCTCATTTCAGTAATTTTACGTTGATGTAATGTTTTTTTCCTTTATTGATGTTAGTTTGTATCATGATATTTGATGAGGATATGTGAAATCCGGATGTACAAGTGCAGCAAAGACTTAGCATTTTCAAGAATAATGTTGTCGACCCGCATCTGCCTGTTCTGTACAACAAAAAGGATGCAGTTGCGGATAATAAGAAGCAAGTGCATCTGTTTAAGTTATGGAAGATTCGATTCCTTTAGTTAGTATAAATAGCTATGGTTCAGTTGGAATCATCACTTTTGGAGTCTGAGATTACACCATTAACTGTGTGTTTCTCTGGACATTTTCCTATTTGTACTAGAACTTCGTGAAATCAATAAAACAAACCGATTCATCACTTATTTTCCACTGTTTAGCTAGATTCAATAGTGAATTGAAAAGTTCAATCTACTTACGATGGGATTTTGTTCTTCATCAGTATTGTACTACAATAATTCTCAAATATATGTTTATTCATATTTTGTAAATATTATATGAATATATTTATTAGAAGTTACCTAATTCCTACAACATCCATCCATGAGGTAGGAGAATCTTCTACCAAAGTTGAAGTTCATGATGATGAGGGTTATAGAGGCATGGTCTTAACTGAATGATTATTTATACTATGAGAAGGATATAGTTGTAATTATTTAAAAATGAAGAATTTTAAGGGGGCAAAATAGTATTTTAAGAAATAAATAAAATTATAATGTTTATAGAAAATAAAGATTAAACAATCTATTTAATTAATAATTACTGACATTTAATGATTCTATATAAATAAAAATACTTAGTCAATAACTTGTCTAAAAATACAGAAAAAATTATAAAATATTACTAACGCAGCATCACGCGAGTTTCCGACTATAGATATAAATGTGTTATGTGTTTGTATATCATAGATATCATATTGGAAACATGTGAAGGAAAAGTAGTCTTAGGGAAGTAACAAACAGGCTACACTCACTTCATATAATACTACAACAAAGTTATTATATTATAATTATAATTCAAGTGATTGAAGTCAAGTTCTTATTTTGGCAATTAGCCAAACAAAGTTCTTTCTTTTGAGTTTCAAATTTCTATTTTATATTCACCGCTAATTTTGCGTTGCAAATTATTATTTAAAGAGGGTTGTTAAAGAGTTGAGTTGTACAAGTAAACCTGATTTGCCTTTTCATGACGCAGATTTCAATTTAGTTTTTTAGAGGAACAACTTTATATATTTAATCTTGCATAATATAATTATATATTTACAAAACGTAAAATCGTAAGTCAAACATATGGGGCGAGTCTTTTACAGATTGAACTTAACGTGCAAAACATATTTGACCATCTATAATGTTAATGTTAATAATCTGTATTTCCACAAACAGTTCAATTAACATATCACATCAACTTTTCAACCGCTCTTCCAAATATATAGGGGGAGTCTTATACAGATTGAAATTAACGTGCTAAAACACAATTTCATTCTTCAGATGAAAACTCTTTCGCAATTTCATTCTTCAATTACTTCTAATCCAGAAAAACACAAGTATATGTTTAGCAAGAGGAGATATAATTATGGAATTAGAAGGATTAATTTAAGTTTACACAAATGTCGAAATTGTCTGTTCAAAATTCGAATGGCAAGGATTTAAGACTATGCATGCAAACACAAAAACTGCATTGGATTATTATGCGACTGACTATTTAGGTAAATATGGATAAGATGGTGGCTACAGTGAGACCTCTTAAAGGGTTGCATAAAACTTTGTTTTTAAAAAGGAAGGCTTTTGCTAATTTTGCTTCTCGCCAATTAAAACGCATGAGCTGCGGAAAGCTTTGAGCAAGGCGCATAAAGATGATTTTGTAATGGGCAGAGGTTCTGCTTTGCCTGATTGCTTTCATGACCTTAAGTTTCGATTTATTGGTTTTCTCAGGTCCGCCCACGAGAAAGCTCATCCCTACATGCAGTATGGACAATAACTGGAAATAGAACCTCACAGAAAAAAGAAGACGATAAAAACATTTGTTTGCCAACTAAAAGCCTGTTAAAGTCATAAACAAGTTTCTCAATTCCTCGGCTTCAAATGCCACTATTAAATGGAACAAACATTAGTTTCTTTTCCTACTTGACCCAGAAAACTGCTCAGTTATAACGTAACTAACAAAGCTGCAATTTTGATTTCATTAACGTTAAAGCTGAACTTGCTCATAAATACTACTTGACTGGGAAGAAATTTGCATGATCCAAGTATATGAAAATTAGATTACTGGGAACTTCAGATGCTTGATCATCAATCTTTGGATGTAATCGCGAGTAAACCCAAAGCGCCAATAAGAACATACTGCAAAATTGCAAAAATCAATAATAAAGGAAAACATTAATCAAAATCTTGACTCAAGCTGCTTGACTGGCAATTGCATTAACATAAAACAAGTATTTTATACGTACCTTTATAATAGGATTTTCGGTCATGATGATTGTAACATAGCCAACATAAGGTAAAAACCTGTAAATGAACAAAGCTTTTTAGCTCTTACTAGTTACCAGTAACAAACATCTGAATTCCAGTCTGATTACTTATTTACCAATCAGAAGATATATATTCCAGAATTGTTAATATACAAGCGGTAAAACTTGCAGGAGAAAAAGTCAACACTAGATAAATGTGATCTAGATATTTGCCTAGATCCATGGATTATAGGATTTTTAACATATTACCCATTTGGGGGTAAACAGGCCAATTTACGTTATATTTGCATGCAAAGGGTCAAATGGGTAGTAGTTTAAGAACGGCTTAATATGGAAATGGATCAAGAAAGTCAAATGAGTTAGGAAGTCATCAAAATTGTATTCATAATGCATTAAATATCCTAAATAATTTCATTTTAGAAAAAAAAAACAAAAAAGTTTTTGCAGGTTGGCCCCCAACCAGCATGTTTTCATGCAGTCTAATAAAAACTAACCATTTGACCCGTTATAAAAAGCTTACCTCTTTTGTCCTATTACCCAACTCGCCTGACCCAACACCATTTACCGCCTTTAATATTAGTTTAAAGGTTTTGGTAGTATCAATCAGTGAAGGAAGACACAAAATGGAGAAAATAGAGAAAGTGTAGTTCTTAAATCTTCTTGCTCAACTATCATAAATTCATAAGTTCATAACCTTATTCTTTGAAAACTTGGTTCACAGAGTCTTAAAATGGTTTATGGTCCAAATTCATTTGCATAATCATCAATATAAATGTGACGGTCTTTAATGATTTTGTTTTGGTGATATTTATGCTAATCTTTGGTGGAAATACAACTATGTAAATAAGAAAGATTTTGAAGAGGTGTCTTAGTCTTTTACCCCACGGCTCTACCCATGATATGCTGACGTTGAAGCCACTTCTGACCTGGCGCGTATAGAACTCGGTCATCCTGATCATTATTATCCCCTGAGATAAAATTAGGAAAGAAAATATATAAACCTTGAGAGAGAGCTCTAGAACATTCGAGAGACATCTTGCAAAACACTAGAAATAAAACCTTTTGTAAGGACATCAAAATCGGCTGTATCATTCCGTTCATGAACCTGCAAAAGAAAACAATTAGATGCCATTTGAATTAATAAAATGAACAAAAAGTGTTCCCTCTCTCCAAGGTAAATGCGGTGTTTGACTACTAGTAAAATATCCAAAGTACAAAAGAATAAATTAAATGTAATGGAGCAAAATCAATTATATAAATAATAATTAACGTGCAGAGAGGTGATTTTGAATGAAGCATTGTATAAAGAGAATGTTGAAATAAAACTTGTTGCATTTTTCCGGGAAGGGATAAACTATTAACGATCTACTGATCAATAGGTTTAAACACGAAAAGAAAGGAGTGTTCACTATTCGGTTTGAAACCAACTAAACCAGACTGAAACCGTTTAAAACCGAACTGAATCACATAGTTAATTTTCAGTTTGGTTTTCAACCAAATGGGAGTAGCTATTCAGTTTTAAGAAATCCAATTTGGTTGAAAACCAAGTTCATATATATTGAGCTATGGGATTTTCCTATTTGTACAGCTTATTAGACATTCAGCCTATTACAAAACCAAGGAACCCGAAACCCAAACAGATGAAGACCCTTACACATAATCTTGTTAATAATAATTTGTTGGGTTTGAAACCGAAACCGAACCGAATTCAAATCGGTTTTGACCATTTTCCACTCAACTTATTCGATTTGACCAGAAAAATAATCAAAACCGAGGAAACCGAACTGATGAATGCCCCTACCAAAATCCACTTTACTTTCACATTTTTCCTTGTACGCAAGGAAAAAAAAATGTTGTTTCCCATAGTATGTAACCTACTTTCAACATTTTAGAATCATGTGTACATAACTTTCTGTATGTAAAAGAAAATTCTCATTGTAACCTACTTTCAACATTTTAGAATCATGTGTACATAACTTTCTGTATGTAAAAGAAAATTCTCATTGTAACCTACTTTCACATTTTACCATCGTATCTAAATAACTTTCTATAGCATGTAAAATGAGACATGACACCATTTTACCTGCTAAGATTAGTTAAATATGGTGGTAAGAAAGTGAAAGTATATTACATAAATCCAAAAACCTTGTTTCCTAACATACAATAACAAAGGATGAAAGTTGCATTTTGGAGTAAATCACCCCTGTAAAGATACCATAGAACATTAATAAGATAAACTAATACGGGTTTACCAAAAGAGTTTTGCAATTAAAATGCAAACACTGTTGCTCAAAACACACAATTATCCAGTATAAATGCAGTCATAAATCATTATTCTTCGCACAGAAAGAATTGCTAGTGGTGTCTAACACGTATAATAGCACTCTTCTTGAATAAAAAATAGTACCTAACATTATGTTACTTGGTGGAAACTGGAAGCACAAGGACAAAAACATAATCCAGAAAAAAATGCAATACCTTGATTACACGATGGACGATAGGAATCTCCCGGCGCTGAATGAAATAGAAAAGGGAAAAACCTTAAGAGATAACTCACAAAAGTAATAGAAGCTTCAAAAGGTATGGATATTGTAACCAATACATTAGGCTACAAAAAGGAATTAGAATTATTACATCAATGTTGAACACCACAATTTCACCAGCCCGAATAGGGTCTTCACCCATTCGTAAGAACAGAATATCTCCCTGATAATGTAAATTAGGCATCCATCAGTTCTAAGGAATATTTTTAAGCAAAAAAGAGTTTGTATATCTCACGCGCTATGGGCACATTTCCTTCACAGTAAAATTCAATGGAATTAGAATCTGAATTTCATTTCTTAACCTGTTTAGTACAAAAGGGTGTTGCGGTTTTGTGGTGCAGGGAAGGGTTGATGGTGACCAAAAAAAAAAGGTGGTTGGAGACGACATGGTGAAGGTCATTTTGTTTTTCTTTTTAAATTCCTTTAACAAAATTTAAATTTTAATTTCTTCAAAAAAAAAAATTCAAGAAAACACATGACAGATTCCAACTCCTTTAAAACACTCGACAACGGAATCATTTATACCTCCATAGATAAAAAGAATATGAAATACATAGGAAAAACTTACCCTCTGGAATGCAGGTTCCATGCTTTCAGAAAGAACTACAACAACTGGTGACTCACTACCAGTAACACACATCAGAAACTTCCATATTATTAGTGCAGATGAAACAATCATACCTGAAGGCAAACAAAAACTAACCTTTTTCAGGTAACCGGATAAAACAATATACCAAGGAACACTTTGCATTAGGGGTGGAACTAGGGGACAGTTAAGAGGGTCCATTGGCCTCGATCACCAAAATTGTCAATTTTCAAGAAAATCATGAGTTGGACCCCTTATTTGCAGTCCATAAAAAGGGAATCTTATATTGACGACTAAAAAGTTATGGTTCTACCACTCCTTTGCATCAGAAAATATTTGTGTCATCATTGTTTATTTAGGTCGGTTATGTCCAACCATATACAATTGCCATTAATCCTTAAGGAAGCTTGTTGTCAACGCCTTCTTTTACAACACATATAGGTATGAAGTTCTAAATTTCAAAAAAAAAAATACAAAGACCACAGATTAAGATTATGAATTATGCATTTCGCGAATGTTTTGCATCGTTATGTTATGCAAACACTATGAATTTAAACTATTCCTTTAATTGAAAATTAGGGTTTCTCATTCAATTGGGGTTCCATCTATTGGGTTCTGTAAAAACAAAACCCTAATTCAGAAACAATATGCTACATCGGATCAATAAATCAAAACGCATGACAATCTAATCGAATCGAACTTCAGGAAGAAACGAATCCAGATACATTTAAATCGAGAAAGCTGAATCCAAACATCACAAGCTGAAATCAATCAGTGATTCGTAGTGTGTAGATGTGAAAAAAGATTATAGTAGCGTACCGAGAGTAATGACCTGCTCGACGGCTTGTCTGAGCTTCATGGACTTCAAAGAATCAATGGAATCTCCGATGAACCCCATCGTCCGAAAGTTGACTCGATTCGATCTTCGGAGAATTCGATCTTTGTAGTCAGCTATCACTTTCCCTTTGACTCGGGTTTGTATTTCTGTTTCTATGATGAATTGAGATCACAGTTCCATAGCTATTTTTGTCATTAATTTTGTCTTCACTTTGGTCAACAAACTTTAATGCTGTGTTAAATATAATTATTAATTATATATATTATTATAGTAATAACCCATTAAAATTGGTTAAAATAGATTTCTTGCCACTTAGACAATAATTAAACTTTATTAAATGTTTTATTTTTTTTTCTTTTTCGACGGCTTTGTTTTTGGATCATTAATGTGGACATGTTATACCATTCACCTAATCATGTTCATGGTCTATGCCAGTTTAGAAGGAAACCCCATATCAAGTATTAGGGTTAGATACTCAGGGCCTACCAGGTGGAGTGAAATCCACCATTGAGTCTAGTTCATACTTGGGTACACCTGAAGATAGCACCAACTGAAAGCAAAGCTATCATTCGCAAGGATCGAAACGATGATCATTCAGCCACGGAACGACCCAGTCCCCACCAAGGCAAATGCCGGAGAATGTGTTTTAATTTTTCGTTATGCTAGTCAGGGATCAGGGAAAGGATCTATCCTTTAAACTTTGAAAATATAGAACATACATAGAAGGAGGGAGTAAGGAAAAGGAGCCCGATAGATGTAAGGTTTGAGGTGGAGACATTGAGTGAGGGCCAATTTGGCAGGAGGGAGTCAGGAAAAGGAGCCCGATAGATCAAAGCGAAAACACCACCCCCAATATGTAAAGAAGGATAGAACCAACAAAGCAAAGACGTCGCACCTCTATGTCAGGACCGGAGTTAGAAATGACCATCTTTTAATACAATATCGTAAGGTGATCCTATATCAAATTGATACAAGATTAATCGAACATTTCCCTTTGGGCAGTAATTTGACAGATTTTATCAATTGAGAAGCCAACTAAGCAACCGGTACTATATATATGAGCATATTAACCAATTTTAGGTTTGATAAAACTAATATTTTAACTAGGCTATCAAAATGAACAGAATTCAATCCAAATACGGTTCAATTAAAATTAGCAGCACACACTATAAAAATCAAAACCTAAGCTCGAGGGCTGCAACAAGTTCCTTCAACTGATGAATACCAGATATGGAAGACATAAAAGCTCCTGGATTTCATAAGCCACTTCGACCGTGGCGCCAACAAAAGTTATGTCATTATCATATAAGCCAGTCAGATGCAAACAGATATGACGCATCAAAACCCAAACTGAACTCGAGATGAAATATAAAAACCAGATATGGTAGTATGGTACCATGTGGTAGCCCTGAAAAGGCGTTTATGCTAGATCTCCTCTAAACGACCCAACCGTGTGGGCCATGCAACGAACCCAATGTGAAGCCTTCAAATTACATGCTTCATCATTGTCTTTACACCAATCAATTCACACGGAACACAAATCTCCCTGTTCCTATGGCCAGGGTAATCTTTCTGCTAACACCCACCGAACGCATCAAGTTGCAGTCTGACTATTTATAACTTCAACAGTTCAGAATATCAACAGGTCAAAATCAACACCTCAAAACATGAACAGGTCTAAATCCTAAGTTCCAACGCCTGCTCAAATGTAAAATTATATCAAAACACTGTAATACATGGTGACGGTTTTGTTTTTCTACCACTCAACTTTTCCTAATCAGATGGACCTGTTTATGCTGGCACTGCATAAAACAAAGTTCAGAAACACAATATTATTAACAAGTAATCACCAACATTTATGAAAACAATTAAAAGAAGAGAGTAGTTTACAAGTAAAGGGATCAAAAAATTGGTACAATGGTTTGTTAAATGATGCCCCCTCCCGTGGGTGTGACTTACCATTAAAAAAAACAGGGGTCAAAAGTCACCTATTAAAGCGTATTTATGCATAAAACTTCCAACCCACATTATACAAAGATACAGATTATTATTGAATAACAGAACCTGTAATCAGAGTTGACGCCCTAAAAATATTAATTATAACTTCAAAATTCTGAATGTTGGGTATTTTGAAACCAAGTGTATCTATAAAGCATAAACTCCATCCTTAATCACTTTACTCAAATATAAAATATTACTGAATTATATAAATTATTTAATCGCATCAGAACTAAATACTTAAAAGTTCAATTATTAAACGAAAGGTGTTTTGGGTGACCTTGCACCGAATGCAGGTCTCAAAACACAGAAGCCGTAACATTCCAGTAAGGTTACTACGATTTTGATCAAACTAGAGAATGTATATTAGAGAAAACCCTTACTGTAGGTTGAAGTGTCGATTTGCTCGGGAAGCTCCTTTATGTCAACCTCGAACCTTTCCTGCACCTGCAACACGAGAATGGTAAAAAAATTAATGTTAAAAGCCACAAGAAAACAAGGGTTTCTTAGTTTAGTAGTAGATATCAACTAACATCAACCGCTATATAAAGCATAAAAAATAAAAACCTTGTTAAGAACATCAGAGTCTGAAGCAGAGGCTACGAAAGTAATTGCAAGACCCTTAGTGCCAAATCTGCCAGCTCTTCCCACCTACCAAAACATTAAATAACACAAATAAAGGCAAGAAATCAGTTGTTTGCCCTAAAAAGCATAGTGAGAAGAGCAACTTATCAATCTTTAATTATTGAAATTAAACCAACCCTGTGCAGATATGTATCAGCAGAATCAGGCATGTCATAATTTATTACAATATTAACACGCTCAATGTCAATGCCTCTTCCAACTAAATCAGTTGCAACAAGGATTCTTTTTAACCCCTCCTTAAAACCCTTGTAGCGTGTCAACCTGGCAGAAAAATTCAGAAGTCAAACAAAAACAATTGTGATACGCAATGTATCATTTATACCCTTCCCACGTAAATTAGGACCATATACACTGGTTGTAAACAGGGATAAAGTTATGTATTTGGTTTTGGTTTTGTTTTTGTAACAATTAGAATATAAAATGAGTGAAGGAAATGCCCCTGAAATATCTCAAAATAGGACACATTTAACATATAACATGTTGTCACCACATTATATACCTATATACAAAAAACAAAGTTGGAATCATTTATCATTTTGCCATTAGGAAGTTTTTACCATCAAGCAAAGTTGGTGTAGTGGTTAAATTCTAAACTTGTAGTTGAAGAGACCCAAGTTCTAGTCTCACTCACACCACTTTGTGAGATATTGGTGGGCAATGAAGGATTGAGCTTGCTTGATCCTGAGTCACAAGGGAGGGTTTACGGGCTTGCTCAGTTCCCGC
Source organism: Deinandra increscens subsp. villosa (assembly GCA_039602395.1). Classification (NCBI taxonomy): domain Eukaryota; kingdom Viridiplantae; phylum Streptophyta; class Magnoliopsida; order Asterales; family Asteraceae; genus Deinandra; species Deinandra increscens. Next base: position 82,303,172 of record JBCNJP010000025.1, on the reverse strand, counting down.
CCGATGGTGCAAATGGGGGGCGCTCCGGGTTCCCTCGCTATGAGGTTCGGACTCGGGACAGTGGGTAGGTCCAGAGTAACCAGTCCCGATAGCTGAGCCAAATTGCCGTTCCAAAGAAAAGGAAGTTTTTACCATTTTGCGAAATTTTTCAATAAATAATTAATTCTTTTAATTTACTATAATCAATCAGATCATAATTGTTTAAATAAAAAATATATTTTCTTTTAATTAAATTACAGATAACATTATAAATTGGTTATAAACAAGTCGTGGTAACTTCATACGTTTTTCTTTACATAATCCCACTCTATTTTTTTATATATAATGGCCTTTAAATCGTTTTTTATAGTGCTTCATTAGTTTCAGTGTTAGTTTCACACAGTTGCCTTTAGGACTTTAGGTACCTAAACTTTTGTTGTGTTATATTTAACTATGCTTTTAATTTTAACATCGTTGCATATTCTTTTTGTATTTGCGTTTTATTCACGTTGCGCTTTAGCAGAGCAACTGTTTTTTGTACCCAGGTTACCTCATGGCAACACTTGGGTACCAAAATCTAGTTAAATATATATTTTATTCAAGTTTTAGCACCCTCTACGTCAACAATCATGATTTTTACTGGAATTGTAATTAATATGAAATCAGATTTGGGAGGCCTTAACAAAAACAAAAGTATGTTAGATTGTTAATTATTAATCAAAAACTATTAATGAGCAAGTAGTTCCAGAATATAAGCATGGCCCGCCTAGTATGTCAAAAAGATTCACGAATCACGATTTAATTAAATCAAAGTGCAATGTACTTACCTTTCTTCCTGAGACATTCCAGAATGGATACAAATAGATGGGAAGTTGCATTCCACAAGTAATTTATTGAGCTCAGCAGCTCTGCTTACACTCTTGACAAAAATGACTACTTGGTTAAAATCCAAGGCATCTAGAAGGTCATTTAGCTTGCGGTTCTTCTCCATTTCACCCAATTTGATGTAATGCTGACACACACAAAAATTTATTTAAATCATAAGTACAACTTCATCCAATTAGTAGAAAATATCATTCAAATTTCACATAGAGTACTCGGTTTAAATATGCCCACATCATGCTCTCATAAATGTGATGCACATGATGCAAGTATGCGACAATAAAAACACATTGCTACAGTGATGAATCCTGTGATGCGTGTGAAATGTGTCGAATATGGCTTGATGGTGCGTTCTATCTCCATATGGGACTGATGCGGTGCATTATACAGCTGGTGCTGTGCCTCTCCACTCTCCAGTTGACCAAATAGGGTATCGTCTTAAGGAATGTGTCTGTTCTTAATTTCTTATTTGTTCCATACTTATCTTCTCTCCTACTTTGAGGAAAGAAGTTCGCTCATTGCTGTTCGTCATCTTCGGTTCTTCATACAGCTGGTGACTACTTCTTAGGTCGCTAGTCTTCTTTCAAGTTTTAGCCTTTTTCAAAGAAATCCCTCTTCTTCAGTTAGTACATTCTTATTTCTTACAAAGTTCATATGTGGCTTTTAGCAATATGTTCGCTGAAATTCAAATTTCCAAGTTCATACTTTTTTCAATCTGAGCCAGTGCTCTTAGTAAATGTTTGTTTATAACTTTATAAATTGGTTAAAACTTTACTTGTTACCCGATTATATATTGTTTAAAACTTCAAATCACATGCTTATATATTTATTGAAACAAGATGTTCTTTGATTAAAGACTATTAATTATAAGTATGTTTTTATGTTTTAGGTATGCTATAACTTGCAAGTGTGTTTTTATGTGTAAGTGCGTATCATATGAGTGTTACAAGTATGTCTAAGTATACTCCTACTCTAATAAACAATTACAATTGTTGACACATGTCAACACTAGATTCATTCTCACAAAAGTTTTTCTCCCAAATCTACTCTCTAATAAATTCTTTTTTATTGGAAATTATATCTTATTTTATTATCATGATATATTTTTAGTTATTTATATTTATGGAATTATGACAATCAGATATTAATTTACATCTTATTTTTGTTTTTAATAATATATTTTAAACTATTATTATTTTCATTTTAAAAAATATTTAGAAACTTATAAAATACCAATAAACACGTATTTAGTGTGGTTTCATATATAATTGAGCAAATCATATTTAATATTTTAATTAATGAATACCTAATACTATTTTACAAATTCAATCAGCGTTGCGTTGTGGGTGATAATATTTATAGAGAAATTCATAAGCGACAAAAATCATGTTCATATGTTCCAATATTAAATAGTTTTTCCTACCATATCAAATGAGTCATGTTCATCCAATTTGAAAATTTTAGACATCGCGACTAATACAATTGTAAGTTTTCTAATGTATATCAACATAACATTTTTTATTGATAACATTATAATCTTTTGATTATAATTTAGATTTTATACTAAACAATTAGAATGTGTACATTATAATTTTGACAAAACTGTATACTCATCTAACTTTCTATACAGACTTAAAGACTCAAGTTTGTCAATTCATAATTCATGTTAGTCGCTATTGAGTGTTGGTTGTTTTTTAAACATGGTCACGTTTATCTTGCATTTTCCAAATATACAAGTAGAGACATACCCTTAATATTAATTTTTTTGATAAAGAGAGTAAAGTCACCAATAACATATTATGAATTATAACTATAGTTTTTTATTTAATGTAATGTTATACGCTATTTTGATATAAGAAGAATATGCATGAATTATCAACTATATACATATTTTTAATGATTCAACCCGTATAACATACGGGTTCTATCCTAGTTAACAATATAGAAATTCTTATGTACAATTAACTTTTAGTCATTTATAGAAAAACAAACACGGTGCACATCCGTAATGTGTGTGCATAAGGCATCAAACTTTGGGATCAAAACACAACAAAAGCACATTGTGCTTAAAAAAGATGGAGCAGTACCTGGACAAGCCCATGAAGAGTTAACTTCGCTTCATCATCAACATAAATTTCCATTGGCTGAAAAGGTCAAAATCATGTGTTAACTCCTTATTTCAGCAATAACTAAAGAAACTATATATAATGCAAGCTAAACAGCAAGTAACTTATAATATTATATCTTTCATTTCACAAAGAGGTGGTAATTTCAACCCATTTACTTAGTAATGTTCAATTTGAAACTTGGTATATGTTTGATGACGTCACGCATGTAAAGTAAAATTTTACTGTAAAGAAAACACATCAAACATGCCAGATATCGCCCATATTGTAGTATAATGCATAAAACCTCATGGAAGATTTAACTCGAACTTATATTGTAACTGAAACTATGTTTTGTTTCAGGTTGTTGATCCATCAATTGCTTATTAGAAATTAAATAGTTTGGAAAAGAGTTATTTTGGGTCGACGAGACCTGTCTTAACTTGTTTAAACAATACCCATGTTGACCAAAACCTTTTCTGACTTGTTACCTAATCCGCAGCCATGTCCAGCCCATTTTGACATCTCTAAGGTCTTAAATAATATTAAATTGATAAAGGAACAGAAAAGTTAAAGCATATTACGTCTTGCATAAACTTCTTGCAAACTGGGCGAATCTCCTTGCTTAGTGTTGCAGAGAACATCATTACTTGCTTATCATGGGGTGTCATCTTGAAAATCTCCTGCACGTCTCTTCTCATATCTGTAGATACAAATAAAAGACCATTGGACATGCATGCCAAAATAAACAGAGTATGGCAGAGAAATAATGGGATATATGTGTCTCAAAACGATAATTTCTTTTAGTATGGTAATGGTTGATATTGGCCAATGATAATTTTCTTTTATTATGGTTAATATTGGTCGGGGTAGCGTCGGGTTAACCCATAAATATGTTTTTTTTATCATTTTTCTCTTAATAAAAACTGCACCCGATTAATAAGTTAAACATGATTATTAAAAATATAAGAAAAATCTAGTTTTTAAATATGCGACCGATAAAAATTGTATGGATTCAAAACACTTTGAGCAGCATTCATGATTCAACACATTTTTTCCATTTCTTTATAGCTATTTTTTTTAACATTTGACCCATTTGAGAGGGAAAAACAAATAAACCAAGTTATAAGTAATCGATTTATAAATGACATCTCTAACAGTCTAACATGCACCAATAGAGATATACATTGAGGACTGCTAAAAAAAGTGCAAGACAATCAAAAGAACATACCAAGTGATTCAAGCATTTTGTCACACTCATCAAGAATAAAATGCCTCACATTCTTCAATCCAAGATCCTTGTCTCTAGCAAGCCCCAATACTCTTCCAGGTGTCCCAACAACAATATGAGGACATTCGTTCTTCAGTAATTCTCTGTGGATCTTTATATTGACACCACCATAGAAAACAGCAACTTTGAGATCAGGCAAGTATCTTTTGAACCTTTCAAACTCATGGCAGATCTGTATGATAAAAAAGAGTGAAACATTGGTGAGAACTAAACATATTCAAATTGTTTGAGGATCAAAATGGAGGATTGCAAATTTCACCTGATATGCTAGTTCTCTGGTGTGACAAAGGACAAGGGCAGCAACCTGACCTGCCACAGGCTCAATTTGTTGTAGTGTAGAGAGAACAAAAACAGCTGTTTTTCCCATCCCAGATTTTGCTTGACATATGACATCCATTCCTAGAATAGCTTGTGGTATGCACTCATGTTGTACTGATGAAGCAAATAAAATCCCATCGAATGAATTCTTCATAAATTAAAATGACTGTCTTTTTCCCCAAAACGGAAAAGGTCTGCCAAACCAGTTATTTGGCTCGAAATCATGAAAATGGAAATAATATTTACCTGAAAAAAATTTAAGAGATGGTGAAAAAATCTATTAGCAAAAGTACACATGTGCCGCATCAAGAACTCGGGAAAAAATAATCCATAATATGTTACTAGAAACATATTCTACATTCTACATCTGGCACATAAAATTGAAAAAAAAGCACTTAATAAGCAATATGAAAAATAATAATGGGATTCTAACAAAAGAAAGATCAGATCATAAGTAATTTGACAAATAAACCAAACGCAGGATTCTGACAAAATAAAAATCACTTCGTAATGATCTGACGAGTAAACCAAACATGGGATTCTCATGAAAAGAATATCACCTAATACGTAATTTGACAAATAGACCAGACATAGAATTCTGACAAAATAAAAGATCAACATTATGTACCTGTTACAATCCAGGTGGCGTTTGGTTTGTAAACAGGATTGAACATGAGCATTTGTTCTAAAAAAAGGCCCAACCCTCACTACAGGTTTGAGAAACCCATGTTTTACGTGTTTTCTAAAAACCTGTCCTCTTACATAAATATTATGTGTGATGTATCCCTTTCGTTTTCATTCCTTACTAAACTCACAAACCAAGCACAACCTCAAAAATTATCACTCAAAAGCTAAGAGATATGGTTAAATGGTTAACCAACAGAATGTCAAGTGTTGAAAGATAACAATGTCAATCATTAAGTGTCCTAGTGAGTAGTGACTTAACCGTAAATAGATCCATTCCCAACAAAGTGCACACATACGTAAATTATAAACATACAAAAAAGATGACTTGAAGAGTTACTCCAGATTTATACAGTTCAATCTATTTACTAAAAAATAATAACAAATTGAAAGTATAAAACTTTGCCTTCTGAAGGATGTTCAAATCCAGAATCAACAATGGCTCGAAGAAGCTCTGGTTTCAGCAAGAAGTCTCGGAATCCTGAACTGTGAATTCCAACATAGCCCCTGCAAGAAATAACAAAGTATAAGTTTAAGTATGACAACATACACTTTCAAGAAATTAACTTACAACCAACTCTCAGCCATAAAAACTATAATTCTATAAATAGTGTAACTCTAACTCTAAAAGCAATGATGATTTGATAAATATTTATAATCCAAAACAGAGAAAAAAACACTGTAGCATCCAATTCAACTCACAGGCATATGTGCCGTATGATATACATAAGATAGAGAGATGGAGCGCAAAACAGCAGAAGTTTGATAAAAAAAACAGACATAGACAATCTTGGTATTGCATTTAGTTTACTCTCATCTCGGTTGACCTGCTAAAAGAAGAAACAGCTCTGTGTTTTTGTTCTTCAAATCCCAAGTAACTAATTTGGGATTCAAATGATATGACATTATTTCACAGCACTTTGTAACTTGGGGTCTTAGATCCACAATTAAATAACCACTTGTCCAACTAAGGCATAGATCTTGTGTGGAAACAAAATCAAAGAGCAATGCCAATTCAATATTTTGACTAATAAACCTAATATGGAAATAAATAAAACCGTGAATTTAAGCAAAGTTCACATGACATGGCAACTTTAACGGTTCAATATTAAAAAAAAAACAGAAAACTAGTAGCGGACTAACACAGTCGCGTTTTTTTCAAGGGCTTCAGTGCAGATTAACAAGTAACATGAAAAATCAGTGATGAAAATGCTAGGGCTTACTTTTTGACGGTCTCGGAACCAGATTTTCCGTTGACGGAGTCAGGGGCTTTCTCCTCGTCGTCGTAATCAAGAAGCTCCTCCTCGTAGTCGTTGTCCTTAATTTCCCCCATGAGAACTCCTGCTGCGCAAATTCTAGTTTATTACTATCAGGTAAGAGATTTTCGTCGACGGTTCTTCAAATCAAGCGAGAAAAATTAGGCGTTTAAGGTTTATGTATACCTTCTTGAAACAAAGAGATCGAGCAAACGCCTAATCTGTTGCGGCTGAAGGGCGTTGAGATAGATCGAATGACAACCGTCTGGCTTTCGAAGAAGATCCCTAGGAAACAAAGATCTAGGGTTTCGAGGAAAACGAAGAACGGAGATGCGCCACTTCTTTGTAATTTGCTTGATAAGATTTAAATTTGAAAAAAAAAAATAAAGAAAAAAAAATAAAAAAAAATAAATAAATAAAACACGATAAGTTTAAGAAATTTGATATAAATTAATAACCCCGTTTTCTTTTTTTTCTTTTTTTTAACGGCCAACTAAACGAGACCTGAATTTGAACCGGAAAGTCCAATGACAAAAGGCCGCCATCGGCGCCCAAACCCATCAGTCAACCAATTCCAGGAAAAACCACCTCCTCAAACGGCCGGGTGAAAAACCTGTTAGCTCAAAGACTCGAACTCGTGACCTTATGGTTACGAGTCATCTCATCATCGCCTATACCACTAGGACAAGTCCTAGTAGTTTAATAACCCCGTTATATAACGAGTTCATGATTTGATCGCACATATAAATAAATAGTATTACAGCGAAATCTTTAATCTTTAATATGTAAATAACTAAAAGTTAATTATATGTCTAAAACGAACTTAGAAAAAAATTCTTAATATGAGTAATAATTTAACATAGAGTAAATTACGGATTTCGTCCCTGAGGTTTGCACAAATTTCGGATATCATCCCTAAGTTTCATTTATTACGGATTTCGTCCCCAACGTTTGTCAAAACGTTGCGGATTTCGTCCTTTTGATGGATGTCCGTTAAATTTATCTGTTAAATCTTTTAAAATGACACTTTTACCCTTCTTTTAAATAAAAAAAATTAAAATGACTCTTTTGCTCCCTCACTTCTTCTTCCTCATCTTCTGTCAGCACCAACCACCACCACCATATGCCACCACAGCCACCACCATGGGACCACCTTCATCTTCCTAAACCTCCCACCACCCACAAACTCACCGCCACCAAACACCGACCTCACCACCACCCAGATTCATGAAGTTCTCAAATATGGGAAACAAATTAGCAATAGGACCTGCCCTCTCTCCATCACCGTTCACCTTCTCCGGTTATCTACTCACCGTCTCCAGCCATCCGCTGCGTCACCATCTCTGATCAAGTTCCCGTCATCTATTCCAACTCTCGTATCAATACAACAGATTTAATGACCGAAACACCATGTCACCATCCTCGGCGTTAGATTCAATGACCTAATTCCAGATCTATCTCTGTTCTACCGTAATCCGATGTTCTAAGTAGTTTTCAAGTGATGATCTACTTTTGAGGGTACGATGACGGTGTGGTAATGGGTGTTGATTTGCCCTAATTACTTTTTGCTTCCATCTCAAATTGAGAATAAGGATTAAAGATGGTTGTATTGCACCTGACATGCTTTTGTTAAAGTTAAAAAGAACAGAAAAAAAAAAACAAGTTGCAGGCTTTAGTTTCTTTCTTTTTGTCGTGAGATAGAAGACAAAAAAGAAGGCGGTGGCTTTTCTTCACTTTGGTCACCACTGTACTCATCCCCTTCGTTGTACATATTGGTGATACCGATGTGAATCAAAGCAACCTTCTTGAATCCATCATTCGATGTAACTAATGCTCACCAAGGTTGATGATGATTATTATGGTATGATTTAGTGGTTGATGAAGATGACGGTCACCGATGAAATGTTATGGGTTTTCACCGGAATCGGGCTGTATCGTGAACAACCACCACCCAAAACCATGTCGCAGTCACCCTGAGTAAAAAAGAAAGCTAGAAGGATGTTCGGGCTTGAGAATGAGGAGGCGCCGTCGTTACAGGGGTCGCCGGAGGTTAACTCCGCCGCCATGGCTGGAGACTAGCCGGAATATTGGGGAAATAGAGGAATGGTGAGGGTTGGATCGGATAAGGGACTATGTGAGGGAGGGTTTTTGTTTTTGTATTTTTTTTGTTTTTTTAATAGGAAGGGGCAAAAGGTCTTTTTACATTCATTTAACAGATGATTTTAACGGACATCCATCAAAAGGACGAAATCCGCAACATTTTGACAAACGTTGGGGACAAAATCCGTAATAAATGAAACTTAGGGACGATATCCGAAATTTGTGCAAACCTCAGGGACAAAATCCGTAATTTACTCTTTAACATATATGTAAATAGGGGTAGTCTGCTCATGCGTTGTGGCAACAACGCCGCATGTTCTTATCCTCTACACAGCTTTTAAATAAAAATTAATCCAATAGATTTGACCATATGCGTGTTGTTGGGTGAATAGTGCGTTAACACAAAACAATTGAATTGCTATAACGTTGTTAAAAGAAAACGGAATTCAAAAACATGTAACGACCCAAACGTTTAGAGTATTGAGCATACGATCTAAAATCTATATTACGCAACTGTACTTATAATAATACAGACTTCCTTGCTAAATCATTTCAGACGGAAAAATAGGAGATAAATCATATGCTAAAAACAAACCCAACACTTTAACATATATAAACAAAAAATAATAATTTAAATTAGCATATATAAACAAAAAAAATAATTTAAAATTTTACTGTAGCACCGTATCAAATCGCAATTGGCTCTTGTAAGAAATGGTATATTGTGTGTTGACTCCATTTCATTGAGTGCTTATATAGACACTCAAGGTTTTATTAAATTCACCATTTCTCTACGATCGTTTCGCTCCAAACGGTCGTTTCAAGGTCGTTTCATTTAAAACGGCCGCCACGTGTCGCGACGACGAAACCTTAAAATTCAGGGGGCCCCCATTTTTATAGACCGTTTCATCCGAAACGATCCCCGAACGATCGTTTCGATCGAAACGACCGTGTGAGTTCGGTGGATTTAGTAAAAGCAAACGGTGGATTTAGTAAAAGCCATTTCATTTTGTAATAATATTTATAAATGATTACTACTTTAATAACCTTATTTAAATGTTCATTATATAAAATACCTATAATAAAAATTGATAGGAGATTTAAAAGTATGAATGACATAATTCTTCATAAATTTAGGTTTTTTTAAATAATGGTTGAGTTCGTTCTAATTTACGAGGTATCGTTAATAGTAATTTCGTGTATCATCTATAGATTCAGTAATCACGTTTGACCGATCTAATGTTTTATATTCATTGTTGCACTTTAGGCCCGATAATCTGCATTAACCGGCCCACGTAGTCATGGTTCAGATCTGGTGGCCTTAAAGCATAAACATCCTCGTCATGATTAATTTAATGTCACAACATACCAAATAGTTATTTTATAGTCGTTAAGTAAAAAGTGAATTTTTATGAACTATAGGGAATTAGAGTATTTCATAGTTCATTGTTGAAACGTCAATTGCTAAATGATCTCTTTAGAGAGGGGTTGATCATTACAATAACAAACTCATTATTATTCACGGTTACTTAAATAAAATTTGAGAGAATGTTAAGGGACAATTAAAACATGATGAAGATTCTAAATGAGCTCATAGAAGTCATCATTTCGGGATTAAAGTGGTGTTAGATTATAACAATAAAAAGTTAGGATTTTAGAATTATAATGTTTTTTTTTTTTTTTTGCTAACTTTTTGTTTTCATTTATTTTGATTTGCTAATGTACTTTAGTTTATGTACGGTGAATAATATAGTAGAGTTTAAAACATCACTTAAGAACTTTAAAAATGATAATTTTCTTAAAGAATTGAAGTATTAATTATAATGCATTTCAAGTGAGGTAATAGTGAAACACATATGCATTTAAACGTAAAAGAAAATTACAGTTTGAGAAGTCAACAAGAAAGTATGAACCTTAGTTCAAAAATCAAATGACGTAAACAATAAGTTAGAATGAGAAGATAAGGCTATGTGTAATCATAAAGTCTTACCATGGGGCATTACACGATACGTGTCGCTGACATGGCAAAAAGGGGGTTATGTTAATTTGGGTGTGTAGTCATAAAGCCTCTTCCATGTATATATATAGTATAAGATGGATTTAGAAAAGAAAAAAAAGAAAATAGCTTGGTCATAGGGCGCCATGCCCATCATGCCGGAGGACGAAAATGGGCAACATAGTGCCCAGGGGTGCTATGAGGGGCGTTATGCTGGTGGATTTTGAGTTATAACGCTCGATTACACACAGCCTAAGCAAGAGATAAACTAATATTTATCTTTAATAAAATGATGGAAATCTACTAAACTAATTTTGGCTTTTGAGCTTTGTAAAACAACCAAAATACTAATAGAATATATACCATTTGAAAGCACAAACATCACTAACGCGTATTTGTTCGTGTTTCATCAACTCATGCCATCCATTGACTATAAACCTTGTTGAAAAAATTCTAAAAAAATGTTTTACCATTAATACTTAATGTTACACGATATCAAATATTTGTAAGGAGTCTGAAAATAAAATTATTTTTCTACTATAAAGATAAAGATAAAATTGGAGATTAATATGTCTAATGAACTTTTCATTTCATTTCTCATTCATTTTCGTCTTTGAGTTTGATTTTCAAACTTACATTATCATTTAGAGTAGTTATTTACCAATCTGCATAAGAAGACGTTATTATTAAAAAAGATACATTATTGCATATATAAATAAATAAACATGTAAATAATTATTAAACTACGCAAAGAAAATCAATTAAATAAATATTAACAGTTGGTGAGTGATATATAGATGTTGCAAAGAAATTATAAAATTCATCTCTGAGTTGAACAATTCTCACGAAGAAACAAAGATTATAGATATACTTCAAATAAAAATAGAAAGAATTTCAAAAAAATTGATTATCTTAGGGCTTTTTCGAAATTCAAGCTTTTCTTCTTGGATGTTTTTTTTTAATGCTCTAAGGCTATGTGTAATCGGGCGTGATAGCACCCTAACCCCCACCATAGCGCCCCATATAGCGTCCCTGGGCACCCCCGGGGCGCCATGTTGTTGAATTCGGCCGAGAGGCGTGAGGGGCATAGCGCCCTCTCACTTTGACTATTTTCAAAAAAGAGCCGTTAACTAACCGTTGGAGCATTCAAGTTTTTTTTTAATCAAAATTTTATACAAGTGTATAAAAGAGTGGTACCCCCTCACATTTTTTTACACCTCTACTTCTCTCATCTCTTCATCTATCAAACTACATCGCGGTTTGGAACGTGTTAAAAAATGCACCCAAGTGGCTTTCTCAAGTTGATTTGAAGAATAAAATAAATCGTCGCTCGAAAAAGTCTAGGATTGAATCAACAAACGAAACGGATGGGGAGAGTTCGGACGCTCGTGCCTTTGATTTAAATGAGCAAGTTGAGTTTGTGCACGTCGAGCCTCGTCGACCACCTAGTCGAGATTTCACGAAGGCTCAAAGGGCTTCGTCGTCGTCAAGTCGTTCCACCGCCACCACCGTCTCAAATATCAACAAGCTTCAAGGGGGGATGAATGAAAAGCTAGAAACATTGGTGAGTTTGCGTCGAGAACAAACGGGATTGGTTAAACGCCGTATAATGCACCGAGATTTACAAGAGCTTCGACAACCACTCCCGGAGGACGAACCGGCACGTACGATCGCAATAAAACTTAAGGAGGACATCGCGAAGAGTTACATGAGTGGCGAGTATGGTTGTTTTTTTTATGTTATGTGTCGTTTTTTTTATGTCATGTTATTTGTTTCACTAGTATGTTTCTTATTTTAATTGAAGTTTTATGATTTTATAATTTATTTTATTTTATTAGTTGACTAAAAAAATAAATAAATAAATTAAGTAATCATTAGTGGGTTTTATGGTTACACACTTAAAATGCTATAACTCCCCTTTGCCATGTAATCGCCACATGACATATAATACCCCATAGTAAGGCTTGATGACTATACTTAGCCTAACACGTGTTACAACTTCACATGACAAAACGTAAATGTGAACATTTCACATCCTAGTTCTCTCTAAAACTGATAAAGTGAACGTCTCATATGTCATATTATTAACGATATAAGCACAAAAGTAATAAAAGGCTCATTCGTCCGGGAACTTTTTATGAATAAAACGAATTGATTGACCACAAAAATAGAAAGCAAAAGACCAGACCACCTTGAGCACTCCACATTTGACCCTCTCGCCCCCAACTACCATCACATCATTACATGCTCACCGTTTATACTAAAAAATATAATAAAAAGAAACTAAACGTATCTATTTTATAAAGCAACCACGAGGACTTATTCGAATGGTTACTGATAATAAGGGGACTGGACACATAAAACTGAAATATCACAAGTTTGATTTCTGAACTCTCATGTTTTATCACCCGGCTGCTTGTGAAGGTGGATTTTCTCTAGATAAACTCAACTGGTGTAAATACACTCAGGATTTCCAGGACATTTGTTGGCTGTTCAAAAATATATATATTTTATAAACCAGAAATCAATTAACCTGTTAACATGGAACATGTCTCTTGGTTTAATGACATGAAGAATTAGAGTTAGAGTTTGAGCCTCTTAAAGTTATATATTCTATTCTAATTCCAGAAGTTTTCCGTAACGATGGGTTTTCTTATGAGCCGGTGAAATAATAACGGTATGATTAATATAGGGTTCAGCTATATAAACACATATAATTGTTATCCACGCATTTTATACAGTCGTTTTGGTCAAATGGTCATATGAAGAGGTCGTTTAAGCCAATTTTTTTTATTTTATGCGGTCCTCGTCGATTCACGTCGGGTCTTTCCGCCGAAAACGACCGTATTTGGTTGTTTTACCCAAAACGATTGTATCAAGTATGTGTGTATATCATATATGTATGTTTAAATATAACGACCCTCAATATAATACGAGCTTCCTCCTTCCGGGTTGTGGACGTATCAACCAATCGACTTTGATCATTTTTAAAAATAAGTAGCCCTTTAACCTAACACTAATTTGACCCAATAAATTTTCATAAGAAGGTAGTTCCGACTTTCCCATCACCGAAAACGTACACTATTAAATTAGCCACCACCAATTCTTCCAATCCATCTTAACTGTCTCTTCATAAATCCGAATTCACAACCACCCATTTCAAGTCAAAGCACTCAACAGTTTCAAGATTCAACTAAAACACAAAGATCAAAAAATGTCACCTGTTTGGAGTTCGCACGGGGCTTTGTTAGCAACAGCCATGGCGGTTTCGGTTTCCGGCACCGTGATCTTCCTCTCGTTACTCCGGACCACCTCCACTTCCTCCGCCGGGAATCAAGATGATTCTAGTTCTACCGAACCACCATCATCATCACCGCCGCGTTCTTGTTTGTCGTCTGTGAAAAAGGATGGAAGGATGAAAAAGAAAGTGCGATTTGCAGAGAGTGTAAAAGATGCCGATCGGAAAACATGGAGGGAAGCCAGTTATGTTTCTAGTTGTGGAATCGGAACCACGGATAATTTCAATGTGGTGACAAATCTACTTCTAGAGTTTTCACGTTGATGATTGATCCTCCTCTATATCAAATATTCTTTGTTTAAAAGATTATTATGGGAATGAATTCTAAGAGTGTTTTTTTTTATTTTATTTATTATTTAATATGTTGTAGTTAGCTATCTATCTACCTCTACCTATATATACATTAAACAAAACATATTGTGTTGAGTTGTCATATAATAAGTGTGTCCACATCATCAATGGGTGATGTGGCACCCTCTAATGACACTAAAATCCTAGGTGTAATTTTATTAATTTTTTAGATTTTTTTAAAAATCTAAAGTATTAAACTTAAAATATAGGGAATGATCTTCGGAGCAATGAATACCTACATTTTTTAAGAAAGTCAAATTAATTCTCCATTTAAGATTGAAATTTAAATTTACGTAAAGATGGTTGACTAAATTTTAATCCAATACTTGCTTTTAATACTAAGTTTCCTACAAAATTGTTTCTTATTAGCTTGGAAAGTAAGTAATTCTACATCTTAAATCAATTTTCTTAAGTCTGTACACATTAAATGATCTTTTGATTTGCATGAATATTGTTTTCTTTAGATAAACAATTTTTGAATTCTTCGGTCATAACTCATAAGTAAAGATTTAGTGTTTGATTTTGTATATGTTCATGGTGTCTTCATTTAGGTTTTTGTAGATGAAAAAAATATGACAATCATTTTGTCTTAAACCTATGATTTTCCTTTAAGACATTAGAAATTATCATCTATGTTAATGTCATGTTCAAGTATTTCATTCATTGATTATACTGTCATTGAGTCTTAAACAAGTATTTTTAAAAAGGGATATCATATTTTCAGGTGCTTCTATTGAGGACAATGCTCCAAAATCTGGATATGTATATAGAAGGATTGGACAGTAGGTTAAATTCTGTAAAATTATGTACGATTTGGTTGTGCGGGTCGTTTTCATGCAGAGACAACCCCGGGCGATTTAATTTTCTTCTTCAATATTCAATGAATATGCAAAATATTTGTTTCTTTGTGTTCGAGAAATTGAAGATTTACTTCATTCATTATTGTTGTTGGTGACTAAATTAACATTTGATGTTAGTTTTGTTTTATTCTCTTTAGATTAAGATGAGCAAAGATGGTAATTTCAAGAAATTCACGTCTTAAATGCAGAGCTACAGGTGTGCAATTTATTTTCCCTTTCAAAACATCTGTATAACAATATCTATTGTTAAATTCACTTTGTGATCTTTATAAAATAAATTTATTAAGTTGGGCATTATATATATTACATTTAGTTGGGGGTTCTTTGTTGTTAATATATTTATTTCCAGTCAGTATTTGCGTACATCATTAGCAATACATCAAAAGCTCTATCTCTTTATTCAACTTAGAATCTAATTGTTGCTTCTTTTATCGGATAACGTTCACATTGACATTTGCTGTGAGTACTCATATTCAGTTTCTTTCCTTTGCTCAATTCATATTTCATTTCCAGGATTGGTTAACACGCTAGCTAGGGGTTCTAAGAGGGGCTTTTGCTACTATAGAGAGAATTATTCCATCTTATCGGGGTCAGAAATTGATCAAGCATTAGATTATGGCTTGGAAAAAGACATCAGGCAAGAATTACAAGTAGATGATAACTTAAAAATGTTTTTCATCAATGACTCAAATGACAAAAGACGGTCTAAGAACACGAGGTACATATCATCTTTAACAGCAGCCAACAGTGTTTGTAGTCTTGCAGGTTATGCTGATGTGGATGTAGACAAGTTGCATTCTTCATTCACATGTAGTTTCAATTTCTGGATGGATGATATGTCGATTTTAGTAGGCGTACCAGTTGTTCAGTTTTATTATTATTTACATTCAAATAATTAATTATTAATTATTGTTGCTTTAAATTAGTACACACATCAATCTCCATAGTTATAGCTTGAGGTTTTTAAGACTTAACGGTTTGATCTAAATCACAACTTTGTTATGCCATAACTTGTTGTATAATTGCAATGATTTTTGGAGAGTGGTATGCTATTGATTATTAAAAATGTAACGTAAGTATAGAGCTAATTTATAAATGTTTTTACTTTTTGCTTTAGTTGTAGCTGAATATATTGAACCGACTCTAGCAGGCGATATGAACATATGGTTGTTATATATTTTCTTCAGTTGTGTCACTGTGTGTCAAAATGCTTAATTAGGTACAATTTGTTCATAAATGTTGCTGCTAAATAATGGTTAAATATGTAGATTTAGTTCTTAAATGGTGTACCTAATCGTTTCTTCTATTTATTTCTTTGTAGGTTCTTCAATTGCTGCATAATATAAATGACACTCTCTTCTCAGTTGTACAATATCATGTGGCCATGGTGATGTATTAGATCAATCTCCATTTTGGTTTTGGTTTCCAGGATCATTTAGATGACATCTAATTTTTTTTTTGGTCTTTGGAATGAATTTAGGTCCACTTTCATATTGAATTTAGTTTTCGAAAATTTTGTTTTGGTTTTTGGAATGATAACCAACTTACGTGTTAATTTTGGTTGCAATCTATTTTACCTTCAAAATTTACTATAATAGATTATAATAATTGTTATTGTTTAAAAAACCCAGCCATACGATGCACGTGTATTAAAAACTAACATATGTAACAAAGAACATTTTTTAAAATCTCTTTTTTCAAACTACCAAGTTAACTTTTACTTAATATTTGTTTCGTTTTTTGTCTTGTTTATCTTTTTTTCTGTTTTATTTCATATGTAGTTTTATGCAATCTTTTACTTTGTATTCAATTTTATATTATAACATCGGGTATTTACCCAGGTGTTGTTCATCCCTATGGTCCATGGCGCAATTGTAAGTCTGTAAACTAGATATTAAGAGGTGTTTGTCACATCAAATTAAGATCATAAAAGCTCACCAATCACCCAAGATTAAATTGTTATTGTAATAACATAGGTCCTTTGGTAGTGTTAGCATACTCTTAATATGTTTCTTTAGTAATATTAACATATTGATTGCAGCAGATAAGTTTGCTTTTGAGTTTCAAAGAAGTCAGTTTGCAATTTCAGTTTGTTTTGCAATGACTATAAACAAAAGCAATGTAAATCTCTTTCCAAAGTTTGATTGTTTTTAAAGAACCCAGTATTCTCGCATGGATAGTTATACGTTGCTTTATCAAGAGTGAAGAACAAAAAATGTATTAAATCTGTATTTTAGATGAAAACGATCGACAAACAAATGCAATAAAAAGCATTTAAGTTTCTTTTTTCAAATTTGTAAGTTACTCTTATTTAATATTTCTTACATTTTTAGTTTTATGTATTATTCCTTTTAGTTTTTATATTGAATTTAGTTCTATGTTATATTTCATTTCATGTTTTCGGTGGAAATTTCAGACAGATTCTTCCCGTCCTTCAAGGCGCTTCAAATTAAGATGTTATTACTTGATGCCTTACTTCGTCTTACATTTGGAGAGAGTGTAAGGTTTTAAAGTTAACAAAAAACATGTGTCTTCTTCAAGGTAACGATCCATCAGAGATACAAGAAACAACTGATTTTGCTCGATGGCTTTTGGATATTGGAGAAGGAAAAGTCGGTGGAGATAATGATGGTGAGTCAAATATAGATATTCCTTATGATCTTCTTATTCATGATTCATCGGATCCAGTCAGTGATCTTATTGAGTTTGTTTACCCTTCGCTTCTTGACAACTTCGGTCATCGAGATTTTTGGTCAGAAAGAGTTGTTCGCGCACCAACTAATGAAGTTGTCGATGATATCAACAATCGTCTACTTTCTTTGGTTCCCAGTGAAGAGCATGAGTATTTAAGCTCATACTTTGTATGTTAAGATGAGATGGTAGGTGACAGCTTTGATCGTAACATATACTCACCAAACATCCTGAATTCTTTACATATATCTGGCATTCCAAATCATCGACTTGTGTTGAAAGTCGGTGTTCCTGTTATGTTGCTTATTGATCAGAGGAATGGCCTATGTAATGGAACACGCCTTCAGATCGTATCTCTAGGAAAGCACGTGATTGAAGCGGTTATTATCTCTGGAAGCAACATTGGATTTAGGACTTTTATTCCTAGACTTTCCTTGGTTCCAACAGATAAAAGAATTGCTTTTCGGTTTCAGAGAAGGTTGTTTCCGATCTTTGTTTGTTTGAAATGACGATAAACAAAAGCCCAGGTCAATCTCTTTCGAGAGTTGGATTGTACTTGAAAGATCCCGTCTTCTGTCATGGTCAATTATATGTTGCTTTATCAAGGGTGAAGAGCAATAAGGGTCTGAAGATCTTAATTTTGGATGAAGACGGTCGTCCAACAAATGTAACAAGAAATATAGTGTATAAATCTATCTTCTCAAATTTGTAATTGTTATTGAGTTTTTTTTTATTATTGAATATTGTTTTACCGATAAGAATTTTTTGGATAGTATATATATCTATATTTTTTTTACGTTTTAGACCCGGGTATTTACCCGGGTAAGTGGCTAGTTAGTTATTATAAGAGAATTTTAAATGGAGCGGTACCAAACTGGTTCTAGTTCTGAATCTAAGTGGTTTTTTACTCAACTTGAATGGTAAAGTTTTACGGGCTAAAACAACAGTGGTGTATGAGACTTGTTTCATATAGATTGTATGAGTAATAAATATGTGTTTATAGATCAAGTAGCCTATCTCATCCATCAAAATGTTTTACGAATTTCAAAATCGAGTCATCTTCATTTTATAAAGCTACATTTTAGTGTAGGAATGCATCATTTCCTACTAGGTTAAGTGTAATGCTAGAGCTATATTATGCGACCTAACTTATTTGACTTGATAAAGACACAACATTACATCATCCTCACACATTGTGCATTTGACCATGTACACTCATGTTGCACCATACTTAACCCATATGTATCGGTCTCTAAAACTTTACACTCAGTGGCGAAGTTTGAGAATATTAAGTGGGGGTCGGGATCTAATTTTTTTTTTCACAACTATAATGGGGGGTCGAAACCGGAGTATATCGAAATTTTCTACACGAAAACTATATACCCCTTACATCGCAAAAAAAAATTCGGGGGGTCGGACGCCACCCCTTAAAAGTTGCGTCATTGTTTACACTCTATAACTTTTTTATATAATATTTTTCTTCTAATTTATTTTTATTAAAATGAGTTTGAGTAAAAAATATCATGTTTAAAAAATTATCTTTTGATTCGGGTTAGGACGTGTCAACACAAAAAAAAAACTTTTTACAAAAAATCAACACGTACATAATTAAGAGATAAACTATTGTATCTAAACAAGATTAGTCGAGCAAATGATAAATAATTGCAATGTTCTATCAATCTAGTGTGTAATATATGGAGTGTTTTATTTTTCTAAACGGTAAATTTGGATCATTGACGGAGACATTACACCACCCATCCGATCATCTCAATCCCCATCAGGAGGAAACTCACAACTTGTGAAAAACCCCTGACTCAACTTGTAACCCCTATTTTTATTCTTTTATTATAAGTGAGACATTAACCCAGGACCTCTCGATAAAGGGTCATACACCCTTGCCACTAGACTAAGCCAGTGGGTGTTGTAATATATGGAGTGTATAGTAGTTTGTAAATATACCAATCAAGTGTGATTAACTTAAATTTAAAAGTTTAACTATAAAAATAAGGTGTGTTTTAAGGAATGCGATGTAAATACAATTTTGATGGTTCTTTTTAATGTATTCTTAAAATTTAAAGATAAGAGAGGATATACCTAATGGGTTGTGAACGTTCTTACATAAATAAAATCCGAAGATGTAAGGTAATGATATAGCGTGAAGTGACAGGAAAAATTATGCGGTCGAAAAGACATGATGAGAGAATATGTTCTTTTTAACTACAATTATTTTTTGTCACCCTCGTCATTTAAAAGTTTAAAAAAGACAAAATTTATCTTCATTTTTTTTACGCCTGGATACTAATATGCGGTTGTTTCGCTAAATTTTTAGGGCATGTGGTATATATGATGTTATCATGCCACGTAGGTGATGACTAGATAACATCATTCCACACCAAGTATGGTATACATGGTGTAATGATTTAGTGTTGAAGACTATTTTATTATTATTATTTTTTTTACTTTTTTTTAATTTATATACTAATTAAATATTTTTATTAACATAAAAATAAAACATTACATTTTAAACTAAAATAACGAAATAACAAAATCACACCAAACATAAATAATTTAAGAAAAACGCTCGTAGATATCCTCGATCAAATCCGTCTTAAGTTGGTTATGGATATTTTGATCTCGTATTTCCTGACGATTATCCCGTTTTTTCTCCTCGTTAATTTATAAAGTGTGATATATATAGGTAAAAAAATTATTTTTTTTTTAAATTGTCCAACGACTAGAAATTGGACCGTTCAACGGTCATCACTCTAAAAAACTGGGCAAAAACACCGTGGCCAAACATCACGCCGACCCAAAACGCGGAAGGAAGGTGGTGTTCCACGTCGTTATCCCCTTCAACACCTCCCTCCACACCGGTATACCGGATGATCTTAATTTTCTTTTCTTGCATTCCCCTGTTATCTCATATTCCTTTTTTTAATCAACAAATTTTTTATATACCGGTTTGACCTCACCATTTAAAAAGACTCAACATCAAAATACCATCGGGACATAGACACTTTAGTTGTCATCTCATATTCATCGACACAAAGGGTGAAAAAGGCTGGTATACTTTTTTTTTTCGAACGGCTAGAATAAATAAATAAAACTAGCGAGACGTTAGAAAACAAGTACAAAAGAGTTTTAACACGAATATATAGTAGCCAAAATTACCCTATATTAACATAATACAACCTGTGGTACCATTTTTTAAACATAAGGTACAAGCCTATGAAGCACAAACCAACCACCTAGCTAACTTACAATTCATAAAGCCCTCTGTACAACTCCACTTACTTTTTCCCACATTTGACTCTTCCCACGTTCTTACCTTCCTCATTTTCTCCGTCCGCCATACCTTCACAGACCTCGCTGATTTCTCTCATATGGCAGCAAAGTCCACCTGCTCTCTCAAATCCCATACTCTTTCTTTCTCTCTAAGAAAAGGAAGATCGGTTAAGAGATTCGATCGCCGGCAAAGCACTCCGCACCACCGTAGCACTCCGCTCTTCTCTCTCTGGGTTCAATTTCGTCTTTTGCCTCTTTTAGTGCATATTAATCATTTATGCGGTTTAATTTCTTCACTTTGCTATTTGCATACATATTCAGTTTGTGGTGCACCCTGTAAGGAATTTCTTTGGAACTCCATTGTAGGGTTATTTAATTCTACTCCGTTTTGGGTTCCTTGGTCTTATTTTTTGTGTATGAAACACATATTTTTGCATGATTTCAGAGCCAGAGTGTGTATCTATATGCATACAGGTTTTGATTTGGACCAACAAAGAAGTGGGTACATAAGTTTAAGCATCACGTGATTAGTAATGCTTTGTTTAAATTAGTTGTTTTTATATGTTCTTTAGATTTGCTCACAAGGTGTTCGATCAAATGCCTCAATGAGGGTCGAACTCATGATTAAATTATTTGTAAGTGATCTCAGACAAGCAAACTGAACCATGTATTAACTCGAGTATTCTGCTTAAGTTTCTTAATTATAGGTGATATGGTATGTGGGATTGTTGTCCTTATTTTCCTGTTTCTATGCATTAGGACAGTACTTCTCAAGAATTGATTCTAACTTGCAGGTTGTTGATCCTCATTGGCTTTCATTTTTCAAGGGAACAAAGGTATATACTAGGTGAGGTGAGTATTGGCACGGCTAACACACATTCATAATTGCAGTCATGAAAGCATGTCCTTCTTCCCTGTAGCGGTAAGGTGCGTGTTTGGTTTCCTTATCTATGCTTCATTTTCTCATTATTGCATTACATCTGATCCTGCGTCCAGTTCATAGGTAATTTCTTGCCTCTTCTTTTTCGTTAATTCCTATCGATTGTTTGAGGTTTTCTATCTTTGAAAGGTTATAAACTGCTTTCTCAGCAGAACATAAATCGAAGGGGTTATTTTTCTAGGTTGAGCTCGATCTGTTTAAAGCTTTTTGATTTCTTATAAATGGGTGGTGTGTAATTTTGGTTTTTGATTGATCAGTGGTTAGATGTTTGTGTTTTTCTGTTTTTGCTGTGGCGTTCGAGACTAGGACCTTAATTTTGGATTCCATTGTTATAGGTGACTATGTTTGTTTCCTCTCTGTGTTGTTTCTCAGGTTTTAAAGGGTTTCTTTGTGATTGTTGTGTTTCAAGTTACAGGTTTGGACCTCTGTGGGTGTGTAATTAATCTTCTACTCAGGCGCTATTTCATATGATGAGTGCAGATCGGTAAGAGTTCGATTATATGGTTATGTTCTGATGTTTTCTCATGAAATTGTGTTTTTTTAACAGGGATTTGGACCACTTTGTTGTGGGCTTATCTTCGTATGCTTCAGTTTCTTCATCAATTGACGATTTCATATTTTGATGCCTATTATTTACTTTTTTTTTTTGCACAGTTGCTGGCTTATTTGCGACCCAATATGTGTATAATACACTTTCCTGATATTATTCATTATTGCTCTTATTGATATCTGTTCATTCCATGATTTATTCAAGCGTAGGGCATACAAACTCAAAATCAACTCAATTTTTGATCGTAGGGTTTAGTGATTTTGTTTTTTTCTGTGTTTTTTGAATTTCCCCCTTATAATTTTGCAGGAATTCAGCAGTCTGTTATATTATTTAAGGGGAAGATCAACGAGGGTATGCATTGGCCAGTACTGAACACAATGTAATCGCTGCATTTATGTCTCTAAAGGTTGCCACATACATAGGTAAAACCCTCTGAAGCCAGGAAAAAAATACCATTTATCAAGAAATATAAACAAAATGTCCTAAATCTGCAGTTAAGATCCGGTTGCAATCATCATCAACAACAAGCGTGGTAAGAGACCTGACATAGAGATCACAAACGTGATGGCGCCAGGTAAGATAACCACCATATGATGCTTTTGGTGTTTCATAGGATGTTGAAGTTGATTGAATCTCAAAGAATTTGGTGGTTTTGGCTATATGATTTCTTAAATATGTTTTGGCTATATGAATCTCAAAGAATTTGGTTGCTTTGGGTATATGATTTCTTAAATATGATTTGGCTGACTTTTTGTTCCTGCAATATGCATATTATCCTAGCTTAATATTTAGTATGGCAATAGGTTATATTTGTGGTGTGCAATATGATTATGAAATGTTTTATTGCTTGCTTTATCTCAGATCCTAAATTTGAAATCTAAAGTGTATACTTTTCCTCAGGTTTACATTGAATTTTCCTCAATCATAGTGCTTAATTTTCTCTGATATACGTTTTGAATAAATATTAATTTTGCTTTAAATACACTGATTTTTTCTTACCAAATATCCATATATAGTCCTAATTTGGTTTGATGTTTACTCTTTGTAGGTGTTGGGGTTTTTATTTTTATTGACAACAGGTACACATGTTTATATAAATTTGTTAAAAGTGTATGTATATTTTGAAGGAATCGGAATTCAAAGTAAGTCCATTAAAAATATTTACGGTGCATGGTTGGTAAAGTTATTCAATGAATCAGAAGATTTTAAGTTTTCAATATTCCAGTATTTAATATGAAATAGGTTTTGATCTGTTTGCATATCTTTAGGATTCATGACATCTTTCACGTATTTTGTAATTCATTAATTCATCATTAGTTTCAAATATTGTAGACTATAATATATCTTTTTATGCTTGAATAGTAATATCCATATGTTGCGTTTAGATCGTCTCTCTCACGAACAAGATCAACGACCTCTTTCTTTCCTAGAAATCACTAGACAGGTACGTATGTTTATCTTCTTGCACATGTATGCGTATTTTATTTCTTTCTGAGTTTAATATGTGATCCAAAAAACTTCATCAACGACATTTCATAGGCTGCTGAAGGCTCGGTTATTTAGTAACAAAGTATCTATACATGTTTTTACTATATAATGTTTACCAGTGTATGTGGAATTATTATAGTTTGTTGGGTATTAAAAGTTGTAGTTGTAGCTGGAACTTGACAAGTCCGTTTTAAAATTCCTGACCAATAATTTGTAGGAATTATTAGTATGTTTGTATCATGTTCATTTTTTGGTTCAAGAAACACTTAGCAACTCCATGGATTTGATATCTATTGACTTTTTTCCGGGCTTTGGGGGGTTGCCTTCCACTCTTTGGTATGTAATCTTAAGGTCTATTGTTCTATCATCATCATGGTCTAATTGGTGTGTAGTCTTTTTTTTGCAGGTTATGGAACTCAAAAACTGATGTAGTACCTCAATTTTTCTTTATCACATTAATAT
This sequence comes from Deinandra increscens subsp. villosa, assembly GCA_039602395.1. Taxonomy (NCBI): domain Eukaryota; kingdom Viridiplantae; phylum Streptophyta; class Magnoliopsida; order Asterales; family Asteraceae; genus Deinandra; species Deinandra increscens. The sequence goes on along the minus strand of JBCNJP010000025.1, from coordinate 82,278,636 downwards.
TAATTATCTGAATGTTGTGATTATAGAAACAGAAGGCCAAAAATCACATTTTCGCTCTTCATGCAAATGTCCGTGTTGCCCTTCTTGGGGCAATGATTAATCAGAACCTCTACTATGCTGGATTGAAGCTACAGTTTATTCAATGATCGTATGTTACAATTAGGTAGGTTAGGACCGTTACAAAGCACAGAATCAAGAGGAAATGCCTACGGGTCAACTCCGCGGCGAAGCGCGGGTTGACCCACTTGTAAAGAAACAAAAGAGAAATAAAATGATATAAAAAGAAGGCTGGTATACAAGCTTTACCAGTTTCATTTCAATTTAACCTCTTCTGCAAATTCAATGACGTCATACGTCTATATGAACAGTAACATCAAGATAATGCTTCCCCTTCCAGTTACATGTGCACATGGAGTTATGGCCAGGTCTTAACTGTAAAAAACAGCGACTTTTTATGGGTTATGAGCCCTACAGTTTCATGTGAGATCTGCGCCACAAAAAAAAAAAAAAAACTCTTTTTAACAACACTCTGCATAAAGCATTGCAGAAACGTAGAAACTGTTAATTCTTGATGACGAGTTGATAGCCATGGAATTTGCTTTTTGGTACGAATCACTGTAGTCGTTTTGTAATTGAGAGTTTAATCGGAAAATTGTGGGCATTGCCAAGAAAGGGTAAAGCAGGATCAGCGAAGATTGTGCATGCCAACTGTTCGATGAAATGACTCCTCGAATTTTTATCAAGTGGCCATGTACATGTAAACATCATTCCTGACGTCAAACCCTATCCATGTAAGAATCTGCCTTTTCTCTCTGTTGTTCCTTGATTGCTTTTAGTAAATTGTCTATGTAACTTTCACTTATTCAAGTTTTCTTATGCTTTCTTCTATAAATATTTTTTCTTACATTTCAACTGCAATTATCTGGTCCATTATGAGGAAATACAACTTGTTTCGTATGTAGCATACAAGTATTTGTAACCAATGCTGTTTCGAAGAACCTTAAAAGTTGTCGGGCCCTGATTTAGAACAAAAATTTGACCCCTCAAGAGACCTGGTTTTGAATGGTCGCCAACTACATGAAATCATTTTAGTTTAAAACACTAATATTCTTTTGTATTTAGTCATTAGAAAATGAGCTTTAGTCGTATATCTATATCTGTTATTTAATATTAACATATTTGATATTTGGATTAAAAATGAGGAGTAACATACAACATAATTTTGGGTTTGGAGTTTTTAATGTATTAGATGAATATTATTATATATAATTTATAATCATGAATCTAACAACATCCCTTCCTAGCTGAATTAACAATTATTTACTCCTTGATTTCTTCAAATATAGTAATGTTATAAATTAGAAACTTGTTCTTCATATTATATAAATATACAATGCAAATTAGGGTGAATAGGAAAGTTTTTGTTTCTTAGAGTTTGACCACAAGACTTTGTGGTTTTGACACTTTATACCCCTCTCTTTTCCGGTTTTAAGTTGATGGTTTTGTAAGTCGATGGTTTTGTACTTTAGGGGTTTCGAGAGTTTTAAAACTCTCTGCCTTCTGCATTCTCTCCGCCGCTTCATTGTCTGCTCTCTCTCTCTTTATTGCTTAAGCTTTCACTCTCTCTCCCTCTCTCTCTCTCTCTCTTTATTGCTTAAAGCTTCCATTGTTGTTTCTCTCGATCGCTTAAATGAAGCTTTCATTTTCCGGTGTGCATTTCGTAGCTCTCTGTGAGCTTTTGACGGTACTAGCAAACGACGCCTTCGGCGTCTAAGGTTTCTTTTCAGATCTGTCTTGGTCTTTGTTTCTCTCTCTAAAAACCCTCTTTCTAACGATCGCTGTTTGAGCTCATGGATTTGAGTGATGACGACGGCTAGGGTTTTCTAGAGGGATGATGACGGCTGTTTATCTGATCTGTTTAGCTGGAACTTTGTATGGTTGGGTTTTTGCGATGATCTTGCCGGCGACGGCGGGGCGTTTACCGCAGCCGTCGCTGGTTTATGAGCAACTAAGTTTTGGTATTTGTCGTTTGTAGCCGTGATGTGGTTGTAAGAAGGTTTCTGTATATCCAGAGGTTTTTATTGGATTTTTTCCGATGATTCTTCCAAAGACAACGAGTTACTTAGTGCACCTTTGGCTGGTATATGTCCGATCTGTTTATTTGAAAATTTGTATGGTTGGTTGTTTACATGAATGCAGGTTTTGAATAATGCTTATAGAGGCTGTGATGAGCTCGCCGCAGTTGGTTTATCGTATGTTTTCCGATGTTTTTTTCCGGCGATGATGTTTTCAGATCTCCGGCGCGGCGTTCATCGCAGCTGTGAGTTGTCAGATCTGAGCCGCTTATGTTTGAATATGGGTTTGAAGAACCTAGACATGAAATCGAAGTGTTTATCGGATGTTTCCCGATGGTTTTTTTGACGCCAACAAGTGATTTAGTGCATCTTTGGTCGGTTTATGTCCGATTTGTTTATCTGGAGCTTTGTGTGGTTGGTTTTTTTACATGAATGCAGGTTTTTAATGATGCTTATAGAGGCTGTGATGAGCTCGCCGCCGTTGATTAATTGTATGTTTTCTGATGTTTTTTCCGGCAATGATTTTTCTGATCTCCGGCGTGGCGTTCATCGCAGCCGTGAGTTGCCAGATCTGAGCCGCTTATGTTTGAATGTGGGTTTGAAGAACCCAGACATGAAATCGAGTGTTTGTCGGTTGTAAATCTTTGGGTTTACAAAGATGAAAACCCAAATATGAATATGGGTTTGAAGAACCCATCATGACAGAGTACAAAAATCCTTGGTGTTTGTTTAAGATCTGACCCTTGCTATGATATGTTCTTTGGTTTCGACTATAAACAGATTTATTTATTGGTTGTAAATAGCAATGATGATTTCCTATTCTAACATTCGGTGATAATCCATTTGGCGGGGCAAATTTTTTTATAGCCATCCATTTGGCGGGGCAATTTTTTGCAGCCATAGTGGGGCAAATTTTTTTTTGCAGCCATTATGGATTGTGATGTTAATTTTATAAATCTGAGCTATACTTATCATAAAAATAATTTTCTTTTTTGTAACTTATCATTTTTTTTTTAGTGCTCCGATTTGAGTTGTTCCGGCTATGATGATTGTGTTATGATCTGAGCCTTAGATCACGAGATTGAGGCTGTGATGATTTAATCTAAGCACTCATAATCTTTATGACTTTGAGGTTTTATTTCATCTTTTAATTTCGATTTACTTTTTTGTTGGGCTATGATCATTATCTTCTGATTTGGTTTGGTTGAATTTCAGTTTCAAAGGGACAATCTTTTGTTTTACTTTATTACAACTGATACTTTGAGGTTGATTATTAATGTTAGAACTTTTTATAAAATTAAACTTACATTTCATTTCTCATTGAAATCTTTAAAAGACAGTCATGTAAATATGTGTTATGAATATATATGTATGTTGTACACACTCATTCATGAGTCAACAGATCCACTATGTGAATGTCGTTATCTTTCTTCCACCCATTAATTTGTTCCCCGGACATAATCATTATGTTACCTACGATGTATGCGTTGTGGCTGTCTCTTGGACTAAAGCTTCTATTTACATGAAAATGGCTAATCTATACTTTTAAACTGACGGGCTAATACACGGCCAATTAATGTTTGGATAAAAATCATGTCCGCCATCATTCCATTTCGAGGACTTACAGAAATACCTCGAACGGTGCCACAATCTGTTTGACGTACAACAATGTGTTGCACTACTTCAACAAGTCTGCGCATGAGATATCCTGCATCTGATGTTCGGATAGCGGTATCCACAACTCCTTTACGGGCTCCGTAGCAAGAAATTATATATTCTGTTAAAGAGAGTCATTCGTGTAAATTGTTTTGAATGGGTAAATCAATCATTTGTCCTTGGGGATCCGACATTAATCCTCTCATACCTACTAATTGATGTACGTGAGATGCATTTCCTCTGGCTCCCGAAAAAGATCTCATTCTATTGGCTCTTTGTGTCCAGATCCTGAGAAAGGGCCAAGGTTTCAACAGCTCTATGTCTATGACACTCATAACGAAATTTCAAATCGTTGGTAGTATAATTGTTTAGTATATATGTTGTTAGACATGTTTAGCCTCATGTTTACTATATGAATTTTTACTATAACTTAGTCTACAGTTTCAACCCCGCAGCAACGCGCGGGGGGGTCACACAACTCGTTAATTTAACTAAAATTTTGCTCTAAAAGGTTGTTGCTCCGAAAAAACATCAAATGCCAAGATTCGATCCTAGGTCACTCGAATTTGAGTGTCGCACGCGCCTAAGCCTTAGCACCTCACGCCCCTGCCAGCTGATCTATACAATCTTTGTTTTCAACCATTACAACAAAATGGTATTTATGTGGTAACTACATACAAAAGTAAAAAAAATATCCCGTCCTTCCAAGAAACCGGGCCCTGGATGGTCGCCCAGTCGCCCACCCTGCCATTGCTCAGGGTCGCCCCTGTTTGTAAAATTTAATCATTTATAATTGCCAAAGCTTATACGTTTCGAAATTATGAATGAATGATCCAGTGTATGGATGTTTTCTGGACAAATGATTCAGTCTACCTCAGTTTAAATATTTTCTATATGGATATGACACAAGATATTTGCCATGTATTGATTAAAGGTCACCTCACCAACACAAGCTCCTTAACTTGAACATGTTGATTAGTGGAGTATTGATGGGGTTCACGGGTCTTAGTTTTAAGACGTGAGAGGCACTCCAAGACGTTTAGGTCTAAAATGCGGAGGCACAAGACGTGAACCATGATGTGAGAGCCTCATATAAGCAAGATATTATTCTATGTACAACAAAATAAGCTTTATGCACAACCAAAAGCTATAACTGTCTTACATATTGGTCTTTTTTATCGTATAAATCATCATAATATCTTCATCCCTTTCGTTGTTTCTATGTATCACTCCCTACATACCTAGTGTGGACCAATGTTGAGCATTTTTTGAGCTAGATGTGTATGAGGCTTCGTCTCAAGGCCCTCAGGTGTTTTCCAGATTGCCTCGAGAGCCTCACGCCTCATGCCTTTGGCGCTATTTTTATAACCAACTCGTGAGTTTTTCATTTTTTCAACATGTTATTATGATTAAAAATATATACTTTCAGTATTTATTGCAGGAAAAACTGGGAAGGTTATTAATTGTAGCAGTGAGACATTATTTTGGCCAACCCCACTAAAATAAATACAGTTAGAAAATCAACCTCATTGATTTCTTGTCATGTCCAGATCACAAGGGCATGTTTATAATTTAAGAAACAAAGACCCAAATTTGTCAGATCAAACTACCAAAGCCACTGCATTTACCCGAAACAGGAAGAAAAATAGTATAACTTTGAGTAGGAAAAGAATTTGAGTTAAATTCAATTGGCTCCCAAACATTTATTGGACTTGCTGAAAAATATGTTATCTTTTTGGCTTGTCTTCCCTACCGAATTGCTGACAAAAATCTTCCACTTTTAATTTCCACTGTTTTCCAAATAGTACTGAATGCACGGAAAGTATTATTAACTCCTCATAGGCCCCTCTTATCATCTTCCCTACATTATTTATATCACTGTTAATATATCAAATATTCAAATTCATTCAAGTTCCCAACTATTGATGGCACCTGCAAATACCTACTTACGTGGACTCAAGGCTGTTTTCACAGTCATGCTTCTGCTATCTCTCACAGCATTACATTCCATATCAGGTATTGCCAAACAAGATAAAAAAAAATTACAGCTTTAAAGTCCTAAATCCATCATATGTAAATGAAACCCAAATGGGTTCTTCAAAGTTTTAATCTTTTTTGTTGATTTTACTTTCTGATGATGAAGTGGCGGCAAGTGTTCCACAAAAGAAGAAAATTCTGGGATCAAGGCCACCAGGGTGTGTGAACAAATGTGCGAATTGCAGGCCTTGTGAGGCTACTTTGGTAATTCCTACACACCCCAAGTTGATTGAGAATAGGGATCAATCTCATTGGGAAGGCAATTACTATCTTCTGTCATGGAAATGCAAATGTGGTGATAAACTCTTTCATCCTTGATCAGTTAAGATGCTGTTTGAAGTATCATGTTACATAACTAAATTAGGTGCAAAGTACCATATATCTGTCTTTATTTCTGATTAAGTTAAATATTAACTTTCACATTAGTTAATCTGAGTATTGATTGCATATTTGCATATTGTACACCTAATAAAAAGAGATTTTGGGAGCCTGGTATCAGCTACCAATAACTCTGTACCTATAGCTCTGTTGTGAATATGATATTACCGAGTATGTTTATTTGTTGTTTATTACAAATTTTTGTAACAGTCTTGTGCATAGATCCGTTTAAGTAATTTTCACATATTCTTGTATAAACACTATAAAATTCACTTTATATTACATTCAAAACGTTAAATTGACTCCATCATATGCCACATGAAGCCTGTTTTCATGATCACAAACAGTAACTATGCTTGAAAACAACAAAAATATACATATGAATACATACATCTGGACTTTAGCACATTATGTAACTTCTTGGCTATATAAAACCCAAGAAAATGTTGAAAAGAATACTACCGAAACTCGATTTAGTTGAGCGTGAAGCATTACGGGCGGTTCGGGTGCTCTTTGGTGTCTTCAACCCATTACTCTCCGGGTGCTTGTTTTCTTGTACCATGATCACCAAAATAGGAATTATAGTTAATTGTTATCTTCCGGTAATAGAATTTGAAACCGTAAGAAACTTAGAACTATCTTACAATGTTTATAGGCAAGGGAAGTTGTTGAACCATTACTAATTTCTTTCCTTAGGTGATTGTGGTTTGACTGATTCCTTTTCTTAGGTGGTTTGTCTTTTGAATTTTGACTGATTCCTTTTCTTAGGTGGTTTGTCTTTAGAATTTTGACCACTTCCCTGCTTAGCTCAACTCATTTAGCCAAAGTCAACTTCTTTATTCATATCAGAAGTAGTAGAAATCTGTATTTTGAATTAGCACAGAAGACAAAACTGAGCAGAACAACTTATATAGTTATATTCAAGGAAGATAGACACTTGTAACAGTCACATCGTGTGTCTAATTCAAAGGATTAAACCATTTTTAGTCGTTATATGATCAGCACCAGAACTTTAGCTGATATATTGTAAAACATCAGCTGTATTTTTTTTTTTTTTGAAGAGCCAAAACATCAGCTGTATCGTTAAGGATTTGTGCATACAGTTAGTTATACATAAAAAGCTAGCCATGCCATTTGGGATCGAACCCATCCAACCCTAAAATACTTTATACCTACAGCATATAGAACCAGGAGACAAACCGCAATCACGGGCAACTAACCCGACCCGACCCGCGACTCGGGTCTTCTTCCCTAACTTCACCATCCTCCTCCATTTTCTTCACTTTCACCTCAACCTCCAGCTTCGCTTTCGAGTCGGTTTCTTGCACTTGTTTCAACAACGTTGCTACCTCACCCAACACATGTTGTCCGGTTCCATCGTCCCTTTGCCCCTCACCGCTTTCTGATGATTTTGATACTTCAACTAATTTTCTCTGTCCTCTTTCATCTTCTTTAGAGCCTTCATTTGCACCCAAATACGACCTCGTTTCATTGTTATCGATGATTTCGGGACCCTTTTCTTCCACGTTAGTTTTGTTAGGTGCAGCCACCTCAGCATCTTGCATCTCGACTTCTTTAACACTTTGACTTTGGTCAACGGAGGTGTGGATGGATTCTGCTGCTGCATCTTTCATCTCCACCTCTTTCGCATCCGATGTTTCTACTACACCTGTTCCATTTGTGTCGGCAACTCTGGGGGACTTCGTTTCTTCGTTGGTATTAAGGTTAGCACCCACGGATTCACGCTTACGTTTGTTAACAGACTCCTCCGAGGAGGATGGAGGAGGCGTTGACTCCTTTGACTTCGAAGTTTCAAATTAACAATTGTCGTATCAGATCGATATACATTTAATGACATATTTATGATTTAGGTAAAGTTAAGAGATGAGTGGCCGGAGCCGGGGTTACCAAGGCGTTGACGGGGAGAAACCCTGTAGGAAGTTGCTCGTTACCTCTATTATCGTTCGCCGGAGTATCAGAAATCGCCGTCGCCGTCGCCGTCGCCATATCTGTTATTTGACGTCAATGAAGTCGGTTCCTGAGGCATCGATCGTAACAATGGAGAGTGTGGCGGTTTAAAGTGCGATTCCACGTGAGTGACGAACCCGCTGGAGGATGGTACACGTGTTTGTTGGATGCTTCACCTCGGTATCCAAGCGTTTAGCCCCTAATTTATTGATTACAACTCATTTTTCAAAGAGCATTTAGGCAGGAAGTAATGGGTGTCATAAGGTTACGTACAATATCCTCATCGAGCTCTCGACGAGGGTGATGATCTGGCTTCTCAATCTCGATGAATCATGGTGCCGGTATTGGAAGGGTGGCTCGGTGAGGGCTCTCTCGGTCACCATCTCCCGTGGTTGATATCTCGGTGAATTAAGCTAACTTTTAAGATTTCAACTTTCAAGATTTATTATTATTATTATTACATTAATTAAATAAAATAATAATAAAAGTAAAGTGATAGGAGTGGTAGACGAAATGTGGGTATTAAAAGTGAAGTGAGTTAAAAGTGAGGGGATAAAAGAGTATTGTAAATAACCTAAGACCTTTATCACATATAGCGTTTGGAACGCTCTCTCTCGAAGCATTATTCAAAAATTTTCACGTCTTCTTCTTTACGCCATCCTTACATATTTTGTTACATATCAAAATAGCTGAGGGGGTTATTTGTAATTAGACCAATATGTGAGGTTGTAAGTGTAAATTTGTAATTGTGCTTGTACTTATACGATCCGATGAATGGAATGAAGGTATGGATTGATTTGTGATAAGTTTCTTCTCTCTAGTTTTCTTCTTCTCTAAAAATTGATCTTAACATTGGTATCAGAGCTTCGGCTAACGATTCCGGCGGTTCAGACGTTTTCTGGTGACGACGGAGAACAAATATCCATGGCGGTGAGTACTGAGAATCAAGAAATTGGCAACACTTTTGCCAAGACTTTAAAGTCGTGCAAAGAATTGAAAGCTTCAATGACAAAGACCAACAGATTAATGGTGGAATTGAAAGCAATGGTGGATGATTACCTGGAGCGACATTTTTTTTTTTAAATGCGATTTGGATCAGAGGCTTAAAAAGGTTTAAAAATTTTAATAATGAGAGGAGATTTATGAAGGCGTCATAACTACACAAACACAAAGGTAGATGAAGTGAAAAGCCGTTAATTCATTGCTCCCATATAATTAAAGCTAAAGATCGAGGGCGTAGGCATGCACAAATTATATACACAATGATGTGTGATTTTATACATAATATACATTAGTTAATTAGTTATTTTATACACTAGTGATACCAACCTGTGTATTATATAAAATTTTTAAACAAATCATATAATTAATAACTTTGTACATATATATCAATATATTTTTTAAGCATAAGTTTAAACGTAAATGTATAATAAATAATAGAACTTTTGTAAACATACATATGTGAAAAAATAATAATGAATATTTCCAATTATAAATAACAAAATAATGAAGATTTAAGAATTATAAAATTATATTTTAAGATAAGATTTGACTGAAATCTTTTATAATTTATTAAGTTCTAATAAATTATTAGAAAAAAAGATTTATATTTTATATATTCTACTTATTTATATTTATTTGTTTTTAACAGAAGAGGGGTGGGAAAATTCTGATAAGATTAGATATGGGAAGGACATGTGACATTGTAGATTTTTATAGTTTTGTTTATTATATAGTTGATATGTCACATATTACAAATGTAAGTTATGTAATATTGTTCCTAAATATGATGCAGATTTATACCTATGAATATGGCTGTCAATAGACGCATGTCACACTCACGTCTTAACGACTCCTACATTTAAGAGGTTAAAAGTACTTTGAACATTTAGCCGAGCATCAGATGTAATACACACGGTAGGTTTAAAATGAGGATGCATTTTGGGTCATGTAGATTTGTTTGTTTGTTTTTCGCTTCAATGGTGACTGACTGGATTGATCATATCAAAATAATGTAAAAAGAGGTTTAAAATGGTCTCTTTGGTTGTGGTTACCTCTAATGGTGGCAGTAACTACTTCTGCTGAAGGCTTAACAACCTGTGGAAGCTGACTCCCTCAAAAACTCTGTTTTACAGCTACTAATAGTGTTTTACTTGGTTTTTTGAGAACACGATAACAAACATCCTGATTATAGAAAATGGAGAGAATCTCGCAGCTGAAGAGCATTTGTTTTGATACAGTCATATGCAACAAGATCATTGAATACAAGATCATCTAATAAATCGACAAAATCATTCATCACTGTCATAACTACAGACCTAGGTTTATCGTAATATATATATACATACACGCATACAAGCTAGAATGTTTACTAATTCATTTCCAGAATTTAGGTCCCTTATTTGATCTGCCATTATTCTTTCCATCCCATACAGATGACCAAAAGAAGAGAGACAACCAGAAAAAAACCGCACAAAAAATCTGGACACCTTCTTGAAACCTTGAGAAAGATACAACTGAACCTGTTTATGGACACCACAAATACCATTGTTACTACTTATTACCAACCATAAAGTGTTAACGCCAGTCAACAACTCATCATCACATAATAACACAAGTCCCTTTACGAAAATTTAAACACTAATGAACTTATTAGTAGGAATTCAGTCTCATACCTGATTATAAAACCATATCGCATACCCGTCGTGTATCAGTTACTCAATACCCACAGGTAAACATGTATACAGTTTATAATCTTTTATGGTTAAAAACTACCCATACGATGCTCAATGCCCAAAACCTGACCTTAGACTCGGCTAGAAAGCTTGAAATATCAAATATACTCATCTACAGTTTAAAGGATTTTATAATTATAATAATTTCAAGTTGTAACAGCTTAAACATACTATCTATTATATTTTTCAAATTGATATAATATATTAACATATTCGTGTAAACGAGTTTATGTAATCTTGTGGGTATCACTGAATCCCATAGTCATCTCAGACCAGTTAATATTTATAAAATTAATCCCATACATGCATGCCCCTCCCATCACCCGTCGCGATTTTCTGGCATCAAGGTTTATCTTTAGGCAATCACTTTCTTGGCTTTGCTTATAAGTTTTAGTTTTTTAACAAGGTCCAGATAATCAGCTTACTAGAAACAACACATTTCTCCCTAAGGGTACACATGTAATTTCAATCTATCAAGAATAATGAGTTTCAAATCAGCTATTTTGCATAGATCTCACGTTCTAATACATTTTCCACTGGTTTTCTGCGTTTAACCCTCTTAAAGGCCATATACCCAACACAAGTTCCATACTTCCATGTTACCTGATCTCATTGTTTAGTAGTGTATTGATGGGGTCATGTGATTTATCCAATGAAGGGTATCATGGCTTCCATTAAAAAAACTTAGAAGAGCATCTATACTTTGGGAAAACGTAATAAAGGATAAGCTATAAGCAATCCCAAACACCCCTACCGATACATGAGTTGCAGATGAGAGACATACATATACTCCAAGAGTGGGAAAACAGACATATGAAATGACAAATTACTTTTGCATTGCTTCACTAAGCATGATTATCATAATAAGTTATGTAATATTAGATAGATAACCTTAGCCCATAGTTATCCCTTTAACATAACGGGCCTGGGGTTGTAAGTTTTATAGGTTTCCTTCTCTGTTCTTTGTTTATACCATCATTGTAACACACACAAATTTACAAACCTTTATGCCTAATTATTTTATCATAAACTCATATTGTTCGTCTCTCTTTCTCTCTCTCATTAAAATTTTGTATTCCTTGCCCCAAATGTCTCTTTTTCTATCTTCAAATCTATTGATTGAAAACCTAATTATTTATCATAAACTAAGTTCTCTACTTCTAATGGTAAACTTGAATTTACACTTCTCTGATATAGTTTCTCGATTCCTCAATTTCGGCTTATTCATAATGAAAAATATCTATAGATTAATTGTAACTGAATCGAGGTTTGCTTCATGTTCATTGTTATTAGGCACACCAGCCTGATCAACAGAAGCTACTTCCTTCACCCCCCAAATCTAACCTAGAGCTCTTAAAAATCGTGAAAGGAGAATAGTAAAGCTCAAAGAAAACCCGAAGATAATTTCATATAACAATTTCTGCGAATTAGCACAAATAAATACGAACCCTAAGCGAATAAGCAGAATTTACTAATGATAGTAAGCAAAACAAAGGAGCGAGAACTGAATACCAGAATTCGAACTCTGATCGTCATCAGGCGGCGGACCGGCCTCCGGAGGCGACGGCGGGCGAGGGCTCATAGCATCGCACCGGCGACGCCGTAATTTGGAATTTCGAGGCGGAAGTAGAGACCAACGGTATGATGATATGATTCTACTGGTAGAACAACCGCAGGATGAAAAGAAATGGAGCGACGGAAGAAAAGGATTGGTGGCGGTGAGAATCGACGGGTTAAGGTGGTGGTTGTTTACGGCGGCCGGAGATAGAAGAGTAGGCGCCATTCGACCACTAACAGATATTTCCGTGGGTTGGAATGAAATCTTACGTTTATCATAATATCATACATTCATACCCCGCATTCGGGTAGAGTTACCAGGCCTGAAGTTGGGCCCAAATAAAATGGGCCTCTATTTTCTTATCGGTAAATCTGTTTTGTCACTTGAAAAGTAAAGACTTAACCACACCAAGATATCATTGGACCTCTATTAAATTCTAGAATTATTTAATAGAATAAATATAGGACGGAAAATTTTCTACTTCTAGTTGAAAACGTTAATGTCATGCCTGATCTAAAATCGAATTGCAATTATCGGAATCTAAAAGGTTTTAGATAAATTTAGGAGAATAATCGTTGTATGGAAGATTCTGAAATAACTTAGACAGTCTAAGTTGTCAATGTTATGTTATAGATTTTTTTTATCAAATCATGTGGAGCTTTTTTTTAATTAGTTTTTGTTTCTTTACTCGCAATGTCGTGTCGTAACGTGCACCTGCATTAAAAACTATTTAGTAACCAAATTTCTTTATGTACGTTTATATGAAACTGAAACATCTAAAATTAGTGACTCCGTAAAAAAAATTGTGGACCCCCTCAAAAACTTTTCTAGTTCCGCCCCTACTTAGACTGGTTGCAACGGAGAGTGCGACCGGTCATCCTTCACAGCCTCACAGGGGTTGCGTTGATAAAGGAAGAAGGGCGCTAGCCAATGAAGTCCAGCCCTTGCCCAAGGGCTTCAATTCGTGCGACCCATCTTTATTTGTTTTTTTTTTCAACGATAGTATACCATAATAATAAAAAAAAAAATCTTTTTCACAAATATCAAACGGTTATAAATTTAAAAATAATATATTTAATTAATAATTTAATTTTATTTTTTAGTTATTTAATTAAGTAACAACTAGTTTATTTTTTTGTCCTTTTTCTAACGGCTAGTTTTTTAATACTTTTTATAAATACACAATACAACCTCAAACATTTTCTTCACACCAACTCATCTTCCTCTTCAAAGTTTCTAATTTTCAAATTCTCTAAAATCTCTAGTATCCCAACTCACTTCCTTTATCCATTCCTTCCTCGTTGCAAGCTCTATTAGAAGACGGCGTTGAAGATATGGTGTTGTAGTTTTTTGAGATGGTCGATCTCGAAGGGCGGCGACAGAAAAAAGAAACGCAAGGAGATAGACAGATATCGTATGAAAGGAGATGAACGCTTGTGGGCTTACAGTAATAGAGCACCAAAACAACTTCAAACACAACTTCAAAGATTCAGGTACGTGCGTAGCCAAGAGGCTCACCAAGCACTAGAAAACCATCTCGTAGACATATGTGGGCCAATAGGCTACACTAACTATTTATGTTTGTTTTATTTTAGCATTGTCTTTTATTTTCAAGTATCGGTTTATGTTTGTTTTATTTTTAGTGTAATGAATGTTTTAATTTATGTTTGTTTTATTTCAAATTGTTTTTAATTTTATTTATTTATTTAAGTTTAAATAATTAATTTATAAAATAATTATATCATAAATAATTATCAAATTATTTAACTTTGTCATCTCATAGTCTAGTGAGACATTTTATGTTTATCGAGTTCAAATCTCATCGAGGCATTAAAAGTTAAAATCTTATCAACCTCAACCCGAGGGGTAAAGTCGGGTTTAAGTAAATCTGTTTGGATATTGGCAGTTTGGATTTTCAAAGCCATCAAATCAAAACCCGCTAACCCGATAAGTATAATGGTTTTACCACAAGTTATTGTTTCTCCATTATCGGGTTATGACTATGAACTCATGTTTATATGATGGAGTTGGCAGTTGTCATTGATACCCTGGGCCTAACAGGCCTAAACTAAGAGCCCAATTAGATGGCCCAAAATAACTAATTAACAAAGTAAGGGAAACAAAATAAACAACTATCGACTTCAAAAACCTAGCGTCAAATTATACATATATTTCTTCAAAACACTTGCTAGAAGTATCAACATTTGAATACTTGAAATGACTTTGAAGAGCTCAAGATAAACTAGGCCCATTTGTATACGAGCCGTCAGCGTCTGCAACCATAGCATTGTTCATGTATTTTCCAGCAAGGGAATCGAACAAGATGCCCGCACCTACCCCGATGGCTAGGTCAATGGTGTAGTGTCCCCTTGTGCTCAGTAACCGCACCACTTGTAAAACATTTAGGGTGTCGAATAGAAATGCCATCTCCCATCTACGCTTTCTCCTCATATCAAGTGAAGCAATCACTGATCCAGCTACATGGCCCGAATAGAACAAGAAGAATGACACGTTCCCTACCGGAAAGTCCGCTCCCGAACCCAAAAATTCCTAACGAAATACAAAAGGTTAAGTCGTTTATATAGTTCTTGTATTGATAAGTACGAGTTTTGTTGTTTTATAGCAGAGGTAAAATTATCATAGCCAATTTCTAACATGGACACAACAAACAAATTTTAGGTTGTTATTTTTAACTTTCTAACTCGTTTAAAAAATAAGTCGTTTTTTTAGTTTGCTTGTTTAACCCATTTATTTAAACAAGTAGACACCAACTCATTATAAGTTAAACTTATTAAAGTTTAAAATAAAAAAGTATATATTTTATAAGAACAACCAATTTGACTCATTTATTACAGGGAGATTTACATATTTCCCCTTACTAAGCCAATCAATTACATATATACCCAAGCTTAAAATTCAATTACATATATCCCCTTTTATTATATAAAATTACCCAATTACCCTTAAAATAAATAAAACAAAAACAAAAAACACAATCTATCTCTTTCTTTCTATACTCTCCGCCTCTCTCTATCTAACATGACAATGGTGATGGTGAAGTCTTTCTTCTCTCTGTACACCTCAATACACCTCAATACTGAATCGGATGTAAAATTATACTTACTATTGACCCCGTAAGAGTCGAAAGAAGTTATTTTCAGTTTTCACCCACGTTCATTTCATCTAGGCCGTTTAGAAGAGCATATATTTGATCTGAACCGTCTAAAGTAAGCAGTTTTAAAACTAATTTTCAGTTATTTTGATCAATTTTCGTCATCAATGACGTCAATAGCAACCGTTCGCCCACACATCGCCGATAACTCCTCCCCTGAAATCCAGTTGGATAAATCTCCACACATCGCCGATAACTCCTCCGAGCATATATTTGATCGGAGAATCACGTCTCTCACGTCTTTCTCTAGATCGGAGGTCGCCGCTGAGCCATCCAATCGGCCGACGCCGCTGTTAAATTGACCTCCGCCTTCTACGCATATTCTTCCCAACGATTTCTTCTTCTTCCTTATATGTCATGAACCGACGTTGAATTAAATCCCATAACTGTTAGCGGCAACTAAAGATTTGGAAGATATTGAGGAATGCGGAGGCGAAGCGAGGCGGTGGCTAGCGGCAATCGAAGGGCCGATTCGTCAAAGACCATCAATGCTCCCTTAATTTGACGAAGGATCCATTCGTCTAATTACTCATCATCACTCCATCGGTCGAAAGTCTGAGACCAACTTACCTCATCATCGGCTCATCAGTTATTTCAATTCTAGCCCTTGATTGGTTTTTTTGTCTCTTTCTTCTTTGATTGGAATTGGAAAATGTGGATGGCACAAATATATGTTTCTAATCTTCATCTAACATTTTATTCTTCATGACTTGGGTTTTGTGAATTGCTGCAATGTTCTTGGTTTCATATCGATAATTGATATTGTAGCCACTGGTGCAATTTTCACAAAAGGAAAAACATTGAAACTGGATATTGATAATAGATCTGGTTCATCAGGCTTTTAGTTGAAGCATGGATGTTGATGGTGTAGCTTACAATACTCCAGTTCACAAATTAGGGCTCTTTTATCAATTAGGCAAACATCAATTAAATTTTTTGCTCATTTTCTTAATTTGTATATAGCGATCTTAAAACATTAGAATATATATGAATTTTGTTTTTTCCACAGGTTAATTTTGGTTGTGGCC
Organism: Deinandra increscens subsp. villosa; assembly: GCA_039602395.1. Taxonomy (NCBI): domain Eukaryota; kingdom Viridiplantae; phylum Streptophyta; class Magnoliopsida; order Asterales; family Asteraceae; genus Deinandra; species Deinandra increscens. The sequence continues at coordinate 82,262,029 of JBCNJP010000025.1, read as the reverse complement.
AGCAATATCACCTGGTATTCAAAGTCTACCTTTCTCCTTAATTTATACAGATTAATTTAGGTTAACCTTTCAACTTAATTTTTTTTTGTGGGTTTACCAGATGCTAAATTCGTAAGTTACGACAGCTCAACGTGTAGAAAGGGAGAAAACGTTGACTTTGTAGGTGATAAAGAGTTTCTCGGTCACTGTGTATTCAATTCACATGCTTTAGTCTTTTTTTTGAAATATTGTGGATTGCATCCTTATTCAAAATACTGTTTCTTGATGAAAAAGTGGTAAACAACTCTCACCCACGAAAGGTAGGCAGGTTTACTGTGCAGTTGATTTTCCATGTGTTATTCTTTTTTGTTCCTTTTATTTTGTTGAGTATTGTATGTATTCATATAACATACATTATTCATTTTTGATGTAGAAGTTAACAACAAGAAGTAACTCGAAGGTATCTCATCCCTCTCTTATTTTTGTATTCAAGATTAGAGATTCATGTTTCTGATTTCTGATTCAGGTCTACTCATAAATCATCGATTGTTTCTAAATTTCTCATTTCTCTGCTTCTGTTCACGATGAAGATTTAATAATTCTGATTCAAGCTCAGATACGGGGGATTTGTGATTCAAGTTCCTAATTCTTTGATTCAAATCCACTCACAAAATCAATGAGATGCAGGACCAGAATCACCAATGATGTGAGAATTTACAGATGACACGTTTGGTGAGAAGATGGCACTTTGGTATGTTGGCTTATTCCAAAACCTGGTGATGGATTTTTTTCCCCTAAAATTTCCAAAAAAGTTTCAATTTTCATTACTCTCTCACTAACCTTCTATTGATATTGGTTGCTGTATTTTTGACATGTATGAACACTGCTACAGCTGATGATCCTGGTGTCGTTGGATGTTTATGTGCAATTAGTACTATTCTTGAATTAGTCAGCAAGCTTCCTCACCCCTTTGCTCATGTTGAGCCAAATTTACTTCCAATCATGAGCTGCATGCTTACAAGTGATGGTCAAGGTAACCTTTTTTTTCTTCATTTTCTTGTAACTTGTAAGCATGAATATAAGTTTTCTTGCAGAGGTATTTGAAGATGTTTTGGTATATTTACTCACAATTGGGGTTGGGTTATTCTTTCAACATCAGATAACATGAATTTGTTCACTTATTGAGTTATTACTATGTAGGTTGCGCCAGTTATGCGGATTTGAGGTGTTTTATAACTAGGAAGTTTGTTACTTAATGGTATGATTAGATAATACAGGGTTACCTTTTCTTTTTCTATTGTTGTTTCTCTGTTAAAAGTTCGTTAATTAGACAAATACCCCTTTCATACTAAATGATATGATTAGACAGTACAGGGTTACATTTTCTTTTTCTATTGTTATTTGTCTGTTAAAAGTTCCTTAATTAGAGACTAATATCCCTTTCATTAAAAGAAGCTCTTAATATTTCCTTAAAGTTGAACAATATTAGTTCTTAGTTTTCTAGGGATGTGAATATGTTCAAAGATATGTTAGCATTATCCGGGCATTTGTGGAATATTGACAGGTTGCTCTCTTGATTTTTCCCCTTAGATGATTTAATGCACATGTTTTGTGAGATTGAAGCTATTGTCAGGGGTGGTGGCAATGGTCTCTGTAGTTAAGATGGAGAATACACACCGCATACACAACTTCCTTGATTCTAGGGTAAGCGTTTAGTGGCTACCTACATCACATAAGTATGCTTTTCTGAACTCACCTTTTCAAAATAAGGGTCAAATACTTTTAATTTGGAAGAATAAAACCAAATATAGTGAGATGATTGTTGTACAAACTGATGTAACCATTGTTGTAGAAGCATTCCATTATGCGGTCCCAAATTTTCATGTAAATTGATTTGGTGTGGTTTAAAAACATATTGATATGTTTCAAGTCATGAATACACTCAACTAGAAATTTAGGGTTTATGCATTGATTTTGTTATATGATTAATCAATTTGATTTGTCATGCATATCTAAATTCAAACTCAATCAGGTTAGTCGCGATATTCTTCAAGAGGCGAGGGGTAAACTTAATTGTCATACCTCTCACCTACTTTAGATGAAAATTAAACTATGGAACATTAAGCGGTAAAAACTGCAAGAAAAACATGGGTTGTTTAGCCAAAATGTAGCTTCTTTTGATGCTCACTATCTTATATTCTTCAGTTGTGTTATAGAAATGCTTTAAGTTTTTCAATTTATGTTTGATGTTGGTTTGATATTTGTGTTTAAGGTTTCATTGTTCTCAGTTCTAGATTTTGATTCGATTCTACATATGCTAATTGAAAAACAAATCTCCACGACCACATGTCTTTACCTTATGCTAAGTTTGATTGTGATGCTTAAGTTTTACGGCCGCTTGTCAAGCTTGTATGTAACTGATTTACACATAAAAACTCAAATCTTATTAAGATAAATAGTAAGACGATCAATTATATGCTATTATTTTACTTTCATTATAGGTGTTTTCTATGTTGATGACAGTTGGGAAGAATGTTGCCATCGCGATGGGCGTCAACAATTTCTTTGAACTGTTCAATATATTTAAGCTAGAATCTTTGAAGAAAATCCAAGGTGGGAGAGGAAGAGGTCATCCTCTTTACTGATATTAGCGGTATCCCAAGTCTGTTTGGAGAAAGGGACCCTTTTGATGACCCTTAATTCATTCACCTACCAGGTGGAAAGTCGCAGCCAAGTCCATTTGGCCATGCCGGGATTTGTTCATGGTTGCAAGGCCTCTGAATTGAGCATATTTGGTCCAAACTGAAGTCGTTTTGGATAACTTAATTGGTCCAAATAGAAGTCCTTTCCTGATACAAGTGTGCCTATAATTCATGATAGCAAGCAATCTCTGTGAAATAGTTCTAGGGGCCCAATTATTTAAGGACTGCACTTTGATAATGAAAAGGATGATCCCCAAGATGGGCAAGGTAAGAAAGATGATCCTCATATCTATGATAGGCTTGCAAGATAACCTTAATTTATCAGCTGTATAGTTGAACTGAAGTAAAAAAAAACAGTTTAAATATAATGTAGTAGTTTTATACATCAATGTTTGTACTTTACGCTATATAAGCTGAATTGATAATAAGCATAGGGAAAAATATATATTTATCTATTTTGCTTCATAAACAAAGAAAATATGAAAAAGTCTTGCTATATATATGTGGATTGAAACGTTGAAATATCAAGTAATAAAAAAGGTTGATTGTAGTCAATATTATTGATCCAATCAATGTATTTGTGGTACCCGTTATATGTTATGCGATTGAAATTGCTTGTAGTCAATAATATAGCAGTTGAATGCAACTTTTATTTTCTTTTGCAAGAAGAAAGCTGAAGTCGACACAATTTTGGAATCGATGCAGTGTCATGCATGATACACGTTTACATCCACAAGCTCACATCTTCACATTTCAAAGTTCTACTATTACGTATGGGGGTTTAATGGAGCTTAATATACTTCATATAGTACTAGAAGAGCCGACAGTGATGGTGTAAGTAAAAGAAAACTTTTTTCTTTAATTTGTATCTTTTTGATATTTTAATGGTGTTTATGGGTTTTCTAGCTAACATTTGAAGAACACGAAGAAGCTGATTCAGTGACGGCTCGGGCAGCTCATAGGATCTCAAAGGGAATCCGGCCATGCTAAGGTGTTTAATTGTTACCTGCTTATGATTTAATAGCACAATTCGAAAGTTACTTTCTTTTGTTTATGACACTTCAGTGAAATAATGTTTCGCATGGTAGGGTTACCCTCTATCAAGGCATGAAAAATCACATGGGTAGTTGGATACAATGTAAATTTTGCATAACATCAACGAAGGTATGTACATTTTGTATCTTGTAACACATTTTATAAGTTTATTAATAAAAGGTGATTGATATGTAAATTAGATGAGCTTGGCGGCTTTGTAAAGGCTTGGATAGGAAAGGCAGAAAACATCTAACTGGCTCGACTGGTGCAACCAAGGCTCATGAAGGTAGAAATTTAGTATGTCATGCGAGCTATATTTGGCTTTAATTTTATTTTGATTTTTAAAGCATTTTTTAAGACTCTCACTATTTTTTATGTTTAGTCTTGAAGTGTCTGGTGGTTGGCACCGCCTTCAACTAAGAGCCTACATTATACTTAACATTGACACCGTAAGGGTCAAAGTTAGTTATTTGTCGGTTTTACCCATGTACTATAGATCTGGGCCGTTCAAAGTAAGCCATATTTAATCTAAGCCGTCTAACTTAGGTGGTTTTAAAACCATAATGTAGTTACTTTGACCAATTTTCATCATCAATTACGTCTTCTTCAACCGTATTGCACTTCAGCCTCAATGCTCGCCCCACGTCGCCTATAACTCCTCCCTTGAAATCCTATTCGACAAATCGATCGTCGTAATGGATCTTGGGGCGGTTGGCCCTAAACGATCCGTTGTCCCACCTATTCACATGATTCAAAGAATGTAAAACCTAATCACATCTGATCGACGCTTGACGGTATCATAACCATCTGCTTCTTAGTTCTGATTTCTTCAAAGAGAAAACATTAATGGTGGAAGCGGGAAGAAACAACCATTATCCAGAGAGGAGGTAGAAACCAGAAGAAGAACATCCATGGCTTTCCGTCATCTTAGATCCAATCATTGGCGCAATCTGTAAGACTTTTTATTCCTCCAATTGGTCGACCTCCGAACGCTAATCAATCTATTCGTTCCTTCCCCTATGCTTCTGGATCTTAATCCCACGTTCCTCATGAGGTTTGACTTGTCTTAATTTCACTGATTCTGCAGCTAGAGTTGTAATAGAATCTGCAATTTTAGATTTGCATTTTGCTTCATTCAAGTGAATTCGGATGGATGGTCCTACTTCCGTTTGATTTGGTTATGGAGTAAGACAGATTTATTTTTAATAATTTAGTTCAATAATTGTTTTGGATTTCTGTGGGTGTGCGAGACTATGCCTCTTTGTTACTAATCTAAGTCATGGATGTTCCTACCTATTCATCGGAGAATTTCACTTCCGAGTCTATTGTCACTGTATGTTTATTTCACGATTTTAATGCGATTGTAATATGTTTTTGATGCAAGAATCAAAATTTGTTAGAATTAGATTAATTTGATGCTCGATTTGAATGGATTGTTATGATCGTATATATTAATAGATGAATTTGATGCTCGATTTAATTAATGCAATTCATGACTTCGAAGCTTCTTTTTTTTTTGAACGGCTATTTATTCACCAAACAAAACACCAAACAACACACCAAGGACTTCGAAGCTTCTTGATTTTAGCTTGCAGACATATATTATTGGTTTAAAGTGATTTTGACACCACCACTTGGGTTTAAATAAAGTATGCTGCTTTGACTGTGTGAGTTGTGTCATGAAGGTATCTCTTAGAACTTCAAGTTATAATTTATGTCGTTTTTTTATGTATTTATAATTGTTAATCAATAAATTAAAACAACTAATCTCTTACTACTTCATATGTCACTAGGTTAGTAACCCGTGTATTACACGGGTTGGGTTCATTTTAGATACCTATAAAAAATGATTAAAATAATTAAATTTATTATGTTTGACAAATTATTGATTAGTTTTATTAAAATAATCAAACATTGAGTGAATTTATCAAATTCACATTAAGTTTGTCAATTTTTTTAAATGAAAATTTAGTTTTGAAAAAATTGGTAATTATACTTAATTGATAGTCTAATAAATTGATACTTGAATGTGATTTTGACATGTGGCAATGCTGATGTGGACCTCCTAGAAATGAGACATGTGGCATCTAATTTATTGCTTTATTAGGATTAAAGATATATGGAAGATATCAATCATGTTTAACATGGTGGGATGACTGATGCTTTTCATTGAGGAAAACTGGTGGTTCCTTTGGATGCTACTCATAGGTGATTGGAATGGAGTTGTCTTGTGTATTGCATCTCTTTGTGGTTGTTTATTCAGAAAACCTACATTTCAGAAACCGCACTATTGCCTGGTACGTGAATCGTATTTTACCCTTTGATTTAAGATATTATGTTGTTAAATTCCACAAACTTTATCAGAGCATCTATATTTAAGTAGTGTAAACCTTTTCCATGGTTTTGGTTTGTTAAGTTCTTTTACTAGCTACTGATTGTTATATAATCTGAAATTTAGCAATGTCTAATGTTTCATATTTTCTTAACTTCACCCAATTTGTTGTTTCCTTGAATAATCTCTGGGTTTTGATGAATAATCTTTTATTTTACTTTTTAGGGTTACATTACCTTATGGGACTTTGAAGGTGTGCAAGAAATGGGAAACAACTCTTTTCCATATAAGACGAGGAGATATTGAAGACCATAGTGCCCAATCAATGATGATGTCGATAGCATAAACTTTTATGTTCTTCAAAGTATCGAGGGGGAACTCTATGAAATGTTTAGTGCTGATGACATATGTTCATCTACAGAAAATGCCGAAGAACTTCGTGTTATTTACCCCCCCTGAGTATCTTAATACGTTACGTTTTCAAATTGAAGTTGTAAAAAACGGTAATTATGTGAGTCCATAAATGTTTGTAGCATATATCATATGGTATTGTGTGGTGCTAATTAGATCATTCTGTCTTTCGAATACCTTGGACTTTACCAGTTGCTTTATCCCAAGTCCAAAACATACTCAATGTTTGTATTATAAAAGATATATATCATCTCCTATTTAATTAGCTGAAATCCAAAACATAATGTCGTTTCATGTTGTCTACAACCCAATTGTCTGGCACATGTTATTTTCTGTTTTAAGTTTTTTTTTTTTTAACTTTATACGGTTTACCATTAAATGAATTTCTTATTCAATTTACTCTTTATTTTGTAGATTTTGCTCTTGATGCTAACTCAAAACACATTTTTATTGGACACATTCTTTTATTTTATACCGTTGCGTTTTTAAACAAAACCAAAATAGTGTGCTTGAAAGGCAAGCCAAGACAAGCCAAATCAATCATGTGATTTGGAGTGTTTAGGTGCTCTCAAAGCTTAAAGAATTTTCCTTGAGGTATGAATCCATGGGAAAAAATGCCACCGTCATACCAAAAACACAATTATTATTAAGTTATCTAACAAATGATGACAGGTATTAAGAATGTCTCACCACATTTATATTCATGCCAAATAAACATACACAAACCAAAACTGAACTTTGTAAGATAACTTCAAATCACACCACATAAATAAAGAATACGTTACCCGGACTGGGACGGGTATGACACTAGTTTATTAAGTCTAGAAAGCATTCTCTCTCCTCCCTGATTTCTCTCTCTGTATCTATTCCCTCTCTTTACACTCTGCATCTAAAGTCATCGGAGAAGAAAATCTTGTATATCATAAACAAGAACTAGATTATTCTGATGGGTACGCAATTCATTTGAGTTAGTATCCTATCATTAATTTTGTTTTGTAATGACCCGACTCTTCAGTTTCCATTTCATCCACCTCCTCTATTTTCAATTTCAATAAATTGACATCATAATTTCCACTGAAGAAGTTTAGAATCACAGAGGAAAATATGTTAGACCTTTACAACGAAGAAGCTGACTATGAATGGGTCGGAGCATGGATAGGTTTTAACCTTGGTTGACGATCGTCGGTACAACACCGCGGGCAACCGTTAGTAACCGCCGACCCGGAGATAATGTCCGGCGAAGCTTTCGAGAAGCATTTGGAAATATGTAATTAATAATAATTAAAGATATTAAGAGGGTGAAATATGTAAATATCAATAAGGGTAAAATAGTAATTTAATAAATTATTTTTAATGAGTTGGGTAAATATATAATATATATCTTTAAGGGAGGGGATATATGTAATTGAATTTTAAGCTTGGGTATATATGTAATTAAAGAGCTTAAGAAGGGGATATATGTAAATGCCCCTTTATTACAACCCCGTCTACAATTTGATTAAAACTTAAAACCCAACAACCCTTGTTCAGATAAATGGTATTCATGGTTGTTTTTAAATTACAAGTTTCTTCAGATTTTAATTCATATATTTAAGGGACCCCTATATTTAATACAAACAGATATATAAATCATGTCCATACATTCAACTCGTGAATTAAAAACCTGTGGGCTTTTGTAAAGTTTATGTTTTTCTATCACCTATTTATACCGGCCAGTCTATATAAATTTGGTCACACCAAACTTGCGCGTTCTTCAAAAGATGGTCGGTAAGTCACCTTTTTTTTTCCTTAGGAGAAAACTTTTTCTCATCATCACATGTGGTGTCACAAAACGACAGCGTTTTCTGTTAACTTTCATATATCATTTATTCATTTTATATTATTTTGACTTGAAAAAAGCGATATAAATACATGTCAATAAAATAAAAATTATTGAATTTTAAAAATCTTAACTATCATCTAATAATAATAAACTCACGTCTGTTTTTTTCCTCTACAATAAACCTAACTTTTTAACTCTTGAAAAATAACAAATATTCATTAAAAAAGTTAACATTTTTATAAACAGAAATCACAGTGACGTCTTATCTGACATGTTTTTAATGACTAGGTTCAAAAACAAAAAAAAATTAGATTTTTTGTATGTTTTAATACAACGAAGAAATGTTTATTATGAGGTTGTAAAAGAATGTTTTCTTTAAATGAATGGTTACTTTTCTTCATAGCATCAACAAGATGTCACATTAGAAGTCATTATGATATTCAGTCATTAAAAAGTAAGTTTTTTATAATGGAAGTTCACTTTTTTAATGGATGCTTTTTATATTCCGATAGTTGGAATTGTTGAAATATAATAAGCCATAAAATAATCAATTCTAACCAGCTAGAAAACAATTTCTTATCGAGAAAGAAATGTGAACACATGAGATATCAAGAGTATTTATGTATGTACCTCCGGCAAAGGAAGCTGCGTAGAATAACCCAAAATCCCTCTGCAAGTAAACATGAACAGCACCGCCACGGTGGCTCTCGGCCGTCCTTCAATTACCCACGTGCCTAATATATACGTCGTTTGCATCCCCACAAACACCTGCTTCATATTCAATCAAATTCGTTAAAATTCATTTGCATGTAGATTATATATATAGAGTCGAGTTATCCTACATTCACCAAAAACACTACATCCACGGATTGATCCGAGGCGTCCATTAAGATCATCCAACAGCTAAGATCTATGGTGTTTTCGCCTATAGCGTTTTCGGGGGAAAAAAACACCAGAGGCGAAAACACCATAGATCCTGGCTGTTGGATTATCTTGATGAACGCCCCAAATCAATCCGCAATGAATGTAGTGTTTTTGATGGATGTATTTTACCCACAACCTATATATATATTCAAACTTCAATTGTTAATTTCCAACAGATTTAAATGAAAATGCCGTTAATTAATTACCGTATTAAGACCGGCGAGAACGGTGTTAAGAGCAGGTCTAGCGACGAGGAAACGGTGTAGATGTCCGGTGGCGACGAATCCGAGATCAAACGGCGGTGAGGACGAGGGTATCATCCGGAGCGTGTACTCCACACACATAAAAAACAACAACAAAACGGCGAAGAAGCAGGGGAGGGGGTGGTGGCTGAGCAAACCAAGTGCATCCGCCGGCGTCCATTGTAAAAACGAGGCGTCGCCGAACGACGGCCACCGGTGAGATGTGGCGGCAGGTACGTGATTATTGAGATTGTGATTGGGGGTCGTTTTCTTGAGGTTAATGGAAATGTTGTTGGAGGGTTTGAGGATGGTGGTTGTGTGTGGTGGGGATCGGTGGTGGAGGTTATCCCCGTTCATTTTGTGAATGTGAGGTGAATTTGGATGGATGGTGGGGGTATTATTTATAGGTAGCTGGCGAGTGGTAAATTTCCTCTTAGATGGTGTTTTAGGGTAAGTCAAGTTTGAAATGTGAAATCTACTATGGACGGTTGCAAACTCATCTTAGGAAGACTCGGTTGGATATCAAGGGTACTTCCTAATGGATGTAATCTTGTAATTATTTAATAATTAGGGGTAAATTGGTAAAGTTTTATTAGGTATAATTATTTTATTATGTTTCCTAATTTGTGTGTAATTAGGTTACTTGTTCTTCAAGTTTGGGTGTATTATAAATAGGGATCATAGGTGTAGGGTTTATGTACCTTCAACTTTTATTATTAATCAACGTGTTTTTTTTGTTAAATCCATTATTTGATTATGTTGAAGAGGGCCTGATTTCCAACAATTGGTATCAGAGCGAGGGATCGAAGGGGACGATAAGAGCCAGAGTAGCAATTGATTTGCGGGTTTGTTTTGGTGTCGTGATCGGTAACGGGGTGTTTTTCGGTCGGAACGGCGGGCAAGAACACACAAGAGCGGAATCGGATTGCAACAGGAGACAGCGTAATCAGCACGGGTTCTTTTGGTGATCGACATCAACGAAAGCGAGAGCAGGTTTTTGTTCGATCTCAGGTGCACGTAAAAGGAGGAAACAAAACTTCCTCGTGAACCAGACGTGACAGAGTTTGCTAAATTGGAGTTCCATTCTTTCTGTTCAAAAAAATTGGTGTTGTTCTATAATTTGGAAGGATTTTTTGTGGCGGTTAATTGTCGCAAAGAACGCAAAGCAAGGAAAACTAATTTGGGAATCGAATATTGTTTTGTTGGCTCACAAGGGATAAGATCAAAAGATATTGATTCTAAATTGCAAGTTTTTGTGACAGTTTGTGTCGCAAAAAGTGCTCAAATTGGAAGAGTATTTGTGCCGGTGACTGTCACAAAAGCAACTGAGGTAGCAAATTTGTTTGGTTCGTGTATTGTTTTTCAAAGAAGATTCCGACGGAAGGTTGTTGGTTTGTCACCGAAAATTGGAGAACTTAACCGAGTAGCAGAAAAAACGGACGAAAAAAATTTAAGAAAGCGGGGGGCTTTGAATCTGGTTCGTTTAGCGGGTGAAAGAAAACGGTATAAGCGGGGCGCTTTGTTTTCTTGATCGGTGGAAGAAGTCTCTCTTGTCGCGTAAGTGTTATGCGCAAACGGGTTTTGTGTGGTACTGACAAACAATAGCCGGTTATGGAGGACTTTGGACATGATCAAGGTGTTGGTCGGGTGTCCGGGAAAAGTCTTGATGGTTCAAATAAAAGGATGTCAATATATTTGTGGTTGATTTTTCAAGTGTTTGGACAAGTCTTTGGTGTGAATATCCCAAAGGAGTCAGAAAACAGGGGTTGCGGTTTTGTGTTGGTTGCAGCAAAAGTGCTGATGCAAAGTGAACACAAAAGACCGTGGATTACGATGGAAGAACTACGTTTTTTACTCGGTATACAAGACCTTGGAGGAACATTACAAGATTAAGGGGGTGATTAATGGATGTAATCTTGTAATTATTTAATAATTAGGGGTAAATTAGTAAAGTTTTATTAGGTATAATTATTTTATTATGTTTCCTAATTTGTGTGTAATTAGGTTACTTGTTCTCCAAGTTTGGGTGTATTATAAATAGGGATCATAGGTGTAGGGTTTATGTACCTTCAACTTTTATTATTAATCAACGTGTTTTTTTTGTTAAATCCATTATTTGATTATGTTGAAGAGGCCCTGATTTCCAACATTTCCAAACGACGTTAAAAAAAAATACAAAAATACAAAACAATGCGAATCGTAGTTTGACTTATACTAAAAATGATTAAACTCGTTATTATTTAATAAGTATTATTTAATAATCTTTGTTTTATTACAATTACCTCATGTTTTATTTTGAAAAAAAATATATGAAGCAGCAAACTGGTTACTATTATACAGTCTTTTCTCTAAAAGTAAAACGAGTGGAAATAAAAAGAAATTCAAGTAATTTGCCTAACCAGGTCAAGAGGTCTTGAATCGAACTAGCAGGGGTAAGTGATAAAGGAAGAGTCGACTTTCAACATATATAACTTCTTATTTTAGAATATGTTTAGTTAGATTTTAACTCTTTAACCTGCTATAAATAAAACATAAATTAAATCGATCCATTTAAAAGAAAATGGGTTGAAGTTGTTATATCTACAACATATATAAATTAACGAAAATAGTAAAGATAGGTCATGATATAAACTTACCTCAAGAAAAGCCTCAAGTGCCATAAAAAACATTAAAAGATACTCAAAAAAAACATTAGAGATAAGCATGATACAAATCACCTCAAGTGTCATAAAAAACAATAAAAACGTTATAAGACTTACGAGTTTCAGATCATATAAATTCAATAAATAAACCAAAATAAGAATAAAATAAATAAATTTTTGAATACTTTCAGCTACAATTATATAATGTATAAAATCAAAACAAATATTAGATCTTCCAACTTATAAATGTATGATTAAATGTTTTTTAGTTGGATCCTATCTAACTATAAAATTGTTTACAGTATACAAAATTTATAAAAATAGATTAAACATTTGCTTGATAATAAATATAATTTTGAATTTAAAACATGTAAAAATATTAAAATAGAAATTAATAAAACGATTTATTTTTCTAAAATAATAGAGTTAAAAATATAAGAATACTATGATGACATAATAACTACTCGATGTAATTATATTATAACCAATTGTAGTTAATTCTATATTACATTTATTTAGTCAATAACACAATAAATATTCATAATTAATTTTATAATATTTAACAATATTTTCTTAATATATTATTATTTAATATCTATATTTAATTAACAGAAAACAAAGCGGAAAGTAATTATTTTATAGGAAGAAGGACATGAATATAAAGATAACGATTCAGAAAGTATGCCAGTTGTTCTTAGAACACAAAGGTATGTGTTTTACGAGGTAATGGAGTAAACGAGAGTATTAAATGGACGAGAGAATTAAATGGACGAGATAATAAAATAGTTAAGTAAATGAAATGAATATATTGTCAATGTTTGATTAACATGTGAGAACTAATAAATCATTAGGTCGTGTTGTTTGATAGTTAAAAAAACAGAAGCAATAGAATATAATTTCTCAACATTTTTCACTCAAAATTAATATACCTGCTTTATATTTTTAATTTATAACTATTTAATAACTTTTAATTTTAATTTTTAACTTTTAAAATTATTAAAAAAAATTTAATATTTATAACTTTTTGTTTTTATATTTTTTCAGTTCTATTTTTTATGTTACTTGTACTTTTATTTTTATTGTTTTCGTTTTTGTTTATTATTTTATTATTGTTTTTCATTTTTATATTTATATATATTTTTTTTGTTTTCATAAAATTTTAAGAAAAAGTTAAACTGAATTAAATTTCCATTCAAGTATTCCTTACTTTATAGAATCAATAAAAACCCTTATCTAAGAAATGTAAATTTTTAGAAATGAAAGAAATCACATCCCTCTTGTACCAAATATTCTTTTTTTGTTATACCGTAATAACCTATTCCATTTCACCTACTCATACGTACCAAACACTATCAAAGTGTGCCAATTTTTCTTAGAACATTTTATTTATTAGTGTTAGATTAAATATAAAATTATTTTTTCTCAAACTTACATAAAACGACCGAGTCTACAATTTGCATACTTTTTATTTACTAGTCGGAAACTCGTACAATGCTACGGTATTTATAATGTGTAAAGTGATATTGGTTCTGTGTATGAGAGACGATTAATCGTATTCGACTTATTATGTACTTACTTATATAACATAATTAAATATTAATGATCACTAAATAGATTGTTTAATTTTTATGATTCGTATATCTAAAACGACTATACGACTCATGTATCCGAATGTATATTGAAATTTCTAAAAATCTTATTTTAAACGTATCAGATTGTGGAGAGGTGTTATTGTGAGAAGTTTGGTTTTGGTAAAATTAATGAGAAAACATCGTAGTCAGTAGATTTTCAATTAAACAAAGGTATATAATCTATAGTAAAAAGTTTTTCTGTTTAGAATTAAAGAGAAAAACAAAAGATGAAAAAATATTTTTGACTTTTTATCAAGTTACCCCTATTTTTAAACCTTCATTACTCTTAGATACTATATATTTTTTTATAAAAAAAAGTTACACAAAAAAAACGAGCGGTTTTTATCTTTAAAACGTATACAATGTAGTATATATAAAATAAAAAAATTACTTTTTCAATTGTATCAAAATATCCAAATTATTGTGTCAAAATGTTCAGATCACTGTGTCATATTCTTTCAAAAATGTTCATATCATTGTGTCAAATGTCCAGATCACTGTTTCATATTGTGTCAAAATGTTCAGGTCATTGTGTCATATTTATCAAAATCGAAAGAGTGGTTTTTTTTAGTTTTATATAAAGACACTAAAACGCTCGTTTTTATGGTATAGTCTTTAAAAAAAAACATCGTATGTAAAAGTTATGATTGTTTAAAAAACATACAACTTTGTTAAAAGTCAACAAAGATGACTAGAAAACTTAGTTAAAAGTCAACAAAGATGACTAAGATCAAATTGTCCATCTTTTCTTTTTTATTAAACCAAAATTCAATCGCCAAACTTTATTTTTTAAACAAAACTTCTCATTTACCCCTTTCTCACATTCTGTCAAAATTTCTTAATATCCGATTTTAAACATTGTATTCTAAATTTCTCTAAATATCCGATTTCAAACACTGTATTCTAAATTCGGAAAGACACCAACTTAATTGCAACTGAACACAAACGGCCTAACTCATGAAACAAAACAAAACAAAAAAAAACCAAAAGCACAGCGTATAGATCGATGTTCAAATCTTATTAACTACTCTAACAAACAACTCCTAATCACCCTAATCATATCCGTAAGCGACACTAGCCCCTGGAGCAGCCCGCCATGGTCCACAACCCAAACACGATGAACATGGTTCACCACCGACTTCCCCACCGCCTCACCTAGTCGCGATTCACCGTAGCAAGTCACTAGCTCTTTAGGGCTCGACCCCGCCATATGAGCGGATACGGACAACAAGCTGTTCGTGTATTCCATAACACTTGCCGGCAAAAAGGTCCGCAATTGGGAAACCGGGCACCCTCTCAAATCCGTAGCCGAAAACGTACCGATCACCTTCCTCCCTTTCCCCTGAAACAACCCGTCATCAAGCAACCATTAGTGCGAAACACAACCAGGTAAAATAATATGTATTTAGAGTATTCGGTTTACAGTTTACATTTACGAGCTGGGAGTGATCTTCTGTAGCGGGATTTGTAGATTCAACGATGGGGACGGCGTTGAGAGAGCCGGCTCTCATCGACTTGATGGCGTCTATGACTTTGGTGTGACCGGTGACTCCGAAGATGGGTTCGACCACTATGGAGAGGTCTTGCAGTTTTCGGTCGAACACATGTTTGAGTTCCGGCTCGTGCCCGTTTAAGAACTTGATGAGGTCCATTTGTGTGAGCATTCGGTATGTTGAGGCCGACTCCACAAGCTCCACTCCCGCTACGTTCTCCATGTTGCTATCCAGTGGTACTAAAGCGCGATGGATTCCTTTGCTAAAGACTTCCATACAGTCTAGAATGCTGAAAACATAGATGAAACTCGATTAAAGTTATAGCCCCAGCTGGTACTTGCTACTAGGGTGTCAATCTTTCGGGTTCAGGGCTCGAGCCAGAACACGAAATTATTGTTAATTGTGTCAAAAACATAACTCTAAAACGTACCCACTTGATATTGTGTAACATGAACATGGCTCATTTCATTTAGCCCATTTCTATAAACGGGTAATAATCAAGTTGTAAACGTATTAATTAAGTTGTGAATAAAATAAGTTAGTCCGTCATAAATAGGTTAGGTGGTTGGACCGTTTCATTCAAAAGGCCCGGGGCCTATATTTCTATTCGTGGCAAAAAAAAAAAAAGTTAAACAAATTACGACCACCGATCTATTGTAAACGTCTTAATCAGATACTAAAAACAATGCCCAAAAATTTTCAATTCATGTTAAAGTATCAACCTTGATTTTTTGACACTTTTAATATATGGTGAGTGAACACGACCAATTCTTTATCTAAAGGGGTTAAGTGGCTGATGAATAGTACTCAAGTTTGTAAACATGTTCCGTCGAGTTTACGGGAACCCAATAAGTTTTGATTTTTTTTAGAATTATATATAAAAAAAATAAGAACGAATCCACATATAGCATTAGGGGTGAATCCACGTATAGCATTAGGAGTGAATTCTAACACATTCTTACCTAGTTCAAATGGTTCTTTGCATGACTTTTTAACCTTGAGGTAGTTGGTTCGGTCCTAGCTAGTTGCTATTGCCGTTTTTAGTTCCTTTTTTTCTCTCGATTTATTTTAAACAAACTAAACACAGTTTGTGCCACTATAAAAAAATGTAAAGGCTAAGGTTCAAACCCAGGCGTATAGCTTGCAAGGTTTAGGGAAACCAACTAGGCTAGACATACCTATTGTCAATTCATGAATCATTATGTATTTATAAAGAAATGGAATCATGCAGATGCCTATAAACCTTGTCCAAATTGTCTAATCATACAAATCAACATTATCCGACCTGAACCGACTAAACCAAAGTCCTTGACATTTAATTAGTTGTTGAAATTCCGAGCACCGAAAAGTAAGTGAACCCACTGAATAAAAAAATCTTGGATCCGCCCCTGGATAAATAGGTTAATCGGGTTATAAATAGGTTACTAGTTCGACCTTTTTCATTAAATAGATTAGCGGATCAAACTTTCTTAACGGTTTAACAAGAAAACTTTTTTTTTTGTTATAGTCACACCGGCAAACGGTAGTGTGAAATTAAAAAAAGTGGTTTAGGTACAACAATATTGTTTTTTCAGAGGGACCAAATAAAGGAAAAATTCTCAAAATATTTGTTTGACCAAACAAATACCCCAATATGTCCATTTGACTTTCTTATTCCTCAAAAAGTCAAAATGTCTATTTCACCATGATCTTCCGAATCTAGAGTTTAGAGTATAATCGGACTAGCCTAAAGTACATGATCGTCCAAACAGTTCTCGGAATCTAGAAGTTTCGGAACTTAGATTTTTAAATTTGAATATTAAAATAAATTTGAATTGGTTAACATATTTAATTTCCACACTAAACATAAGACTTCAGTTTGTGCCATACTATCATGTCATAGTATGGAAATTAAATTGCCACTCCAATCGATATTACTCTGCTCAATTTTTTAAAAAGTAACGAACCATTAAAAGAAGTAATTAAAGAACAACATGCCTGGTGCCAGGGTTAAGTGTCCAAAGGCTGAGGCTTTCAAGGCAATGACCGATCACCGACGACACCGCCACCGACATCCTCCCCTCCATATCCGACTCCTCGTCACCACCACCGCCGCCGCCATCAGAACCGTCCCCGGCGATATGACACAGTATATCCAACATGGTCACCATCCCTATATAATGCTTCCTGACCGCCCCAGTGTGTTTATCCGACTCCAATATCATCGACCCCCCGGCCCCAATCCAATGTCCGGGCGGCGCAGCCACCGGCACCGCCACCACCTGGTTGGCCACCAGGGTGTTCAACGTGTGGGCGATGGTGGCCGTGTACGGAACCTCCACCAGCCTCCGGTTGTCAGCCACCAGTTCCTTGACCTTTTTGTCCTTTAACCGCTGCGGCTCCACGGTGGGTTGAATTATGCTGTCGCTCTTGACGCCCATCATTGTTGTCTGCATATTTTGAATTGCTATAAGTTAGTTATTTTGCAAATTGATGTTTTATGTTAGAATTATAATTTATAAATACGAAGGTGGTGGGAGGGGAAGAGGATGTGTTTTAGGTGTGTGACACGTGGTGGTGCTTTGTTTTGATGCTTATCCAAAGGGAGCGATTGTTGAGCCGACGTATATAGCCTTTTTAATATATTATTATTTTTGGCCATGATGGACCATGTTTTCGATTTGGACGTGTCGCATTAGGATGGATCGAAAGCCGAGAAGATTTTGCGAAAACATTTAAATTTAATAATTAAATTAAACCTAGTATTTAGAGCCCATATCTCCGTGGGTGCAAATAAAAAACGGGATGTTGTAAAAAACGTGATTAATCATCGACTAATCGTTTGTTTTTTTCGATCTTTTTGGATCGGCTATGATTAAGGGTTTAAAGGTCAATTGGTTAATGATGGCTCCTTGACGGCTCTTGAATGTCTTGATGATGAGCTTAAAATTTTTATTTTCTATTAAAAGAAATTAAAAAACATTAAAAATTAAGCTGTAGGCATATTTTGAAAGAATGTTAAAGATAGATGAATATTTAAATATGAAAATGTGTTTGGTTTTTAGGATTATTAGACGTATTAGACTTTACTATTATAGTTTATGACTTGAACGTTTATTTAAGTATTAAATTATGACTTTTTAAGGTTTTTAATTATTTACTTGTTAATTATACTAAGATATTGCCATATTGGAAATACATATATGTGTATATTTATTTTTTTATAATAATCTAGGGTCTCCGATTAATTCCGAATTAATCTGATTAATCGCTTAACACCAGTCGACCGGTCGAGCAATCGTCGAACGATTTCTGCAACATTAAAAAAAAGACACGTGAATATGGATCTATTTATATTTTAACTTTAAATAAAAAAATAACAAAAAAAAAATCTCATAATACAATGTATGTCGAAAGTAATTTATTATAAAGTTGAACGTGTTTAAGTTCCGTCTTATTAATAGATGATGAATAAGAAAAGGGAAAACCTAAAAAAGAAGGAAAAATTATATATTAAAAAATAAAGTCTATAAAAACGAGCGTTTTTAATTATATCTTAAAAATGTGTACAGTGTTGTTACATATAAAATAAAAAAAATTACTATTTCGATTGTATTAAAATGTTTAGGTCATTGTATCATTGTGTTAAAATGTTCAGATCATTGTGTCATAATGTGTCAAAAAAATTTAGGTCATTGTGTCATATTGTGTTAACATGTTCAGATCATTATATCATATTATTTCCAGAATCGAAATAGTAGTTTTTTTTATTTTACATATTGCAACACTATATATAATTTTGACACGATGACACAATGATCTGAACATTTTAACTCATTGACACAATGAACTTAATATTTAAATCGAAAAAGTATTTTATTTATTTATTTTATATATAGCAACACTATACGCGTTTTAAAGATAAAAAACGCTCGTTTTTATGGTGTGATTTTTAAAAAAATAAATAAATATTGTATGTGAAAGTTATGAATGTTAAAAAGAATCGGGAAACTTAATTAAAAGCTAACAAAAATAACTAAGACCAAATTCCCCTATTTCCTTTTTATTATATCAAGATGATTGAGGTTCCTTATTATTCTTTTTACCTAAACAAACTTTTAATATGTGAAGTCATAACCCCTTCCATTGGGGGTTATGCGCCACGTGGAATCCACCTCATCAGGGGGGGGGGGTTATAAGCAAAGTGGTGTAGTCATAACCCCGCACAACCCTCTCTAATTATTACCCAATTATTATTTTAAAAACACACTCAATAAAATCTCTTCAATAAAAAAAAATTCCAATCACAAGGAAGGGGGAGCGTTATGTAGTTAACGCCGGTGAAGTCTTGAGCTAACATTGCGCCCTAAAGGGGTGGGAAGGGAAGGGGGGGGGGGGGTTATAGGGGCGTTATATTAGTTTTTTTGGTGGGCATAACACCACTACGGATAGCCTAACTATTTTAGTTAAAAGATTACTCAAAATTAGGGGTGTTTAAGAATCCGAAAAAAAACCGACTCGAAACCAAAATAGCCGAAAAACCAAATCGAAAAAACCGAATCCAAATGGAAACCGATGGTTTGGATTGAACTTTCTAAAATCTGAAATTTTGGATCGGTTTCGGTTTTAGCTAAAAAGAAAATAAAAAAAAACCTAACCGATCCATTTAATTATTGAAGGGTTTCAAAATTTAATTTTAAAGTTTATTTATAACCATTAGGATCTTTGCGTCTTTTAGATTATATCATTATGCAATTTTAAATATTTGTTTGAATGTCGTTTGAGTGTTTGAGATTAGATCGTTAAGGTTTTTTTTTTTTAATTTTGAATTGTTATACAACATTATGGATCCTTGGTTTCTTTGATATTAAATTGTTATTTGTTTGAATGTATTTATTTGAGATTGGATCATTTTGCAAAGTTATGAGTTTTAATGTTTTATTTTGAATGCTATTAATAGTCAATTGAACTATAATTAAAAAATAAGCAGACCCAAATCTAATATTTTTAGTTTTTTTCCAGCCTCATATTTCATATGGATTTGAATCCGGAAAAACCTAATCCAAATCGTAAAAAACTGAAGTTGGAAATCCGTGAAACCGATGAGTTAATCCGCATAGTGAGCGAGTGAAACCGTGAGTCCGCTACCATTTTTGCTTCCCAACAAATAACAACGGTCGTCAATTCGTTCCCTCTCCCCCAAAACCTCCATTCATCTCTGATTCTCTCTCGTTTCACAACTAGGGTTTCATTAGCGCGAGATGATTAAACTACACAAATGTCGGAGGAGATAATGCCGAGCTTCGGTCCCGATAATCGGAATCCAAGGGTTTTGATTCACAACGCACTCATTTTTCGAGGCCTATCCTGTTCATATCACAAGCTTCCAAAAACTCGTCTCAAGCTCTCTGTTCTGAAATTGGACGGTTCTTCCTTTGGTAAGTCTTATCAATTCTGTTTTCCCGCTCAATGTTAGTTAGATGCTTATAATATATTGATCCACGGTTTAGGAGTCGAGGTTCCCACGAGTGCTACCGTAGCAGAGCTTAAAATGGCGCTAGAAGAGTTCTTTAACTTGTTGCCTAAGGATGAGCGATGCACTATTTCATGGTACGATTTGATTCAAAGTTACGGTTTGATTTGTGAACTTGTGATATCAATAGTGTAATCATGAATTGAAGATCCAAATGAAATTGTGAAAAAATTCCTTAGGTTTAAAGTATGTTTCGGTTTATTTCCTTAAAATTCAATGAACTTCTACAGCTTTCACTTTTTTTGACCATAAAAGTATGTCAATTTGTAAGTCCTTTTCCTAGATTGGATCTCTGATGATGTTTTCCATTGATGTGCAAAACCTATGATCACATAATGTGATAATTTGTAAGAATATTGACCCGTTCTAGATATATTTAGCTCAATTCACTTGCTTTTCGCTCATGTTATTAGTTAGAAGTGACATTGCAGTAAGAGATCAGCTTAAAAGAGATAAGAAATTAGCATCGAGTGAACGTGTGATTATAATTGCTTGAAAATGCATACAAAGTAGATACATTTAGTTCAATTCACTGGCTTTTCACTCATGTATTATTTGGAAGTGACTTTGCAGTAAGAGATCTGCTTAAAAGAGATGAAGATAGAACATGTGCTTATAATTGCTTAGAAATGCATACAAAGTAGATGTAAATGCTAGATCTACACTCATTACTTCATCAGGGCATCAATTGTTTGTTGAAACTTGAAACCGACAATTGTGCACAGCACCAGCGTGCCCTTTTGTCTTATCTTAAATTTTAACCGCTTGTTTAGAGTTCAGCCAACACATCATAACATACAGTGGTACTGAAATGCTAGATCACACTCATCAGGGCATCAACTGTTTGTTTAAAACCGACAATTGTGCACAGCACCGGAGTGCTCCTTTTGTAATTATCTGAAATGTTATCAGCCAACACATATTTGTTCAAATGGTACTTAAATTTTCATTCTTCTTTTATGATGGATGCAGGAAATAGATTAGATATGTGTATAAATATTAAATTTTTGCAATGTGGTGGTTAACAGTGCCAACTGCCATATTCTCTGAATCTGCAGCTGGCATCAAGCTGAACTTGTTATTTTGTATTGGTTGGGACAGGTCACATGTTTGGGGGCATTTTTGTTTGTGCTACGAAGGCGAGAAGCTGCTTGATGATAAAGCTTATATAAAAAGACTTGGAATCAAGGATGGCGATCAGGTTGTTAGACGTTTTTCCTGATTACTTCTCTAATCCCATGTCAATAGATCCATAAATCTCACTATTGCACATAATTAGATTTATTGTTCTCTAATTTTCTAGCGATTGATACAAGCAGATTAAATTTGTACGGCATGTTGCAATCAACTATCGACCGGGGAGACAACAAATCAAGAACCAAAGTGATGAACTGAAGCATCATTCAAGGTATAAAACATAGAGAATACCCTAGACTTTGATTCTTTTTGGTTTAAAGATTTTTATATAAAAAGGTTTATTTGAATACCATGTGGTTGTTTAGGTCAAGAGCTCCTGAAGATGGAGAACCATGTGATGTCAGTAACTGTGATTCTGTTAAAGCTCAAGAGTCCGATATATTTGAGTACCAATGTGAAGAAGAGGAATCACTTTTCATGCCTGGCTCGAAATTAACCAACTTCTTGAGAGGGTGGTTCTCGTACCGAAAGTTTCGTAATGGTATGGTCTGATTCATGGTTCAAAAGAGTATATTTGCATCTTAAACACAAAATTTTGGCCACTTTTACCCTGATCTAGCTCAATTTAAAACTGTTCTTAGTGTAACCTCCCTCCACTGTTTTAAAAGATGACCTTTTTAAAACTGCTTTGGACGAAAGTTGACCTTTTTAACTGCTTTGAACAAAAGTTGAATTTTTCCCAACAATATGCTGCTAACTTGACTTCAATCTTTCTGGATATTGGTAGTCTTTTAACTTTTGAAATATTAACTTCTTTCTGGATGTGGTAGCTTTTCCTTTGTGCTGAATGCAATCAAGCTGGTTGTATTATAACAGTATGGGAGTTCATCTGTGAAAGATTTGGTCAATTGCATCTGTGAAAGTTCTTGCTTCATTAATTATTATTGCTATAATTGATCGTTTCTTGACTAACGATCGTTCTGGTTCATCATTGATGTGGTCCATTCCACATGTTGGCTTTTCACAATTGGGTTAGTAAAAAGATTATTAGCATCATCCTTCATAAATTAGGTGCCAAAGATCCCAATCCAACGGGGAATGATGACGAAGAATAGGAAGAAAGGGTTTGGTTATGAAAAATTTTCTTAGTTTTATAAAACTTAAATGACTATAATATTTCTAAAACTAACCAATACAACATTGTTAATTCTAGGGACCATTGATAAAAGCAAACATGATAGTTAATGACTATATAGATAAAATTAGGTTAGTAACCCGTGTACTACACGGGCTAAATATAGATTTATAATATTAGATAAATACAAAGAAAAAGATAATGATCAAGAAATTAAAAAATTATGATTGATATAAAATTCTCATAATATATTAAATAATAATTTAATACATTTAAAAAAATTATTATGTTTGACAAGTTGTTGATTATTCCAAAAAAAAGACTAAAATTATTGAGCAATTAATCAAATCTACATTAGTTTTATAAAAAGTTTAAAATAAAACTTTAGTTTTGATAAAATTGGTAATTATCTTAATTGATGATTTATCAATTGGTAATTTAATGTGAGCTTGACATGTGGTATGATGATGTGGACTCTTTATAAATGAGACATGTTGCGCAAATTTATTGCTTTATTAGGATTAAGATTACAGTAATGATCAAACTCATAATTTGTCCCAAACCGTAGGGACTGTCCATGTAATTTACTCATAAAACTACTAATAACTTGAATATTTTTTAAAACATGGCATATGCAGGTCTAGAACTTAACAAACAAAAGCTCTAACCAAGCGAACTGTTAGGACATCCTGATCATATTTATCAAAATATTAAAGAAAACTAGCTAAATATATATATAATATATATTTTTTTTAAAAAAAATTCAGGCCCTTCGAAAAGTCGTGACCAAGGCGGTTGCCTACCTTGCCTCGGTCGAGGTACACCCCTGGTCGTGCTCATATTTATCAAAATATTAAAGAAAACTAGCTAAAAATATATATAATATATATTTAAAAAAAAAAATTTCAGGCCCTTCGAAAAGTCGTGACCTAGGCGGTTGCCTACCCTGCCTCGGTCGAGGTACACCCCTGGTCGTGCTCATTCATTTGTAAACGAACTAACTCGACTCCTTAAATACAATTCGAGCCGATTTTATGAGAGTTTTTTTAGTTATGATTTATTTGAAGAACCTTAGGTAGAGGTGCACAAAAACCGCTTAATCGAACCAGATTGGTTTTTTAATTGATAACTGAACCGGTTTTTAACTGCTATTGTATGAACTGGTTACGAACCGACGGTTTGAGACCAGTTAGGGGTATTTAAACGTGGACCAGTTAACCAGAACCTGTTTTTTGTAATGGGTTAAAAACGTTAAAAAAATCTGAACCGTTTTTTTCTTCTATATACCCGTTTTTAGTCGTTGGAAACATTTTTTTCACCATTTTAACATTCCCAAATACATATAAATAGGTGGTGGTAATGGTAGTCTTATCACTAGACTTCAAAACATTTTATAAACACTAAAAAACGCTTAGGATGGCGGACAACAACAACAACCCCAACAACAAAAACGTTGTGTTTAACCCACAACGACAACAACCAACGGTCGTCAGGGTCATTCACCCAAACAGGATGCATGAGGTTTGTGATAAGTTTGATTGTTGTGAGATGACAGATGGTACCAGAAAACCACATTGTAAAATTTTTGATGTGATATTTAAAGCCATTTCAATTACTAGTATGTGTGCGCATACAAACCGGATGTGTCAGGCAAGACGTTGAACGTTTTAAGTGTCTTATGCGTGTGTTTAGGTGTTTTTTATGTTTCATTGTTGTTTGTATTAATAAGTTTAAGCGTTGTTCTCGTTTTGTTGTTTGTATTTGTACGTTTGTATTAATAAAAGTGTTTGTTTTAATAAATTAGGAACTCTTATTCATGATCCCAATGGTCCTGAAAGCGATGCTTACGTGAATCGTGTAAAAGAAATATTTGACAACGATCGGATAACTAAAATGTATGACGAGGACATGGGATTATATAATCTCAAGTGATCAACTCGTACATTGGATGAATTAAAGAGGAAATGGGCAAAACTACAACCGCTTCCTCAACGGTTTCAACTTATGTACGACGACCGAGTGATGTTGCATGAAGGTCCAAACTATAATTATTTAATGACTACGTTATTGCTGAAACTGTAATTGAATACGACATGCTATATAAAAGGTTGTTTGCTCAGTTACCAATTTGAAAGTATTTAATGTCATAATTTCAATAATGTAATATCTTGGTAATTTTAGAAATGTTTAGTTGAGTTTGGTACCTTGAGTTTTTCATAATTTTAATTTAAAAACAAAATTATTATTAAAAATAAAAACCGTTTTTCTGATTTTCCGTTAACCAGTCCGGTTTATAACCAAAACCAGTTCCATAGGTTCGATTTTTTAGAAACCGGTTTTTAACCGAACCGGTTTAATCAAATAACCAATTTGCTTCCTTGACCAAAAAACTTGCCGGTTAAACGAACTCCGAATGCGAGAACCGTGAGAACATGTTAAACGAACTTCAATTGTACTCATTTCACAGCATTGAAACCGGCTCGTCAAACCATTTAAAGAAAACAAAATGAAAACAATGATACTCATTGATGATTTACGTTATAGACCACTTAAAGATTTAACATGCCGACACGCCGACACATTATTGACCACTTAAAGATTAACACGCGACAAGTAATTATGTATTTTTCACTTGATTTTTGGGCTTTTAGTAAATAACAACATTAGAATCCATGTAAACAGTCAAAAACTTGAAAATGTTAAAATCATGTAAAAAGGTTAATCCTACACATGATTAGCTAAAAAACTATAGGTAATGTGAAGCAAGAGTAACGTTGCTGTCATGTGATCTAAATGTCACATTTTCGAGTTGTGCAGACATATCTTTACAGAAATACAGGGTAAGGATAGCTATATTAGCTCAAATGGCGTGACAACCCGACACACACATGTGTGTCGTGGCCTTGTGGATGCCACCTTTGTCCCATAAAAAACAAAGTGAAATGCGCGGAATGAAAAAAAAAACCATGATTCTTTACAAAATGAATCATTTATTACTCGTGCATAGCGCGAAACCGAAGAGATAATTCCATCTAAACTACAATACCACAAATGTACAAGGAATCATATTCAACTTCACAAAAATGACCAATAAAAACTGTACAAATTTGAACGGGTCAGACCGTAGAAAGTCGTTTTTACACTCGTTGCACGCATACGCAGGCAGGCGACTATCAAAATGGCAAACTGGACCAAATGTAAATAACAAGATCAGCTGCTAATCAAGTTGAGAATTGTAAATGAAATACATGCAATTTATATAAAGGATGCAGTTTTTTTCCAAACTGAAGGGGAAGACTATACCTGCTAATAATTGAACGAGTCGTAATTTCATGGGACGGGTCACACGTCTTATATGCATTATCAGCTCAAGAAACTGGACAACCAGGAAATAACCATATCAGATGATATCAAGTACAAAGTTAAAGAGTAAACTTCGATTTAAGTCCCTAGTGTTTGGTCCGAATAACAACGGTTTTAGTCAAAATCATAAACAAGTATGAATCAGGTCAGGTTGACTGGAAAATCATTTTTTTGTATATAACTCATGTGCCAGTTACTGTTAAAAACATACAATATAATCAAGATCTTTGAATAAAAACGACTAAGGAGGGAGTGTGTGCATTTAAATTAGACTTTCGATTCTGTTTTAGCTAATTTTTTATCCATCTGTTTGAGATAAAACACAACCAAGACAGACCCTTACAATTAAACCGACTCCAAATTGCCACCTCTAAAATTAACAAAGGGAACAAATTAATCTATCAAATTGGAGGGACTCCTCTATGCTTAACATATTTAAAAGAGTTGTAAATAATGAATGTGTTAATTACACACACAAAAAAAAAAAACGTTTATTATCACAATATTAATCCACATGTTTAAATGGAAATGATTTAGGAGGTTGTTTGTATTTAGAGTAGACATTCAACCCATTGACTTCCTCCCTTCTATGTAATATTAATTTGACCCGTTTAATATTAAACACAACCCAAACATACTCGATTCTAAGTGAATGGGTTTACAAACAGAACGCTTGTATCAAAATGGAGGGAGATGAATGCACTCGATAGTCAATAAAAATACATTATCAACCACATATAGATTTAGATTTACTTACATTGGTTTTGTTGAAGGATGTATCCTCAATTGCTTGAAATCAATCTTCTATCAAACATAATTCTTCTTAAATCTTGTAACTGGTGAGCTATTTCTTGAATAAATTCAAGTCCCTCATTACCATGGAGTGTGTTACAAGCATGCTTAATAAAATCAATATCAGACTGCAGTGCTTCCATCTTCTCTTTCATGTCTAAAATATCTTGCTCCAGTTTTGAAAGGTCAGCATATTTCTCATTTTCTTGAGATTGATCATGAACCCCATTAGACAACTGATAAATCTTCTTCTCTAGCGCTGATAGTGAATTTAAAATGTAACTTTTTTCATCATCAAAAGTTTTAATATTGTCCATCAGGTCATCGCCATATTTGCTTCTATATTGGTCCAATTCATTCAACAGATCTTGAATTTCGTTCTCTTTTTCTTCAACTAACTCATTAGCTTTCTGCAAAGCTTCCATATCATATTCTGCTTGTTCTTCCATCATTCTTAAATACTGCAAAGCTTCCATCTGAAGAGCTGCTTTTTCTTGTTGTAATCTTGTGATCATATTCATTGCATGATTCGCAGCAACAGTTGCAGCATTTCGTTCTGCTTCCAATTCTGATTGTAATAATCTCATGCATCTGACATCATCCTCTGCTTTCCTTTTCACCTTTTCTATACCGCCATCATAGTCGATTTCGCTAGCAATACTTCCATCTAATGATCTCATATCGAATTTATCTGAACAAGTAGGACACAAATCAGCTCTGGTACTTGATGAATCCATTTCTTTTGCAGGATTCATGGGTAACCGTTTCCTATCTTTCTCGACTTCCATAGGGTACTTTTCTTCAGACTTTTTAATGAGGAATTGTACAGCATCAAGAGAATCGCCAAAATAAGAACAATTTGGTGTTAACGATTTAGATCGGTTTCTTGATCTGTCATCAGGTTGCATTTCTAGAAGAACTACAGATCCTAAATTAGATGCACTTTGGGAATTTCGTGAAAAGATATTGTGTCTGTTTTGACTGTCAGTGGTAAATTCATTTGTATCAGAATCGTCAAAAGATTCATATGCATCAGAATCGTCAAAAGATTCATATGATGCATCACTTGCAGCATTAGTTGATGAATTCGTGCTTTTAACTTTGTTTGTTGTTCGTAACGGCTTCTTGCTTCTTCTAGCCCTTGAATGCTTGCTTCTTTTGGCTTTTGAACGACCACTTTTCTTGTGTTTTTGAAGAGAAGAAGATGCGCCTGATTGGAATTTCAACGAATTCATTTCTTCTAATGCTTGACCAATTGAATAATCTGGAATAAAAGATTCCGACTTTCTAGTCAAACCTTCATCAAAATTCATTTGTAGAATAACTGGAGATGTTAGATCAGAAACACTATAGTAATTCCTTGTGAGATTCTTGTATCGTTTTCGACTATCTCTGCCATTTGAAACAATAGAATCATCAAAAGATTCATACCCATGAGGTTTATGTAAAGAAGTGCTCGATAAATCACTTCCCATGATGTTCACGAATGCTACTGGTTGTTCATCTTTCTTGAAGTTTAGATGTTGACCTTGTTTGACTGTTTGGATCTTTGGTGTCACAGATGCAGATCGACGTGTTAAACTAGAATCACGTTGCATATTCAACAAAACTGCGCATCCGAGCTCAAAAGCACTATAAGAATGCCTTCTAGGATTACTATTTAAGCTTTGATTATGATTGCCTGTTTTATTTGAGAAAACAGAATCATCCAATGATCGAACCCCATGAGTCTTGTCTAAGGAAACCGTAAATAAATCATTTCTACAATCAGATAATGAACCCGATGGAATCGGTGGTGGCAAATGGTTCTTATGCCTCTTAGCTTTATGATGATGCTGATGATGATGAGCCCGGTTATGTTCTTCATAACCATGTCCGCTTGAACCGCTTGGTGCCAAAGAGGCATCACGACTTATCTCTAACAGAAGTGCTCGACCCAAGTCAAACGCACTATGTGAATGCCTTCGAGGAATATTACTTTGACTACCCATGCTACGTGAGATCAAATAATCATCAAAAGAACCATGCCATTTCGTCTTGTCTATCAGTATATCATTTCTAACCTCATATGATGGACTGAATAGTTTAAGTGAGCTCGTTGGAGGTAAAGATCTATTATCTTTCTCGATGTTCTGAAAGTTCGAATTTTGTAGGTCTCCTAAGCTTTGACCGATAGAATTGTTTCGCGGCAAAGAGAAAGAATGACTTGTTGAACTTCCATCAGTTGGCATGTTTAGAATAATATCACCCCCGAGCTGTAAAATACTATAAGAATGCCTTCGAGGAATCTTTTTTTGATTATGAGAATGGTTATGATGATCAATGCCTGTGCTATGTGTTACAACAGAATCATCCAAAAATCCATACCCTTGATTCTTGTTTAAAAACATGATTGAATTAGAAGGTGTATGCCTTGTTTGGAATCCCGACTTGTCTGGTTCTGCAAAACCATGATCAATAGCACTATTTTGTGTCATGGATGCTGAATTATTTGTTAAGCTTTTATCAATAGGTTGTCCATTTAACAGAAGAGCACACCCGAGCTCGAAAGCACTATAAGAATGCCTTCTAGGATCATTGTTTCTATCATAAATACCCGTGTTAAATGAAACAACCGAATCATCCAGAAATCCATACCCTTGATTCTTGTTGAAAAACATGGTTGAAGGAGAAGAATTACCCCTTGTTTGGAATTCTGGCCTTTTTGGTTCTCCAAAACCATGATTAATAACATTTCTTTCCACGGATGCAGAACGAGGTGTTAAAAATGTATCAATAGGTTGCTCATTTAATAGAATTGCACACCCGAGCTCGAAAGCGCTATAAGAATGCCTTCTAGGATCATTGTTTCTATCATAAATACCTGTGTTAAATGAAACAACCGAATCATCCAGAAATCCATAGCCTTGATTCTTGTTGAAAAACATGGTTAAAGGAGAAGAATCACCCCTTGTTTGGAATCCTGGCCTTTTTGGTTCTCCAAAACCATGATTAATAGCCACATTTCTTGCCACAGATTCAGAACGAGGTGTTATAAATGTTTCAATAGGTTGATCATTTAAAAGAAGTGCACACCCGAGCTCAAAAGCGCTATAAGAATGCCTTCTGGGATCATTTTTTCTATCATAAATACCCGTGTTAAATGAAACAACCGAATCATCCAAAAATCCATACCCTTGATTCTTGTTGAAAACCATGTTTGAAGAAGAATAATCACCCCTTGTCTGGAATTCTGGCCTTTTTGATTCTCCAAGACCATGATTAATAGCCGCATTGTGTGTCACGGATGCAGAACGAGGTGTTAAATTTGTATCAATAGGTTGCCCATTTAATAGAAGTGCACACCCGAGCTCGAAAGCACTATAAGAATGCCTTCTAGGATCATTTGTTCTATCATAAATACCTGTGTTAAATGAAACAACAGAATCATCCAGAAATCCATACCCTTGATTCTTGTTTAAAATCATGGTTGAAGGAGAAGAATTACGCCTCTTTTGAGATCCTGGCCTTTTTGGTTCTCCAAAACCATGATTAATAGCCACATTTCGTGTCACGGATGCAGAACGAGGTATTGAATTTTTTTCAATAGGTTGCCCATTTAATAGAAGTGCACACCCAAGCTCGAAAGCACTATAAGAATGCCTTCTAGGATCTTTGTTTCTATCCTGAACGCCTGTGTTAAATGAACCAACCAAGTCATCCATGGATTCATACCCGCTAGTCCTGTTTGAAGATGAAAATGACTTTTTATCTCTTCTGTTTCTTCGACGAGGGGGTTGCACAGAATCAACAGAACGATTAGTCATAGTTTGGAATTGAAAATTGTTAGGTTGTTCCAAACCATAACCAATAGAACCTCCTGGTGCAAATGATGCCGAATTATTTGTTAAACTTTCGTTAATAGGCATATTCAGAAGAATTTCACGCCCAAAATCGAAAAAAGAATGTGAATGCCTTCGAGGAGTACTATTTTGATACCGAATACCTGTGTTACGTATGACAGCAGAATCATCGAAAGTTCCATACCCTTTACTCCTGTCTATAAAAGCAAATGGTAAATCACCTGTAATGAGGCTATATGGTTGTAATGGTATAAAGTCTTCATTTTTTCGTTGGAATTGCATCATATTAAGAAAATCAGGCTCTGGTGAGTGCATATTTGACCTTTTATATTCTTCAAAACCACAAGATATAGAACCATTTTGACTTTCATCAGTAGGCATATTTAGAAGGATTTGACCCCCGAGCTGGAAAACACTATATGAATGCCTTCGAGGAATCGTATTTCTGTTATGACGATTACCCATTTTATGCGAGACAGCAGAATCATCTAAATATCCATACCCACTTCTAACATTACCCTGTGGTAATTTCTTATGTTTCTTCACTCTTGGAGGAGCATTTTTCAGCCATTGATATTCTCCCAAACCATGACCAGAAGAATTATTTGGTGTTAAAGATGCAGAACGTTGTCGTAAAGTATTATTACCATGCATCTCTACTAGACGTTCAGACCCCAAATCAGAAGCACTAAACGAATTTCTTGAAAAAACATTGTATCTATTTTGACTACCATTATTGCTACATGAGAACGCAGAACCATCCAATGATCTACGTGTTTTAGGATTCATAAATGATGACCTGTTCTTATCTTTCCCAATTCTCAAAGGGTCAAATTCTTCGGGTTTTCGATTCAACTCTGCCAAATTACACCTAATTAGACAATTGGGTGTCATCGATGCAGAACGAGTTCTTGTTCTAGTTCTAGAACTTTCATTGAGTTGCGCTTCGAGAAGAAGTGCATTCCTGAGATCAGGAGTACTATGAGAATGCCTTCCAAGAATCCTGTACGGAATAACACCACCACTCGTATCATTTTTCAAACTTCTTTCACCGATTCCCACCACTTTGAAACCACCATCATCATTATCAGAAAAAATTATTTCAAACTCTGAATCAGAAGTAAATTTGACTCCAGGATATGGTCCTACCGGAGATGGTTCATTCCTATGGCGATGCCTGACTTTGTTCTTCGACCTCTTTGACCTACCATGTCTAGCAACCCGAGGCAAAGGAGGTTTTGTAGTAGCTTTTGACGCCCTTGACCCGACAACATTTGACCAAATCGGTTGTTGGTTGCTTGGCTTTTCTTTCCATTGTCTTTTACAACAAGAACAATTGAAATATGATCTTTGATTCCCCATTTGACCCCCCACAAACCTGTAACCTTCCAAATTAGGTCGGGTTTGTAAAGATGCCGAATTGGAACAATCTTCACACATTTCACGTATGTCCACTAGCTCATTATGCAGATTACAATATATCCAATACGAGATATCAGTTTGATGCTTTCTGCAGAACAGATGCAGATAAGAATAAGATCCAGGCTCTTCATTCCCGAAAAAATGATCAAGCCTCGAGCACAACAAGCACGGGATCTGTATCTGGCAGTATTTAGCAAATCTCGTAAGCGAATAAGCCAATGCTGCTTCGATAAACATCCAAAACATTAGAAACCACTCGCAGGTGGCCATGAGCAAGTAATCCATTATTCCCTTGGTGGCAACCATTGTTAACAGATGCTAAAACTTTACCGTTTACCCCCGAGATAACATATAATCAACCGAGCACATCTAATTTTGGTTCTTAATTTGCTCGTATATCTATCTCAAGAGCAAAAATTGCCCTAATTGAGATCATC